>CM061152.1:13492706-14092706 GCA_030710495.1 Labroides dimidiatus | reverse complement strand
ACTTATAATGTCTTCAGAGGGCCTTTATCATAGCAACGTGTAGAAATGGGAATATTCAGTGATATCTAGAGGTCAGATAAAATGCTCCCTTTCACTCCTGTGCCAATAATGGCTCTCAAGGCCAAGAAGTTCTCGTGATGCTTGATAAGTATCACCAAGAACTTGGGTGGCCTCTACTATTTTTCGTTTTGTGCTGCTGTAGAAATATGGTGGCGTGCTGCATGGCAGCTTCTGTGTACAATGACTAGACATTTAAAGGCTCACTCTAAGTAACCAGAAAAAAAGGTTTTATATTAGGTGATTTTACACTAATTTAAACATAGTTATAAATATCACATGCCATATCTATTACGTTTGCTCCACTAATACCACTAACTACAAAACAACTTCATCTTTAAAGAAAAAAAAGTGAATCTAATATTATTAGCATTGAGTAACACCTCCTCGCCTGTTTTTGGGACTGTATTGAAGGAGGACCGTGCTGATCAGCACCACACTCAGAGAAATAGAAGGATTTAGCATGCCGCTTGTATGCCTGGTTATGATTTATGAAATGTATGACAAAACATCTTGTCTTGACCTCATTCATCGCTCTGTCTAAAAATGATCCAGTTCCCTGTGCCTTCTCATCCAATGAGATTATCCCTTCTCCTAGAGGAGTACAGTGTTACTGAAATTCAGTGCGACAAGAAAAGCCCTCCTCAAATGCTAGTAGCACATTAGGTGTAAAACTCAAATCCACACTACCTGAGACTACGGGAGCGCAGCCTGACAGGAGGCGAGGTGTGGGCTCCCTCTTCGTCCGCCACGCTCTCAGTGCTCCGAAAATGTTTGAACAGGAAGTGGAGATCATCTTGAGTGGGTTGGAAGGGCAACTGGTGCAATAACTCCTGGGAAGAGGAGGACTAGGAGGGAACAGGAGGGGGAAGAGAAGTGGTGTGTGTGTAGAAGAGAGAGAGAACGGGGGGAAAATGTGTACAAAAGTTAGTTGGATGAATCTGTTTCAGATTTGTGATAAAAATGACTAACGGCTGTCAAAGTAATGTGCACTTTTGTATCCGTGTCGGGCTGTGCTTAAACAGCTCAGATGATTTAACATCCTGTGTTAAAAGGCCATCACTCTCTCAGATTCGCTCATCATCCTGTTAATACTCAGAGTCTTAAAGGCTTTTATGTTCCTCTATAGATGTGAATCAGATGTAACACCTCGTAATGAAACACCGAAAAAGGCTGCTGTAAATTCAAACAACTCGAATCCCTTTCTGCTCCAACACGTGTTTTGCTCTCCTCTACCAGGATTTGGTTTTCCTGCTGTAGCATGCCCTGAAGCGACTAGCAACGGCTGTGCTGCTGGCTATGCACGCATTCATTTTCCCTTTTTCTGAGCCAAACTGTGACATGCACCCTGGAATTTCTGAGGACTCCTATCTGAGAGGGGATTTTGTGTTTCGATGCAGGAAAAGCAAAAGTAAGAGTGGCTCACACCACTGAGGAAAAGATCAACAGAAAGGAAAACGGGGAGAAAATAATAACAGAAAGAGAAAGAGACAGACATCCCGAGGAGGAAACGAGAGATGTGCCAGAAGAGAGAGAGCAGCATAAAGACCTCACTGACACAGAGCCTGAAAGGAGCATTGTGCTGGGAGGGCTGACCTTACCGTCTCTGAGCCATGTGGTTGGCCCTACAAAATTACAGCCGTGACAGAGGAGACGGGTATTGTTTTTACAGCCAACTGCAGTTTCACTAATGACTTTCAAGAAAGGAGTTTTAAGATAAATGGAAAAGAAACCGCCAACAAATAGCTGATGGGTGTAGCAGGGTGAAAAGCTGCACAGGGAAATATGAAACTACACAGTCACAGTTCATGTATGATGTCATCCAGGAAAAAGAAAGTGTGCATATCCACAGGACCTTTGTTTTTTCAGAGATAAGAGCTGTTATTCCTGTACTTTCCCTTGTTTAAAAGGGGCTCCACTGATTCAAAATCCCTTTTATATGAAGTCACATGGTTAAACATTAAACCTATAACTCAAAACTTAAACTACTTTGTATTTTAAGTGACTCAGTTTTGTTTAGTGTCACTGACTATCACCAAAATTCCCATATGACGGTTATAATATTGTTCCAGGAAATCAGTGGGAAAGACACTCATCCCTACTTCCTGTTTGCAGTGGAAAGTGGGATAAAAGCTGATGATGATGAAGACATGCATCATCACTGGACATGTCCTGCTGTGACTGAGTCATCAAAGGAGGAAAACAAAGCCCATCTGCACTCAGATTTTTGGTATATATATGTAAAAAAAAAACAGCTGCAGAAAGTATGGCCAGCCAGACTGTCATGTAACAATCTTGTGATGGTGTGAAGTTCTCCACTCGCCTCTATGTCTGCATCTGCTGCATTTTTTTGAGCTGAGTGAGATGTGTTTTAAGATTCTGCAGATGAAAAACGCCGTCTTAAAAAACGGCTTTTAAAAGTTGGCAGCTCGTAGATCGAGAAAAAAACGTGGCGAACGAGCATAAAAATAGCAAAAAAAAACAACCTTTTTTAACTTTATTTCAGGAACTTTCTGACTTACTTTTGCCAAACATTGGTGTTCTGTAACATTTCCACACATGTATTACTACTTAAATTCATAGAATCCCTTAAATCCTGCCCTCTAAGGCCACGTTTATACGACAACGCTTCAAAGCGTTTCACTCGAAAACACAAAGAAAAAAATCTGCATTCACATAGACTGTATAATTAATGGGCGTAGTCTCTGCAACGTCACCCGTCTGTTTCTGAAACAGATTTTTGAAGCAAAGTATTGGAAACGAGGCGGGCTTTGAGTCTCCACAGTAACAGCCATAGGGCGCCCGGCAGTCATGTGATCTGAGCTGTGCCTCTGATTGGACGAACTGGCAATCTTAATATTGTCTAAATTGCGGAGTTAGAAAAAAATTCACCCCCCGTACAGTGCGAGCCGATTGTGAAATTAGCGATTTACACGGGAAACATTCTTTGTACCAGGCTGTAAATGTTCTTATTTGGGCTGTGAAAATGGCTTTTATTGGCTTGGTGTGTACGTGACTTCCAGAGCCAGCCTCAAGCGGACACTCAAGGAGCAGCAGACTTTAGCACTTCCGCATTGTCTCTTATTTTCAGACCAGAGGTTGCCGCTTGGTTTACATGGAAACGCTGAGGGACTGAAAACACTGTAGTACACGGCCAGTAGAGGGCGATATAACTGTAGAGTCTTTTGGTAGTCTGCCGCCGAAGAAGAGGTGGGCTGTGCATATATTAAATGTGTCTTATCTGAGTGCAAAAGTGAAGCAACAGATGCACATTTTGTTGAAAGGCAGTCAGTAGATTCAGCAGCACAAGCAGAACCCGGTAAGTCCACCATTGAACCGTTGTTGTTGTCCGGTTTGCAAAAGTTCCCACAATGAAAGTGGAATGCGCACGCGCAAAACGGAGCATGACGTCAGCGGTTTCACTGAAAACTCCGGCTTGCCGTTTATATGGCAACGGAAGCTGCAGCATTTCGGAAAAATTCCATTCCGGAGGGCATTTTAAAAAAGTTGCGTTTAAGGTCGGTTGAAACAGCGTTTCCGTATGAACGAGAGGCCGAAATGCAACAAAACTTTTGCGTTTCACCCTAATACCGTTGTCATATAAACGGGGCCTAAGTCTTCATACTAGCTAATGATCAGATATGAGAGCTTCAGAATCAATGACAAAGTAAAGACGAGTTGGATCTGAAGCCCCATCACATGATTCAATGTAAGTAGTTTTTCATGGGCTGCTGTTTGAAAGGTGTCACACATTAATAGAGCATCTAGTCTCGCTGCACAGCGGTTTTAGAACAAACGCACTCTGAAAATAGAGTCCACTATAAATCAACAACCATTTATAGGCTGATTTATTGCCCATGCTGGGTGTAATCTGATGGGATTTACAGTTTAGTCAGTCAGCACCATGAGTTTACAAGACACCACAGCCCTGTAAACCAATTGATACACTGAGCGTAAGTAACACAAGGAGCCAAATGGTCCCATGGCAGCGGTCTGGATGAGTGGTTGAATAGCTGATGAAGAAAAGAGACAGACAGCACTGGCACAAACGGTTGAGAAGAAAGTGACAGTGAGAGAACAGAGGGAGACCTTACAGATACGGATGAACTGGGTGCATTGGTGCAGTATCCAGACGAGGGAACTGACGCCACAGACCATCGTCGGCCATCCGCTCTGCAAAAACAAAACAGTGACACACTTCTCAGTCGTTGATCCACATTCTCTGCATTAAAGCCCGATTAGAACAGTGACTCTTACACGTATAATGTTACACATTGTCTGTACTTATCAGTAGGAAGAAATCCATTCTGTGTTATCTAAATCTGTGCTAACATTAGCTGCACTGTGGTAATTAATAGGTTATCAAATATAATGTCCATATAACACTATGATACTCAGTGCATTCATATTTCTTTAAATGTCCTTATGAAGTGTTGTGAAACAGCAGATTTTCTTTGTCTTACCTTTCAGTGCGGGCCAGTTGGCTACTGAAAAAAGAAGATGAGGAGGGGAGCAGAAGAGGGGCGGGTGGAGACATTAAGTGAGAAGAGGAAAGAAGCTCTGTTTAATGATAGTGACAGATGAAGTCTGGTTGTCAGAGTCACAGCTCTGTTTGTCTGTCACAGATCACAGCCAGTGGCAGTCTGCTGCTTCTGCTGCTGCTGAACACCTGCCAAGTTGCTATCATACTGCAGCAATGAGATCCACAGACGCTTCGCTTGTGACTCATAAAACACACACATACACCAACACTGACAAATACAGTCATAAACATCGCCTACACGTCAACTGTTAAACACCCACCCCGACCGCTACTACAAAAAGAAAACCTGAAATTTTCCTCTTCTACTGATAGTGCCTCTGTCTTTGCTGTTTTCCCTACTTTCTCCTTCCAATATGGCACTCAGAGGACATGGCCCAGTTTCCTTCCCTGATTCAATCTGTGCTGACAAAGATGGTTGAATGTTTTCCTGCACTAACCAGCACTTGGGGACATGCAGCTAAATCAGGGGTGACACTATGAAATTGGATGGCTCTGATGCGAGTGTGGCTGAAATCTCTGGATTCGTCAGCTTACTCAGAGGTGTGTATTGTTCTCTTCTTTATTTGATCTGTATATCATTAGCTGAATGCCTCTCCACAGACACTAGGTGTCTTTATTAAGATCATGCAATGCTTTAGGGGATGGAAGCTTCGATTAAAAACAAGGTTGTAAATAGATTCTAATCGATGCCCGGGGTGTATAAGGAAAAAACACTCCTGTGCACCAGAGTGTTGGCAGGACACACACCCTGAGGATATGAAAGCATCTTTTATGCATAAGAGGGAGCTGCAGCAAAACGATTAAGCCTCACCAGTTACACTGTATCCTTATCAGGTTGTATTAAAAAACATTATCTTTTTTTGTGAATGCCAACTATTGTGTGTCCAGCTCTTCCCTGCTAACTTGACAAATAATTGTACAAACAGCAGGCCTGTATGAATAACAACTAAACTCAGTGGAGCTCTCAAAAGTGCAGCCACAGCATCAGTCTCCACCCTGGCAGCTTAAAAAGTCTCAATAAATTTAGATGAGTCATGCAGGCTTGTGCACGGCAATGCTATCAGGAGACGTCCCCTCTACAGACTTGAGCTGATGGTGCAATATGCAATACTGCACTGCAACAATAAATGCTAATTCATATGACATGATGTTAAAGAGAGGGGGGCACACATATTCTCTGTAATGTTTTGTATACTACAGCTCTCTGTGTGAAATCTTGCTTTTTGGCCCGAAATCTTTTTTTCTACCAGGTTGCAAAACAGACTACTTTTGTGTCTGGACCAGCTCCAGTCAACGTCCCCACTGAACCCATGTGACGACACACAGTTGCGTGATAAGTGGGCAAGCTTCACGATTTCTTTTCCCCATAATCACAGCAGCTCAGAGTAATGAGTGTGCGCACTGACTTGCTATAGTAATTGGCTTGAAAAATGCCAGGACCGGTGTCCAGCGAGTGGCCCTGGGGCCTTTTCAGCTGGTTGGACTCGCTTCTTTCTCGCTTCATTCCCTCTACAGGGGTAAAAGGGAACAAGCCAGGGCGTGTTCATTATTCATCCAACTCCTCCAGAGCCAAGTTTCTTAAGTTCATGCAGGGTGCTTCAGATTTGGCCAAAAATAAATAAAAAACGCTCAGTTGTTTCTTTGCTTTGCAGCTGTATTGCTAACATTTTTTCCAGTTTTCAAACTGTCTGCAGTTTTGTCCGTTCACATTTTTGCTGAAAAAAAAAAATCATATGCCAACTCTAAAGTCAATCAAGTCAGTCTGAGGTCAAATACTTCACTTTTCAGAGAATCAAGTCCGCATTAAAAAGCACTTGAAGTAATTCTAACCTGCGGGCAAACTGGAAGTTGGCAGAGGTGCTGGCAGAGACATTTCTGGGGCTTTCCGAAGGGCTGCTGCCAGCTGAAAAAAAACAAAACAAAAACATTCTTAGTAAATGAGTTAAAGCTGAAATAAACTATTTACATTCTGTACTGTCCACCCCTGTGTTTCACATGATGATTTTATAATGTTAATCTACATGGATCATCATACCGTGGACTACTTTTACTTCATTTTCAACCTGAAACAACAAATCTATTAAAACGAGTCAAACTCCCACGGAAGTTGCCTCAGCCTGTGTTTCAGTAGACTGTTGTTGATCACAACACATCCTCTTCAAAAGGTCACTGAAGGGTTTTTATGCTAACCCCTGAGGGTAAACCACTACCCCACCATGAGTCACTTAAAAAAAAATGGGAGCAGAGACTGAATGACTCTTAATATCTCACTTCAGGCAGCTGGGAAGCTAAATGACAAACATCATCAGAAAGAGGGAAACTGTTTCATGTCCAGTGCACTCAGAGATCACAATGAACCCAGTGCTCGTCTTGTGACACGCAGCATCAAATAAAAGGCTCAAGGCATGCAGAGGCTAACATTTTTCTCTTTCTCATGTGACCATGTCTATCTATACGTCATTAGCCTCTGATCTGATTGCAGGACGACATCACTCAAACACAGACGACGCATAAGCACCTGTGGCAAGTGGGAGAGGTGAAAGTGGTCGTGACAGCGTGGGCGACGGGGTCCCAACTGCCAAACTCCTTCGCTTGTTGTTGCGGGTACTGTGAGAGGAGGCAGACAAACAGAAGAGAGAAAACATTCGCTTATGCAACACAATTACAAACACAACCACTGAGCACGCGTTGTTTACTGTGTGCTATAAAACAAAACACCATCGACCTATGAACCTCTGTTGTGGTGCGCGATAACAGATAACTGATACTGTTCTGTTTGTTTACATGTAAACACAGATGCTACAGACATGAATGTCTGTTTGTATGTAAATACGCTGTATGAAACTACATGAAGGTACATTTTGTTTTTGTATCAACGACAATAAAACATTTATTACCTCCCATCTTTGACAAAACTTAAGCAGAGTTCCAAAAATACATCATAATTCACATCTTTAAAATAATGACGAATAGACTTCCTGTTAAACCCTGACATATGTGGGATGATGTTTCCTGTGTCTGTAAGTATTTTTATGTGAGTATTATAAATATCTGAAAATTTAAAATTAAAAAAAACATCTATAGATGCCTGATATATAATGATGCAGTGAAATACTTAAACTCAGTGACTCTCATGACATAACTATGTGCTGCAGGACATGACACACAGTCCATTCCATTAAAGATTCATTCCAAACACATAGACAACACAGACTGGTCTATAGGGGAGGAAATCAATGATCGGATTGTTTTTCCATCCGTCAGTGTGGTTGGTTCTAACTTGCGACCAGTGTTGTTTTTGTTGGAAAAGTTTTTGCCCAAAATAAGTGGTTTATAATTGTGAGTATGTATCTTTTTTTTTCTTTAAGGTTTGCCTCTTTGGAGCGCTGAAAGGTCACATATAGAGGTGTCGACGAGCAGAGCGCCTTAAAAGTGGGCAGACTCTCCCACATAGAAGCTCTTGGTGTAATTACGATGCAGCTACTTTAAAGTTCAAATGTTATTTTCTTCCTCTATGTTTGTGAGCACATCAGGTGCCCGTTTGCTCTATACAGACGACATTTGGAATAGGATTAAAGATCCTTTTCAGTTTGTTTTTCCATTCCCCCACAAAGCTGGATGTAATCCCATCATGCTCTCTGTTTCATCATGTTGAGCTCAATGCCATCTCTGTTTCTCCTTGGCAATGGCCTAAAATAATTGAGGGGCTGAGACAACATTAACAGAGCCTGACGTTTCTAGGTCGGTGCTAAGGCAGATTTCAGACAGTATATAGCCCCCAACCCAAAAAGCATCAAACTGGCAGCAGTGGCACAGCAACAGAGAGGAAAGAGAGCCAATAAAGGTGTGACTTTGACTTTGACATGACACCAAACAGAGAAAACTCTAAGAGTGTGAACAATCTAAATCGAAAAAGGAAATAAATAAACAGACACTTGTTTTTCGCACCACAGAGCCTGGAACAAAAACAGGCATGAAAACGTCTCTGTATCACACCATGACCACGAGAGAGCCTCATCACCAGCTGGTGGTGATGAGGCTTCTCATATTTGGGACCAACAATGGTGGTTTGTAAGGGACCTTGCAGGGCGAGCAGCCATGTAGCATGATGAATATAGGCCACTGAGATGTAGGCCTGCATGTCTCACATGTCTGCTGGTGATCGTGAAGGGCTGCATTTACTCACCGAGCTACATTAAAAGTCATGCTGCTGTGCTTAAAGGGCAAGATGACTGATGCATTTTCCAAGCTTCGTGGAAAAGTAGATAGTGTCAAAATGCATTTTATATATGATGCCACTGACACAAGCTACAGCAGACATACTGTGCTAGATTAACAAAAATCCACTATAAGAGAATAAAACCTCATAGGGCATAAAAGCCATAACTATCGTTAAAATCACTCTACCATCACTGATTGTTATTCAGAGTCCTTACAGAGCATTTCACAGCCCCACTCTGAGTGTAGATTGCATTAACCTATAAGAATAAGGCACATCAACAACACTACAGCCTCACTAACTAGATCAGAGTATCGATCAGCAGCACGGGGACTTTGTGTCGTTGTATGCGACAGCTGGTAGCAGACAATGCAGTCTGCCCACATTCACAAGACAAGCCTCTATAATGGCCACGTTTCGCGGTCGGAAACAAAAACTAGGGCGGATGTATCCGACACATACAGTTAGGTACTGTGGGCTAACACAGACACCACGGAGGCAGTATCAATCTGAGCTGCATGATGATAATGACACCAGACACTGCGGGGGTCGCGTTTACGTGCTGGGAATCGAACAGCTTAGCATAAACGTTCAACAAATTGGCGTTTGTCAGACAGTGAATAGCAAAGCACAGCGGGGAGCTCATGTCAACTACACACTCGGCAGACGTTTCCGCTTTGCGGCAGTTTGGACAAAACTGTACAGCTTGTGTCTGTATGTAAAGTCTATTATCTAAAATGAAACATTTTGTTACCCCTTCGATCTTTTCATCATGGCCCCGGGCACAAAACTAGTTTTGTAGCTTGGCAACACTGTCCAATAGTAGTTTTGGTCAGACATGGTGATGGTGGTGTCCGATATCCAATGCAGACGAAAATTATCCTTCTGTTAAAGTGGGAGCCTCATGTTAGCCAGTTTCCCCCGTGGAGCTGGTGTTTGTGGTGGAGGTTAGGCTAGTACGCAATGTCCAACGGCTGGAACTCCATTCAGCTTCGCCACAAACTGACCCCCGTCCCGCGGCACAGCAGCTCGGTGGTGAGAAGAGACCGTAGCAGCCATGTCCGTTCAGATCTTTCTCTCGGTGAACGTTAAGAGCACATCCTACCAAACATTCTGTCCTTCACGAGATGCGACATTATCGACCAATAGCTTCGTCAAAATATGACGAGTGATACAAACTTTCCAGCAGCAACAGAAGCGCCGCAACGCGCAGCCGCGTCAGCTTAGCTCGATCCGGAGGGAGGAGAAACTCAAGGTTCCTTCAAGGACTGTTGGAAATGTTGACTAGTAAACAAGGACATATATACCTCCCAGTAAAATAAGGGTAAAAAACGACTATTTCAGGGCCAGCTACTTTATTTCAATCCCAGTGGATATTTTAATAAGTGAAATTATACATACAGCGAGTACTATCAAGGCTGTGATTTAAGATTATTGAAATTACGAGTAATCGTGAACGCCACATGTTGTCATCAGGGAATATTCAGATCCTCATGTGATTTTCATGGATTTCAAGGACTGCACTAGCACATGCTCAAAGATTCAAAGTGTGATCTAAAAACTTAACACACAGCCAACCTTTTAATGGCAAAACTAAAATTATCAGGATGTTTCCTGCTGCTTATCAGAAATCTGATGGTAATGGTGGCAGCATTGTAGTCCAGACATCCCACTCTTTCCCATCTCCTCATTGACCCTGAGCTAAGCCCCCTGAGGCCCAAATGTTCTGGATCTTTACAGGGTTTCTTACCAGTTTTATATGTATGAAAACTTCCTAACAGAGGGCATTACAGATTCATTCTGATCACATAAGTGCACATCCTCTTCCTGCTACAATCATGCCCTTGGAAATCTGAAGTTGTTCCTTACTCTCTATTTAAGGTTTAGTGATGAGACATGTCATTTCAGCCTCCTGAGGATATTTTACCACAAGGGTCCAAAACAAATCACAGTCCTTCTGAAGAAACCCAAAACACAACTCATATCAGAACATAACTCAATCCAAATTCAGAGGAAGCAGTTTACCTTTTTATGAGTAAGAATCATAGCCTTAAACCTGAAAGCACTAACCCTGATCCTGACCACACATGGCCACGTCATCTGCAAAGAACAGCAATTCTGTGCTCCCCAAATCAGACTCTCATCTTCTATTCCATTTTTACTGATGACAACAACAAAAGCAGTGAAAGGGACAGACACCTAAAACAATGGAGACATGATATTGCTCATAAACCCTCTTAAGACTAAAAGCACTATTAGACTAGACATAAAAACTACTGCTTCTCCCAGATCAGAGGTTTGATTATCATTCCATTCAGCTCCTTTGCTTTGGGAGAGAAACCAACTGACTATTCTAAAATAAAAGCCATGCTTAGTTAATTCCTATAGATTCTATAGATTCTATAGATTCTATAGATTCTATAGATTCTATAGACAGATAGATAGATAGATAGATAGATAGATAGATAGATAGATAGATAGATAGATAGATAGATAGATAGATAGATAGATAGATAGATAGATAGATAGATAGATAGATAGATAGATAGATGGATGATAGATTGATAGATTGATAGATTGATAGATTGATAGATTGATTGAAAACAGTGTGTACAATTCAACTAACATGCATGAAAGACAAATTTGAAGGAAATCATAAAAATGCTGAAAATCAATTAATCAATCAATCAATCTATCTATCTATCTATCTATCTATCTATCTATCTATCTATCTATCTATCTATCTATCTATCTATCTATCTATCTATCTGTCTAGAGAGAGAGAGAGAGAGAGAGAGAGAGAGAGAGAGAGAGAGAGAGAGAGAGAGAGAGAGAGAGAGAGAGAGAGAGAGAGAGAGGATCAGACACAGAAACTTGACAATTGTTTTAAAACCACATCATTGACAGCACTGGTAGGGGCTAATAGTAAATTCTGACTATTCTGACTGAGTGAACTAATCCAGCCCTGGTAAGCCTGTTTAAAATTCACTATTAAGCAAGCTCATTAAATTAAACAAATAACTTAAAGTTCCCAAAGACATGCCTTAGTTCTTTATGGAACCCAGTGGTTTCTTCTCACAGAGAAACAATCCAGTTTTATCAGTAGTGTAGTCATACTGTAATGAAGGATCTATTTAAAGTAATTTGTAATGAAAACTCAGGTGCAACACCTTGAAACTAATCTCATTTTGTGCTGCTGCCTCACAGCAAAAAGGTTACCAGTTCAAATCCTGGTTCTCTCTGGGGCCTTTCTGTGTGGAGTTTGCATTGCTCTCCCTGTGTATACATGGGTTCTCTCCAGGTACTCCAACTTCCTCCCACAGTCCAAAAACTTGCTATCTAGGTGCTAACTGGTGATTCTAAATTGCCCATAGGTGTGAGTGTGAGCATTATTATTAAACAACAGTAAACATCAACATTTAATCAGATCCTAGCCAACACTGTTACTGGTCATTTTTACCTTGAACATTATCAGCAGCATTTGACCATCCCACCCTGAACATACCATTGAAGGAAAAT
This sequence comes from Labroides dimidiatus, assembly GCA_030710495.1. Taxonomy (NCBI): domain Eukaryota; kingdom Metazoa; phylum Chordata; class Actinopteri; order Labriformes; family Labridae; genus Labroides; species Labroides dimidiatus. Next base: position 14,080,368 of record CM061152.1, on the reverse strand, counting down.
GGCTGCTGGTGTGAATACAAAGCAGAGACAGTGTCCTCTCTTTTTTTCCTTAATCCTAAAAAAGGTCATGTCTGCCATCTGTGATCTGTTCTTCATTGGTTCAGGTAATTTTGTCCTTCCTCTCACTCACAGTCAGGTATTATCTCCTCTCTACAGTCAGGGGAAAGTCCCTGAGCCAGTCTATGAACTGACTTTGGTATGATAGGCAAGTCTCCTATTTGAACCACAGACAAGAAGCTAGTTCCTTCATGCATTCGCCCTCATTTGATTCTTATCCAGAGCTTCATAAGAACTGTGAACACTTATGTAACACATGCCATGGTTTGGATGAAAAAACACTGAGTAGATACCAACAGGGCTTTGCTCATCTTGTTCGCTCAGTTTACATATTTGAATAGGGAGTAATGCTGTAACTAACTCTATCCAAGCAAAACTTGGATTTATTCATATTTTCATCAAAATAGGCTTTTTTTTTGTCAATGAACATGACTCACATGCTGAGAAGATTTCCTACATAAACTCACTGCTACGGTTTATCACATCTAATGCTACCCAACCTGTCTCTGTCCTTCCTCTCTCATCTTACATGAAACCTGTCTGAGCAGTGAGCTCTGACTTCCAGGCGATCCTCACAACGTTCCTGCCTCTAAAGAGAGGGTCAAGTAAATGTATACATGCGCGAAGGGCGGCATGTGAGAGCAGTAAAGCTGTCAGCGAACAGACACCTGGCTCAGCTAGTTTGAGGACAGGAGAGAGCAGCAAAAGGAGACAGAAAAGAGGTTATACTTACACATTTCCCCTGCGAGGAAGACTCAGCTCTTTCTGGAGTGGAAGAGGTAGAGAGAAAAAAAGATGTCAGGATAATTTATGAAAAACTGAGTTTAAACCATACTTTTCCTTGTCTCAACGGTAGCGCTCATTAAAACTGTAGATTTGTACGAGCCTTTGAGCATGAAAGGATGTAATTGCTCTTATTTCATGTACTTTTTTTCTGCTGTTGCTGAGGGAAAACTGGCTTCTTAAAGAAATCAGAGGTCTATGAAGACTGTATGTCTAAATGCTGTTTAACTTCAACACATTTCTCAAATAACAAAGCTGTATCTGATTTTCAGATGGTTACTTCCTTCATGCTAACCCTTCCCACTTGTCTTCCTTTTATATCTGGGGCCTAGTATCTCTCCTGACCATTGTGTCTTCAGGTTGTTTACTGGTGAGGATATAAATCCATATTGGCCCATGGCTACTATATTTGAGCACAAGCAACTGGTGAAGTGCTCTTGCCAAACAGGATTTAGTAGGACAAGAGAAGGGGGGTTGGCATTTCTGAGAGAGCTGCTATTGCACAAAACCCAGCCCAGGCTACTTGCACCAAATCTATCCTCTCCATTTTCCTATAGACAGTTCATCTCAGAAAATCATATCTAGACAAATAGTTGGCAACATTAAAAAGAAAATCTTGTTTAAACTCCAGAGCACACACAAAATCATGGAAGCACGTCTGCTTAAGCTTGCAATGACTCTTCAGATGGGTTTTGAATTTTGCTACACACTATGCAAAGCTGCTCTTCTTCTACAATGTTTATTTCGCATAATTATGCTGCTACCCAGCTGTGGTAAATGGTTGATTCTGATTGGTCAAAACCTCATTATAACGTTAATTAATCCTGTGGAGCAGAATGGCAACCAGATATATGACCACCAGGCACATTTTATCTCTTCCTGTTGGCACTCAAGCAAAAAATTAGTTTCAGTTTGCATCCTAAATTGGCATACGTGGAATTTATGGGAAACATGGCACAGGTAAAAAAAAAAAAAAAATCCTTTTAAAAAAATAAATAAACATAAATAAATCAGCCCAAATATTTTAATTTGTTAGCTGAACAACATGCATGATATTGTTATTTTCTTTATTTTCACATCATTGTCACACAACTTTAAATTCATGGTTTCTGGGAAGGAAACCCTCACAGAAACTAGCTAGGGATGTTAAAACCCTCAGGGAACTGAGTGAATGAGACGTCAATCAAATTAAGAAAACAAACGAAAGAACAATAACACGACACCCTGTGGACTTTGGCTGTGTTACAGGACTGATGGAGTGAAAAGAGAATGACAACAGACTTAAAATTACAGGTACACTGTTGTTTTCTGCATCTGTTGCAAATTCAAACACAAATGTTAAAAGCTTGTTCAGATTTTTTTTTTAATCTGGGATAGGTCACGGCTCTGTGCAGAGTTCTGAGTCAGCTCTAGTTGTGCAGGGTATTATTAAGGCTCATCCTGGCCTTCAAATGTCCATTCGCCCAGCTGCAGGAACCAAACAATGTATTAAAAGGAGCCAATGAGAGTATATTAATTAATGTAGAGTAAAAAAAAAAGCCTTCTAGTCCTCATAACATCACTGAAAGTAATTTTATAAACTAGATTGGGTGAATTTATGAATAAGCCATTAGCCAAGCTCTTGTATTGTGTTTCAGTTGAGTAAAGTAAAGGGCAACAAAGTTGTTGAGCTAACACAATTTTATGTTATTTTTTCAGGTTGTAAAGAAGTAACTGAAACACTAATATGCTTATATATTTTAAAACATTACAGATTAACCTGTTGTATCTACAGTAGAACTGTATACATTGCTTACATGGAACGTTTGCGTCTCTGGATGACCAAATGTACCTTCTTTATGTCTGACTCGCCACTGTGTTGTTTCATATTGAGTTTTTGATGAGACATACACGGTTGCACTCTTGTCCGATCGTGAGTCCTACTTCACTTAAAGTTAACATCATGAAATCCTTCTGAAAACATCTGTTCTAATGTTTCTGCCGTTTCTCTTGTCTTCCAGTAGATCGTTAGTGCAATAACGGATCTGAGGTGATACCCTTCACTTTTTTGTCATCAACAAAATAGAGGAGAACAGGAATAGTTGTCACACAGGTTGGTTGTCTTATTTATTATATCTCGCCACCACAGGGCACTGTCTCTCAAACCATGGTATGGAATTTTACAGAATTTGGATCAGAACTCACTTACATAGTCTTCTCTGGAGTAAGAAAGCTGAACTTCAGGTGAGCAGACTTTTTATGTTTTCATATCAAATTGAAAATATTCAGCTCCTCAGTATTTTTCTTCTCAGGTTTTACAGCATGGGTTTATAGTAAAGCAATTATTGCCCTTAAAAAGTGTGAATGGAAAGCTACAGTTTAGAATGTTATTAGCTAGCCAGCTAGTCGTTACACTGTTGTTAACCTTGAAATAGCAAGAAATTACATTTAGGGTTGGTTGTCACATTTTCTTGTAACTTTTATCAAATGAAAAAAGTCCATCATGTGTTTGTGTTCTATTTTTGATTACTTGTACTAATATTGCTAACTTGATTTGAAATTTGTATTGCATCATAATGACACTATTTTCATTTTCAGGTTAATTCTGTCTGTTTCAATATGTATTAATATCTTTGATCTGGAAGTCATGTACTCAAGATGCAAATCAGGCTAATCACTATTATTTAAAAACACTGGACACCATTTATGCAAATGAAGGATGTTTTAATGACTGCACTTCTTGCTTCACTCTAAAGGAAAACACTGAGGTAGCCTACTTATGATTAAAAAACAAAGCTTCCTGCTTCCTTTTAACACCATAACAGATCATAATGACTGAGCAAACCTGAATAATTTGATCACTTGTGTCAAGTTTATATGAAAGGTGTCCACCACTGAGAAAATCTACATTGCAGATGAGTGAAAATAGAAACTTATCAGATGAATGGGAACACCCAGTTTGGATCTTTCATCAACACCCCCCCCCTCCCCCTTTAGTCAGAAAATATACACATGAATGAACATCCGGGGAAGAAAAAAAACAAACAGCTCTTCATTATTCTTATTGAGGGCTTTTCTGTGAAATAAGCATGGCATCGGGAAGGAGATTAAAGAGGTGTTTCTGCCAATCATCCCCTGGGTTTTATGCTCCTATCACCTAGGCAACCAGATCCAGCAGAGCACCAATGGACAGCCCCAAAATAAACACATGAGATCCTCTGGGCAGAACCACGTCTATTACCACATTATAACACCATTTCTACATAAACGATTACAACAGCTGTGTTAATGAATGAAATTCAGGCTTTACACAGCTTTTTATGACGGGGGGAGGGGGAAACGGATCAACAGTTAAATTTAAAAAATAAAACATATCGATTGCTACACCCAGAACTATGCCTGAAATAATCCCTCATAACCATGTCGCTAATATGTTATGATGTGTTTTTTTATTATTATTATTATTATCATAATTTTCCTGGGGAAAAAAACGGAAACCACTCAGCTGCTGTCATGGAAAACTGTTTACCTGTAGACCGCGGCGTCTCAGGATGTTCGGCTCGTCCATCGCTGAAGACAATTCAAGAAAATGCAGAACAATACAAAACAAATGTCCAGTCAACCCATACTGTGCTCAGTCCTCTCTCGTGGATACAGCGCTCTTCTCCGCCGCTGCCAACGCTCCTACGACTGCACCGCCACCACAACCACTGTTACCTCCTCCTCTTCCTCTTCCTCCTCCTCCTCCTCCCCAGGGCGAGCTGCACGACCGGCCCCGAAAAGGTAACACTGAAGCCCCGCTGATCACCTGATCCGGGGGAGAGGGCGAGGGAGGTGGGGGGTTGGCGGGTTGGATGGATCTGTACTTTGTTAATAAAGTCATCGTTAAAGTTTGGATCAATTGTCAAATACAAATGACAGCTAATTTAACTTCATGTAACCTAAAACCTACATGTAAGGGGACATCTTGAACTAAAACAAAATAGAAATAAACAGAGAAAAAAACGATAAAAACAAAGAGGCCAAAAATGAAGAAGGAAATGGAAAAAAATGAAATTGAATAAAGAAAGAAAGAAGAAAACTAAGACAAGAGAGAAAGGAGGAAAAAAAGAAGGAACGTAAATTGCAATAAATTGCAAAGACATTAAAAAGAATATAAAAGAAAAGAAAGAATGAAGGAGAAGGTAATCTGACGATGGAAAGAAAGAACGACAGAAATATATTTAGAAAGACAAGAAAGAAAGAAAGAAAGAAAGAAAGAAAGAAAGAAAGAAAGAAAGAAAGAAAGAAAGAAATAGGAAATAAAAATGATAGTTAGTTAGTTAGTTAGTTAGTTAGATAGATAGATAGATAGATAGATAGATAGATAGATAGATAGATAGATAGATAGATAGATAGATAGATAGATAGATAGTAAAGTAAAGCATTGATAAAACAGCAGTGATATAAAAAGTTTTACCAATTTATTTTGAAAGTATCTATTTAGTTCATTTTCAGCTCGTGCTCATTTACCAGCAATAATCACCAGCAGAGCAACATCAGTGCTCTAAAGCTTCTTCTAAACAGTCTATTTATGTTGAAGTACATGCAACAGTTCATTCTCTACTCAACAACTGTAAACACACACACACACACACACACACACACACACACACACACACGCACACACACGCACACACACGCACACACACGCACACACACGCACACACATGTCTGCATGGAGGATGTAGAACAAGTGAGCTTTGAAGTCGGTCTGAAAGCGGGGATTGATCCATGTCTGACACCCAGAGAGTGGTACCATCATGAGTTTTTTTTTTTCTATTTACAACAATGGCTGGGCTCTTGTTGCTGTGATGTCACATGTCTATCTGTATGAAACAGAGGGATGTGAATCCTCCATTGTTCTTGAGATGAATCCACTATCTATTTCAAACAACATCAAATAAAAAGTCCTAATGCACATCATCCATCTTAATGTATTTTCAGTGTATGTTTCAAGAATTCCTTACTATGAAATATTGAGTGACAAATTTTGTTTTTGTCACTAAAGTATCAGTGTTTGATTCCTTTTTTTAAAATCTGTCTCTCCTGGTTTCTGACCACTCATATGTCTTTCCTTTTATGCGTTTATGGAAAAATTATGTCTTAAATTGTCATGGAGCCTATAGTTGATTATATCACGTCAAATGGAACAACTTTGTAAACTAAAATCTGTAATGCAGCTTTAATAACACTAGAGGTCACCATAGAGTCATATGCCTGTGTATGCTATGACATCCCTTTAAGAAGGGAACTACCTTCAAAAGGCTATAAAAAAAACAGACAAAGTCGAAAAAAGAGGTGCAAACAAACAAAGAGAGCTTGTCTAGAAAATAAAAAAGTGAGAAAGAAACTAACCAAACAGAAGCACAATGATTTTCAAGTGTTCAGGGGAGTATTGAACTATTTAATGAAATTAATTTGACAAAGCCTCGTCAAGGCCAAGCTACACACTGGCTTAGGTAAAGATATAGAAACTCAAACACAGACACTTTAAGTTCTGTTAAAAGACAAAGGCACAAATCATGCCAGCTCAGTGAGCCGAACTAAATATAAACAATTTGAGTGCAAACACCAACCGGTGAATTCAAGTTACAAAGTGCACGAGCAGAACAATAACAAGAGGGATAGAAGCACAAAATAAAAATTATGACCCTTCTGAGACAGAAGCTTTTGAAAACTTTTGTTTTGTGTTCATTGGACAGAAAACTCAAAAGTCTGGAGGATGCTGACATCATAACCTCGACTTGCACATGGCATTTGTTGTTTATATGATTTCACATGTGCTTGGTTCTTGGTTTGATTACATATTTACAGGAAAACCTGTTTGTCATTACTGGGTGGTGATGTAGGGACAAATAAATCCATGCACCGCTTACACCCAGAAAGCACTTTTACTATGTTACTTCACTCAGAGAACTGCTCATCAGGATTGGTTTGTTGCATTCATACATATTCACACACCACTGACCAACAGCTGAGCCAATTCAGAGTTTTGTGTCTTACTGAAGGAAATTTTAGCATGTGACTGCAGGAGCTGGGATTGACCCCTGAACTTCTGACTGAGAGACAACTGACTCTGCACTGATCCTCAGCCTTCCTATTATCACCACCCACCAGTGTAGCATGCTTATGATGGTTTTTTGACCAGTACTACATCATCATTGGGACAAGATGAGTTCTTTAAGGAGAAAACTTTGTTTTCAAAATAATCCACCTGAAAGTGAACTAGGATTCATATGGAGGGTAAAGAAAAGGGTAATTCTGTGAATTTGTGACATCAATGTCACATAATTTTTGAGCATTTTTCACAACTTTATGACCAAATGGTTGCAGAGTATCTTTACCTTTTTTCAAGAAGTGCATGACTACATAATCCGATCATTTTATACCTACAGATGTCCAAATATACAGTCTTGAAACCTTAAATCCTAGAACATACTCTGGCAACAAAAGCATTTTGATGTTGCAGCTTTTTGCAGTGTGCGCACCGTTCATGACTTTGAAAAAATAACCTTTACATTTTACAGCTTACATCTGTGTGTCATTAGTGTGTATGATGAAATCTACCTCTCTAAGAAACTTGCCTTTGTCATGATGACAAACAAGTTGAGCCTGTGTTTTCTCCCCTCTGTCTGTCTGTATCTCTCACTCATAACAAAAGAAATGAAGAGAGGAAAGTGTGAGAGTCTTACATGACAGCTTAAACAACAGTGCCGGCCTGCATGAATCACTTTACACCTTTCACACACTTCCAGCTGGAAAGGTGGGCTCACCTATCACAGCACATGCTCATATCATCACCTCAGTGACTCACCACTCAGACATGTACTCACTGCAATAGAAGACCCATCCTTGACTGTATTTGATATTTGGATGATGATCCTTTTTTTAAAACCTGAAGTGGTGTTTTTTTCTCTATTAAGAAGATTAGAAATGCTGTGGCAGCTGAAGCTTAGTCAGCTGATCTTCGTGACTTGTGAAATTTCATAAGTGGGAACCAGTCTGATGTGCATGTATTCATGATCATGATGAGTTTGAATAAAAGTGAAGTGCAGTTTGGGAAAAAGTGAATAAAAATGCAATGTAGTGCAGAAAAATGTATTTTTAACTTTTTAATATAATCATGGAATTCCCCATTCACAATTTTATACATGAATCATGACTTTTACTGTCCCTCTACAGTCTGTTTGGCCCTGTATGATAGATGTACTGCTAGTGGGTACACACAGATCTGCAGCATATATAATATAATCTAGTTTTCTTACAGGATGAGTCACAATTTAAGGGTGATATTTGACATGTGAGCCTCAGAGCTAGCCTCATACCCGTATAGTCATATTAGCACCCCAGACCTCCTATTTTTACAGTACATCAAAGACATTTCAATCACAGCTGGATGGATTCCAGTAAACCTGAAGTTTCTTAAACTGAAGTATTTGTCAACCCAGAGAAAAAACTGTAAATTTATTTTCTTTACCTCTATACATTCAGTGGACATTCTCCCCTGATACTATTTCAGCCCCCAGCTGAGCTCTGAACATTCAGCTAATTTCTTTTCTTGTGACTGAACTCAGTGACTGAAATAAGAGGCATCCCCAGAGGTTTTCTTAAAACATGGCGAGCAGAACCCATCCATTTACTTACTTATCTATTTATATATATTTGTTTCCTCTTTTTTCTGTTCAAAAAAACGAACTGTTACATTTTGAGATTATTTTAACACTACCAGACATGAGGAGGTGTGAAAATAACTGAGCTGATTGTACTGCTCGCAATGCAGCTTATTTAATACAATTTACACATAATTACCAACTGTGAGATGCTGGATTAAAATTCTCTTTGAAAAAAATTAATAAATAAAACTTATCATTCAGCAGAAAGTCAGAATTGAACTCAAAGCAGGCTACATTAAAGACTGTGGCCTGAGCTAAATTTATGCCTCTATACATCTAGATTTCTGAGATTTTAGTTAATCTTACAGTCTTATGGTCTTAACCTAAGATTTATACGATACATTTAATTTATATTATAGCTGTTTGTTGCCACTTGTTAAGCTGTTTTATGGTTTCATCACACCGTTTTGTAAATATTACCAACTTATGTTCACTGACCTTAGTATGACACATCAGTTTTACTTTCTGGTGGCTACTTTTTTGTTTTTAAAAGGCTCCTCTTCATTAGCCAGTAATTGCTTTCACTCAGGAATTCCCTCAATGGAAAGAATGAGGTTAATGACACAGTCACATTAGGGTGGGGATTCACACAGAGCTTTCTTTGAACCCAGCTCAGCGAAAGAAGCAAACGTTTTAAACCTGATACCCACCCCTTTGTCCCTCCCATTGATGAGGCAATGAAAAATAATGTGGATGAGTTTCTGTGATCAAACACAACGTTTGTCTATTTCATAGATAATAGATAACTAGATCAGTCACAGTGCGCTCTGTTTGATCTTTGATAGATCCTTACATCAGTCAAGTCTGGACTGTGCGGATGGACTGAGACTCTTTGCACACAGCTAACTTCTTTGTTTGTTTATCTCTTCATTTGACCTTGAGACATTTTCTCTTTTGGCTGCTATAAGTACAGACAGGAGTGACAGACTGATAGTTAACTCTCTCCACCCTGTTCAAAGCTGTAAAATGGGGACAGGATTGCTGACAGTTTTTGCAGCTTGACAGCAAGTGAGTGATACTTTTGAGAGATTGATCAAAATTCACCAACAAAGGTGGGAAAAAAGGACAATGATTCCAATGGAAAAGCCCAGACCTCATTACCACTTTATCTTTAGAACTTTCCTATCTTCTTTTCTGTCTGCACCTGATCCTGACCTCATACCACACAGAGTTGCAGGTTAAAGAAATGAATCACTGCCTGAAAAGGGCAATAAACTATCACATTACAATAACTGACCTTGAAAAAGGTAATGCAATCCCCCACTGTCTAAGATCTAACAGACATAATGCTCAAAGCCAAATACTTTAAAATGAAGTTACTACATGTGAGAAATTCCTGGTGACACAGCAAAACTCAGGTGTTCAGAACCAAACCTTTTTCAAAATCCTCCAATTTGATGTCACTCCCTTCTCTGCTTTCACCTCTCATTGTGTGCCAGTGAAAGTACAAAAAAAGGTTTGTATTTCATAGGTCACATGAAACAGAACACAATGCTGCAATATGTTGCCACATCATGACATATGGCCTTACCTGGGCCCATCACAGGCTCACCTGACTAACCAGGGGTGTGGCAACTCAGACGCTCTATAAATAAAAGCATGCAAGGAATTTCATTCATGACAAGGACAAACCCCGACAACCAGCTGCAGCAATCCAATACAGACCTACCTGGGAGCTCCACCATGCTCAAACCACACACACTCAACACACTTGTCTCCTGCATGCTGATGATCCATGTGTGTCTCATCAGCTCAGGACAGAGCTGGCCTCAAGTGGCCCATGGAAGAGCTCCTGCTTTGGATGTAAGAGACAGCAGGAAGGTCCTGATTCATGAGGCGGTGAAGATGGGGATCCTCGGCTCATTGGGGATGGAAGAAGAGCCCAGGGTGACCACCAAGGCTTCCGAGAAAGAGCTGAAGACCATGTACCGGCTCTACAGGGAGACACTGAGAGAGATGAGAGGAAATTCCAGCAGAACGATGGGGGAAACTGTGCTCTTTCCAGCAACAGGTGAGATTTTCTTTGGTCATCATGAAGACACCTGAAAGACATCCAATTAGGCAATGAGGCCTTTGACTAATAAAAATATCTGTCTACTTTCAAAGCCAAATAAAAAGGTTAGATGGAAGGATGGAAGTGTTTCATAAGAAGTTAAAAAAATCCTGCAGTGTGAGTTCAAATCGGCAAGCTGTTGACAAAAGCTGTCTATAAATAACTTGTGTGAAGACAGCTTGTGCTGTCATGTAGATATACCTCAAATATTACGGCTTTATTTAGAAATCTTTAACCTATGGACTCAAGGTATCCCACAAGGCATTGTGAACATTACACAACAAAAACTCAAGTCTTAGCAAGGGTGTCTTATTTCGATACAAGTTGACTTGAGACAAGCCACATCATGTTTTAAATCCTCTTTGAGATATTATGAGCAAAAAGAAATCCGGAATTGCTTGGGAATAATAATTTAATAAAGTATAGGGTTTTTTTCAAAAGGTATTTAAAATGAGAGTGATGTCATCTATCAAAGAATTTCACAAGTACATTGGGCTTATTCCATGTGCACATACTATTACTCATTACAAGTAATGAAGTCCTTTTTGTTTGCTGTAATATCTTAAAATGAGATGCTTGCCAGAACTTGACAAATGATGTAGTTTTTGTTATTTTTGATGAGAAATAAACAAAATATTTGGTTAGATTTGAGGGTCTGGAGCTTTGTGACCATTAAGCACTGGGCTTAAAAAGAGGTAACGTAACAGCACAGACAGAATAATGTGTGGAATAATGACCAAAAGGGTTTCTTATATTTATTTTAAACTTTCTATTCTGAGAGGGAAGTTGTGAATGAGTTGTGGACATGCTACACATTAACTGGAATGGTTTTAGCTGTACAGGAACCTTAGTTTACGTGCTTAAGTGCTTGATTTAAAAACTGACTTGTAAAGCTCCAATGGGGGACTTTCAGCCTGTGTTGACTTTGGTGTCTCCTGGTCAAAATGACACTTCTTATTTCTGAAATTTCAAACTTGAATGAGCTATTTACCTTGTATTGGGTGAAACGTCTGTGAAATCAGCTATTTTGGAGCGGGCTGTTGGTAACTTCTTTGCAATTCAATGTGGAACCCCTTCTTTTGTTAGCACTTTAAATGGTTACTTTGGATAAATAATGTCTTATGAGTTTAGTTCAGCAGAAACAAATGTTCCAACTTTGTTTGGATACAATTTAAAGTAAAAAAAAATGCAATTCAATTTTTGTATTTCATTAGATAAGACACTAAAGTAAATGTACAGTAGAGATGAATAAGTAGAGCTAGACTGGTGAAGACGACCCTGTTGGGGTGGTGGCTGACACAAAAATTATGGCCAAGCTGTCATCTCTATAATGGACATTTTTTCAAAGTTGACATTTATTATATCATACTATTTATATGTTCATTACACTTTTTGTATTGCTGCTGTAACTCTGAATTGCTCTTCGGGGATCAATAAAGTATGTAGTAATAGTAGTAATATTCTATTCTATTCTATTCTATTCTATTCTATTCTATTCTATTCTATTCTATAAAGTCAGAGCCCAAATTTGGCCACTTGGTGATAAAAAAAGTATTTCACTGAAGCAGTCACTCTTGTTCATTTTGGTCGTTTGCTTTAATAGGTCATAAAAAGGCATCACTGTTGACTTCACTGAGATTCAAAACTATGTTTAAACCCTCACAGGAGCTTTAAATCTGCTGAAGAATTTGCAAACTGAGGTTCTCATAAAGCTTTTTGTTTCTGTTTTTTTCAGTGAAGAGAATAAAAATTCCTGGGAGGTCAGATCACCATCACTCAGATCACCACATGCGGTGGTACAGAGCTGTTTTCCACAAGAACCCAAACATCCAAGCTGAACTGACACTGGCCCGGGCCCAGCTGAAAATTTCCAGACAGATTTTAGACAAACATATGTCAGCCTGGCCTGAATTAAGAGCAAAGATTAAAGTCAACAGGAAGAGAGCTGTGAACTCTCCGATCTTTCTTGATGCGTCAGGCATTCCAGAAGTGATGGTGGACATCAGACCAGAGGTGGAGAAGTGGATTAGGACTGATGGAAGTCAGAGGTTGTATGTGGATGTTGGTATGGTTGATGGTGAGGCTAGTCTGAAGGAAAATCCAACCATTTCTCTGGAACTGGACCTGGAAGAGGTGAAGAGGAGCAGACTTCCTCGCTCCATCAAGGAAGACGACTGTGATGAGCAAGGGTTGTGCTGCAGGAAGTCTGTCACTATCTCCTTTAAAGATATCGGCTGGACAGACTGGGTGGTGGCACCAGCAGAGTATACCATGCATTTCTGCGACGGTTCCTGCCCTCACAATTACAGGCCGGCTAGCATGCACACGCAGGTGAAGTCTCGACTATATCAAATCACTAAAGGAGGGACGCAGCGGCCCTGCTGCGTGCCGGCAGCTTACCAGCCCATGGTCCTCCTGCACTATGACAGCAAAGGAAAGATGAAGCTGACGTCCTTTAATGACCTGATTGTCAGTAAATGTTACTGTGCCTGAGGGAGGAGTGAAAGTCACTTTTGAACCCAAGCATATGGGTCTTGTAAAATATGTTACATGCTGAAAAAGGCCTGCTGTATTCTTGAAGGAAGTGACCTTAAACTATGTTAATGGAGACTCTTTGTGTTGCTTTATGAAGCGAGCAGTCGTTTATAACTTAAAATATATTTATTTCAAGTTCTATTTATGTTCCTCCTGTGTATTTGAGTCTTTATAGTTATAAGTTACTGCTTAATTTTAAAGTTTTCTGCCATATTTTGTTCAGTTTTTGAAGACTAACCTGGTTGTTATATTTGTTGTTGTCTTAAACATTTCATCCACTTTTGAAGATCAAAATAAATATTCTAAATGACTTACCTCTTGTTACGCATAAACTACATTCATTCATTTCTTTTTATTACATGGGCATGAAATTTTCCATATTTGTCATTTACACAAAAGAAACAAAGTCAGCCAGTGTATATCATGAAGGTCAGGGTGTTCTGCAGAAATCAGTCATAAAGATATGATCACTTTTATCTCCAATCATCAGCCTTGAAGCTCACTGTGGCCTTGACCGACAAGTAAAGGAACAAAACCAATCATGGGATTTAATTTGACTCATACAATAGGAATTTACAGGTAAGTAAATGCTTGGTGTGTAAACACCAGGCAGCTCAGATTACACATCAGTAACAGTGAATGATCACATCTTTATATCAGTATATGACAGCTTCTTGTTGTTGTTACCACATTGGCTCTGGAACAATCCAGAAAATTATTGTCATTTAATAAAGTTTGTCACTACATTTACAAGTGCAAGTTCAAACTCTACCATGCAAAGCAAAAACCATGTATCAACAACACCCAGAAACGCTGCCGGCTTCTCTGGGCCCGAGCTCATCTGAGATGGACTGACAAAGTGGAAAAGTGTGCTGTGGTCTGACGAGTCCACATTTCAGATTGTTTTTGGAAATCATGGACGTTGTGTCCTCTGGGCAAAAGAGGAAAAGGACAATCCGGATTGTTATCAGAGCAAAGTTTAAAAGCCAGCATCTGTGATTTTATGGGGATATGTTAGTGCCCATGGCATGGCTAACTTGACCATCTGGCTCCATTAATGCTGAAAGGTACATACAGGTTTTGGAGCAACATATGCTGCCATCCAAGCCACGTCTTTTTCAGGGACGTCCCTGCTTATTTCAGCAAGACAACGACAAGATACATTCTGCACGTGTTACAACAGCGTGGCTTTGTAGTAAAAGAGTGCAGTCCAGACCTGTCTCTCAATGAAAATGTGTGGCACATTATGAAAACGCAAAATACAACAAAAGAGGACCGGACTGTTGAGCAACTGAAGTTGCTTCTGAAGTGACAACAGAAACTTCCACTCTAGCGGCTAAGCGCCGTTAGAGTGGCAGCTTGTTGCAGCAGCTCTCTCTTTGTTGTTATTTCCCCCCTTTTTCTCTTATCTTTCCAGTTGTCTTCATATATGGAGCCTGTCATTACGTTTTATGGCTCATTTGTTGACTACTGACATCATACTGGTTATGTTTGAGGTGGTGTTTTTCCCTTTTTTTATTTCTGTTTGTTGGGGGATCCTAAGTGTAACCATGGTTACATTGTTTACACATGACACATCAGCTCTGAGCAGCCCATATCATGTCGATGCTAACAAAGTTCCCTGCTAACTGAGGAGAAGGAGATGGACTAGACGTGCCAACCGAGCACCAGAGGGAACACTAGCAGAGTAGCTTCATGCTATTCACAGAGACATGGCTAATGGAGCTAACAATGGACACATTGGAAAGGTTTCACCTGCTGTGAGCGACAGGCCACAGGAGAGCTACACTGAACTGACTGGTAAAGAAAGCCAGGTCAGCACTGGACCCTGTGGACTCTCTGGACCCTGTCATGGTGGTGGCTGGTGCAAGAATTATGGCCAAGCTGTCATCTCTGATGGACATTTTTTTTTCAAGTTTAAATTCATAATATTATACTGTTTATATATATATATCAATAAAGTATGTTCTATTCTATTCTATTCTATTCTATTCTATTCTATTCTATTCTATTCTACATCAAGCAAGAATGGTAAAGAATTCCACCTCAAAAGCTTCAACAATTAGTGTCCTCAGTTCACAAACACTTATTGAGTGCTGTTAAAAGGGAAGGTGATGTAACAGTGGTAAACATGACCCCTGTCCCACTTTTTATGGAACGAGTTGAGGACACCAAATTCAAAGTGGGTGAGTCATTGCAAAAAAAACCCCAAAACTAATGAAATTTATCAGATTTATCAATAAAAATATTGTGTTCAATTGGAGATAGGTAAACAAAGATTTACTTATCATTGTATTCTGTAACTATTTACATTTTACACAACATCCCAGCTTCTTTGAAACTGGGGTTGTACATGTGGGGCAATTGCATGGGAATTTTTTTGTCCAATGATGCAACATCACAATGGGGCCGACCACTACAGTGTCTGAAATGTTCTAATATTTATCCATTCTGTCTCTTCCATTTTTGCATACATTTTTTGCATACATGAATATACAGGTAAAGTGACTGGGTTAATAAGTCTCCTCTATAAGTAAGCATGAAGTCATACCTATCCATCTATTAAATATTATTTTTGAGTACATAGTTTGCTGAAGTACAAAGACAAATACATTTTAAATAGTTTTATAAATATTGGAGAAAGGTGCACAGATGGCCTAGGGGTCTAGGTTGCTCCCAATATGACTAAAATCCCTTGTGTAGGCAGCCTGGGTTCAAGTCTGGCCTGTGGTGACTTTCCCGCATGTCAGTCCCCACTCTTATCCCCTTTCTTGCTCTGTCTACTATCCTGTCCTCTCACATTAGGCGTAAAAAGCCCCAAAAAAATAACTTAAAAAAGAAAAGAAATATTTACTGATTTATTTACTGATTTAATATCTGTTTGTTTGGCATCCTTAGCGGCTCCTGTAGTCATGTGACTTAGGAAGACTCAGCGGTTGAAGTATATTGTTCTGAATTTTGCTTTTGTTCTCAGTAAATGAGTGCGGCAGAGCTTCAAGGTTTTTTTACTGTGTGTTACGTAGACCACCAAGCTGACTCAACATGTAAAACATTGTCATGGCGTCACAATGGCGAGTGGTTATGAAAATAAGTAAGTTCAGACACGCAACATTTAGATAACCACTTCACAAGCTTTTGATGTTCCTCCCTACCTCAGAGCATGATTATAAAATGTTCAAACTGGCATAGGCCAAAGTAGCCTTGGCCACTTTAACCCCAGGTATCACCTGGATGGGGATATATTTTGGCCTGTTACACCAGAGTAAGAACTGGCAGCAGAGGTTCTTTAAAAGCGACCTATGTATCTTAAGACAACATCAAAGGTCATGGTTGTCATAATGTCAGAATGAAAAAAAATTAAAGCAGATATTCATTACGCTTTAACATTAATCAATAATATCAGGAAAAAAAAAATAAGACACAACATTCTTTATTATACTATTCACATCTTTACACCTTAAAACACAGTTTATAACCGACACTTGATACCAGTACTTCATACTGAAAAAAGTCTGCACTTAAATCCTAAGGAGTGAAAGTTAGGTATAGATGAGTCCTATAATGCATCAGGTACAATGTAGACATCTTCCTCTTCTTCTTGAGGGTCTGGGAGGAGGGAGAGCCTGCAGGCCGGATCGTTATTGTATATTCCATCATCTGGTACATCACACTGCAGATACACATCCTCCTCAGGTCCTCTGGATGACCTGCAAAGAAACAATGAGTGCATCAGGGTATATTTCTGTCAAAGGACACTGTTATGGCATGAGACAAATAGTTTGTGAACTGTGAATTTCTGTTGTTGGTCAGAGGAGAAGACTCCACGCTGAGTCATCAGATAGCACATTTCTTGAATGGATTGCGAATCCCAGGGATCAAATCAAAGGAGCTTCAGACGCCACCCATCTGTGTGCATACTGTGTATAACACTGCAGAATTGAGCAAAATAGGGAAACTCACAACATAACCTCAGTGTTTCTTCATCTGCTTCCGCTCTGCTCTTTTTCAGGATATGGCACTTTCATATACTAAGTCTAAGCTTCAACATTTCCTCATATTTGGTCTTAAAATAAAGAAAAAATGATACAAAAAACCTCCCTGTAAAAGTATGAAATGCTGTTAAAGTAAATCTTACCTGCTCTGTTTGGCCTCCTGCCTGTTGGCTCTGGATGTCAGGTTTTCATATATTGGAGCCTGTGCTGTTGTTTGGTCTTTGGTGAAGGACGTATACGAATGTGGCTCAGCTTGTGGTGTCTCCGTATATTCCTCCTTCTTCATGCTTCTCCTAAACCTGAACTGTATCACATTCCTGATACTGCTGTGGTATTTGTATATGATCAAACAACCAATGATGACCAGCAGCAGGAAGAAGATTGTCAGACCTGAGGCCAGACCTGCAGAGGAGCCGTGGGTCTGACACGCATCCGTGTTATTTCCAGCAACACAAGTACCGTTAACAAGCATGATCTGCAATACAGTAACAGATAAAAACAGAGTGACTGCATGGTTTAGTTTAAAATGAAACACAACGCCGCAGAGGCTGCTTTCTGAAAAGTTTTTAATCACAGGTTATTACTAAATCTCACTGAAAGAGCTTGTGGAGAAAATGTCCCATTCATTTCTTTTTTAAACATTTCAAATCAGTTATATAAGATTTTATACATGTAAAGAAAACCAATAAAGAGTTATAAAATAAAGTACATTCCGGTTAACGTTGTAAAATAACATATCAGCCAAGACAAACAGTTTCCTGTCACAGTGAAGGTCAGTTTCTCTTACCAAACAGAGCTCCTGCGTTGTGGGTCAAGGTCTGTGACTTGGCGAAGTCATGTACTCGGTCTTCAACAATTAACACACACACACACACACACACACACACACACACACACACACACACACACACACACACACACACACACACATACACACACATACACGCAAAAGCGAAGTTCCCTTTTTGTTGAAATCATGGAACTAGTTAAAAAAACCCTGAAGACTTCCTGTAAAAGAGCTCTCTTAAAATATACGCCTACTGATGAAGCTGAATTGTTTTAGTTATAATAAGATCTTTGGGAAGGATATTCAGCTTCAAGTTCAAACCTTACACTGAGTTCAAGCGCAGTCATTTTCATGATGTTTTACTTTAGCAGAGGTAAATACCAGTCTACAGATCTACTTATGTAAAATAAAAAAAAGTCCTTCCTTTGAAATAAACTTTCATTTATTAGTTCTTATTTTTGAATCAGGTGTGTGGCGTGAGGGAGGTTGAAAATGTATCAGTAAGATGTGACCTCCAAAAAATGTCAAAACATATCTTCTTGTTCTAATTGCTGGAGTATAACCTACAGGAAAGCATGAATGTGAGAGATTTTTGTTTTCACATGAAACGTTTAGGTTGAACTTCCTGAATATTTTCTGTTTTGTCTTTGTTTTCATTTTGCACCTTGTAGACGGTCTCTTACATCAATTCACAGCCTGCTGTGCAGAGTTCATGAAGTTGTGCACACGGTTTGTATTTGACGGCTTGTATCTTTCTGTGGTTTGCAAAAGATGTCACTTTAGTAAAAGTATTTTTTGCTGATCATATAGTGATGTTGGAAGACCTCAGTATCAAAGTACTGACCTGTCAAAGTACTCGTAGGGATTTCAGCATATTTCAGTAGGAGCAGTGTGTTTTCCTCCTCCTCTACATTAGCTCAACTGATCACTGGACTGTAGATGTCAGCCAGTCAGTCACACAGTTGATGGACATCTTGTACTCTTTCTGCATTCCCTTTCTTTTCTTTTAAACCAGTAACTGATGAAATGTTAATGTGAAGATTACTGTATTTCCCATAAAATGCTGAAGTACATAAAAGTACTGGTTTTAAAACCTACAAAAGTACAAGAGCTACTCTAGTACATTGTTTTGATACATTATATCTTGAATTTCCAAAGTGAGAATCAGAAATAATCTCTCCAGAAACTGTCATAACATAAAGTTTATAATCCAGTAAAATCTGAGTGAAGCTGAACTCTCTCTCTCAGAGCAGAGGGCCCCCTGGATTTCCTGATGAGCTGTATCTTTACCTCCCCCTGCTGTCACTTTCAAAACACAAAACTAAATTATCACATTACCCTTATAACTGTGTTGGTTACAAAATAAAAAGTAAGGAATATAAAAATAATCCTGAGTGTTTTACTTACTTGAATCATACTGATTCTCTTGTATTAAAGTCACTACCTTATACTAATTCAGATGTCACAGCGTATCATATTCATTTTTATCATTTTTACTTCTGTATTTTTTCATATTCCTACCTTTGTTATTGATATTGTATAACTGTAAATGATAATTTGAGATCAAAGTAACCAGATTAGTGTATTAAAATTAGTCTGAATATTCTGCAGGACATATTCTTGTCCGGATGAGATAAGACTCATATAACATAAGCAGCTTTGAGACCAAATCCTACTCTGTTTGTAAACCGTCTTGTGATTTGGTGCTAGGATAGATTTTAAAATACTTCTGCTGGTTTATAAATCATTAAATGGTTTGTGGCCAAAATATATCAGTGATCATCTGATCCAGTACAAACTACCAAGATCACTCAGGTCATCTGGATCAGATCTACTTTCAGTCCCAAGAGTTAGAAGTAAGCATGGAGAAGCAGCTTTCAGCTTTTATGCTCCAAATATCTGGAACAAGCTTCCAGAAAATATCAGGTCTGCTGAAACTCTCAGCTCATTTAAATCCCTGCTGAAGACTCACCTTTTTACAGCTGCTTTTAATTAGAATATTTAACAAATCATTTTAATATCAATTTTCTTGCACACCTTTGCATTCTGCACTGTGACTGTTATACTTATATTTTAAACTTATATTTTAAAATATTTTAATATATTTTAACCTTCTTTTATTTTCCATTTTACTTTTTTTAATTTCTTTTTGCTCTTTTAATTATTTTTTTTAATTGTTTCTTTTAATATGTTTTGCTGACCTTTTGTGAAGCACTTTAAATTGCCTTGCTGCCGAAATGTGCTATATAAATAAACTTGCCTTGCCTCACACATAAAGACTGTTTGATTAAAGTCTAATTGATGCACATAGATATATTTTTTAGTTATTTCTTTAATCTTTTAATATTTTTTTTAAAATACTATTGAGTTTCGAATAACTCAGAAAAAGTTTGTCTTAGGGCCTCTGCAGTCTGCCTGGGGCTGGAGTTAAAAAGTTTGAAATGTCATTTAAGGATGTACAGTTAAAATGACAGAGGCACTATTTTTCTTATAATGAAGTTTTAAGAATTTCTCAAGCAACACATCATGAAAATTAAGTTGCTAACAGGAGTTACGGTGCATTAAACTGGAGCCTCGTTGAGACCTGATGAGTTAGTGTTTCCTCGGTTCATCAGCTCCTGTTTCTAAAGTGTCTTTTATTTATTTATGACTTTTTTTTTCCTGAGTATGGTGGGATGGGTTATGTGACAACCTTCAACTAACTCTTTATACAAAACTGGACCAATCCATTTGTGTCTCCACTCCAGATCAGAGATGGATCCAGATCACCTCGGCTTGGAACTCTGAAGGGATGAAAGCCCAACTCCAGTGATGCTCTGATAACACTCCATACTACTTTGTTTTCCTCCATGGCTCCAGATTCATATTACCTCACTGACCAACACAGTCCATATTTGAAAGCTATTGTTTCTTTTGCTAACTTCTGTAGAATTAATAATTATAGTTTACGGTGAATGTTAGTGTCCTTGGCATATTTGTCATGGCCCTTGAACCAGGTTACAAATACAAAAATAGTTTTGTTGACTAATCTTTCCCATTTCTCTTGACAGTTTAATATACCAGATGTACAAATTTTTTTCCATAAGCAAAATTTTCCTTTTCAGCCATCATACAAAATATTATCTGTTCATAAAAAAAGACTTTCTACAAAGCTAAAACAGATGAGTCTTATAACTGAATGGTGAATTGAATCGAACACTGTTTGATGGTGTGAAATTTGTCAGTTTTCAATCTTGTACCAATTACTGGTACCAACATAGGCTGACAGAAATGCAGGCCTCCTATGGCGGGTCCATCTGTTATCTCAGCTCCTCTGTGATCCACATGCTGTTAATACAGCACCTCCTGCATGTCTGCCAGTAAGAGAAGAGCCCTTATTTACAGCATTTACAGAGATTGATCACATTTATTTATAACTCAGCCTTTTTTATTAGCTTACATAATATTTTTATGTGTAAGATAAATGATCTCACCTGGCTGTTTTGCCAGAGCTCTCATGCATCAAAAGGCCACATTTCAAGTGTTTATGATCATTATATTCGGATCCTGCATGTTTTTTTTTAGAACAAAGATTTATAGAAGACTATTTTTGCATTTGCAGGTGACAGAAAATTGTTGTGAGGTTCAAAGGTTTTCTGAATAAAGGAAAATGTGTATGCATAAACACCAGGGTCAGAAATGAAAATAGTCAAATTAAGGATGCATTGTCATCAGGACACAGTCCATGTGTTAAAGGCTTTTTTTTTTTTAAAGAAACTCTAACCAGTGTTCTCTAATCCAACCTTCAACATCACACCATGTCTTTAAATGTTAAGCAGTTGAAAGTGCAGTCCAGAAAGTCAAAATGAAACAATTCTCAGACTCTCAGGTTGAACCGATAAAAAGAAGTGAAACAGTAAAGCCTGTAAGACGGCCCTGCTGGCTGTGAGCCTGGTGTTCGTGCAGCCTGTTTTCATGTACACTGTAAGGAATTTCACTGTGAAATAACAGTAAAATACTGGCAGCAGGGACGCCAGTATTTTACTGTTATTTTACAATGCACCCACTGTAATTTATTTTAACAGCATAGTACTGTATTTTGTATTACAGTATATTACCATAGGATAACAGTGGGTGGTGTGGTAATTTTACAGCACATTTACTGTTGTTTCTTTTAACAGTATACTACTATATTTTGAATTACAGTACATGGCAGTAGGATAACTGTTATGGTAATTTTTCAGTATACACCACTTTATTCACAAAGGATATTAAATATTCTATTTTCCATTTAATTCCTATAACCTGAAGGAGACTGAAGACAGTAACAGAGGAGGAGACTGAAGACAGTAACAGAGGAGGAGACTGAAGACAGTAACAGAGGAGGAGACTGAAGACAGTAACAGAGTTAACAACTACTCACTCTGATGCTGTTTTCAAGAATCAAGAACTGACAGACTACAGAGCGCTCACACTAATGCCGTTTCCGAGAATAGTCATAAGTGAACTGATTTAATGTTGATTAAATGTTATTGCCAGTCATTCCTGATCTCTGACCTTGAATAAACTCAGATCAGACCTTTAAGTAGCACGTTTTAGAACCCCGGGTATAAAACACAAGAGAATACATATTCCATAACATTGATGTACTTTAATACAAACCCCAGCAAACTTTGTAATACTAATAACATTTAACATTTGTATTACAAAAAAGAAAAGGTATTCTGTTACCTATTTGGAAGAAACTATACATAATAATAAAATCCTTAATGACAGGCTTTACTAATTAGCATAACTTTAGACACTGCATTAAAATAGCCTCAAGAACAGTGTAACAGAACAGTTTAGCTTGTAGACAAGTCTTTTGCACATGTATGTGAACAATTACAGTGGAGGAAAAGTGGAGAAAGAGAAGAGAAGGAGAAAGACAGAGTGAAAAGTGAGAGTACTTGACTTGCAGCATTTGGCTGGTATCCTCAATCACCGATGACTAGTGCCTGTAAAACAAACATACAAGCAAAAATTTAGCAACACAACATCACTGGTAAAATATAAAAATGTGAAACAGACTAATGGGAGGGAAAGAAATGTAAATATGAGGGGAGAGAAAAAGGCCGGAGCAATAAACTGTTCAAGGGAGAGAGAAAATAAAAAGTGTGAAGAAGAGAGAACAGCAAGAGACAAAAAAGGGAGAGGGTGGTTAGTTGGTTATTATAGTTTAGAGAGGAAGGTTACTTCTTACGTCGGCTAAGTCAGTAGGTTTGTAGCATGTTGTTAGAAAATTAAGTAGGGCCAGTGAGAGGAATGGAGTCTAGCATTGTGCATTGTTTGCAGGCAACACTGGATCCTTAGCTTGAGTTAGTTATTTGCAGAACTATTTCATGAAAGGCTGAAAATCTGATGTACTGTTAATAGGCTGGCCTATTTATTAAGAACTTTTAGATGAAATTAAATTTGTAAGTGATAGGATGCTAACACACCTTACAAAGGTCAGAAACAACACCAGATTGCTAACGTTAACTAACTGAGTTCAAGTTTGCTAAGTTACAGAGCTTGCTTTGCCAACTGTTTAATAATCATGCAGACCAAACAATACTGGACACTGAGAGTTTTTGGAGATAAAATAACTTTACCTCTTTGGTTGAAGTCCACATGGACTGCTCGGAATGATGAAGAAGCTGTGCTGTCCAAAGTCAGGTTCAGGAATATCCTGTCACATCTTGTCACTCAAAAATGACTTGAGTAATGTGAAAAGTTTGATTAATAAAGAAATGGTATCATCAAAACAGAAATGTAGGCCCACAATTATCAGTAAGATGCTGATGGATAGTGACAAGACTTGTGAAGGAATGTGGTGCCTATCTCCACCGCTTGACAGAAAATACTGTTTTATACTGTTAAAATACAGGTTGTTATTCTTAATCAAGCGTTAACTTAATTTAACAGTGTTTTACTTTTTTAAAAAGAAAATACAGTAAGATACTGTTCTAACCTCGGAAATTAACAGCAATCCATAGTTTTATACTATTATATTACAGTTACCTACTGTTAATGTTAAATGACTGATTTAACTGTTAATTTACATGCTGTCGATGAATATTTCACTGTATTTTACAATTATTATAGAAAACAGTAAGATACTGTTGTAAATTCACCGTAAATTTACAGAAATTTGTTACAGTGTAAGATAAACATTAGAGATATCTGATGAAGAGCAGCTGCACAAAGGAATCCTGCACTGCACAGATGGGTTTCCTCTTTTTCTACGGGCCGTTACAAACACCGCTCATCCTCAAGGTTTCCCCTCCCTGGAGGCTTATTCAGCAATAATCCTGTGAACACACACTCCTCTTCTCCACCTGCCCTGGAGTCTCTCCTTTTTCAATGTTTCCATGGTAACTTAACAACCAAATTACACTCCTCTTAACGGCAGGTGTAAAGGCTTCACTGCACCTTCTATGCCTGGAGAAATATAATGTGTTTTAGATATTTTAATGTGGTTTTATAAAATTTTAGTTCAAGATGTTTTATGTTTCTGATGCATATACACATGGTGTTTTGCTCAGCTCGATGAATTTATTCATAAATTATAAATAAATATCACAGGTCGTTCATTTCTACAGCTGCTGTGAGGGTGAAACTTCAACTTCAGTCAAGAAACAAGAAGACACTAAAACGTTTTTTTTTTTCTTCTCCAGATTAGATACATTCTCAGAAATACTATTCCCTCTCTGAAGGTCTCATATGAATTAAATCTCAAACTGGGGTGTGCTGCCCATTCACCTTTTGAGTCCACTCTGCTGGAAAGTGGGAGAGGCACTGTTGTGACAGTAAAGTCAGCAGGGGAACGCATACAAAACCACAGGGGGGAGCGTGTGCCGTTTGCCATGGAGACGAGATGCCAAAAGCATTTATGACAGCCCGGGAAAGATATGACAGATACGGTTGATAAAATCATATAGCTGTATTAAAAAACGCATGTGAAATCCCTGAATAACAGCTTTAGGCGAGAAATTGTTTAAACACACACTTTGATGCTACTAACAGTAGCGTCTAGTCAAGAATCCGTCATAAATAAATGAATAAATGATTAAAATACTTAATTCTGTCTTTTAACCAAATCGGAGGAGGGAAAAACAAAACTTGATTTCTCAGTAAAGGACATTTGTTTTATTCCGCAGTCCAGATGTGCGCTGCGCCTCCACTACACCCCCACGCAGCGACGTGAACACGCACAGCATCAAAGGTACTGCGTCAATCTCCTCAAAGACAACCAAGTTCACACCGGAAACTGCAGGATTATGTCTTCAAAATAAAACAATCGGCGCGCAGGTGGCCTAGGTCGCGCTCTATGAGGCAAAAGCCCATGAGGGGGCAGCTCGAGTTCGAATTCTTTCCTCTCACATTAAAGAAGGCGTAAAAAGCCCGAAAAAAATAACTTACAAAAAATAATAATAAAAGGAATCTTGTGAGAGGAATGCCTTTTATAAGCTTACTACACTGGAATAAAAGGTGACTGATGTTTCAATCACTTTGCAAATGCTCAAAAACTTTTTTCTGCATTTTAAAACTGATCATTGTATAAAATAGAATTTTTTTCCCTTATTATAAATAAAATCTGTTACCACATGATCACCAAATTATTGTGGGCTAGATTCGTTTGCGGTCAAACCTTCTTATATAACTTCACTGAAATTTTATAGTCTATGGTGGTGATTACTTAATATTTGATACACCATGAGAAAACGATATGACTGGAGAGGAGATAAGAGAGCAGACAAATAGATAGTAAGTTAATAAATATATCTCCAGAGTAGAGTACTGAATATGACTTGGGTAAGAAATTAAATGATAGCTGAAACACTGGTTTATATCTTGCACATTCTGCTGTTCAGGGGTAATCAAATCAGATCAAAATGTACACAGACAAACTAAGCTTGGCTAATTTACCAAGAGTGAATTTAATAAAGACATAATATAAAGACTGGTCTCGTTCAACATTTTAGAAAATTGTGAGCTTTGTTTCCAGAAGCCACGGTGCACTTCATCCCAGAAGAGGGTTGGATGGGGGCTGGATAAGATGAACAAAACGTGACAGAACTTTATCATAAACATTTAAACAACCAGGCCTCTGCAATCACTGTTCTCTTTTCCAGAGGCTCCTCAAAACTGCATAAACCTACTTCAAAACGTTTTGTTGTGTTATTTCGCCATCCATGTCCGGAAGTTGCGCGTCCTCATTCCGGGTCGCTTGACGCTGGCAGTTGAGGGAAAACGGAGCAGAAGAGCGAAACATGGCGACTTCGAACAATCCGCGGAAATTCAGCGAGAAAATCGCTTTACATAACCAGAAGCAGGCTGAGGAGACAGCTGCATTTGAAGAAGTGATGAAAGACCTCAGCATCACTCGGGCAGCGAGGGTAACGAAACCGTTTTTCTGCTTTTTTTTCCACCCCAGCCTCCTCTTCGTTTGTTTTTAGCGAGCTGTCAAATATGCGTTTGTAGCGCGCGGCAGCTGCACGCAGCCAGGGCAGAGAAGGTAAACAATAACAAACGACGCTTCTTGCCAGCTGGAGTCGTTTTCCTCCACGGCTGTCAAAGTACAAAGCTAAGAGAGGCTAACGGTACTGTATTGTTGTCAATAATGTCAAGGACACCCGTCCGAAAAAAAAGTTATTGCAATATATGTCCCACGCAAGTGAAAAGCAAAGGGGCGTGCGTGCGTATTTGACAGCGCGCGTTCAACTGCAGGGATCGTTTTCAGATCGTCTCGTGCGCTCAGGGAAGAGGCGGTAACACAAAACGGCGTTACATGCTGCAACAGATATCTTAGTCGTGTTTTTACACCGAATGAATAAATAATTCGTAGTGAACGCGGTTTTTGTGTTATTGATCGATGTTTAGGTGTGTTTGCACCGTGGCTTTGTAAACTTGCCTTACAGGTCTCAAGGCCTGTGTGCTCTGCTGCATAAATGGCATTTACACCAAAGATGAAAGCAAGCAGATTACGTGGAATTTAAGCCACATAGAACATTGGCCTCCAAAATAAATCCTATGGAGGCAGGGCCTATGAAGTGATAGCTGTGGAGTGGAAGCATTATAGGAAGATTATTACTACTCAAGCTCACCTCCTGGTTAATGTTAATTATCACAATATATAAGGAGGGAATATGGGAAAAAAAATGTCACAATTTCTCTTTGATGTCATCATGTCATATTTAGGTGTTACAGGACTTTTTTTGTTTCAGTTGGTCCTTAGTTTTCCTGTGACGATCAATCAATTCCAGTTTGTTTTTTTGTTTTTTTTTAACAGACCCCCCAAATTAAATTATTGTTATTTATTATGAATTAATTAATTTCATCATCTCAAAATAACAAAGCATGTTGTCTCATGACCCCAGGGTATTTATTATGGTGACAAAATTGGTGGAGTTCATATTTCTGTTAAGTGCTTGATCATGATCAAATGACGTTTGAGCTGAGAAAAACTCTTAACTTTGAATAATTAACTTGTCTCTGGAAAATGTGGTTAATAAAAGGTAAATGGGGTAAATAAACGGTCTAGATGCATGTCCATTCAGGGCTTCTGTGTAATTAATGACACCTGGGATTTTATTCATTCTGTTTACCGCTTTGTTTTCAAGCCCATTCTAGTAGACTCAACATCATTAACACCCTTGCTATTATGTAAGGAAGCCTCTATGATTACTTATTTTTGAGGTTTGGGATTTTTGGAATTTTTTTTTGATGAACTAATACAAAAAGTTCACTATGATCATTTTTTTTCAAATTATCTGCTTAATAAATTGCTCCATGTTGTTATAATTGTATGCTTAATGACACAAGATATGGCAGGTTGGTCACAGACGATTTTCATCCAGAATAGAGACCTGCAGCCTTCACATCTTTATGATGCTCTTGACTTTGCCATAGTTAGTCTAGAGGAAAGCAGACCTCAGGTTTGGAGTCCTTTTTAACCTGTGTCCCCTCTCTCTCCTCTGTAGCCTCTCTCATGTTTGTCATATATAACTAGATTCTGATTGGAGATGTTACAAAATGCCATCTTATATAAATGTAGAGGGTATATGGTATACACTTCTGAACAGAATAAACTGAGATCAGGAGCTTATCAAAATACTGCAGCGACACGGGCATAGTAATTGTTATGATTCGATTTTCTGCTCTGCCATCAGTGAGCAGTGGGCTTGCATTAGAAAATTTAATTGACCGGTTATGGGCTGTCTAATGGGAAATGGAACTGGAGGTCGTTCTGAAATAAACACGGTTGGGAGGCTTTAGGGAGTTTGCTTCTCTGGAATAAAACCAGTGCGATCAGAAAGACATTTCTTCCACCTTAAGTTTCCCTCCTTCTCTTCTCATTTTCTTATTAAATTCTCTTTGCACTGTTGTGATGATGAACTCAAATATAACAGCTTGTTTTAAACCTTAACAGATGATGCTTAGTGATAATGCCAGTTTGATAATTTTGGTCTTTCTCCTTATGGTGTTGAAATCAGTAACATGTCTTTCCTAATTTTAGCACCTCAAACACAGGGCTAAATTAAGAGGATGTGATGCTCAAATTGAAGCTGTGTACACTGGGTGTTAAGCTTTAAATATGTATGAATATCCTGTTATGTTGCATCATTAGATTACCCTAAGCTGTTGTTATTTATGATGTTCTGTGATATTTATGGCCAATTTGTTGTTCCGTGTTTACAATGTAGAGCATGAATTTGCTCTTATTTGAGAAGCATCTGTGCAGACAGCCATTTTTTTTGACTCTGTTGTTTGTCTTGCAGTTACAGTTGCAAAAGACTCAGTATCTGCAGCTGGGACAGAACCGTGGGCAGTACTATGGAGGCTCTTTGCCGAACGTCAATCAGATTGGAAGCAGCAGTATTGATATGCCTTTTCAGGTGAGGGATTTGTGCATTGTTATACATTCTTTAAATGGCAATGGAAAAAATGTATCATTGAATAACAAAACATAATCAGCAAACCTCTGTGACTGGCTTGAATTTATAGCTGGATTACTTTTACATCTGTTTCTCATAAAGCTGTATCTTTCTCTGAGGCCAAGTATCCTAAAATATTGCTTCAACCTGTAGCAGCGCTGTAAAAATGCACCGTTAAATCCCTCTCCCCAGGATTAATACTCTGATACACAGGAAGTGAGATATTAACTGTTTATGTAAGCAACCATAGCACTCTGCTTATAGTAAACAGATGAAGTAAATAAACCCACAGGCTGCATTAGTGGTGTGTTTTACTATTCATTGGCGGGCTGTAAGTTCACATACAGATCTTTGTGTGAGTATCATGGTGCTGTGTCAAATAGAACTTAAATAATGTGTCCAGAGGCTGGAGAAAGAGAAGCTGAACTTTATTCATTACACATTTATAATAAATGACAGTATAAAAGCCTTGTCAAGTAAGTTTATTTTGTGTGTTTTGTTCTTTTGTTTTGTTCTCAAGAACTCTGATTTCAGAGCACCATTAGGTCTGTTTGAAATGCTCTGCGTGTTTCTTATTTATTTTAATTCAATCAAATTGAACAAGACACCCTAAAAACTATGGCTGGAAACCAGGCCATAACATTAGCAGCAAATCTTGACTTAAAAAAATGGAGCATGCAAACCTTCACGTTTTCTGTTGACAAAAGTTGATATCAGAAGTCCAGCTCCTTCTTGATTCTGACTGGCTGATGATCAGGAAATGACATTCATGAAATGCTAAGAATGCTGGATCACAGTTTGAATAGAAATGGGTGCTGCCAGGGTGAAAACAGCATTAGTGGACAAAAAAACCTTTGGTTAGACAGAAATGTCTTTTTAGCATCAAATTCCATTTAGCTGCATTAACGTATCAACTAAAGATTTTTCTGTTTAGTTTGTTCGGTTAAATCAGAGTTCTAAAATTTAAATGAGAAAGTAGGATAAATACCTAATATCGAAGACCATAATGTGGAAAGAAGGTGAGCAGAAGAGGGAAAGTGACGTGTTGATTTCCGTGAATGTTTGTCGTTGGAATGATAAGACCCAAGTGGCTCCTAACATCAAAGACAGCAAAGAAGCGTATTTTCCCTCTTTTTCCTCACAAAATAAATTCAATATTTTGCAAAAGGCTTTGAAACTCAACACCAAGATAGGAAAATAATGAAACATAGTTCAGATAAAGCTGCTGAGCAGGAGGGCAGGTATTTTAGTAGGTACATGGCATACTTTAACATTCTTGTCTTGAGAGAATCATGTAATCAAGTCGAGGGACATGTAAAAGAAATAAGACACGGTGGGGACGGTAACAGGTACATCTAAGGCCACAGTTTTTTTTCCCATACCTTAATCTGTAGATTAATTCTGAGAAAAATGCTCATTAAAAATTTCAGAGTTCAAAGTTACTTTTGCAAATTGCTTGTTTGGTCAAACCAACAGATCAAGCCCAAAGCTGTTTTTAACGTCTTATTTTTGCCTTTATTACACAGGAAGCAGGAAACATGGGGGAGTAGAGACTAGGAGAAGACATACATTAGAAGTCGAAGCAGTTTGCTGCATCAAACTCTTCCCCTCTGTATATGAGCCATGTGATTAAAGTGTTCAGCATTTGACACCCACACCTCATGATCATCATATGGTTAAAACAAACAAAAAAAAAAAATCACCAAAGCTATGTTATGATTTTCCAAATTTTGACAACATTGCAGACGCAGAGCAACCCAAGAGGGAGGAAGAACAGACAGAGCTTGATGGGAGTTAGTTCTTTTGTTTACCCCTGTTAAGGATTAGTTTACAGATGAACTAGAGTTAAAATGTTGGCTTATACAAATATTACAAGAAAAAAACACTTTGGAAATTCTGTTTCAACAGAATTCATGGGCACTTTCTACAATGAAGTCCATAAATGTTCATCTTGCTCCCCTTGAAACTTATTTAATGCCAGAACCCATGTTTTTTAATTTTTGTAACCTCTCTACATGAAGGACACTGACTGGACAAAAAGAATTTAGAGATGTACTCTTTTGAGTTATGACCTCAAAATTTAGAAAATGATGCAGTTTTATCTGTGATAGCCAGCACTATCTACAAAGCCTTGCCCATTAATGTTCACTGTTTGATTTGATTATGATTTCTTTGTTTGCAGATGTCAGGAATGGACACAAACAGGTCGACACGACACCACGGATTGGTGGACAGAGTCTACCGAGACCGAAATCGAATCACATCACCCCACAGAAAGCCTCTCTCTTTTGACAAACATGGACGCCAGATATCCTTCCAGACCATTTGTTTATTATGTTGCTATTGTAGATACTCAGACACTGTTTCATCTCTCTTGTGGTGCTTTTCTCTGCCTGAAGTCTGAGCTGATACAGCTTTACTTTAAGGTCCATCAGAACTTTATCGGAATTACTAACACAAGGTTGAAGTGACAGGTTTCTGGTAACTTTCGAAGGTCAACGTAGTTCAGAAATTAAAGGTTTATTTCTCACTTTTGGCACAAAATTCAGAGAACACAAAATGTGTTACAGGCTCTCCATAGTGCATCTAAATATATTTCATGGATATTTCATGGTTATTTATCACATGCTGATTTATTCGCATTTCCTCCCACACAACTATTTATTAAAACTCCATGTTTTTAAAGAATTCTCAGCAGCGAATGTATCAAATCTGCCCAGCCTTTCTCCCTCAAGCTGTATTTTCTTAACCCGCAGTCTCACATTGACAGCTGTCCATATGGCGCTGTTTATCTGTCACCCCCACCTGATACCAGCTGGAGGAGGTAAGACGTGTTACAGCCTCTGAGGAGGTCCAGCTCTGCATGACTGTTTATCTCGATCTGCACTGTTTGTTATGATATAGTCCTTACACAGCTTTCAGTAATTATTCTGATTTGTACCAATCACTTAGCTCAACATGAAGTGTATGACTTCCTGTTTATGAAGACAAAGGGTCAGATGAAGACAGATCAGGAACGATACACATGACTTTAAAACTGATTAAAAACATATTGCATAATCTCATTCAGTGCCTCGGGTAAAGAAATTTTGTCATACAAGTTTGGACTTTTGTTGCAAAGCATAATGAAAAGCAGATGTTTTTGTCATATTTTTGGCTAATTTATATATTAGATTTGAGAATGTGATTTCTGATGTCTTGTTTTCTAATGCAAATGCCATAAGACTTACTTTAAAGCGTTTTTTGTGTGAACATAATCTGTCATAACCACTTTTAATGCATTTGAACTGATTTAATGTAAAGTAGAACAATGTTGTTTAAATTCTGTTTTGCTGTATTTTGTCAAAGTACTGTTTTCTTATTGTATAATTTAAATTAAAAAAAATCTTGCAGGACAAACTCTGACTCAGCGCTGCACCAGAGCACATTAATCCCAGCCCAGCAGGCCTCTTTCACAGGAGGGTCACAGGAGCTCCAGCCAAAACGAGGTATGTATAATGTGTAAAAATTTCTATATGCAGGATGTTTTTATTTCATTTTATTCAGTTGAAATACAAAGAAAATGCTTAGTAACCAGAAATGCATGAAATATTGAGAGACAGTTAAAAATTTATTTAAGCAAGATCATGTTGTATAATCTGAGCTGTTAGTTAGGTCTGCTTAGTGACTCAGACTGTTCAGGTGTTTATTATGTACACAAGACGGTTTGAGGCTATATATTTAGTTATTTTTCTGCTCTCTTGTGGCATCTCAGTTGCAGCAGTGGTCCCCAAACTAAGGCCCGCAGACCGCATGCGGCCCACCTCTTCATTTGGCCCGGCCCCCTGAACAATACCAGAGACACATTATGATTTTTTTTTTCAGTCTGGCCATGCGATCAAGACTAATACACACATAGAACATGACATTCTGTTCCGCCCTTCTGCAGTCTTTGCCGTAGTGGTATTATTTATTTCCTGACTTTTTTTCTGAAAGGGTTATTCATATTTGGTTATGTGTGGCTTTCTGGAAAACAATAAATGTTTATGTTTAGGCATCCCTGCAATTGTCACACTTTTTCTGTTAAAAACTGACCCCGGCCCCCCATCAGAGAAGGGAAAAGTTATGTGGCCCTCACAGGAAAAAGTTTGGGGATCCCTGCCCTACAGTGTGCTGTAATAATAATAATAATAATAATACATTTTATTTATATAGCGCTTTTCAAGAACTCAAAGACACTTTACAATTGTTAAAATCAATAAAAACAATAAACACAGGTTAAACAGAGATTTAGCAGAGATTTGAATGTTGAAGAATCAGAGCAGATTTGGATATGAGTTGGGAGAGAGTTCCAGAGGGTGGGGGCAGCTATGGAGAAGGCTCTGTCTCCCCAGGTTCGGTGCTTTGAAGGCAGAGGAGGAAGTTGACTGCAGGGGAGAAGGGGTGTATCCCAGTGTCTGATAAATGTGACTGCTAACAGCTGTGTGACGGGGATTATTTTAATTTCAGGGCCACTGGTTGAATTTGTATGAATCTCCTCTGAGATATTTTGGGGGTTTGCACTTTAGTGTCAGTTTGTATTTTCAGTTTTATCTTTAACTGTTGCATTTTTCTTGTCCTGTTTTTTGTGCTTCATTTTCGTTTTTCAGTCATCTCCTTTAAGTTGTTATGCTTTTGTGCTTCCAATTTATCTGATGATCATGTACAACAAAAGACTGTAGCCTGAGATTATTGTTGGCTCAAACAGACTCTACATCTGTGAACCCAAGAAACCTTTTTAATGTCTTCATGCCTCTGTAGTTCTCCTGCTCACAGTGCCTGGGGCTGAAGCAATCAAACGAGAGGTTGAAGAGGATGGACAGGAACAGAGCTGGGAGAGTAGAAAGGTCCAACTCTGACACATACATTGATGCTTTCTTTGCTGTCTGTATAAAACTGATTCCATAAATTTCTTTTTCTGTCCTTTTCAGAACATGTTAAGGTCCAAGCCCTGCAAAGTTCCAGGGATTAAGTGAGTCTTTTACAGATTTTCTTGAATTGACCTGGTCTGAAGTGTTTTATTTAATGATTAAACAACATAGTGGATTTTACGTTCACACACCATTGTTGAATTTGTGTGAATAAATTGAATGACTTGAAGCCGTCAAGTCTTAATTAAACATTATTGTACCTTGACCCTCGACACTATTGTCTGTATTGATCCTTCTCCACTGTCTGTTTCTTTTTGCAGTATCTTCCCATCTCCAGACCAGCAGTTGACCGCTTCACTAAAACCAGCAGTCCTCAACACCGGCGGCTCTCTTCCTGACCTGACCAATATCCAGTTTCCTCCCCCGTTGCCCACCCCGCTCGACTCAGATGATGTTGCAGCTGCCTCGTTCAGCGCCTCCAACAGCACGCAGAATCTGGCAAACACCCAAGGTAACTCTATAGACAGCGGTCTGTTCTCATTTAGCATCGAAATGTTAACTTTTATTTGAGTCATGTGCAGGATGCTAGATGCTTTTCATCTCAGTGGGTAAGCTCACTAAGGTTCTAATTCCTCCATGACTCTGTTGGTGCTTTTAAAAAGCTCTTTCCTTATGTTGTCTTTTTGTGTTTGTGTGTTTTCTGGGTAGGAGTGAGCACATCTCAGCCCACAGTAACCATGGAAATGCAGCCCGGGCAGGACAACATAGTCCCTCTTATCCTGAATGCAGGAGACACTCACCAGCCTCAAAGCCTGCAGCTCTCCCCTACATCTCCTCCTCTCTCTCTCTCTCAGGTATGCTGCTGCTCTCTGCCTTGACCTCAGCTGTGTCCAGATCATCAGACATGCAAGTGTAATGAATAAATGAATGTTTGATTTTCTTTAAGTTGCCTCGTGTTATTTTTCATGTGGTCATGTGTGGTGTGTAGAAATCCAGAGCGAGTAGCTCTTATTTGATTTCTTGTTTATGTGCTCTGTCAGGCGGCTATCAATGCCATGAATCTTGAGCAGCAACTGTCCCAGTATGCCTTCTTCAGCCAGCAGCCACCATCCCAGGCCCACCAGAACCAGCAGGTGAGTTGAGATTTGAAGTATTAAACAGTGGTTCACAACCAGTAAAACCAATCAAACCATGCTAAAATGTTAGAAGCATTGAATGTTTCTGCTTTGCATTTATCAGTCCAGCAGATGCTAATTAATGCTAGTTCAGTTAACCTGTAAATCACATCCAATAACTGCAATATAGTAATTGTGCAGAAGAAAAAAGGCTGCATAATAAGAATGTTTGATTTAACCTGTCAGCATTATTTGATGCAGAATAAAAGGTTGAGTCAGGTTCAATTTTAAGGTCCATGCTCAGGAATTGAATTTATTTTATCACAAGGTTTTTTCAGCTTCATTTAAGCTCAGAATAAGTCAATCAAGTAATTTGTGCAACAGTCAGAGCCAAAATGTTGACAGCCAGTGCATGTTTGTTTTCAAAATAGCACAGAAGCATCTAGATGTGAAAACATCAACACTTCGCATCTTATTTCTGCTATTTAGGGCAGTGTGTTCACACCTGCAATGGGCTTATATCATGGAAAGTTGTATTTATCCACTAAAACTGACAGTTTTTACAAAGAGCACTTACAAAAAACCCCTCCTAAAGCAACCAGTCGGGCTGGCACAGACCACCATCTGTCTTTTTAATACAAAAGTTAATTGCTTTTTTTGAATGCTTGCAGACACTCGGTATCTTACCCCACATACGATACAACATGCAGGATTCCCCAAGTGGAGGAAAATATGAAGATGTTTATTAAAAAGTTTAAAAAAGCTACTGTTTCAGATGTAACACCTAATTCCTACCCCAGCACAGAGTAACCCTTCTCTCTTCTCACCCACTTTGAAGGAGATTCGCTTTGATGTTGGAGCACATCATTAATTAAACATTAAAACTAATTTTGTTGACTTGTTCAGAATTTCTTATTCTCACATATGTAAAAAACACACGACAGAGTGGTAAGAATTGGTTCAAGATGAGTGAAAGCTTTAAATAATAATGTAAGGATGTTTTCACACCTGAAAGTCCGTACCTTAGTCTGGACCAAAGTCCATCTTTTTGTTACATTGTATACATTTAGTTCGGTCTGTTATGGTTTCACACTGTCATTATTGCAAAAAGACTAACCGAACTTACATGATGAACCTACATGATACCGTCATCAACTGCGTACTTTGCATGTCTCTGTAGTTTACATTGATTGGTCATTTGGCCAGTGGCCGTCTGACGTCAACATGTTGAGAAGGAATATAATTTTGTCAACAATGAATGAAATCACCATCATATTGTTGATGTTTTTATACCACCAACAACGACACCTTGAAAAATTGTACATAATGCTGATCCGAGGTCGTCTTATGAAGTATATAGTTCAACGACAACTTTATCATCGTCGGAGAAAGTGTGTAATCCTGTGATTGGTATGAAGGTCCAAACCTTTCAAAATAATGCTTTCATACTGGGCATGTACCAGACCGTGGTCCCGTTTGGTCCGGACCGAGACCACCGCTTTTGGTCTGACCAAGGTCCAGGGGAGGTTTCACACCTATCATTTTGGTTCGGAGTCCAGACCAAACAACGTAGGTGTGAAAGCGACTCAAATCAAAATGATGGGCTCTGGTTTACGTAATAATCTCACCGCTCATGTACTCAGTACTAATTCTTTTTAGATATCTGCATATAAAGCAGATCCTATCATGCTGTCTTTGTAGGAAACTGATATTAAAAAATGAGGTATTGCTTTATTGATTTATGACTCCATGCTTGATGCCTCTCCAGCAGACAGGTCTGGTCCAGCTGTCGTCCTTGGTGAACTCCTGCCCGACGTCAGACAACCAGACGTCCTCACAAACCAACATGACCATTGACATGAATGCGGTGAGCAGAGGACGCATCACAGTATTGTGTTGTGGCAGCACGACTTTCTTTACTCATGATAAGATTCCAGGTTGGATCAGTGGTGCTGTTTGGTTTTGCATATCTGTCACCAGCCCAAATAAGACCAGTACAGATGTGTTACTAGTGAAGTGTATGTTTTCCAACACAGGTTTATGTTATCTATTTATTTTTTGCAAAAAATTAAATGCAAAAAGAACAGTAGAGTGCTTAATGCCACCTTGACATTTGTTCAGCTATCAACAAGTTTTTTGATTAGAAAATGAAGGCAAACAATTTAGACTGAAAAAGTTAGCCCATAATGCACTCTGTTTTTTAACAGTTTAGGGCCTTTGTGAAGTTTTCTTCTTTTACCTCAAAAAATCTCTGCTTGGACAGGTTCTAGTGTTTGCTACAAAAGCTGTAATTGTAATTCTTGAGAGAGACTGCATATAATGTTTTACAGTGAGATTAAACAAAAACAAAAGCTGAAGCATGAGATAAAAGCTCTGATAAAAATCAAGGACTCTAAATCCTTTTGCAGCTCTCTTCTGGCCTTCAGATCTTGGCTCTGGCTACTCTTCTTCTGTTGCAGTGGGAATTTGTTTGGATAACTGCACACGTGAAGTGACCTACATTTGCACGGTCTCGGTAGAAGACTTGCGGTGTGAGGTCAAGTGATGCACGGCTTAGACTGAACTATGTTTTAACCACCAATATACAGCACGTTCATGCTTCTTTTGCCTCTATTTAGTTTGCTACAGTGACATTATGAGTGACAGCCATTTTCTTCAAACAGAACTAGTTTAGCGAGTGACCTTGAATTGCTGTATCTCGTCTTTATCACACGCTACCAATGTTTTGATAGCTTATCTGTCCATGGATTGTGAATAAAGAGGTTTAAACTTCTTAAAGCTTTGACTCACGTAAGATTATCAATTGTCATTGCTGCACCTTAAAGTCGGAGTTACTGGACATTTTATGTTATCCAGAATGACAGTACAATTTTGCTCATTAACTAATCCGTGCACATCTTCCTCTGATTCTGTTGGATATGTGAATGGTAAAGTAGCGAGAAGTGAGGGAAGAGAACAAAAGAGAGCAGATTGGCTCTCTCTGATCCTCCAGTTTTACAGCATTCAGTCTCTTAGTTTTGATTGCTGGCAACATATTTCCTCTCTTAATTAATCCCCTGTTGTTTTCTGTGTTTCTCCCAGATCTTCCTCAGCATTTTAAATTAACACACTGATGAAGCAAGGCACATACTGTGCAGTGCTGTGATTAATTTATTTGTTTTCCAGCCTCCGAACCAATATTTTATTGAATCCTCTGTCAGCCACGGCTTAAATGGATAATTTTCAGCAAGACAAGCTCCAGAAAGACATTTAACAAGAACAGGCAGACAACAGTCAAGACGATCCTCCACTGTGTGTAACTTAAACGTATCCCTTTTGTATCAGTCCTCCTCCCTCCAACAGTACCGCAGTAGGATTGGATCCTCTGCCAATCAGTCTCCAACCTCCCCCGTCTCCAATCAAGGCTTCTCACCTGGAGGCTCGCCTCAAGTAAGGGCGTGTGGATCAGCGAGCTGCAAGCTCTGTTCAAACATCACAGTCCCCCTGCATTGTAGTCCTGTGGTTAATGTTGCCAAGTAGGACTCAGTGGCTGCCCCCTCACGGCTGCTTGTATTGTGTTGACATAAGCAGATCTGGGCAAACAAAAAAACAAGAACAAAAAAAAGCAGTTTATTTCCAACATTTTGTCAAGATGGAGACAAAAACTTCTTCTACTTCAAGTTAAACTGCTTAGGTAGTCATTTATCTGCCTCAGAGTAAAAGGGTAAAAAATTCTGTTACTGATGCCACTGTCAGAAATATTCTGTATAAACTTAAAAAAAAAAAAACATTAGCTTGTACACCAGCCAGTTCACAGATAGTTAAGTATAGTTAAGTATTATTTCTTTTAGAAAAAAAAATCTAAATAGACATAAAAAGGTATACATCGCGATAAATGTACTTTGGTAGTCTCTAGTGATCGCTGTGTAAAAGTAGCATGAGCTGATTCCAGGTAGTGTGAATTTAGGAAACAACAGGGAAGTTTAACAACGATTCAACAATTTATGGTGGAATATTTTTAGTTTAAAAATGCAACAACCAAAACAGGATTTAAACAGACTGATGCTGAAAACTAACGTTTGCTTAGCTTGTTTGCAAACGCTGCAGTCTGATGTTAGCAGCTCACATTAGCTTAGCTTGTTTGTGATAAACAGAATACAGTTTTACTTCTGTGTAAGTACAGAACCTAGCAATCGTAGTTAATGATTACATGCATGGTTTTAATACTCTGACACAAAAAAGGAAGTAAAATGATACCTTTAAACTATTTATTTAAGGGCACACCAGCAGAAAATTAACTTAAAAGAGTTTCTTAACAAGGATTCTTGTGTAAAGACGATTTATTTTGTAGTGGAAAGAAAGGTTAAACCCTGTTAAATCATAAATAACAAAGCTGTGCTTAAATTCATGGTTGTAGTTGTGGTCCTGTTTTGCCCAGATCTGACCACCAACCTGTTGGAGCACTCCGTGTCTTTGATGTGTTGTAATGAAGCTGTGTCCTCGACCTTCCCTCTCTCTGCTGCTTTTGTAGTTTTTGCGTTGCATCTTCACTGTTTTTCCCTCAAAGTCCTGCTTTATAAGACTTTGTACTTTCTTTGTGTCAATGTTCATCAGATTTTTGTGTTTGTTGTGATTTTTGCACCAGCATAGAGATTTGAGAGATTTTTGAATGATGGCGTTCACGGTTGCAGGTGAACATATGAAGGTGAGCCTTGCTTACAGGGTGGTGTTTTCAGAGAAACTTAACACACCCAAAGCAAACATGGTTCAGTGGTGTTAGAGTCTTTATAAACCTTTGAGATTCAAAACCCTGGTATGAAAGCTGCTCTGTTAATCTTTTACTGCTTTAAATCCCTAAATAAACCATAAATTAAATGTTCAATAATAGATTATGCAGAATATCCAATCAGTACTGCGTTTATGTAAAGCCTTAAAGATGCAAGTGTTGTTATTCCAGCATTTGCCGCTGCTGAACTGTAAGTGTTGTAGTGTGTGTGTGTGTTTGGGCTGTAGAGAAGAAGAAATTTGGCAGGTGACAGTGATGAAATATTCTCTCTGTGTTAGTGTGTGTTTCTTCATGTTTGTCCTGCTTGTTCTCTCCTGGGCTGAAGCTGGCTTACTTTCAGTCCCGAGGTTATCCACAGGCTAAACCGCAGCTGACAAGCTGTGCGCTCTATTATCCTGCTCTGCCCTGTGGGGACATCTGCAGCACACACAGATAATTTGGTTTTGAACGAGGGGGGAGCACGGGCTGAGAATATG
Organism: Labroides dimidiatus; assembly: GCA_030710495.1. NCBI lineage: Eukaryota > Metazoa > Chordata > Actinopteri > Labriformes > Labridae > Labroides > Labroides dimidiatus. Next base: position 14,040,285 of record CM061152.1, on the reverse strand, counting down.
ATCCAATTACTCATACATTAAGAGGCCACAATGAAATAGGAGAATTTCTGCTGCTGGTTCAATGAGGACATCAAAATGAGGAACTTGAGGAGAATTAGCTCGCACTGGATGAGTCAGTGGACGGAGGAAAAAGATTAAAAGGGATTAGATTTACTGTGATTCCTTTTATTCCATGTGAATCTCATCTTATTTGGTTGGAGGTAATTAAAACACTGAGGTTAGAAACTAGAGGAGGAAGCTGATGTTGAAGAAGCCTTTTTTAAAGTCCCCCTCTTTATTATTTGTGTGCCATTTTGACATTTGATGGAAGTTTATCAGTTCTGACCTTTTGGGTGGTGAACTATAGGACCAAGTTGTTTTGATACGTGCCATTAATAATCAGGTTCCTGATTTTCCGACTGATCATTTTTTCATAGTTTTGATGTATAGAGTTAGTTGTTATGCTAGGGTTGGATTTCTTTCCAGTATTTTTGTGTTTTCTTTTGAAAAATTTACCTAATAAAAGAAAACACAAGTCTCAACACGACCCAATCCCAATCTTGCAACAGTTAACACAGCTTAAGTATCTCTGCTAAAATAGAGGTCATGGACACCAACAGCACAAACAAAAAATGAAAAAAACACCCATTGTGGACACAGGTCCATATTCAGATAGTTATTACTCACCCAAATGTCTTTTGTTTGTTTGTTTTTGTTTTGCTTAGGGGTGTCTCTGCAGGGTTTCTATTATTTCAATGCAATTTATAATTCCCATGTGACAGGAAAACTCTGCTGAAATAGCATTTAAGTATTTTTAAAATAGCTTGGACAAGAAACCCACAAACTCCTCTGAGATAAGTAGTGTGCCTGATTCGTCTCAGAAAACATTGTACATAATGTCAAATTTAACAGATAGAGGATGAGGTTACAAATGCTGAGCTAGACTGTTTCATGTTTTGTGTTTGGCTTCTGAATCTTGTTTGTTATGACATGATCATGTTTAGCTCCTTTATAAGCATTGTCTATCTCTTGTTAGTTTCCTCTCTTATATACACAGGAATATAACCTATGTATACAAAAATCAAATTAGCTGTGAATTTGCAAAAAACAACGTTTTCTGTTAGCTTTGAAGTAATGAAGCACCTTGTCATTCCGATGTTGTGGCTGCTCTGGCTGTGTCCTTTTTGATTGTCCATATTTCATGTTTAATTAACAGTTATTGATATTTGGTGGTCTACACAAGATGGTTCAAGTCTGACTTTGCTGTTGTTCACTCTTTGTTGTTGCAGCATAACTCCATACTGGGCAGTGTGTTTGCAGACTTCTATGACCAGCAGCTCCCATCCCTTCAGACCAGTGCGCTTTCACAGCAGGTACACATTCAGTCACCCGTCTGTATGTCATCAGTTCGGCCTTCAACTCGCTCCTCCTGTAGTGCAGTTTTAAATCAGATACAGCACTGATGGTTGTGATGTTTTTTGTTTTGTCGTCATTTCCAGCTGGAACAGTTCAACATGATTGAAACTCCCATCAGCTCTGACAGCCTGTTTAACCAGACCTCCACCCTCAACTACTCCCAGGCGCTCATGATGGGTTTGACTGGTGGCCATTGTAACCTGCAGGACTCTCAGCAGCTGGGCTATAGTAGCCATGGCAACATCCCCAACATCATTCTAACAGGTGAGTAACGTGAGGCTTGTGTGATGCCCTAAGAGAATGGTACTACAGAGAAGCTCTTGTTGAAAACCTTGTAGAAGAGACACTAGAAGGAAGCTTGAACCTAATTTTTTCTTATACATCTTGTTGCCACAGTGACTTCCTGTCCACAAAAGCTGTGGATTACTTGGCTGCTGTAACAAATTGGATTGAGAAAAATATGCAGTGAATCAGCATTGTTGTTTATCAATCACACATTGTTATCTCTCAGCCCTGAGTCACTGAAAAATGGTGACATATGTCATACTTCAATTTTGGCTGCAAAGTATTGCTGTATTCATTCAGGAAAACAAGATATTTTCAAAAGTGAAGTACAAAACATGAAAAATCCTGACAGTGCACTGCAAAAAAAAAAATCTAAGCGATTTTTTCTCTTATTTATAGAAGAAATTGTCTTATTAGACTTAAAATGAACTGCGTTCCCCTGACAAGTCCAGAAAAAAATATTTCAAGTTATTAAAAGAGAAAAATTACACCTGAATTGCTTTTTAAGATTAAAAACAATCTTGTAAGATTCTTGTATAATGACAATTATTTCAAGAAAATTGAAGAGAATATTGGCAGATTTTATGTACTGCAGTTTAGGCATCACTTTTGTCTTATTAAATATTTTGAATAAAACATTTTTCTTAAACTATTAGATAAATGTGGCTCATATTTAGTCCAATAAGACTTTTTTTTACTAAAACTAAAAATAAACGTTTGTTTTGCTTTCAGTTTTTGCAGTGTGCTCTTAAAACATACATTTTAGATAAATAGACTTTGCAAAATAGACTTAAATTTTTACTAATAAATCCATCCAACCTGCAAAACATTGTTGTTCCCAGTAAGAAAAGCTGCTTCTTTATACTTATTTTGATGCTTATAATTGCTACCACTGGGAAAATAACTGTTAATAATTTACAGCCTGCAGACCAGTACAATAGAGGGTTAGAGGTTCTCTGAAAAGAATAATATGAATTTTTAACATTGTAATTTTTTTTTCTTTTGTTACCATGGATTCAATCCTACATAGTAGACTAAAGATGTCTTCTTATTCTGGCAGATACTCAAAATAATTAATACATGATTTTGCTTTAAGGGAATGAGGATGACAAAATACTGCATGCACACGAGAAAGACAAAAAACAACAAATAGATGAGGAGCAAAAATTGACACCAAGTGAAAGTTCCTTGCAATGGCCTTTTATACCATCTAAAGAAGCTAACAGAGGGTAAAATAATCTACAACATGAGTTGGAAGGAACATTTATTATGAGGGACAGTGACAGCCACTAGATGTTGATCAAATCTCTCCTTACACTTATTATTATTTCTCTGGATGAAGATATTAAAAGTGTTTCTGACACAAGTCTTCAGCTCCACTGTTTTACTGTCAGTTTCAGGAAGTTCGTGCTGCCTTTTATTGACTGTCTCTTCACTCAAATGTGCTATTATTATGTCAACTCTCACAGCAAGTTTTATTCGGTCAAATTATAACCTGACATGCCAGCTCACTGTCTTTTCTTGCTGCAGGTGATGGTGCATTTTAATCAGTCTGTTTTCCCTTACATAGATTCATGTCTGCTTGTGATGTCTTCAACTGTTTTGTCTTTAAATGTGTTGTTTTCTTTGTTCAGTGAGTGGAGAGTCTCCCCCCAGCCTGCCCAAAGACCTGACGGGCTCACTGTCCACAGATGTCAGCTTTGATATTGACTCCCAGTTCCCACTTGATGATCTGAAAATAGACCCGCTGACTCTTGACGGCCTGCACATGCTCAATGACCCAGACATGGTCCTCACCGACCCTGCCACAGAGGATGCGTTTCGACTTGACCGGCTTTAGCCAACACAGCACCACAGGCCAATGCGCAGGTGTTCCAACGCCTCTGCCCTGTGGAGAAGCAAGGACAGGTGTCACATTTCAGAGGATAAATCCAAGAGGAGAGGTATGCTTGAGTGTATAAGTCAAGACCTCGTCAGGGCAAAGCATCATTCAAATGAAACCCAATCAAACCCCAGAAGAGCTTTTTTTAAGGACAAATCATTGTAGAAATGCATCTTAAATTTCTGAAGACTGCTGCCGACCCCCCATCTCCTCAGAACCGGAACCATGATTTAGGACTGATGACATTCAAGCTATGGTATGAATCCTGTTTGCGAATCTGTCACTCCTTTTTTATGCATTAGATTTAGTTCATTTTTTATGCTTTATTTTTTTGGAGCTTGAACGCAAGTCCAGGACCCTCAGTGTCTGCAGAGTAATCCCTTATCAAGGTCTAGTACTTGACATACCTGTTTGTTTAGGACAGTTGGGTGATGAGCTGGAGGAAACCCCTGGCTGGTTATACTTTCAGTGTGTTGGTTTGTTAAAGAATCCAAAGTCAAAAAAAGATGATTTGTTATTTTGCCAGCTAAGTTATTTTAATGAAATGCTGATTATTTATTATAACCATGGTTAATAGCGGTCACCGGTTATGCATGAAAACACAAAACACTGTGCATACTTGTTTTGCCTTAATAGCTAAACATTTGAGTTTTCATGCAAAGATGACTATTGTGTAAATGAGAAAAAAAAACATCTCAGATGTTGAGTTAGTGTTTTACAGGTTGTCAGGCCCACATCATTTACGGTTGCATTACTGTTGTGTTTTTGAGGTGTACAGATCTTTATCCATTTTTACTACCGTGGCATTTCTCATTAGTCAAATCCACATGGATAAAGAGAGTTTTTTCCTTTATGAAATAGATGTTTACAGGCTTGTTTTGTGTTCGATTTCTCATGTACAGAATGTGATTAGATTTTGCGTAAAGCTATCTATGCAAAACTACTGCGATTGATTTAGGACTGTCATGTGAAACATAAAAGAACCCTTTTAAAGTAAGCCTATGTGGAAGATTCTTAGAGTGATGTGCCATGGTTTTTTTCTTCTTTCAGACGAGTATGATGTGATAAAAAGTGGCTCAGTGAGTGTGGCACACAGTAGAAACTCTCCTGGATTTCTCCCAAAGATGTGACCTCAGTGGAGTTGAAATATATATATTTTTCCAGACAATTAAACTGCCTCGTTACTAGAACAGCATTGTTGATGCAATGAGAATGTATTTCGGTCACATCTGTTAAATACCGTTTTGTTGTCCTCATTGGCACTCATGTCAAGCCTTCATGTACTGTAGGACCAAACATCTCTCACCTGTTTGTTTCTCTCCCTGCAAAGGTGACGTGTCATGTTTCCGTTACTTTTATATGGTAACTTTGTTGTTTTCCTGGCACTACAGCAACACTGTCCTTATGATGCTCATATTGTCTCATCGAGTTGTTGAGTCGCACCGGCTCTCTAGTTTTGCATTTTTTTGGGAGGGGGTTTTATGTTTGCTCTGAAACACTCCTCTGTGAAGTATCCACAGCTTCAATGTGACCCATATCTCATATTGCACTTTATGCATTTATTTAAAACACTGATTAATGGGAGAAATACTTTACCCTCATATGACTGACGCGTGCATTAGACCTCTTGTGGCCCTTTCTGTTTAAACTTGCCTTCTTGTAAAAAAGATAACGTAGAAAACAAACATGAAAGTATAATTAAATTAAAGTTATTTTTCAAAAATCATATAAATATATTATATTTAAAAAGTGCTGTTTTTTTACTGAAACAGTGAGTATTTTGTTAGCTGTTTATTGTTGACGAGATTTTCATAAATTCAGGAACACGTTACATACTTTTGAGACAGAGGTGATCATAACTGAGCAGCTCTTTACAGCGAAAGTTTGTAAAACTGATTATTAATTGGAACGCTGAAAGTGTCTAATTAAAAGAAAAAGCTAAATAAACTGTTGCAGTTTAGACTGATTTCTCAGATAAGCACACTTGAAATTAGCAGGGCTATGATACAACGCCAGATTGGCTCAGCAAATTTCTGAGAAGTATTTTGTGGAATTTTATCGTTAAATTAAAGAGAAAATGCCCAGAGCATTTAAACTGGTTTACTGCTATGACATAGTGTAATCATTTCTCATCAGCTCACAGAAACATAATCCTTTGCTGCAACATGAACTTCAAGGTTCATTTGTGGCAACATATTTCACCTTCATTTCAACATTAAATGAATCAAAACGTTCTGAAAAATTGTGTGTAGTAAGGTGAATTTAAGTTGTCCTGAAAACCCTTTCCTCCATGTTCTTAAAACTACTTTTATGTGTTGGATGCATCATGTTTTCTGAATTTTGGTGCATTTTTGTTTGAAAAAATGCTGTGGTTGCATGAATCTGGATTTTTTTTTTCCTTTTGGTTCGTTTTCTTTGTCGGGTTGGAGACAGCTTTGTTTGTCTAGGTGGGTTTTTTTTTTTTTTTTGGTGATATTTGTCCTTTTTTGTCTCTTTTTTTACTTCAGCATCATTTGTAGGCTACATATCTGCTAAATGAAGCCTAAAGCATCAGAATTATGGTAATTATTCTTTTTATGCACATGCACAAGCTGTTGTTCGGTACTATGTTTTAACACTGCAATATACAGTATGTGCTTATACTTTCTGTGCACCACCCACAGAGTTTAATTATGTTATGGTAAATCTAGACTAGCTTTGTATATTGCTGTGCGGTAGGACCAATGTTTTTTCGTGCTTTATGTGCTATGATGTCAAAGTGAGAAAATGCACTGAGATACCCTGTGCTGCAACACGTCATTGTGGCTCTTATCTTCTCTGCTGGACCTCAGACTTTATCGTGAGCCTGGCATCTTTGTAGGTTCGCTTTCAGTTTGGGTATTTCTTTTAAACTTTATTATTATAATTATTATTTTTGTGCTCATGTAGATAGCTCTGACTGATGTGTTGCCTGTTACTGTCACCTTTTAATGCATCAATGTTCAGATATCCATTGGTGTTATGTATACCAGTGTTTACAGAAACAACAGTTTACAACAGAGCAATGTTAGTTTTTCTCCCGTTACAGAAAATGTTTCAGCCTTGTTGAATACTGTTAAAATACATATGAACCACTTGCAGTGTAGAATAGCAAAAGTCTTTTTGCTATTTAAGTGTAACAGTAAATCAGTAATGCAATTTGAACTGTATGACAATTTTGTTATTGTTATGACCACTATAATATATCCTACTTCTTGAGTTTTTAAAGGGATGTGATATCTTTTTTGGACTTCATCCTAAAGCGTTGCATAACCCTAAAGGCACGTTTTACTTTATTTGTGGGTTTCATTCAGCAGATTCCTCTAAATATGTACAATATTACTGAATTAAGGTAGTTAAACTTTCAAGAGCACTTTTTATTATTATTTTTTCTTTGAGTTTTAAATCAACAGAATTTAAATCAACTAAAAGGAGCCAAAGTTCAGTACAGCCATAATGAGGGAATTATAATGTTCTGTCTGTTGTAACACATCTTCTCCTTTTTCTTAAAAAAAAACAAAAAAAAAGATGACATAAATGACAATATAGAAACTATCAACTAACCAGTGCATTTTTATACTTATCATAATTACCAAAATCACAACTTTTATAGATATAAATAAGATAATATCAGAAAAATCTACTACATTTGAAAACATCAAAGGAAAAACTTTGACTTTTTCTCCCTGTTTTTATCTTACTTCTTGCATAATGTCTAGGGAACTAAATCAGAAAATAGATACAAATAGTGTACAGTCAGACTTTAAACAGATTTCTGTTGACTTTGAAAACTGACAGAGGAAGATGACAGACTCATGGTCCTGTGGGGTCACTCAGTGGGTTTCCCACATCACTGAATCCTTTGTGTGCATTTTGAGGACAGCCTACCGCTGGTTCAAGCCTCATACAACGGCAGCTAAATTGTTATATAATGTGTTTTGTTTTTAAGTACAGTGGTATAAAAAAAGTGCATTTTACTGCCATGAAGGGGATGCACTATGCTCCTGTCATTACGTTCTCAGCAACAGGACTCATTATGCTCATAGAATATGCAAAATCTAGCAATCTGCAGCACAGCTTGGCAAGTTGGTACTTTTTTGAGCTAACCCTTTAAAAAAATTACTGGTTCAAAAGTTGTTCTTCAAACTGCGTGTTTTCTATTTCGACTGTCAAATCGGACCAAAAGAATCCAGGTTGGCTGTAAATGTGTGCTATATTGAAGAAGAAATATGCTTCTGTTTAAACTGTACCTGATGTATTTTTCTTGTGTGAAGGCTTCTGTCTTTGTATCTTTGCATTATTATTTGTAAAGGAAATTAAAATAAATATATCTAAATAAGCAAACGTTTGCCCTTCAGTGTAATTTCCCATCAGGAGGACTCCAAACACCACTACAAAAGAAAGAAGTAATAGTACTTTCATGATTATTGCAGCCCCCATTACTGGCATAACTTAAGATTTTCTCACCCACGCCCAGCATTCACTCTGCTTCTCCCACTCCATCCACACTTTAATGAGCTGACACTTTGCACGTGGGATGGACATAACAAAAGTAATGACCGAGATGACTGGTGGTGATATTTCTGTCTTTTCTACACTGCAAAAGGCTCATGAAGATGGATATTTAAACATGAATAAAATGTTTTATTCTAACCCAAGCTTTAGCAATGTCAACGTATGTTTTCTATGCTAATAAAGCCCTTTTAATTGAATAAACTTTAATATTTAGCTGCCTGAAAACCTTGGTAATAATACTAAAGAAAGCATAACTGGTCCTATTAGGACCCAGCTTGAATGAACTCCAAGCAGTGTGATGGCTGAAGTTCAATTCTCTTAATTAGCCAGTGATTGAGCATTCTTATTTTTCTCTCCCCTGTACTCTTGTAACACAAACAGCTTTGCTCTACAATCCTCTTTCAGACACTGTAGGACTCCCTCTGCTGGTCAAAAGCTACAATCTTGAGTCAGCAATTTCAATCATTAGCATCTTGCATAACATTAACACATGAAGTTACACTATATTTAAGGTTAAAATCTTAGGCTTAAGAGTGACTGGTGTTTATTTTCTAAATATAAAAGTAGCGTTGGGCTGCAGGGATGTAATGTAGGCAGTGTGTGGGTGTGTGTGTGTGTGTGGTCAGATGGTTACCAATACTGGATGGAAAAGCAAAAATTGTTCTCAGAATCAACAGTAACTCAGCTTATTTTGATTTGATTTTATCAAGCAAGGAAGTGTAACTTGTAGTCTTAATAAATTCAAGAATAAAAAATAAAAGTAAGAAAGATTGTCATCAGTGTTTGGGAACTGTTTTAGTCATATCTTCTCATGTAAGGATTTTTCTCTGCTTTTTGTCAATGAACAACTTTTGAATTGTGACTTTGGAGATGCATCTTTCTGATTGCTTAAAAAATTATAAGATATGTTCTGCCTCACTGATGAGTTACTTTTAAACATACTGTATGTATAGCCAGGAGTTATACATTATCCACAGATATTTAAATGTTTGTAGTTAGTGGATACTATCAGTGGAGATTAGTGTGATTTTTGCTGCTATCTTGGTCTTCATATTTAGTTAATTAGTTTAATTTGCAAATTAATCACTTTTGTCCTTAATGAATTTAGTCAAGCTTTGAATTGATGGCAACCTAAATAATTTAGTTCTAGTTTTAACTGAACTCATCACATTTTATTAATTTCTTTTTCTCAAAATGTTTCCCTCTCTAAACTTATTCCGTGACTTGGTTAGGAGCTGGTATCAAGCATAGACGGTAAATTAAAATGGACACCAAAAAGTGTTCGCTGACTGAAGAAAAAAGATTTAGAGCTTCAGTATAGATCATAAACTCTGCCTCTCCTATGTTAAACAGAGGTCAACAGAGGTCAACTGAGGTAGAAGACACATCAAATGCATTTTTCTCAAACATGGTTTCTGTAATCCTAGTCCTTATACATGACAAACTCATAGGCCTAGTGAGACCAAGAACCGTATTATTTTGCATTCTAATGCATAAGGAGAAGTTGTATGCTGAGACGCACTATGAGGGAACATTTGAGTTTTCACCAATGACTGCCAAATATTTCAATACTTTCCTATTTCTTTAACAAAAGAGAAAAAAAGAGACAAAACAAAACAAAAATAAACAAAACACACATTCGTGAGAATTTTCTTACCAATTATGTTTTTAGATTGTAGACATCTCCTCCATGGAAAGAAACCAACAGCCTACTTATTACCGTTTAAGTCACTACCATAGACTGTATAATAAATTCTCTACCTATGGCTACTTTCCCAGTTGGTTACAAAAAAAAAAAAAAAAAAAAAAAAAAAAAAAAAAAAAAAGACTATGGACCACCCCTGTTACACAGCAATATATAAATATGATTAGTTCTGATTTAATTCAAGGATCCCATTGTATACTCCTTTTACACACACTTATATAACAATGACGCTGTTTCACATAACTGACTGTGAGCATTTTCAGTGAGCAGAAGTGTACACCTTTAAAATTTCCATGGGCATACCCTGGAGTGTAGGTGGACCAGAGCTGGACGCCAGGGATGTTTACTTGGCTACGTGCAGACGTCAAAGCGCATACATCGTATCCCAGCATGCAGCAGGAGGCCGTCGAGAGATCCAGCACCTGGTAGTGAGTTACCAGAGCGCCGAGCAGGCAGCAGCCAACGGCCAACATAGCACACACATCTCCCACTCCATGTGAGAAAAGCGAGCCGTCTCCATCCAGGCGACAGAAAAATATGCTGTTCGGACGCTTGAGGTGTGACCGCACCTGCTTTTGAGTCCTTATTGTCATCTGGTTTTCGTTTTGGAGGATTCCTCCCTCCATCTACCGGATCCCACCGAACGGGCAATGACAACGGTCTCAGCAACCCCGCAGCAGATGAAGGACCGGCTGCTGCAGGCCATCGACAGTCACAGCAATGTGAGTGCTGTTAGCAGGCTAGGGGGCTAACATTAGCTTGTTTACCTGCATTCCGGCAAATCCGACACAACAGTTCACCCTGTAAACTATCAATCATGTCTGTAATTGTTCTTTAATATACCTGATACATGAATTAAGTTGGTACGGACATTTCATCTGATCACGAATGATACCGAGACGCTGGGCTCTTCATTTGACAGCTTGTGCGCTACCTTAGCTGCTTCCATCCACCGTTAGCTGGTTTATGTAGCTTGCATGCTAACTCCTAGCCTAGCCATAACAGTAAAGCGGGTTTGAGGCATTTAACGGCTTAAAGTAATATAATGACTACACCTGCCCGAGAATTGCTCATGTTACCCAGAAGTCACCCGTGTGTTTAAAAATTAAACAGGGTTTGCTGCAGACCCTTGAATGCACATAATCCCTTGTTGCTGAAGTGTGGGAGGTGAGTAACAAACCGTTAGCATGAATGGCTACGTTTTAGGAAATAGCCAGAGCCTTCCTCCATAAGTTAGTTAGCCCAATTTGCTAACACAGGTAAGTCTGTCGACTTTCAAACGCAGTTTGACTTCCTCGACAGGATTTGTAACACCCCCATGAACAAATTTGACAACTTTTTGACTCTTAATTTTACTTCAAAACGTTTGTATTGTCGGGGTTTTTGAGTTGACACTTTGCCATCTTTGCTTTCAACGTCGTACAGTCGTGAAGCAGAAACGAGGCTAATGTTTCGTACGTTGGTTAATAAGCCAACTTGCTACCAAACACACACACACGCACGCATATTAGGTACTCAATAGCTTAGACTACCTAAACACTCGGGATTGTGCTGGTTTTTCAAACATTTGGTGTATCATGAGAATATGAAACTTGAGCTTTGTCTCATATCAGGGCTTTTCATGCAGAGTGAGTTTACAATGAAATAAATGGTTTTCTGCCAGTAATGCTGATTTTAGGTTAGTATTAAATAGTAACCCCAAAGTAACATGACATGTTGCTTTTGTCATCTTACAGATATGCAACATGGTGGCTGTATTGGAGGTAATCACCTGTCTTGAAAAGTATCCAATCACCAAAGAAGCACTTGAGGTAAGATGGTCATTGAAAACATATTTTGGCTGAGTTTTTTGATAGAGGTTTCTAATGATATTACTCATTATTTATATAGGAAACTCGATTAGGAAAATTGATCAATGATGTGAGGAAGAAGACCAAGGATGAAGACCTTGCCAAGCGTGCCAAGAAACTTCTAAGGAACTGGCAAAAGTTGATCGAACCTGGGCCATCTGTGCCTGCAAGTACCCCTGGGTCTACTAATGGTAGTTCCCATCCCTGCAGAACAGACGCTTCTCCTCCTGACATTTCTGTTTCTGGTAAAGGTGTACCTGAAGTCAAAACCAGAAACGATGTCCACAACACATACTCGCCAAAAGCTGAAAAATCAAGCAGCCGAAAACGCAGAGGTGAGCACAGGGACAGCGGTGTGCACCTACCTGAAAAAATCCCCAAGCTGTCTTCGTATGACAACTCTGTTTCACCACCAACCACCAATGGCATCACTGGCAGTCCTAATGCCTTGCTGGACCAGCAAGTCATCCCATCTCCTGATCGATCACGTTTAGAGCACCTTGATAATGACAAAATCAACAGGATTCCAGTGAACGCTGTCAAGCCTCGCCCCAGCTCCCCTGGAGTGGCCAAACTACCTAGCACTTCCTCGATGATCAAGGTTGCTGTGATGCAGCAACAGGCCAAGTTAGATGAAGGAGGAGGCGGGTATTATCAAGCCAAAAGTCCCCGTGGCCTCACCACCAGCCCAAGGAGCATGAAGCAGGACACAGTGACCAAGCGCTCCTCAGCATATGCACCAAAAGGAACACCCATCCCAAGCCCTTCCTCCAGGGACTCTCCCCTGTCTTTGCCCCAGACGGTTTCTTCCCCAGCCCAAGCCTCTTATGCTGACAAGCTGCCACATCCAACTCTTACTCCTAGGTCTTCAATGCACTGGGCCGGTTTTTCAGAAGTCTCCCCTCATTGCCCACCACAAGACATATCTGCAACACTGGAATCCCCATCGGTCTCCGCTTCACCTTCCCACACCCAATACAACTCAGAACTGCACAGACCGACATCTGAGGGAGCAATGTCTGTGTCTGATGACACGGACGGGGCAACAGTTTCCAATTTGGAGCATAAAAGGAGGAAGTATAGATCAAGAGACTACTCTGTAAATTTAGATGGCCAGAAAATAGAGGATACGACTAAGCCTGTACGGTTAAAAGAACGCAGACTAACATTTGACCCCGTCACAGGTCAGATCAAACCTTTGGTACATAAAGAACCTTCTCAATCAGAGGAAGCCCCAACTCCTGACCCTGATCAGTCTAGGCAGAGAACTGAAAGCACTGCACAACAGCCTCATATACTTGTCCCTACCCCAGGTCCAGGTCCAGGCCCAGGTCAAGGTGGTAACCCTTTCCATCAAACAAACTGGAAAGAGCTGTCCAGAAATGAAATCATCCAGTCCTACTTGAACCTTCAGAGCAATGTGCTCACCTCCTCGGGGGTCCAAGCCCCCAGTGCACACTTTTTCATGTCAGAGTATCTGAAAAGGGAAGAACAGGAGATCAAGGACTCGCGGAAGATTCATGTTCTGCAGACGGACAGCTCAGTAGGGGATTTACCTGGCGAGAGCCGGGATGTGACGGACGAGGACCTGGGCAGGATACACACACAGCATTGGCCAGGGGTTAACGGTTGCTATGACACCAAGGGTACCTGGTTTGATTGGACAGAGTGCATATCATTGGACCCTCATGGGGATGAAAGCAAATTGAACATCCTGCCATATGTTTGCCTAGACTGAGGGTGAGGGAAGGTTTGCTGTCCTTTTCCACTCTTTTGTCCGTCTCCACACAGAGACAAGAAACTTTGTGATTTTGTTTGTCCACTGTGAGTTCGGCGAAAGTCAGGCCTGCTAAACTCTAACCTGCTTCCCCTCCAGCCCCATGCCTCTTCCTCTTTCTGTGATGATCTATTGAGATTTTGGTATGAAAATAGTAAAAAAAAAAATTAAAAGAATAGTTGAGTTTGTAATACCAAGGGCTGTTTCCGTTTTATTCTTCAAAATGAAAGTTGCAGGAATGACGAGCCCCTAGCTGCAGAGAGCTGCTACTAACAATGAAGGCGAGAAAGAGAAGACGGGTTTATCTCAGACAAGCAGAAATGGAGTCATGATGTGTTTCTGTGTTGGTCTTCTGTTTCAGGCTCACTGGGATTATTCTGTTTTCTCTTTTTACCTTTGTGTTTCTAATGAGAATCACAAACTTGGGTTAAATCTGAGGATAGGCTGGGGTTTAGCGGTCCTGTCCAGTCTGCCATGTTGGTGCCCAGAGAGGTGTTGATAGAGTTCATCTAGCACAGATAGAGCCGAACATGTCCAGAGTATGAAGTACTGGAGCATATTTGGCAGTTACAAGAAGCTTTATGTGAGATATAAAGAGTAAATTATAAATTTCATGTATACATCTATTTATTTTTAACCAGTTCATTTATGGGGCGTCCATTCAAACAGGTGGTCAGAAGCCTATAGATGTTTTCCTTTTTTTTCCCGTTTGCATCACATTGTTGTCAGCCTAATCTTTGATGTTAAAGGGGCGTTCAGATATGTTGTTGCCTGGTCTTTCTTATAGATTGGCTGAAGCATTTGGTCACAAACATTCCATACTCCATCCTTCACTCACTTTTGCTCTCTCTGGCTCATCACACAGCCTCCATGTGTCCATGGCATCTTAAGAAGGAATGCGTTTGAAAAGATTCGTTTCATCAAAGTTATGTTTCTACTGAAGAGTTCATCCAACAAAAGTAAATACACTCACTGTACAACGGTTCTCTCCAAAGCTGAAAAGGAATAAAGAACATTTATTAGATGGTGCTGATCAAATCTGCTTTTTTTTTTTTTTTTTTTTTTTTTTTTTTGCAAAAAAGGAAATATTTGAATGCTGGGACTCACTTTGTTTCCATTCCTTTAGATTGTTTGCCTTCTGGAAATTCTTTCCCATATTTTACTGAGTTAAACCGCCTTAGTGAATGTACAGGATTGAGACCTCTAAAGCACTTGTACATACTTTTACATCTTGTTGGTCATTTCATTACTGACTTGATTCAAGTGTGAATAATGACTGATGCTCCATATATTTATGTGCCCATAGTTTATTCAGAGTTTAAGATACATTTAATATTTTTGCGGCTGCTTTCGAGAGTTTAGTCACATTTAGGAGGGCAATCGAAGTAGCATTTCTTTTGCTTCCATTTTTCTTTTTAAAGAAATACATTGAACATAAACAAGAAAGAGAAAGCTGTGTGTATCAAATGTTCTTGGAATTTTCCATGTGACAGCTAATACTTCTGATTTCCCTTTATACTCATCAGTCACTACCATTTCTTCTCACATGACTTAAATCAAGATTGGCTTCTGTGCTGCCTCTCTGTCCATGCATTATTTCAGTCATTCATCCCTACCAATGTGCCTTGGTAAATGGTAAATCTGGATTTGCTTCTGCAGATAAAACTTTGTGCTGTCTGTGGTGCTGGGTTTATTTGGGAGAACTCCAAATCTGGTAAGCTGGTGACGCCGGTATATGCACCATTTCTGTTACTTTTTGTACACAATGATCTAGCGAGGATGAAGCTGCAGACAATGAGAAACTGCACAACAACAGCACAGCTGGCAATAAAGGAAAAGTGCTACAACTGGTTGATAAGAATCTGTTTTCTGGAGTTTTGACTGGGGCATCTTTATTTGTTCAGTGTTTAACATCTCTCGATTGTTTGAAAATAAAATGATCTAAATCTTCAGCTCAGTGTACCGGCTCATGGGTCTTTTAACATGCTGTTGTGTTCTATCTTCACATTTTGTTTTGATAAACTGAGTGGTCAACAAGCTCCTAATTCTGATACATTTTGTTTGAATGATCTCTGTATAAATTGTGGTTTCATGTACTTAGCCAGTTCTCCCATGTGGGGGCGCTCATTTTCCAGTAATCTCTACTGTCCACATCAGTTTATGATGTAAAAGTGGGATTGAACAATTTATCTAATTTCAGTGGAAATTAATTGATGACCTGTCTTTTTTGAAAGCCCATGAAGTATAAATAGTATTTTATTTTCAGTTTAGAAAAAGACTCCATCACAGTATTAGTTTTGAGCTGCTCACACCCACAGTAAAGTGTGTGTGTGTGTGTGTGTGTGTGTGTGTGTGTGTGTGTGTGTAAAAATATGTCATCATTAAATGAACTGTTCAGATATGTTACTCTATGCCTGGTAGACTCTAGAATGTGTCACTCTGTCGTAACCATACACTCTGTGGTCATGACTCAGCCAGCTGATGTAATCTCTTAACTGATATCAGGATGAGTACGAAGTCCTCCCCTCAGGGTGTGTACACTCAGACACTGATTCAGTCCTCAGCTCACCTGTGTGATGTCAGCAACAGGTAAACAAACCCTAGAATACAGCTGTTTTATGACCAAGGACTGAAAAGAACACCTGGTCTCATGTCAGAATGATTTACAAGGATTTTACACATCATTTCGTCTTGCTCTGATCTGTCTCATCTCTTGTTCTTAGTCAGCCAAAACTCCACTGAACTTTCATCATTACCAGTCTACTCCTCAGTTTCTACTTTTTTAAAATCTTTTTTTTTAAGTCAGACCAAAAGCACAAATCCCAAGATATTCCATTTAACTTTAATATGTGTGAGTAGATCAACAAACCCTTGTTTAAATAGTTTTGCATTTTTGCTTAAAATGACTCTGCAAATTTTGACAAGGGTAATTTTTTATGAGTGTTTTGTCAGAAAACGAGGCTGACACATGGACGGACAGGGGTTGCCAAAATCAACCACAAGTCCTGAGTTTCTCAGAAGAACTTTAACTTGAAAGGATCATTTTCTTTACTGAGAAAATGGCTGGGAAACCAGCACTGAAGCTAGACTATCAACCACTGCAGGCAAGGTCAACTTCACCATTGGATCTGACTAACAAACGCCATCCCAAACTAATGGTGTTCTTAGTGCACTCTCTATTTTAACACTTTATTTTTCTTTTCTCTCAGGAACCAGTTTGTCTTGACAAAATACAACTGAACAGCTACACACTGATTAATTATTTGGGAGATAACATTAAGCAGAGAATAACTGACACAGTGATGTCAGTAGAGTTTTTTTTTTTTAAATTCAGCTCAGTCTTTCCGTCATTACTGAGAGGCAAAGAGAATTATTGCTGGAATGGATAAACAGCAGCCTATGTGTCACAGTAAGTAAGCTTCTCTGAGAAGTGTTGTTGGTGTTGCTTTCTCTAGGTACATGGTTTCTCTGTCTGCCAATGTTAGAAAGCAGATTAAGTAGGCTATTGTTATATTTCAAGAAGCCTCAATGAAATAATTAAGATTTCGGGTGAGGTGCAATTAAAACAAATAACTCTTTTGATTACTTAAAAAAAGAAGAAGAATTTTTTTTTTTTAAATAATAATTATTATTATTGTACTACTACTACTACTACTACTACTACTACTACTACTACTACTACTACTTCTACTACTACTACTACTACTACTACTACTAATAATAATAATAATAATAATAATAATAATAATAATAATAATAATAATAAAGAATAAAGTTAGTGCATTTCATGAAAAATCAAATCCCTTAATAAGGCTCTTATCTACTTTGTTGACCTAACTTGAGAAAAGAAGAGTAACAGTTCCCCTATCTCCGAATCAGTGTAAACTGCTATCAGTAATATGTAAAGTAGACTTCAGGGCACAACACAGTAAATCAGAAATGATCTGTAGTGGATTAACTCATCCTTTGACTGCGCATGGAAGCGCTCTGTTATCTGACATACCATAGCACCCACATTACGTCATCTCAGTAGCTCATTGGACTGAGTGAAGTTACTCAAAACTTTTTTTTTGCCTTAACTGTGACTCAAGTAAGTGCGACAACTTGTCTGGTCCGCTGAAAGTCTGGTATGCAGGGTGGGACGGTGGATCACTCCCACCATTCAGGAATTTGGGAAGTTTCCTTCCATATAAGGAGTTTTTGATTTCTATCGCGACCCAGAGGAAGAGAAGGGGAAAGGTGGAGCCTAGGATCGATTAACGAAGCGGGTAACCAAAGAGTATGCAAGAGAAACAAGAGGACTAAAATGCACGTCTCCGTTTTTCTGAAACCTTCATAAGTTAAAATGAGTAAAAGACAGCAAGTCCACAAAGACGCTGTAACCATATAATAATACCTCACAAATAGTCTGTGTTATACTTAATTACTGTGCTTTAATTTTACATACCACATGATGTGTTACTCTCCCCCAGCACATACTCTTCACAAGACTTCAAAGACCCTGAGCTTGATCTTGAGGAACTCCACCAAATCGAATTGCCTCTATTGGATCAAGCTCTGAATTACCATGACATGGAACACTTAGGACATCACAGACCTCAAACTCTCCGTACCTCTTGAATTTAAGCTCAAATGTTACACAGCCCGCTACATCTTATCAATGAAAAAAAAATTATATATATATATATATATATATATATATATATATATATATATATATATATATATATATATATATATATATATATATCAAAAAACAAACTCATTTGTTGCTTTTGTCATGTTGCTTTTAATCTTCCTCTGTTCATACTTCACAATGTAATTACATAATAACCAAAAGCAAGCTTTGGTTGTCTATTTCCCATAAAAATAGTTACTTATGAACAGGCATTTGTCACTTTTTTGCTTTGATTGGAAAGATGGAAATATAACCTCCAACTAGTAAATTTGAACTGGTTATGAATAAGTCTGTTTTATGGGTTCTCCTGACCAAGAGAGAGAAGATGATTCCTTGTTTTTTTTATTTTGTCACCAGGATCTTAAGGTCCGATTCAGGATAAGCAAGGAACTTCAAATACCAATATTTACCCATCTTACAATTAAAGTGTCTGTGTACTGTACTTATCTTGAACTGTATCTTGAGCTAAATTGTCAAATCAGCTATGGAAGGCCAAACCAGTTAGCTGTTAGGCAAAAAAAGAAATGTTGAAATGAAAAATAACTAACATTCACTGTCGTGGATAATATTTTTTTTTTAATTCAGCCACAATGACAAACATTTTTAAAAATGTAGCATTAAAATGAGCTGTTAATTTAACCCACTACCAAAAAAATAAGCCAGCTACCCAATTTAAGATGATGGAAGCCAAAATCAGCCAAAACATTACTCAAATCTGCTTTAAGGTGCCAGCGATGTTCAGAAGCCCTGTTAAGTTGTGTAACCTGTGTTCCTGTGTCATGCTAAGGCATTAAACAATAATTTACTGTTATGAATATTCATGAATGGAAATCTAGTTCGATAAATTTCATCAGCAGTGAGCGCTCTTGACGTGAATCCACACTCTTCGGTTGAAACCGTGGGAGCGCTCTAATTGGCGGCCGTAAAAGAGAAAGGAAGTATATAGTTCACTCCAGTTTCATTGGAAGAGAAAGCAGAAGATACTTTAGTGGAGATTTTAACATCCAGTCGAGATCTTCTTTCTTCTCACACAAAAGAGAAAACTCACAACTGTTGACAATGTCCTTTAACAGAGGTCCATCCTACGGATTATCGGCGGAGGTCAAAAACCGGGTATGTATTCATATTCCTGTACTTCAAATGCATAAAGTCGCACTAAAGTTTCCCTCTTCTCATCAACGCATTGTGTTTCACACGGGAGGCAAGTATCACCTGGCCTCCATTTTGATGAGCGTGCACAGGTTTGAAGGTGGACAGAGGTGGATAGAAACAGTGTTTAGAGAATTTTAAAAAAGTTTTTAGAAAGAACTTCAAAGTAACCATAAATTTTCTTTAGGTGCTAACACATCTTCAACTTTATAGTCATGCTAGACTTTAATATTTTGAAACCCAGAATAATGTCTTTTAATCAAACGGGGACAAACTTTAAAACAGAGTAGCTATGGGCGTTGTCCCTCTTGGCGAAGAAGAAGTGTGTCGTTGTGGCAAAATTGAACTCATTGTTTCCTGAATTTTCTGTATAATTTGCTGCAGTTTGCTACCCTGCATTGTGACTCGCATTAGCTGATAATGAAATTCACCTTTTAGACCATGATTCGACTCTAGCCATCTTCATTATTGCGCCTTTGTGACTTTTATTGCTTCTCTAGGATGTAAAGAAAACTCTCTCTCTGTGACAAAGTTTCGAAAGTCTTTTTTTGTTTTTTTTTTTTTTTTCCCTTCCTGCAGATGAGAGTATAAAATATGTTGTAACCAGATTCTGAATCAGTCCTTGTGTCGACAGGAGGTAAATAAATCGGTCTCCAAAGTGGCCCCTCTCTTTGGTAATGTGTAACTTTTGGAGCTGTGCCTTGTTGAGCAGTGCACTTCGTTTATTTTGGACTTCCTTGTGCAGATCTGTGCACATCTAGATCCACTTAGAATACTTGTTGTAGTAGCTGCTGGAGACAAACTTCCTGTGCATAATATCCCCCTTTACAAATAAACAAATGTTTGTTAAGATGCAGCTCTGTTGTAAGGTTGCCAGAGTGATCTTCAGCTTCCACTGCAGATAACGTTTCTTTAACTCATTCAACTCGTTCAGCATTAAGCCACTGTAGGAGAGAAAAGGGTCACCCCCCTCCTCCTCGTATCTTTACAGAACAACATGTGCTGGATGTAAAAGAAAACATATAGATTTACTCTGTCTGCTACCCATGATGGCCTTGAAAGGAGGGGGTGTAAAGTGATGCAGACTTGAGTGGTATTTCCTGCCATCGGTGATGTCGTCTCAACCTTGAAATGTAAGGAATTTGTGGATTTAAAGCCCTCTCCCTCATCGTTCTCAGTGAAAGTTTCAGAGAAAGATTGCACAGAGAGCCAAACCTTTTCTAAATTTCCACCACACTCTTTGTGTTTGTTCATTCATTCACTGGCTTGACACAGAGGCACATACTCCTTTATCCAGGCACTGTGGGGTAAATTCCTCTCATTCAGCTTGTCTCTGTAAATTACATCTGTCTGATTCTTTGTGGGCAATTAAAATAGCCAGTGTTGTTTTTAATACGGGGATAACTTTATGAAGGAAGCATAATTAGAAGACAGACATTCCTCAAGAGTACAACCAGCTGTGAGCTGAGTGCAGCTCAGCTTCCATGTATAATAGTAGGCTAAACTTGGCGGTTTGGTTTCTCCGGTTGCCCTCAGGACAGAGGGAGATTGTTGATCCTTCTGAGTTTGCACGCAGCTCAGTCAACACCTTATCCCTCGCTGTCGGAGAAGAAATCTGTACCTGTTTCTGCTGCTTTCTGACTTTGAGACTTGTTGTTTGCGTGACCATAATGCTCTTCCTGAATGGCCTCTTTCTGAACCAGCATAGCATGGTTCTCACACTTCTGCCGTCAATCGAAAAAGGCTTATAAATCTGAGTAACACTTCAACAGCAACACTTCTGCAAGAAAGTCAATCTTTGTGCCACTTTAAGCCCTTTAAAGCCCCTACCTCCCCCTTCACTCCACTCCACTTACTGCCTTCCTGTGTTTCAGGAGAATTTAGCAGTTTACCAAACAGGATGTCCGTGTGTGTGTGTGTGTTTTTGTGTGTGTGTTAGGTCGAGCCAGTGTCACCTTTATTTATGAGGGCAAAGAGACAAAACCTGCTCTGTAGTCACAGCGTAATACACTGAGACAAAGTGACATTCAGGGGTGGCCATGACATAAGATTAGATGAAGTCATAATAAACCACTAAGAGCATAACACTGTGTGTGTGTGTATGTGTGTGTGTGGTATGATAACTGTTGTCATATCAGTGATTCTTACACAAACCCACAATGGGAATCATTGAAGTTTTAAATGTGGATAATGCAGACAAGCAGTGTTGAAAAACTCCAAGTGCATTTTAAATCCCCAACCAAACTCCATTGCTTCTACCAAAACACGTTAACCATTGACCTCTCTCTACCATAGACTGTATGGTCTATGGGAGCTGCCATTGGCCGCCATTGTGCAGCCAGAGTCTGCGCAGTTGAGACTTACAAGGAACTCTGGGAAAATCCCAGTGGAAGCGGTGACAAAAATAATTTACTTTTTTCTTTTGACGGCCTAAGCTCTTCTTAAGTCTCCTTCCTGATGTATTTTATTATTCCCGAAAAAACCACACATGAACAGCAGCTGCCAATCATCGTTAAACGAGATGTAAAACCCAATTTTTAACCTCTAATAACTAATGAAAAAGAAACATTTCAGAAAAGAGGACCTGAACAGAATACAGCCCAATAATGTCTAAATATCACCACAGCATACAGATGTGAGAAACATTTCTACGAGGTTTAATAATTTTTTAAAGTTTGACCACATCCCATCTGGAATGAATAGAGAGGCGGAGTTTTTGTCTTGTACTGCAGCCAGCCAGCAGAGGGGGCAGTTTTTGTGGTGACCTCAGTTTGAGCCGAGCGAGATGACATCCATTTTTTACAGTCTATGCTCTCTACCCATCCAGATTGCACAGAAGTACGACCAACAAAGGGAAGAGGAGTTGAGGATCTGGATCGAAGACATCACCGGTGCTTCCATTGGCCCCGACTTCCAAAAAGGCCTGAAGAATGGAGTCGTCCTGTGCGAGTGAGTGAGCAGAGCCAGCACCGTGACTATGTCATTATATTTTCATGTAATTTAAAATGTTTTCTTCTTTTTTTCCCTCTTAGACTTATCAACAATCTGGCCCCAGGCTCTGTGAAAAAAGTCAACCAGTCATCCTTAAACTGGCATCAGGTGAGTCTGCTAATGCCATGTCTTTCATTGGATGTAAAGAGGGTGTGGTTAAAGTAAGTGTCTTTATGTGACAGTCCATTGAAAATAGCCATGACACTGCCTGTGCACATAGCGAACTGATGGCTCCTTTTGCTGTGGCATTGTCTTTTCTTCAGGTTAAGATATCAGGATACTGAATCATGCCAGGTCATGGCTATACTTACTCATTGTCAGTGTCACAAACTTCCCTTTGTTTTGCGGCCACTTTTCAGAGCTGCTTCTCAAACTGGTTTCTTCACAGAGGTGTGACCAGCTTTTGTAAACACACGCCCTCATCAGAGACGGACTGCATGTTTTTTTAAAGCTATAGGAGACCATCGTCTTAATGAGACGAATTAAAGTAAAGATAATCCCAGGGCTGTTGTTGTTCTTCCTCCTACACACTCATGGTTGTTGATCTTGTTTCAGCTGGAGAACCTGACAAACTTCACCAAAGCTATTAAGGAGTACGGCCTGAAACCTCACGACATCTTTGAAGCCAACGACCTGTTTGAGAATGGTAACATGACGCAGGTGCAGACCACGCTGCTCGCCCTCGCAAGCATGGTGAGATTAACCTCTTAGCAATCAAAGCTGTCATAGAAATACTTTCCATGGTGGATGATTAAATTGATGGGATGATTTAATCCTGCTAAATTACTTTTTACTTTTTTGTTCTCAGGCAAAAACCAAGGGCTGCCAGTCACGGGTGGACATTGGAGTAAAGTACGCTGACAAGGCAGAGAGGATGTTTGATGAAGAGAAGATGAAGGCTGGACAGTGCGTCATCGGACTACAGGTATATAGGGTTTTTTGTTGTTGTTATCATTGAGACATCTGAGTAAGCAGCAAGATTTAAATTCTCATGGGAGTCAGCATCTTTTATCTGATGAGCTGTAAAAGCTCCATAACATCACATTCCTATATGGAAACCACTCAGATTACCCCATTTAGAGTTTGTGGTGAATCAAGATATCCAATATGACAAAAATTTAAAGCGATAAAAAGAAATGTATCATATTGCAACAGATTGTTTAAAAAAAATATTGGTTTTCCTGTTTGATGAGGTACATCACATGCTCTGAAAGCTGAGCTCACTACTGCACGAGGTGAAACTTCTGCAAAACCAGACAGACTGTCATTATCTCACGTAGGACCCAGCTTCCTTCAGAATGAGAGCTGCTCATTGTTCACTCGGCCCCTTAAGCTTCTGTGTGCGTTATAGTTTCTGACGCCAAGACGGATTTCATGCAGACATGAGGGCTACCTCACATAACCACTCTCTGTTGACAGTTGACTCCAGGTAGAGTCAACAGGGGTGAGACTTTGAAGTGTCTGCTGGTGTCAGTGAAAAGATGACTGTCAATCATGGGAAGAATGAGCAGATATTACGCAACATATCAACACTCTGTTTTACTTTGTGAGTGCAGCTGGAAGACTGTACAAAGTCTCATTGTGTGACTTCTGTTTTCAGATGGGGACCAACAAGTGTGCCACTCAGACCGGTATGAACCCATACGGCATGAGGAGGCTTTTGTATGACCCCAAAGCTGGAATTGAGCCCCCAAGAGACAACACGACCATCAGCCTGCAGATGGGAACCAACAAAGGGGCTAGCCAGGTACTGCAGCACTCCTGACTTCTCTTTAAATCCAGTATTATGGGACTCAAGTGGAAACAGGCCCAGGGGCACCGCTCATTTCCTGTACTTCTACTGCTGTAAACCTCTGACATGTTTAGTCTTGTAGCTGTAAACTCTGGTTTCTCTTCACCAATATGAAATAAAACTCCTGATCAGGCATGTCTAACCTTTAGATGCTTAAAAAGTTAAATAATTGTTACATAATTAGGATGTCACAGAACTTAGATGAATAAACAGATTTTAACTCTTCTTCTGCTGTGTGTACTCCAGCAAGGGATGGCGGCTCCGGGAACAAGGCGTGCCATCTACAACAAGAATCTGGGCACAGAGAAGTGTGACAACAGCACCATGTCACTACAGATGGGCTCCAACCAGGGAGCCAACCAGAGCGGACAGAACTTCGGCCTAGGCCGGCAGATATGTGACGCCAAATACTGTCCCAAAGCTGGAGGAGTGGCAGAGGATCAGAATGGGGCAGGAGTCGCCTGCGACTTCGTCCCAGATTACCAAGATGAGGGATACCAAGGCTACCATGAAGAGGAACAGGTGTACCAAGAAGATGGGACAGATTATTAAAGTGGGAGTGATCTGAGGAGAGAAAGGGAGGTTTTATAAAGGTGGCGAGAAGACCTCACTGCAGGTGGTTTATTTTTATATCCACAGGACGTTGAGCTTCTTTTGGTCATGTCCTCTAGTGTTGTTTTTTTTTTACTCCTATTTGTGGGAAACCATGTTAGACATATCATGATGAACTGTATTTCTGTGATTTAGCTTTTTTATTTAAAGAAACAAAAGCCAATCTTTTTGGCTGGTATAGTTTTATCACAGGGATTTTAAAGTGTGCCAAAGCCCCATTGATTTTGTCTTTTTTACCCACTTGTTTTTGCTGACTCATTGGTTACATTGTTAAGGGAGACCCTTGAGATTTTTTTAAGAGCAACATGACAGTGAAATATTAGGGAGTTTTTTTAACCCGTTTTAATTTGTTACATCTTTTTGTGATAGAAACGTGTGTGTGTGTGTGCATCTATAGTACCATCAGTGTAAATTATGTATTCCTGTGAATGAGAATGTACATTGTGTCTGTTACTTCTTCACCATCGTCGTCATTCCTTTAGTATTGCTCACTGACATGGTCGAAGTTAATGGTTTGGTTTTTCAAACAGATGAAGGCACAACATGGTTGAAGATAGTATTTTTTTTCCTTCAAGAACAAACTGCTCTTTTATATTCTCTCCGTTCTCTCCCTCGTTTTGGTTATTTTGTTTTTATTAGAGGAAATATTTCCTCTGTTTGTATAACCAGTCCAACTGGAGTTCAGCTTGTTTTCTTTGGATTTAGGCTGGTGGGGGAGGATGAAATAATACTCAAGTGAAGTTTTCAACATTCCAAGCACAAATACTGGATTATTTTTTTTTGTCAGAGAGTAACGTTAAGGTGATTCATTCATAAATACGGATTGACAAAGCAGACCAACCCTACAATTGTATTAGGTCATTGTTATTTATGCATATTAGGGATATGAATGGGGTTTGTTTTGTACCTTGACTCTGAATAACATTTGGTATCAGACTATACTTTTTCCTGCTTGTGTAATCTTTATGCCCATGGAAAAGAATAGGTTTGAATTGATAAAAATGTTTCTGTGAATACAGTGTAATAAAGATATGTATTCATTAGCATGTGTTGTTTTTTTAAAGATTAATTTGGTTTGCAGCACAAAGATTTTTATACTTAATCTGCACAACCGCATGAAGTGTTTTTAAGGCAATGACCTTTAAAGATAGCTGCAATAGTTAAGGTCATGGGAGCACATTTATAAAAGAGATTAAAGAAGTAACATCTGATAGCATAGAAAAGATTATGAAACAGTATTTCAGGGAGAAGCGATGGCTCAGGGGAGGGTTCGAGGTCCTGCTGTCTAAATGCTGAAGCATCCATGAGCAATGCAATTAACCCCAAAAGTGCCACTGATGGCAGTGATAGAAATTAATTTGGCAATTGTGATTTGCATTACATGCTTTTTTTGTAGCATCCTGTGCAATCAGTTTATGAATGTAACATACAATGTAAAGGTGCTTTGATTGGCCAGAAGTCTAGAAAAAGTTCTGTATAAATAGTGAAATCTACTATTTTACATTATTCTATAAAGTCTACTTCAAAACACAGATAACACATTTTAAAGAAAGACTTATTTAATTTACCATGAAAGTATGAAAAAATACTGTAAAGAGTCTGAAATAATAATTTAACATTTTTCTAAAGTGACACAAAAGCAGAGAAATTAATAAAATATGTAATCAAAACAAAGCAGTAAATAACGACTGCCTATGAAAAAGGATCTCACAGATGGAAAATGTGTTTGACTAGAAATGAATATTAGGTAAAGTTCAAGAGAATGTCTTTAATGGGGAGGTTTAACTATTTTGTACAATTTTTTTAAGTAATAAAAGTAGTGACAGAAAACAACCAGATGAGATTCTAAAATATATCTAAATTTAGTTGAATAAACAGAGGAAGAAAAAACTTGTGTTCTGTTTTAATGTTTTGCTATAACCTAAATTCCAATGAAGTTGGGACACTGTGAAAAATATAAATAACAGAATACAATGATTTGCAAATCCCAATAAAACCAGCACTCTTTTACTAAGAAGCCACGCTGTTGCAGCACGTGCAGAATGTGTCTTGCTTGACATTGTCTTGCTGAAATAAGCAGGGACGTCCCTGAAAAAGACATGACTTGGATGGCAGCATATGTTGCTCCAAAACCTGTGTGTGGGCCCTAACACACCCCCATACCAACACAGATGCTGACTTTTAAAATTTGTGCTGATAACAATCTGGATTGTCCTTTTCCTCTTTGGCCTGGAGGACACGACATCCATGATTTCCAAAAACAATTAGAAATGTGGACTTGTCAGACCACAGCAGACTTTTCCACTTTCAGTCCATCTCAGATGAGCTCGGGTCCAGAGAAGCTGGCAGCGTTTCTGTGTGTTGTTGATATATGTCTTTGGCTTTCCATGGTAGAGATTAAACTTGCAATTGTAGATGTAGTGAAGAAATCTGTTCCTGAGCCCACATGACAATATCCTTTACACCAGTGTTTCTCAAATTATTTCAGACCAAGGACCACTTATCCCCCGAAAAAACCTCATGTACTACCAAAATAAAGAGCCCCAGCACAGCAGCCCAGATAGCCAACTGATGTAATATAAACTGGCATCATACATGTACTGGCTAATAGTTAGCTTCCACAGTGTCCACAATGCTCACTCAGCTAAATCATCTTGCTGCTGCTGCATCATCACCCTGTTCAATTAATTAAAAAAAAAAAAAAAAAAGTTTACTGTCATGGCAGACCACTAGGAGGCCCTGGCAGACCACAATTTGAGACACACTTCTTTACACATTTTAATGCAGTGCCACCCAAGGATTGAAGGTCATGGGCATTCAATGTTTGTTTTTGGCCTTGCTGATAAATGCAGAGATTTCTCCAGATTCTCTGAATCTTATGGTGATATGATTGACTGTAGATAATGAAATAAGTTTACATTCCTTGCAAATCTACATAGAGAAACATTGTTCTTAAACTGTTGGACTATTTGCTCACACAGTTGTTTACAAAGTGGTGAACCTTGCCCCACCCTTGCTTGTGAACGACTGAGACTTTCGGGGATGCTCCATTTATACTCAATCATGACACTCACCTGTTTCCAATTAACCTGTTCACCTGTGAAATCTTAGCATTCCTAAACTTCCCCAGTCTTTTGTTGCTCTGTCCAGCATTTTTAGCACAATTGATGGGATGACTAAATCCTGCTTAATTACCTTTTACCATCTTTACGGAGTACACCCTGGACTCATCATGACAAAAAAAATAATAAACTTCATTAACTCTGCACATGTTCAAAAAAAATGGGATGTAGTTTGTACACAAGAAATTATTTCGTCTTCTCCCTTTTGATGGGGAGAAGTTAAACGAAGAAACATTCAGATACCTGGAAACAGTCTCAGGAGAGGACACGTTTGTAGGAAACTTTGCACAGCACACAAGCAGAAATTATACGAATGCTCCACCTGCTGGTCACAGATAATAATGCCATTGGAAGGCAACACCGGATGTTTGGGTGAAATCGCGCGATATCAGCCCCAACGAGATCTCGGGCCGTTCTTTTCCCCGGAACATCAGGCAAGATGGTAGGTGAAAAACTGACTGCTAAGCTTTTCAAATCACAATCCCATAGCATCCGAGCTGTGTTCCAACTGTTTATAGAAACTGTATATATTATCTGACACTTATACACATTTACTTTCTCATGAGAAGTAAATCTTTGTCCATAATCTTAGAAAAGTCTGTGTTTATAGGAGCATTAGCCATGGAGACTTACGGCTAAGCTAATCCGATAGAAAACGCAGCCAGTAAAAGTATTTGATCGAATTGACCTATGAATTAATCAATGTACTATGCCAGATGTTCTGTGCCTCTATTTTGACGTAGCCCATGATGTTTGCGGACTTTTGTGAGCAGTTATCCTACGAGGCACTTGCTAACAATGTAAGCTAACCTAACACTGACATGGGTTGATGCCTCTGTGTTTAAGGCGGATACCGAGATCAAGAAGAAGCGTACCTTCAGGAAGTTCACCTACCGAGGTGTGGACCTGGACCAGCTTTTGGACATGTCCTAGTAAGTGACTAACGATGGAGTTTGTGTTGCTTTGGTCAAAGGTAATCCACTCGGTCTATCTGGTCGTATCAGATTTTAAACAGGCGCAAGACCCAAGAATGAATTTACCCAGGCCAGGTAAATCCTGTAAAGGTGTGATCCTTCATTGTGGCCTTAGTTAGGGTATTATGTGTTGTTGTCACAGTTAGCTATGTTCCGTGCAAACACTTTGACTAGGTTATCAGATACACTGTTAACCAAGGTTTGTCAGTCATGCAGGGACCATAATAAATTTGATAAGCAGACTAGAAGTATGATTGGAGTGGACTGTTTTGGAACATACTTTGACCTTCCATCATGGCGTGGTTTCAACTGATGTCCCTCTCCTCATATAGTGAGCAGCTCATGCAGCTGTACTGTGCCCGCCAGAGGAGGAGGCTCAACCGTGGCCTGCGCCGCAAGCAGCAGTCCCTCCTGAAGCGTCTGCGCAAAGCAAAGAAAGAGGCTCCCCCCATGGAGAAACCTGAGGTGGTGAAGACTCATCTGAGGGACATGGTCATCCTGCCTGAGATGGTTGGGTCCATGGTTGGTGTGTACAACGGCAAGACTTTCAACCAGGTTGAAATCAAGGTGAGGGTTTGGAGCTCAGCTGGGTCAGCATTGTGTAACTTGTGCTTTCCTTGACCGCATGACTGGTCTCAACAAGTACTTTAAAGTTCAAACTGTTTGCAGCATTGGTGGCCAATGTGGAAACATCCACTGCTTCTCAGTTCTGAATTTGACAAAAGCAATCATCGTAAATCAATTAATCTGGGGAGTATGCTGGAATTCATAAATATAGATGTGCCTGCCAGGAGGCCAAAATATGTTTATCACTAGGATCATGACAATGATGGATAATAAATACCCCAGTGGCAGACCAAGGTACAATTTTGGCAGTGGGATCTGCCAAGTAACCTTTTAGTCACTTTAGGCTTTGTTGGAGAGGTTTCAGTTTACCTCCAGTACACTGCCTTTGTTAAAGCAGGGCAGTGAGTCCCAAATCAGCTTAGGTAATGGACTTTGATAGCTACTTGACTAAGAGCTCTCCATATAGTACTACATGTCCTGTGTGTGTGTGGAAATGAATTTTCCTCTTAAAAGCAAAGTGAAAGAATGAGTGCAATCTGTGGGGATCAAATCCATTTTTTTACTGTACCACAGCAAATACTTATTCAGTGAGTGTTACCTGGCTTGAGTCACTTTTAGTGTAGACTAAGGAGAGATGAGATTGAAAATTAAAACATTTTCTACAGCATCATAATTGTTTATAAATGGATGGTAGTAAAATCCATGGAGTTTAAGGTTGAAAACTAGATCAATGCAGTTCATGTTTTGTCAATATGTATGCCTCAGTACTGCTTGCATGTGTGAGTGTGAACCGACTCCGCAGGTATTCACCACTAACCCTTTTAAAATATCTACTGAGGATTGGCGTGAATGATAAATTTGCAGAGTATGAACAGGTGCTGAAATGACTTAAGAACATAAGAGTTTTAAAGCCCGCCCTCAAAATAATTTGACTGAATGTAGTGTTTATTTGTGATAACTGTGTACTCATTTCAAGCTCCTGTAATTATAAACATTGATCTCATATTTGAGTGTTGCCAGTACTCATCGTTTTGCATTTACACCCTTTAGACCTAGTTTTTTGAGTTGCAGCTACATTGTCACTAAAACCTTTCTCTTCCCCACAGCCTGAGATGTGCGGACACTATTTGGGCGAGTTCTCCATCACCTACAAGCCTGTCAAGCACGGTCGCCCTGGTATTGGAGCTACACATTCTTCTCGTTTCATCCCTCTGAAGTAGAATGGCTGTATTATTTGTATAAATAAAAAAATGGTTGCTCCAAATAAACATGTGTTATTTTATTTATTCTATTTTTAAGAAGATGTTCAATAGTTAAAATACAATATGGAAGGTGTTGGAATCACATAACGAATAGATGAGGCATATTGTTGAGTAGCCTATGGCTGTATTCTCCATGAAAGAATCAACAGTTTGAGTGAGATGTAAATTTAGAAGTGAATAATTTTCTGTCTGACTGGTCAAAGTGGTAATATAAACTTTATGAGCACGTGAAAATCCACATGGTGAAGCTGAAAATAGGAATGATCTGCTTTGTCTTTGAAAAGCAGATGATTCCTATTTATTCCTATAAAATGGTTGCTCCAAATTAAGCAACTATATATATATATATATATATATATATATATATATATATATATGTGTGTGTGTGTGTATATATATATATATATATATATATATATATATATATGTGTGTGTGTGTGTGTGTGTATATATATATATATATATGTAGGATGGTTAAAATACAATATGGAAGAATCAAGTATTGAAATCACTTTTCTCCTTGGCGTCACTGAAGGGCAATGTGCTTAAAATCTGAGACGACATAAGTGAATTATTGCACGGCTGATATAAATGAGAACAGATTATTTTTTATCTGAATCATTAATAATACATTTATAATTTGAAATTATGAAATTTAAATTCATAATGCCTCACTGGAGTGGCAACCGGCAACTCACTTACCCTCAGTGGCTTGCTCAGTGGCTATGCGGCGCAGCCCTGAAAAAGTACCGGTGTATACTCCACCGGGGCGAAGGTTCCTCCCTCCGATCTGAAACCCGTTACATTTGTGTGGCCACCCTGGGCCATGGATACAACCTTTTGGAGTTACACAGTGTTTTTATTGACACCGAGCTAATAACGTCCATAACTTGGTTAAAGAAACAGAGGCCAGACTGGTGAGTAGACACATTAGTTTTAGTCTGTTTTGTTGAAACGGTCGTCGAAGTGACTGTTTTTAGAAATATTAGAGTAACCGCTAACTAGCGGCTAGCTTGCACCTAGCTAGGTAGCTAGCGACAGCTAGCTCCAGAGCGAAAATGACAGAAGGGAGCTGTCATGTCAAAATGTAGTTAGATAATATTTTTAAGTTATACACAAGGTGTGGAAGATGTCACCTTTCAACTGTTTGGTGTTTTGTCGCTCAGTGTCAAATAAAGCTAATGTTATCACCGGTGCAAATGTTGACAGGCAGTAATTTGCCGGTGTTTTCGTCAGAGTGGCTGAGTAGTTGAAATCCGAGAACAAAGATCTATTGTAGGCTGGCTACCGTTAAAGGTAATGATTTTATAAATTTCTCCTGGCATAACCCCGACCCTTAATATCTGCTTGCTCAAGGTTAACTAGAATAAAGGAACTAGCAAATCCACATTAGGCCTTACGTGTTGTAACGCTGCTAGGTGTTTTATTATCATTTTAAGGCGTATTACGGTGTATCTGGGAGGCCAAGTGAAAGTTAAATGTTGATTCGAGTTTTAATAAACAGAATACAGCTATTGGTTGACATGCACAGTTGAAGTCAGATCTTGATTGTGATTCATATTGATTCATAAACACACCTACATCATTCCACACGTCATGTAGACGCCTGAAACAACAGACAGTGACAACTTAGTTTGTCATACTGAGTATCGTTGATCTGACAGGGTGCTTCTCATTCAAGATGAGTCAAAATTTTGACTTAGCTTCATTTTTATTTTTTTTTAACCATAGTATTATTTTAGGTACCTTTTCACGGATGTCTTGAATACAACTTGTGGAATAAAAGATGCCCGAGGTGCCTTGAAAAAAACCGTTTAAAACTTATTTATTTATTGCTTTTAATAACTTTAGACTGGTGTTATGGCCTTGGTATTTTTTAGATGAATGGTTTGTCTTTTTGTTTGTTTATTTGTTTGTTTTTTGACATGTGTGAACCTACTATAACCAGATGTGACCTGCGCTGTTGGATTTGTTCTACATCCACTGTCATTTTCATTGAAATCCTCAAGATGTATTATATGACGTATTATATGCAGAATATGAAAATGCAAGTGAGCAACTACAAGCCTAGCAACCACAACTCCTACTACAGTGTTAACAACAGGGTTAACCTTGGAAACCACTGCTGAGAATATTTCACACTGCTGTTTGCGTCATGCTAATCCATCACCCAACACTTAAGGATCAAGGAAGTAAGGAAGGAATGCTGGATAGTCCCTCTTTCACATGCTTTACCTTCAAGCTCATAAATATGAGCATAACAAGAAAAATGATCCTTACTTGTCATTCCAGGCTGAGGTTTTAAAATGTATGGCTCCATGTGAGAGATGTGCTTAAAAGTGTTTATGGTACAACAGACCACTGCGTCTTAGCGGGGACTGACGTAACAAAAAGCGTAAATGTCTGCAAAAAGAACAGATTTCAGGCACAGACAGAAAGTATGTGAATACCCTTACATACTATTTTTTGATTGAATTGGTTTTATGATCTGAAAGTTGATACAATCCAACCTTAAATGTTTGGTACCAGTCTGCATGAATACTGTGTTCCATTTATAGTCACAGCGGTCAGTTTTTTTTCCCCAACTAATAATTATGAATATAACATTTGACTCAAGACAAGTACCAAGAAAATGTTTCAGGAAACTTTTCATTTAAACATCTTTAATCTAAGTACCCTTTTTTGTTTTTAGGTTACAGAGTTTGTGTGAGGTGTGTTGACCAGTGAATGCATAGAGTCAAGAAGGTAAAACTCTGTGACACAAAAGAAGGTATCTGGAAAAGGTAAAGTATAAGGTTCAGGTAACCATTTTGATGCTCAGAGATATCAATGCTTTAACTTGTTTCAGTGGAGCACTGGTGTGACTTGAGTTTCTTGTGCCTACATCCAGCTGTGTGACAGTGAGCATGACAGCTGTGGACGGCCTTTCGGACAGCACAGAGGTGGTGGAGATGGAGGATGTCCCCACTCAGTTCTTTGTGGAGAAACACTCTTGGGAGGGCCTCCGTGATATCATCCACTGTAGCAGGAAGTACTCGGGCATAATCGCCAACAAGGCTCCCCATGACTTCCAGTTTGTGCAGAAAAAGGATGAGAACGGGCCCCACTCCCATCGGTTGTACTACCTCGGTAAGTCGATGATTTGGATTTTCTTCATACAGCTCTGTTCACGTAAACTCAGTCATGCTTTCCTGCTCACAATCTGAAATCACAATCTGTGTTGAATCTTCTGAGCCTTTTTATATGTTGCCTTTGTCTTTTCTCTTTGCTTTTCAGGAATGCCTTATGGAAGCAGAGAGAACTCATTACTTTACTCAGAAATCCCCAAGAAGATCAGGAAAGAGGCCCTCTTAGTTTTGTCATGGAAACAGATGCTTGATCACTTTCAGGTAAACTCCTTCTTTCTTGCTGCTTGTGTTGTAACACCACCAGCCAGCACAGGATGGGGTTATTCATTTAAGATTTTATTAAGCTGTCCTGTTTAAAGTGTAACTGCACTCCCAGCTCTAGACCTAGTTCCACCCACTGCATAATTTACAAATACACTGAAGAGTGGGCAAGAGTTTCAACAGATTTAATCATGGCAGAATCATATTACTTTGGTTAACTCCTCAGGGAATGGCAGAGTTGCCATTTTGGCAATCTGAGAGATGTTAAGCAAATATAAACTGTAAGAATAATACTTAAATCCACAAACATGATATGATTATGTGAGCTGAGGGGAAATGGATGAGTTGCATGTGGTTTTGTCAGAAACTTCACAGTGATTATTCTGTACAAAAACAAAAGAACAACAACCATACATTATTCTGCAACTGTACATTTCATTTCCTGTTGATTCTCAAAGGCTACGCCGCACCAGGGGGCCTACTCTCGAGAGGAGGAACTGCTAAGAGAGCGTAAACGTCTGGGAGCATTTGGTATCACTTCCTACGACTACCATGCAGAGACAGGCCTGTTCCTCTTCCAGGCCAGCAACAGCCTCTTCTACTGTCAAGACGGAGGCAACAATGGCTTCATCGTGAGTATACTGCTGTTTCTGCCTTTAGGTAGTAGGATGGATGTAATAGGATGGTAGTAGGATGTTTGGTTTAGTATTGAACAGCTCTCAGCAATGACTGGAAAAACGTTACCCAATATCTGCAAAATAGAGCTTTAATAATTTAAATCAGTGTATTAAACCACCTTCTTCAAAGGCATAAAATTGTGTATACTCATATTTTATTTCTTTAATTATCAATGAATTACCACCCGGTTGCAATATTTTTAATCAAGTTATGTACCAATAATTAAAATCTGTTTCCCTGTGGTAAAAGTCAAGTAACATTACACTTTTATTACGTATTACCACTGAAGTTGTACTGGCATTATGCTCATTATTCAATGCAGTTATGATTGGAAAGAAAACCAAAAGAGAAAACTTTTGAAGATGTAAATCTTTATGCATTGTCATGGAGACATTTTATAGTTTCCAGGGAATCTCTAGACTTAGACCCCTTTTTGTCTTAGTTTGAAAGGAACTTTTAATATGGATCATATTCAGTCACATAAAATTTGATTAAACGAATTGGGGAAAGCAAAAAATGTAAAAACGCTTCAGAAAGAGGTTTTCATGACCTCAAAGAAAATTTGTTTACCAAAATCTCTGTGATTTCAAAACCTTTGGGCTGTTCCAGGAACCTTGAAGAATGGTGTCGAATGGGACAATGTACAGCAGTTGTGTACCTTTTCACTGCCTTCATTCAAGTCAGCACTCGCATTGAGCAGGTCTTTACTTTATCCTTTTTTGGTTTTAGCAGTCTGCTCCTGTAAAGCCAGTGGAGATCAAGACCCGGTGCTCAGGGACCCGCATGGACCCCAAGATCTGCCCTGCTAACCCAGACTTCATAGCCTTCATCAACAATAACGATCTGTGGATAGCTCACATCAAGACGGGAGAGGAAAGGAGACTCACGTACTGCCACAAAGGTCTGGCTGCTCAGGATTTCACTGAAATAGATACGAGCAGACCAAATAATGTCATAGCTGTAACAATACATGTTTTTCCCTATTTTTTAAACCAGGTGTGGATAGTGTAAAGGAGGATCCCAAGTCTGCAGGTGTTGCAACATTTGTCATCCAAGAGGAGTTTGATCGTTTTACTGGCTACTGGTGGAGTCCCGCAGCAGTTGAAGGTCAGCAAATTGTAGCTTTAATGTCGAGATACGTTGGTATTTTGTATTTCAGTTTGCCTGATTTAAGTATTCTTTCTGCACAGACTCTAATGGAGGTAAAACAGTGTGCTTGCTCTATGAAGAGGTGGATGAGACGGAAGTAGAGATTATTCATGTTCCGTCCCCAGCGTTGGAAGAGCGGAAAGCAGATGCGTACAGATATCCGCGAACAGGTAAGTGTTGCAAGATACACCGTGCAGCATAGACGCATAGTTGGGGAAAATGTTTCTGATTGAGTTATTTATTTATTTTTGTTGTTTTATTTGCAGGTAGTAAAAACCCCCAAGCTACCCTTAAACTGGCTGAGATCAAGACAGACCACCAAGGGAGGGTGAGTTTTTTTAACATCTCTCCTTGACCTTTTTTTCTGTTTTTTTTTTTTTTACAACCAACTAGTAGTTGGTTGCTAATATGTGGGTTGTTGGTTTTACTTTCAGATTGTTAGTATGCAAGATAAAGAACTGGCAGTCCCATTCAACTCTTTGTTTCCTGGGACAGAATATATCGCTAGAGTAGGATGGACGAGTGACGGCAAATAGTAAGTGTTTCAAAAAAAAACTTCATTCTGATAAACCAGCGTGAAAAGAGTAAGGTTACATGAATTCTGAAAACTGACATTGATAAACACATTAAAAGAGAAAATTACTTTAAGGATGCTTTTCAGCATTTCTTTATTTTAGTATTGCATTTGTATGAGGTAGTTTTTCCACTGGGAACTGACTTTTGAGTGTTATTTGCTGTCTCCCTCTAGTGGCTGGGCGGTTCTTTTGGACAGAAGCCAGAGAAAACTCCAGCTGGTCCTGCTGCCTCCAGCCCTCTTCATCCCTGTGACAGATGACCCGACTCAGAGGCAGGAGAGTCTGGAGGCCATACCCACTAACATTCAGCCACACATAATCTACGAAGAGACAACAGATGTTTGGATAAATGTAGGTTTTTCCACCTGGTATCTTCTCTGTTTCTCACGTCCATCTTATTTCCAGTTACTTAACCGAGATGGTTGTTTAAGGTTTTTCTTCTGTGAGGATTCACTGCTCTTATCTTTCAACAGGTCCATGACATATTCTATCCATTTATCCAAACGACAGAAGATGAGTTTACCTTCATTTGGGTGAATGAGTCCAAAACTGGTTTCAGCCATCTGTATAAAATAACATCCCTCATACAACCAGGCTGCTACCATTGGACAGAAGACTACCTACACACAGAGGGTACGATAGGAGGAGATGACTCTTCATTTATTCCATTTATCCTAACAGAAGATCACTCTATCATGGTTTACGTCAGAACATTTGGTATGTCAAGGAGCATGTTGATTCTGTTATCTGTTTTCTGCAGGAGACTTCAAATGTGCAATCAAGGAGGAGGTTACATTGACCAGCGGGGAATGGGAAGTGCTGGCAAGACATGGTTCCAAGGTTAGAATAATAACAGAGACTATTAGTTTTTATATTTGATATAACTACACGCATATTCACATCCGTACATAATTCACAGGTGTTTGTAGAGTACGCTCTGGAAATATTAGAACAGCTGAGAGTATATCGTGTTTATAGTTGTAACATAAAAAGTGTAACAGCTGATTCTGATTACGTTTTTTTCAGGAACTCTGCTGCAATAAAAGAGTTATTGTAATGACACATGCAGAAAAAACACAAGCTCCACATCCACATCTTGTAAATGCACTAATTGTGGTGGAATACCTTTGTGCTTTTAAATGCACCTGATGTTGCCAGATTTATTGATCCCAGACAGAAAGTATGAAGATGATTTTTTTCACTCATGAGATTGTCTTGACTGGTAATAGTATGGTGCTCTCACTCTTGCTGTTGTCTTTTCAGCATCCTACCCTGATTCTGTTGTCTCTCCTTTGTTAGATCTGGGTGAATGAGTCATCGAAGCTGGTGTACTTCCAGGGCACCAGAGACACTCCATTGGAGCACCATCTCTATGTGGTCAGCTATGACTCACCTGGAGATGTGGTCAGACTAACCAAGTCTGGCTTCTCTCACAGCTGCTCTGTCAGTCAGGTACAATCATTCATTTGTATTCCTACGGGTACACATGTAAACTTTTACACTCCATGCAGTTTACCTCTAAAAGCTTTCTAAATCAGTGAAAAACTGACTGGATTGGCTGCAAAATTTGGGATAAACGCTGGAAGTGTTTGAGTGTAATGGTTGCATCCCCTCCTCTCTCTGCTGTTCCTTGTCTATTTCTTTGTCTATATTGAGTAAATGTAATTGTGTATAATCATGAATTGTGTTTCTCTCTGTTTTGTCCCTCTGCAGAACTTTGACTTTTTCGTTAGCCACTACAGTAACGTGAGTACGCCTCCATGTGTCCACGTCTACAAACTGAGCAGCTCAGAGGGTGACCCACTACACATAGTGCCTGAGTTCTGGGCTAGCATGATGGAATCACCAGGTAAACTGGATGGGATGTTAACAGTAGTCATATGATGTATTGAATATGCAGAGATGTTGTGTTTGGCCGAACAAAGCTTTTCTTAGGGAGCAATCTGGCCATGTGTGAAGGTTGTCTGGCTGTCTGTGGTTTTATTTTTGGAACAATCAATAAAGCCACGTCTGTGGGGGAAAGTTGAAGTCTGGCTTTGATTAAATCAAGGACGGTCAGTTCAATCTGCGATGGCGTCCTCCAGACAGTACTGACGGCAATCAGATAGAGTGGTGCTCAGGCGCTTTGTGTCAGTGTTGATTGTTGTTTATGATTCATTAAGAGGAGTAAGATGGCACCACTTGTTCTATGTTTATGATACCTGTGTTTGTGCCATAACAGAAAGACCTGAACAGAGTTGGAAAGTTTGTATTTGCAATTATAGTTCTTCTTTTCCAGCTGTCCATCAGTTTTAATTGTTTGGCAAACTCCTAATATGTGTTGAAGTCACTCAAATTGAAAACACCCAGTCTCACAATTTTGTTATTTCCATTATTCAGCTGGATTTCATGTAATCGATAAAGTTTTCTTTATAAAGTTTACCTCATAAAGAGGTCAAGAAAATCTTAAGCACTGTTTTTTTCAGATGCGTCATTACGGTTGTTGATCGTACAGATAGATAACTCAAGCTTTTAATGCCATTTGATGTTATTACACTAAGTTGATGTTTGAGGTGAAGTTCTGTGGAAAGAGTGTGCAGAGTCCCTGACTGTTTTATAACCCTCATCTCCACATGTGCCGGTATATTTTCCAGGTTGCCCAGGAGATTACAATCCACCGGAGATTTTTGACTTTCCAGGGAAGTCAGGCTTTCAGCTTTATGGGATGGTTTACAAGCCTCACAACATGCAGCCTAACAGGAAACACCCAACTGTTCTCTTTGTGTATGGTGGCCCACAGGTACGCTTTTATATTCAGTCCAGTTGGGTCTGTAATGTTGCTTTTAACATTGTTTCCTGCATCAGTGCGGTAAATACATTTTGTGTGTGTGTGTGGGTGTTCAGGTGCAGCTGGTAAACAACTCTTTTAAAGGGATGAAGTACCTCCGTCTTAACACACTGGCCTCTCTGGGCTACGCTGTGGTTGTTATTGATGGGAGGGGCTCCTGTCAGAGGGGACTTGAATTTGAAGGAGCACTGAAAAACAAAATGGTACGTGTCAAATATAACTGTGGAAAGATGATTAAATGCCATAAAACGTCTGTTTAAAATGATGAAATAACACCGATTCTCCTCTGCCTCCTCAGGGTCAGGTGGAGATTGAGGACCAGGTGGAGGGGCTGCAGTATGTGGCTGAGAAGTTTAACTTTGTGGACCTGAGCCGTGTTGCTATTCATGGCTGGTCGTACGGCGGGTTCCTCTCACTTATGGGCCTCATTCAGCGACCCAATGTCTTTAAGGTTAGAGAGTCAAAACTCACACTTATAGAAATCAGCCCTCTAGGTTGTGTTATTTAGTAAGCTTTTCCTAGTTTTATCTTATTATGAAGTTAAAGGGGCTTTGAGGACTTTCTAAATTATCTTGGAAAAAGTCTCACTTCTAGATATATACCTGATCATAATCCACAATTTAAAATGAGATTATCAGCACCAAAATAGGTTATCTCTAAATGGTGTTTCTTAGCTTCATGATCGGGTTGGACAGGAACAGATTGATTTAGGGCATGTTAAAGTCTCTATGAAAACACCGCACCAGCTGATAAAGTTTAATAGCGAGAAGAGAGATCTGTTTTTCTTAGCTGAAAAGTGTTTGAGATTAATTTTGTAGTGATGGTGAACACTGGAACTGGACTGTCAGAAAGAAAAAGGACAGAAGAGCAGAAGAAAGCTAAACGTGAGAGTGATAGAGCAAAGGCTAATAATGATAATGTCCATTCCAACCCACATGCAGCAGTTATTCTGCAGTGATCTGATCAAACTTGAGAGTCAGTCAATGAAATGAAGAGTGAGGTTACGTTGGCTCTGATTGGTAGATGAGTAGAACATAAGTATTCGCTAACGTTACACCTTAGCCTACGGATACATCTCAGAGCACCGGGGTGCGAATAGTGCTACTAAACTACAGTCCAAACTGACAAAGTTTGCTTGTTGTCACATTTCGCTGTGATCCAGTTCATACAGATAGTCCTCACAGTCCATTTAAACTTAACAAATTCTGATGTAATTACCACGTGTAACCACATGGTGTCTATGTTGTACTATGTGTTGGTCGATGGTTGATACCGAACAGTTTGAAGGTTCTGTTTTGTTAACTCATTGAAAATGTTGGTCTAGTCAGTCTTGATTTGTGAAGTGAAAATCTAGAACAAGTTTTATCTCAAGAGCTCTTACAGTGGGATATTTTTCTGTTTCTTATTCACCTTGAAAACACTGTGCTCTCCTTCCAGTTGGCTATCGCAGGTGCCCCTGTGACTGTGTGGATGGCTTATGACACAGGCTACACGGAGCGTTACATGGACGTGCCTGAGAACAACCAGCAGGGTTATGAGGAAGGCTCTGTGGCTCTGCACGTGGACAAGCTGCCCAGCGAGTCAGTAAACGCTTTTTTACTAGCTTTTTTGGTATTTGCGAATGTTTGGTCATGATTGCAGGAGGTCTCTATTTTCTGTAAATTCTTGCTTTGCCAAATCTGTAACGCTTAAATAAGGATTTGAGGAGGCAGGCAAAGTCAAGTCTTGTATTTTTCGAGCTTAGGGCACCCTAAGGCCCTGAAAAACTGCATGTTGGAGCACTGAACTTGGGTGCTGATGTCAAATCAATAAATATCTGTCTCTGTGCCTTCCAAATCATGAAGGAATGAGGAGGTCCCCACCACTGGGCAAGCATTGGCAATGTATTAAGGCCTATCATATCTTGATTTATGTTGTTATAACTATGTAATCACTGTCGTTACAGGCCCAACCGTTTGCTGATTCTTCATGGATTTCTAGATGAGAATGTGCACTTTTTCCACACCAACTTCCTAGTGTCGCAGATAATCCGTGCTGGGAAGCCCTACCAGCTTCAGGTGAGCATCACAAAGCAGACATAAGAGACAAGCACATCTGTGTGATAAAGCGAAGAAAATGTTCTTCTTTAAACCCTACTCCAGTAGAGTTTGATCACTGTGTAAAATGTTAATGAAAAAAGGATGGTTTGCCTTAGCCCATATTAAGTGAGGAATACTGCAGAGTTGACGGATTACATAACTATTTTTTATGATCAAGAATTATATTTTAAATTTGATGTCAGCAAATTGTTTCTTACCATTTTGAGAAAAAAAAAGAGTTTTAAAACTGGCATATCCCATTCTTAGGATTTCAGATGCTACAACAGTTCAGGGTCTTCTTCCTGACATTAGACCTTTTATTTTAACCACACTAGACAAGATCACAGCTATCGAGTATCTGATCAGCCTCCAGATTTTCTCTCTATCCCTTAATAAAACTCTGCACTCACCGTAGTTGACAAAACCCATGACTTTGCAAATTCAGACTTGGGAACATTATTTGTAAAGTTGCTGAACTATTTCCTCCCCCCGTCTCTCACAGAGTAGTTACCTTCTTGCTTCCTTTACTTCTGAGACGCTCAGCCTCACCCGAGTGTCAGTTTGACCCTCAGTCATGTTACTCACTTGTTGCCACTTTATGGAATTAGTTAGATGATGTTCCTCCAGGTGTTTTGTTGTTCTTGTTCCAACAGTTCAAACATATTTTTGTAAAAATATTTTTCCCTTTCAACATCCCATTTGTGTTTCTTGACATTTTACAAAGCATCCCAACACTTCAGGAATTTAGATTATACAACATGTCAGACTAGGAAGTAACTGACTCCACACCTGTTGATCAAAGCAGTGTTTAATTTGGTTACCATGTGTTATTTTTAGGTTTACCCCAATGAGCGACACAGTATTCGCTGCCCTGAGTCTGGAGAGCACTACGAGATAATGCTGCTGCACTTTCTACAACAATACCTCTGAAGTGAGACAACAGGGGAGAAGTGAAGTCTAGTTCCTCTCCTAGTCCTTTTTATTCCTTCTAGCTCACCACCTATCTGTACTCTCTCTGACCTCCCCTTCCTCAAATGTTCACCCCGTCATCGAGACTATCAGACACCGCAGCCAGTCTCCTACGAACTCATGTAACCTCCCCATTAGAATCTTTGGCTCTCTCTTGTCTCTTGTTCTGTTACTTGCCTCACTCGCTCCGTCTCCCTCATGCCCTCCCCCCTCTGTGTACAGTCTGGGGTACGGTTTACGAGCACAGAGATTTAACGTCTCACTCTAGAAGCTGAACAAAGACAAGGACAAACGGAGAAATATTTACTGGCTGTGTCACATTGACTCATCGCTCGCCTGTGTCCTCTTTGGATGTTTTCCATTTTTCTTTTTCTTTTTTTTTTTTTTTTTGCCAAATGTTATTGTGTCGTTTCCCCTGTGCTCCACCTGTTTTATTCACTCGGGTCAACGGTTGGAGCAGGGTTACAGTTCACAGATATGAAATAAAAACTATACGCATGTTTGCAGACATGAGCTCCCATATGTAAAAACAGTTTATCTCATACACAGACACTCTTTAGCACACTAACACAGACTTACAGTATCACTCATGCTGTGAGTCTGTAACTTGCAGTCAGCGTGAGAATGACTAAGAGGAAGAAAACTGTGACTCTTCTTCTGTCCACTTGTTTTAAGTGTGTTGTTTAAAATGAAACATTTTATGGAATTTTATTCTTTTTTTAACGAGCGCTGACAGAAGCAGCTCAGTTATATTTTTGTGATGTTTTCTCCCCTCACATTACATTGCTCGGGATGTCTGCTTGCCTTCTTAACACATAATTTATATTTGCCA
Organism: Labroides dimidiatus; assembly: GCA_030710495.1. Classification (NCBI taxonomy): domain Eukaryota; kingdom Metazoa; phylum Chordata; class Actinopteri; order Labriformes; family Labridae; genus Labroides; species Labroides dimidiatus. The sequence continues at coordinate 13,997,214 of CM061152.1, read as the reverse complement.
AAGTACCTCTTGACTCTTTGATCATGCTGGTATTTCCTTTTTTTACTGCAATAAAGACAACAGGAGGGTGAGCACTGGAGTCTTACAACAGCTTTGTACCACCGGAATACAATTTGTACATGATAATGAATAAATGTATGAATCAATCACATGCTCTCTTTTACTGCAGTCTTCTCATTCATATGCTGTTTTCTTCACATTGATATTCCACTCTAACCCTTCATTGTGAGCATAATGCTTCAGGTGCTTGTAGGTCCTTCTGTCCTCGGCACAGTTTCCATGGCAACCTTTTTCTTTTTAAATCAATATGCTGGTCCACATGAGTGATTGATGCCAAAGAGTCTGATAAAACAACAGATCAGAAAATGCTTACTGCACCAACCATAGCATTTTATATCTGATTGGTCGTCTCAAAATCCCAAACCATGATTGGCTATCTGGCTCTGGATCAGAGGTGGGACTTCTTAGCAGTTTTCCTTTCATCCAAAAGTAGCGCATTTGATCTTTGCATCTTTAGAGATTTAAGTTTATTTCTTTTTTTAATGTCTGTTTTATGTTACTTTTAAAAGTAATAAATAGAAATTAGACCAAATTATCTGTGCTTATGATGCCTTCAAATGTTTTGTGTTAATATAGCAATTGACGTCACCTCTTATTGTAAACAACAATACCATTAGTTAAATTTTCTGCATGCCACAAATTCACGAGTTGTGACATGTCTGATGACATTTTCAGTAATGGTGGAGCCAACAGAATCCAGTTTAACAAAAATACATCACGTGTTTACGTAACTGACGGGGTCTATAGTTGGAAGAGCAAGAGCAACTCGTGCAACATAGTTTGATTAGCATCAACTCTGTGATTAGATATATATGTACATATATACGGCTTGCATTTCCACATAAAACAAGGACACAAATGATTACTCTACCGGTGTCCATGTTAATGAAACCTTGCCATGTTGAACCACTTCAGCGCCAAGGGCCTGACTGATATACAGTTGTGGTCAGAAGTTTACACACACTAAAGAACATAATGTCATGGCTCTCTTATATTCCAGTTATTTCTACAACTCCTGATTTTTCTCTGATAGAGTGATTGGAACAGATACTTCTGTGTCACAAAAAACATTCATGAAGTTTGATTCTTTTATGACTTCATCATGGGTCAACAGAAAAAGTGACCAAATCTGCTGGGTCAAAAATATACATACAGAAATGCTAATATTTGCTTGCATGTTGCTTGGCCGTTATCTCTTCAACTGGGTGCTTTTGGTAGCCATCCCCAAGCTTCTGGTTGAATCTTTGACCACTCCTTTTGACAGAATTGGTGCAGTCCCATTAAATTTGTTGGCTTTCTGACATGGACTTGTTTCTTCAGCATTGTCCACACGTTCTCAATGGGGTTTAAGTCAGGACTTTGGGAAGGCCATTCTAAAACCCTTAATGCTAGCCTGATTTAGCCATTCCATTACCATTGACCTGCAGTTGCTTTGAAATGGCTCCAAGTGACTTTCCTGACCTGTTGAAGTCAATGATTCGCTTTTTCAGATCCGTGCTGAGCTCCTTTGACTTTCCCATTGTAGTGTTTTTGGGCGTTTGTATCCAATGAGCCCTGTTTAAGTGTCCTCAGAGAAGTCACCAGCTGTAGTCAGTCATAATCACTCACAAGAAGTTAAGAGGTCATGCTATGAAGCTCATTTCATTGACACCACTTTCTAAGTCACCAAAATTGCGATTTCATGTTCCTGTATATATATTTTTGACCCAGCAAATTTGGTCACTTTCTCTGGTAACCCATTTTAAGTCATAAAAGAACTAAACTTCCATAATGTTTTTTTGTGACAAAGAAGTATCTGTTCCAATCACTCTATCAGAGAAAAATCAGGAGTTGTAGAAATAACTTGAAATTTAAGAGAGTCATGACATCATTTTCTTACAAGTGTGTGTAAACTTTTGATCACAGCTTATCAGCAGGCCAATTTAATTGGCTGATTAAAGCCCATTTTAATGCTTTTCTGCATTTTTTATAGTTGAAAATGTCTCTCTGTTTTAAAGTTAAACAAATACTAAATGATTTCCATCTTTATTAAAAAGCTTTGGCTCATTCCCTGAATCAGAAATAGATGTTTCGCAAATTTCGGATTACTGAGAAACCTGCACCAACTTAACTATCAAAAAGCAGTATCTTGAACTCTCCACCAGAAGCAGTGTCCCCAATTCCTGGAGGATTTTTAAAATGAACTCATGTCTGGGAAACACTTCTCAGTACTTACCAAACTTTGTTCTCAGCAAGCAAAATGAGCATTTAAAGATACGTTTTCTAGATTACAAAGTCTTCTGATGAAAGCACTTGTAATCCTTATTGTTGAATAATGCTCCACGTTACAAGTAACAGATGCTGTCCTCAGAGTAACCAGTAAACCAGGATCTTACTTTCACCCGCAAAACCGATACCTCAAAGTTTGAGGTCAGTTAGGAGCAAACTCTCATCACATCAGCTGGTGAGGAGCCATTTGTCAGAGCTTGGAGGATCAGTATGGATGAAGTCCTTAGGGGCAGCAGAAAGTGGCGCAATGAGAAATTAAAGCAGACACCTAGAAGCTCCTGAAGTTTGCTTCCTAGTAATGCGATTAAGCTGCTTAAATCGATAAGATAAAAGAGATGTGTCACGTGTGGCTGGATGGGATGGTTTGGTTTTACTGTGTGTGTTTTGGCCAAAGAGTTTATCTCTTTAATGTTTGACAGAATTTTTATAGATCCATCCTTGGCTATGTAGCTCCTGTACAACATAACAATAAGAACAAAATGAGACATAAGAAGAAGACGATGCTCATATTCATGAAATAATGCAGATATGTAATAAGTCCTGAGGTCTTTACCTGAGAATCAACTTACTGTGCTATATTTTCTTTGTTTCACAAAATACAAAATGCAGTTTCAGTTTGAATCAGTTTTATTGGCTCTCTGTGGCCAAAAAAGGTTGTTTTCTTTTATAAAACAGTTTGACATCAGCACAACAAAGACAATATAAATTACAAACAGGCAGCACCAGAAATACACATTGATTCTTTACAGCTTTTAAATAAGGAATAGGAACATCTACAAGAGCAACGTCTCGAGTCACGTACGACAGATTATGTCACGACAAAACAGTAACAGATACATTTCTGAAATGACAAAAGACATTCCTTCAAATGTTATGTACAAAACCACGTCTCGCATCTTTAAGATAGTCAATGTGACTTAACTTCATCAAAATCTCCACACAAAATGAAAAGCGGTGAAGAAAACATTTAACTGAATTCAGAGTTGCTGTCAGAAGCTATAATTTACAAAAGGCTGAAATGGTAATCAGTGCCCTGTGAACTAATCTCTAACACCAGTCAAAACACAGTTTCTCCATCACAATCCTAGTTAACAGTGATTTATATCTTTACATAATGCCTTTTAACATGTTCATGTGGAAAATAACTCTTTCTTTTACCACCATTTGGTCCACACTATTGCATTTAAAAAGGCTTGCTCAAACTGCCTTAAATCTAACTCCTCCATGCATCCTCCAAAGAGCTGTTCTTTGAGATGAGTTCGCTCTTTATTTGCTACATAACCGCGTTAAAACTCGACATCTGCCCGCACATCGAATGTCTTCTGATGAGTGTGGACATGTTAGCAATCCTTTATGGTTTACAGCACGCTGGACGGGCTGGGACTGGCCCTGTGACGCCCTCCTGATGAGAGGCCCTACTTTATGTTGCATAAAGGAATCAACTTGATGGTACGTGCATACATGCTTCCACTGCACATTTTGTCTTTTCCATCTGCAGCTGTACGTGCTTGCTAGCCTCCAAGGAAAACAGAGCAATGGAAACCTAGAGCTCATTAAATGTGAGTTCCTTTGAGGGCTTTGGTTCTGGTATGAGGTTGTCCTCGCAGGGAGACAACCAGGCAAAACAAAAAATACCACTTCCTCATCAACTAAGAACCAAGAAAGAATGTCCAAAATCTACTTCTTTCACTCCCCTCTTTTAGCCTCGACCTTTTTCCTCTCAGTCTCTGTCTGCTCTTTAAGACTTGTTTTCAATTGCAGCAGGGGCAATCATAATCTTGCTGGACTTCAGTGGATAATAGCGCCCCCTCCAGGTCTTCCAAAAGATGCTTTGCTTCCTCTGATGCCGCTGCTTTGGAGGAGGGCTCTGGAAGTATCTGCCGTTCAGGTTAGAGCGACCGCAGTTACTGAACCACCATCCACCTGAATAGAAAAGGATTGCGTTTAGGAAAAGTTTGTTCTTTGGGGCAAATAAAAATTAAAATAATAATTTAAAAAATCTATTTATTCCATTACAACTTACCGGAGAGGTGCTTGGCACAGTTTGTATCATTTTTCTGGTCATTGTCTTGGTCACGGGTTGAAAAAGGCAGGCCCGAGGTGGCATCAGTCCCTATGGAGGTCTCCAAAGGGCTAAAAGTGCGGGTCTCCCGAATCTGCAGAGAGTACTTTGTTTCCTCTCCGCCCAGCTGGAAGGGGAGACGGATGGATGCTACGTCACCGCTCCAGTCAGCGAGCTTGATGTTCAGGATGTAGCCACCGTCTTTAGCAATAGCGTGCATCTTTTCCAAACCCAGCCAGAACTCTCCTAGAGAAGCCACAGAGAGGGAGGGAAAGGTGAGAAAACCTTGCTCAGCTGAGTTAACCCTGTTTGCCTTTGATCCATTTTAAGGCGTGATAAGATGCTTTGAGGAGGCCAGCTCCTGCCAGTTTTAAAAGACAGCAAAGCCCAGTGAACTGATCTAACCTTGGACAGGCCAGCTAACACCTGTCCCGTCCAGTTTTGCCTTCAGTGAGAGTGAGATAAAGTGTATTTACCATTCAGGCTGCCAAAGCCTTTCTCATAGGCCTGCCATAGCTGGTCAAAGTCCACTGAGCCATCTTGGCGCCTTTGGATCACTGTCCATCCACCATCTTAAAGGAAAAGACCAAAAAAATCTTGATCAGAAAAACACGTTTGCAGCTTCTTGTGCAATTTGAACCTTTGAACCATTCTGTTTAAAGTTGGTGACTTATTGCCAAACAATTCCAGCAATTATTAGCTAACCTAAGGTGTGAAGGACACAAAAAGTAGAATACAAGGAAGTCACTTACCAGCTGTCATCTCACAGAAGACCTTAAAGGGTTCAGCATTGATTGGCTGGATAGTGTAGACACCACTAGTGGTCTCTCCTCTCAGGAACAGCTCATGACAGTCTGACACTATCTCTGAAAGGGGAACAGAGAGAAAAAAAACATTAAGATCAACAGCTCTGTATTATCCAAACACTACAATCACTGTTCTCGCTCTGTTATTTGTGTACTACTTTTTAAATTTGTGAATCTGAACTTGTTCACCCTGGCACTCAGAAGTAGGTCATTCACAGTAACCAAACCTCCCACTGAGAGGTGTCTCTGCACTGCAAGAGCCGAGTGTCTGCAAGTACGCCTCTATCATTCCTGGTGAGCTTATCACTGAGTCTGGAGATATAACTGCGTATGTGATAAGGCCTTTGATGTGTTCTTAGCAAGGGTTAGAAAGAGCGTTCTCAGTTATAAATATGACCTTTCTCACAGTTCCCAAGCAGACTATCCTCTCTACTGCTACTTGAATTACAAACTACCTCCTTTTACATTCCACCCCCTGTCTATACCCCCCACCCCCCATTGGCTTGATACATCGCCCTCACGTGCGCAGCAGCCAGTCAGTGACGTAGTAGTGCATGGCCGGAGCATGCAGTGGGTGTGATCAGAGGATGGGAGGGGGGTGATTGAGGCTGTTTCTGTGTGGGGTAAACTGAGAAAGGGGCAATACAAAGCAGGGGACTCCGGAACCAACTGTGGCTGTCGTGTCTAATGAGGCACGAGAAAAACAGCATCCCTCTGGGGACCGTCTTAAAATAAATAACATCAACACATCAAGCTTTTCACAGTTTAGGAGAATAAAAACCTAAGAGCCTATTTAGAAAAATAAAATTTTGATAGTTTTTGTTTGATTTGGTTCAACATGTCGTCCCATTGTTAGAACACCAGCTGACCACAGAGCCACAAACGTTCACTTGTGCGTATTGACCTTTTGTCTAGAGGCATGAACTCTTGGTGGTCAGTTGTGTCTGTAATCTGCCTCAGGGAGACAGGGGCTCTCCTGAACTTTGGCACACTTCTTAAACATCACAATGGGAGAGCAGGAAGAGATGACGGTGCGGGGGTTTGTGTGTAGAGCTGGAGGAGGAATGTCTTACTCCCTGACAGATGTAGGGGAAAGGTTGCTCATTCTTGTCAGGATGTGCAAATGTTTGTTTTTCACAGTAAGGTTGGATGTCTTAAGAACAAGGAGGGAGGAAAATGGAGGATATCTGTACAAAGTTCACAGATAAATATAGGCCGTTGTTTCCTATTTTCCCATTGTTTTCCTCCTCCCCTCCCTCCCTTGTGCACACACAAGGTCTGTAATCTGAGGAACATTGCATGCTAGATTTGTGCAAAGCCTTTTCTCGCTTGTTTTTGCCCCCTCCACACTTCAAGCAGAAATGAGCAGTGTGAGTAATCCTGCTGAGCTTTGTGACCCTGACTGAACACTCTCGGAGACCAGCGAACTTTCCCCCAGTTTAAACCATGCCAACGAAACTTGTTTCTTTTTCCTCATTGCACAAATCTTGCTGATGTCAGAGCTGCGAGGTTTTATTGTGATTTGTACTGAATGACTGGTCTCGACTGTAGCCTCAGCCATATTCACCTTTCACCTACTTCTCATCTATGACCCCAGAAATGCAGATATTACTCTTCACTGTAAATTCACATTAAATTTAGTCCCAATGGAATTCATCGTTTCAGTATGTACACGTTTTTATTTCTCTCTCCCTTTCTTCCCATCACTCTCTGAAAAGACTATGCTCACCAAATGTGAACCCAAATTATGAAAGGATAATGAGCTTGAAGTCTGTCTTTTTACAGTATGATCCTAATCAAAGCATCCTTTGGTTGCTGTTTGTGTGGCAGTCATGGTAACAAAAAGAAGAGGCCTAATTCACACAATAAGTGACTTCTTTCAAGTTAATTGTTGAGGTAACTCTGTACCGGCTGAATAATGCTTTAAAGCTTTCTTAGGCTAAAAGGCAGAGCATCTGCAGCAAAAAAGAACCACCAGTTGATATTTCTAGAGTCACGCTGAGCAGAAAGGCGCCTTAAATTGATTAGTTTCCTTGATTTTAATTGTTAGTGATTTAAGCTTCTTTAGGGCCTGACTACACAGATGGTCTGCCACATTTGGCGTCAGATTGTCTCCAGTCGACTTAACACGGTGCCAGGAAGGGATTTCGGACGCTCTCTAGCTTTACTTACCGACTGGTGAGTCTCGCTGCTCTGCCACAGAACTCTCCGGGCTGCTGCTGCTGCTGCGCATGAATGGTCTCTGTCGGGACTGCTGAAGCTGAAAAAGTTACGAATGAATGATGAGATTACAGAAATAGTGACAACTCCTCTCATGGATGACTCTGAAGAGATAATACAGAGATTTGGGATGTCTTTGTTGTGCTTGATTGTGACCCAGGCTCTCACCTGGCTCTGCAGCGTCCTGAGGCGAACGTTCTGCTTGTCCAGCTTCTCCTGCTGGAGTCTGATCCGCTCCATCAGATCATCAATGCGTTTGTTCTGACTCTCCAGCATCAGCTGAAGAAAGACAACACAAAGGAGCCACACTTTTAGCTTTGTATCACTTTTTTTTTTTTTAACCACCCTGCCTGCACATCAAGTGTAGCCATGGTGCTTAAGAAGTTCAGAGTACATCACCAAAGGAGAATTAACACAACAAAACAGGCCAACCACAGAGTTTCATTGGAAAGCCTGAGTCTTAGACCCCCAGACACATTTCCAGCCCTCAGTGACAAGCTTTTGTTCTTTCCAGCCTACTGTGTTACAGTTATGTAACTCCTTCATGCGCGGGATTTTCCATCCCACTATGAAGCCTTTCAGACCCACATACTGCTGTGCAAATGGAGCTTGCAAAAGAAGCCCAACCTTTCACTGTACCATATGGCTGAACACTCTCCAGGTTGTAAAATGCTGCAGCTGCAAGAATTATTCACACATTCTTTCAGCCAGTGTGTGCTGATCCCTTTGTCTGACTGCCTTTCAGGGTTTCCCCGCACGTACTGCACGCTCTTCCTCCCAGGCCTGGAGGCTTGTTAACCACCTCCCCCTCCTCTTTACTACACTCACCACCAACTGCTTGCCCCCTGTGCATTTTAATTCAGTGCCTCTGAGCTCAGAGAAAAGCTGTCTGCCCATTCATACTGTACATGGACACATTTTCAACCATCTGCTGCAGGAAAAGCACATTTTTAAACTTTGCGTTAGTCTCTAAACTAATCAGTGAATGGTTAATATTCCTCAAATTGTTGTTACCCTTATTTTTCCTTGTGTTTCTCAGCACAATCTAATTCCTTTCCCCTTATCATAACATGCCTCAGCATTCTCCAAAGAAGTCATCATCAGACTCTGAGGACAGAAACTCCTCTGTTCTTACCTGGATGCTGTGAGCATCACTGTTGTTCTTGGCCCCAGGGCTTGTCTCAGACAGCACTGCGTCTCCCTGCAGGATGCTGTCCACCCTCTCCTCCAGCCGGTTCATTCTCTCCCCAATCGTCCTCCTCTCATGCTGCATCTCCTCCGCCTTCTCCCTCAGTTCAGCGGTGATATTCAACAGCTGCCCCTCTCTGTCCTCCAGCCCCTGAGCTCGAGCCTTCAGGGCCTCTCCTTCCACACGCAGCTTGTGGCTCTCCTTCCCCAGCTCGCTCACGGTGCGATTGAACACCTTCAGCTTGCTAGAGATGTCCCTCATCTGGACTTTGGTTTTGTCCACATGCTCTTTCAGCCCCTGGCCAAGCTGCAGCAGACCATGGGCGATGACATTTACATCGTCCCACGCTGCATACTGTACACGCTTCTCCTTGGCTGCATGACCAGAAGGTGAGCCCCCTTTCCTCTCCAGAGGGAAGCCTGTGGCCATGAGCACCACCAGGCACAGAGTCAGAGTTGCCAGTGTTGTCTTCATTGCTGCTTTTGATCTAAAGTGCTGAGATGTTGCTTTAAATAGTGTCTTATGCAGAAGTGGGCAGTGTCCTGCTCTGTCTCCTTGAGTTGGATTTGAGAGCTCCAACTCCTGTCTGAACAGCCTCACTTATATAGCTTCACTGTCCTCAAGTCTGAGCCACAAGCTGCCCGCCATTGGCCAGCAGAGGAGAGGGAGGGGTACAGCCACTCTCAGGTTTCTGTCCCTCCTCCACCTCTCTGTTAACTCTTCATGTGGGAGGCGGAGGAGGGACATGATGCACAAAAAGACTGGCTTTCATCTCTGCACTGTGGGAGACAGGGAGTGCATTATCTACAGGATGAAACCAAACACTTGATACACCCAGCAGTGGAAAAAAAGGTGGATTATACTGAAATAACACTGTAGATGCAACATTAGTATCCCTGATAAGTAATCTAATCCATACTTCAGGACAGGAGCTGTCAGAAAGTGAAAAAGAAAGATATCAGAGCCCTGCTAAAACTCACTGAAACTCACCTGAAACATGTCACGAAGAATCAGCAGAACTGTGTTCAACACAACTTTGAAACATCAAGGAGCACAGTTTCCTCACCTGGTTTGAGCTCAGGCGTAAAAGGAAAAGATGAGTCTTAGACCTTTGAAAAGTGGGCATTGTGCCTATTTTTCATCCCATTAACTCAGAAACTCACAAATAATCCACTTTGTTCACTAATAGTATTATCTTAAAAGCAAGAATCCTATCCAGTGTAAGTATGTTGCTGTTCTTCATTATATGTGTCCTAGTTAGATTTCTCTTGCCATCCTTATCACGTGCCATCTTTGTTTACTATAACTGGATTATTTTGGTTTGCAACAAAATAAAGAAATCATAGAAAGAGTCATATTTTGATCATTTCAAGAGGGAGATCATTAATGGTTTCATAATGAGAAAACTGCCGAGTAAAAATTATATTTAAATTATATTATTGACTGAATGAGAATACATGGACGACAAATTTATCCTCAAGACAACCATATAAAACAAAGACAGCCATATAGTAAGTAGCTTGAAAAAAAAAATGGTACTCTCGCTTCTTATTTTTGTCGGCATGATTCTTTGACCCGTTTGTTCGCTTAATGAAAACAATGACACACCTTTACAAAAACCTTCGAAACTTTCAAATTGTAAACTGCGCTCTGTGTGATATGTGAGATCATTGTTCGAAATATCTAACAGCTTTTTGTCGAATAAAATCACGAGTTTTGAGTGAATGTGTGAGGGGGATAATGTGATGACTGAATGAAATCAGTGACGCAGTGAGGAGAAGAACAGGCGCGAGCTGCTGGGCGGACTGTGAGAATTAGGGGAAAGTTCACGGCGCGGAGAATGCCGTAAATGTGGGGCCGTAGGGTTTCTTTAACGACCTCCGCCGGGATCTCGGAGCATACGTGATCCGGGGGCAGACCACATAGAATGAGCAGGTTTAACCCTCTACTGTCTGCAGCCCAGACTAAGTAGGTGAAAGGTAACTGGGAGACCGCTGACGGTGTTCAGAGGGGAAACTCGGTGCAAAGGAATTACAGAGCTCTTTCCTCGTTCGTCTGGAATGTAACAAACATGCATTGTGTCATAAATCCATGGCAGAGAGCGGGATTACATGAGATCCACCAAAAACGGCTGTGTTCCGGTTATAAATAGGCCAATTTATACTTCTTATTAATCTTTCCCTTTCAACCCCTGCCCATTGCACCAGTGTTAATGCACACAGGTTGGCTTATGTTTGTTCAAAATGACAGAATATGGATTAGATGTTCTGATGATTCATTACCTCTCAGTTACAGCAGAGCAGACATCGCTGAGTGGAAAAATGGTCTTTTTACAGGTAAATGAAAGGCTGAGTGGTGGAAAGGAATCCGTTTCTGTGAACATGCAGGAAGATTTCAGAAAAGGTTTTCATCAGACAGAGCACTGACAGCTGAACTCAGGCTGAGTCTCATGATTGTACTTGTAAAGAACATACCATGCCATGTGGTATTTTTGTGGGACGATGCAGAACTTGCATGGATGTGATTGGGGTTATAAGTGTGCAAGATGAAGTACAGGCCTTCACGTTTGGTATTATGCGCCCTTGACTAAATCTGTCCAGGAGCAGAGGAAAAAAAACTGGAAAAGTATCTATTTGAAGCTCAGGCTCTGAGAAATATGATTGTTTCTGATGAATCGTAATCACATGAGTCAGCCATGTGAAGGGCTGGCAACTCAAAACTCTTTACTTTTATTAAATCAGATCAGTGAGTGGGAATTTGTGGTGTTAAGTTGCTGTTGGTATCATTGCCTGACAGAGACACATCCAGGTTTTCTTGATAGTGCAATAATCCTGTATTTATAGGGTGACTCAGTGGTTTCCACCATGACCTAAAGGAAAGACCGGAATTATAGTTAAACTAAATCTTAATGGTAAGGTCATTGGGGTTGAGATAAGCACCTAGATCTTACTTAGAGGTTTACTTTATCATAACATTCTGGTGCAAAAACATTTTAAAATGATTAAAAGTCTTATAATCAGAAGTGACATAGGTACGAAATGTGTAGGAAACATATTTGAAGTGTCAAAAGTGTGTGTGTGTGTGTGTGTGTGTGTGTGTGTGTGTGTGTGTGTGTGTGTGTGTGTGTGTGTGTGTGTGTGTGTGGGAGGGGGGTAATTTATGCAGTACTTGCTAAAAAAATTGCAAACTTTAACACTGCCATTCATTATATGGTTATGAATGATAAAAAAAAGATGTTTTTTTTTTTTAAAACATAGTTTGAAAGTTGCACATTTCCAAAGTTGAATTAAATCAGAATTTTCCTTAAAAAAAAAAAACATTGTCCATTTTATCTTTCTCCAAATGTGATTTTTTTTTTTCAACCATTGAAGTCAAAAGTATTTTTTTCTTTAAATAGCTGGGCTGAATATGAAGGGGCCCATCTTGTGATTCTGTTACTTTTTTATTGCTGTACCTCATTCATAAAGAAACAAATCCAGCTCAGACAAGAGTCAAAACTAGCCCCGTTTTCAGATCACAATATATTTATTTTAAGTTAGTCTAAACTGTAGGATTAAATACTATTCATTTTACTTGTAAAATGCCCTCTTTAAAATATAAGACTTCAAGGAATCTGCCCCCCTGCACCTCTGTGTCATCTCCGCCCACAGTTACACATTATCGTCGGATCCACACCTCTCCACAGCTGCTTATACAATTTTCCAAAATGGACGCTCCTGTCCCTCTAGCCGGCATATTGACCTTTTACCCAGATTCTGAACACAGAACATCTGTATATCCAAGCACAGCCCCCAGACTTAGTCATGTACTGGAGGTTGGAAGGAGGCAGGAAGAAAAAAAAAAAAAAAAAAAAAACAGGTGCCGGAGCCTCAAGAGCCGTCACCCTCTGGTTCTCATGGACACGCTATGATCTGTGATCTCTTTCCTCCCTTTGGGACTTTTTTATGAGATTTTTGCTTTTTATATGCACCGACTTTTTCCACTCGTATTTGCCAGAAATAAATTGCTCCTGTGAAGTTAATGTTCTTGGGGAAAATTCAGTCTACTTTTGATTTGAAAAGTATGAGGAACCAGAAGAGAAACTCTCTCTTTCTGCATTTAATCACTTGATTCATTTTCCTCTCAGAACAATAACCCCACATCATATGACTACCATTAATCAATTCAACTCATCCAACCTCAGACAGGACCTTCATCGAATGCTCATAAACCGTGTCTGTGAATGTGTCACCTTCACCACTTCTCTGACGGCTGGAATTATTAAATGTCACCAACTCCATGTGGCTTATGTCTGATATCATGAGATATTCATGAGACACAGACATGCAGTGACCTTTAAAGCTGACTGGACGATCACTGAGGTTTGGATTAACAGAAAAGAGCTCATGACTGTCTTGTGATGGAGTGGAGAAGTCAATCAAGATGGATCAGACGGTATTTTCTTATCTAATACAGGTTGATGGATCCAACTCTTTACCACTGATGAAGAGACAGGCAATAACAACAATATACAGAACACCTGGAGCATGAATTCTCAGGTTTATTGGAGGAATGTCATCAGAACATTAAAGGATGTCATGTACTGTATTTTAGATAAAATCCCACACATCTATCTGAAGGTCATTGTTGTAATTTTCTGATAGTGTACATTTTTTTTCACTTCCCCTCAAAAATTGATGAGCTCTTTAAAGTGTGATGATTCTCATGTGAAACCATCAACAACACCATGGCAACACCAAACTTGACGTGATAATAAAACTGGAAAAAGGAACTTAAAGAGTCATGTCCTCACTCATATTCACGTATACACCATATGTACAGACAAGCCTGCCTTACAGCAGTTTTGCAATCCCTTCTCTCAACATTATCTTGAGAGCAGCAGTCAGCTGGTTAAGCACACTACTGCCCCCCAGTGGTGCAGAATGAAAGCATATTGTTCCAATTTGTTCAGCCCATTTATCCCGCAGGGCCCCTTCACTGACTCTTACTATCACTGCTCCAGGAACTGAATGAGGCATGTCAGTTTAGGAAATGAAAACCTGCAGTTTCTCTTAAGCCTCCAGCAGTCTCATAAGACAAGATGGGATCCATTTCACCTCTTGCTGGGTTCAGTACAAACAGGTTCTGGCAGGGAGCGCATGGCTGAGAGGATACAACTAATTTCCTGTATGGATTCCAGAATGCTGTCCTTTGACAAGGATGGTCCCATGTATCAAGAGACCGTCTCAGTTCCCACACAAGTTTTTTTTTGACTTCTGGCTTTTCTGTGACGCCAAATCTTTGAATATCTGCTTGGAACATCAGTAACATCTGCTGAAGTTTCTGCGTCCTGAACCATTCACAAAAGAAACAAGTAATGGTCTCTTCTCTCTAGGGTCAAAAGCTTTGTGACACACGTTATGTAAGACCAAAGAATGTGTGCCCTAGTGCCCTGTTTGAGCAGCCGAGGACATAAAAACCATTCATGCATGTATGTTTCTCGCATGCTTAAATGCTCGCAAACACATCAACAGTCTTCTCCTCTTACATTCCTTAACCTCAAACTCAACTTACACATGCATGGACATGTGTTATATGACACAAATGAATGTGTTTTTGTTTTTGTGCCTACTCGTCTTGCAGCAAACACTTCTACTCCTCGGACTGGGTGTATGAAACCAGCTCCCGCTGATGGATGACCCTCATACATCTTGTCCTCAGACCTTTCATGTTTTCCCTTAGATTACTTGCTGCACATGGACTCAATGAGTGCCCCAGCTGGCAGGAAGCAGGAAAGTACAGAATGTACATATAACCCTATTTGGAAAATGTAAATATGTATAGGATGTGGTGGCCCTCAGCAGCTGTGTTTGCTGTCAGCTTCATACAGTACTCCACAGGTTTACAGTATTCCTGAATTAGGTCTAACATTTAACCCTGCTGCCTGTGTGTGATTAGAGCATTAGACCTAATCCTCATGCTAAGTGCAGCAACTGCATGTTGTAAAGACATCTCTGCAGAATGTGTTCCTTTGAAGGAGTTTGAAGTCATTACAGTCGGGACAGCTGAAGTACAGATTACACAGAGAATGTGACTCATTTCAGTTCTCAGTTTGAGGTAGGGCTTTAAAAAGTTACACAACTGCTGTAAATCTACGCCCTATTTTGACTCATTGCACATCTGCTCTCTTATTACAGAAGCAAACCCTTCTGAAATCTGTTGGATGTAAATGACGCATCTTATACTTGTCTTGGGAACATAGTCTTTTTACTTCATAGAGTCTGTACAAGATTTACAAACAAGCTTTAAAACACATGTAATAGTTATGCGTTTTATCTATTGAAAAAAAATTAACCTTTGGCTGCAGATTTGTACTTTACATAAGGATGGTTTGGGATTGATCTATTCTTTTAATTTGCAAAACAGCTAACAAGTGCATCTCCCTCAATTATTTAATTTTCCGACAGCTAAAAGGTGAAAATGTTAGCATTGTTTTTCTAGCGATTTCCAGTTTAGCTTCGTGAGGCATAAAGTCAAAAAGTTGGTAAACAGCAAGCCTGGGGGCGCCATTATGGCTTAGCAGCCATGTCCCATGATGCTAGATTTCAAATAGGCAGCCTGGGTTTGAATCAAACTTGTGGCCTTTTTCCACGTTACTCCTCACACTTAGCATTTCCTGCTCTATCCACTGTTCTGTCCTTTCTGAATAAAGGAATAAGAAGCCAGAAAAACAACTAAACTGGTCTATAAGCGTTTGCCTACATGTACCTGTAATGCTCACCAATTAATGTTTCAAACAGCCGGAGCAAGCCACCTGAAACGTTACATGGTGATTATTACATTTTAATAAGATAATGTCAAGTATTTTGAACCAGAAACCTCACAGCTACACTACACATCTCAGTTAAATACAGAATGACCTTGTAACCTGTGTCAGGTGTTTTTCCTATGCATGCAGAGGATTTCTGCTGTGAAATGCTGACACTATAAAGACTCTAAAAAGGAAGAATAATACTCTAAAGAACCAAAACAATCTACCGCGGTCAAAGATGAACTTCATGCCAAATGCTGCAGTTATAAATACCCGAAACACATTCATACTGTCTGGGTATTCCACACACAATTGCTAGCAACCGTCCAAAAGTCTGACTCCTTGGTGGAGCACAGCTCAGTTATCAAGCTTGATTCCCACGAACTAATTGGCCTCCATCACACACACACTGTGTTTACCACAGACAAAGGACCACTTGAGGCCACACAGTGTAGGTTAATGATCTCAATGATACAAACTCATTGTCCAATTAATTTAATCAGCAGGAGCGCAGGTAGACCCAGGTCAGATGGAGAAGACTCTTAAACTGAAGAGGGATTTAACAGAGTGGGGCCTGCTGTTGAAAAAAAAAAAAGATATCTGGCACATAGTCTCTTACTGTCAAGAGCTGGACAGCTGGTTTGGTGAAGAAAAAAGAAAGATGGCTTGAATTACAAAGTGTTCCTGCAGAACTGCAGGGTCCCTGGCCTCTGACTGTACCACAGCTGTGCTCTCTTTAGCACTTTGGCAAAAGGAAGAGCATACAACTTATAACAACAGTATTGTATTTTTTTCTTTATTAAACAAAGAAACAAACAAAGAAACAAACAAAAAAAAAACCTGTACGTTGTCAACATACTCAAGGCTGGAGGAAGCAATATAATGCAAAGGAGGTTTTTCCCCTTATGTTTTTCATTCTCACTTAAAAACAAACAAAGTAAAACAAGACAGTGGTTTTTCATTTTGGTGAAATTCCTCATTTCCTAGTTTTACCCCTTATTAGATTAGAATTGAGATATCACCGGGACATTTTTTTCAATTTTCTTTTTTTTCCACAAGGTTCAGTATTGGGTCCTGTCATATTTACAATTAATGTTAATATTTTATTTGCAATAACAAATTAATACACCAATCTTTATTACAGATTAAGCCAATGAAACCCTCCAAGAAGCTTTTGCTTGCTTACAACTTGCTCAGTTTAATCTGAAGAGGGTCCTAAACAAAGTGTTTCTAGAGCCAGAGAATTTTCAGACAGTGTTCTAGCTGTTGGTTGTAGTGTCATGAACTCAACTGAAATTTTTTCTAACACCGTCAAAGTGTTTACAATAAAGTTCAGATCCAGATATTTTTTTAGTCTCCTGTCTTGTGAGGAAATGAATAACAATAAATATATTCTTTGACTTATGAATAATGAAATTAATTAAATTCGACCAAAATGTTTGTCAAGTTTTTTTAGGACCTAGTTCTTAAAGCAAATATTTTTAAATTAACAAAAAGATTCAACATGGAAAAGGTGGCTGCCAAGAAGTAACAACAGCTCCCATGATCCTGTGCTACCGCATGATGCCATAAAATAGCAGCTTTGGTTATTTTGAAGAGTAGAACCACAGTCAGAGAAATAACAGATAACAGAGTTTAAACACTGACACCTTGGAGATGTTTTGTTTGTGTAAAGTGGTTGGCTTACATGAGACTAGCTACAGTTTCATTCTTTCCTAAAAGCCTCTGATGCACATCAAGAATTATCAGATGTCGCATTAAGTCCATGACCTCCGTCTGTTTGTTCTCTGTTGGGGCTCTAAAGATTGTCCTGATCCATGTTAATCTCAAATCCTAAACCCTAATCCAAGTGATGGTGGCAACGGGGATGTGGCGTTTTGGAAGCAAAAAACTTCAAATCTAAAAGGTCAGGGGTGGTTAAAATCTTTGTACAGAAACAGTCTTGCTATTATTTTTACATGTATAGTTAGGCAGGTGCTGTAAATTACTTCCTGCTAAACTGATCTTCATCCATATTTGAAAAAAAGATTTAATGAATCTTTGAATGTGGGTTGGAGAGGGTATTGCTGGAAGCATCTCATCTTTTTAAGAAGCCAATGATTCACAAATTTCTCAGGCTGAGTCCAAGAGTAGATTTCAGTATTTGAACACTGGTATAAATGTCAGGTTAAAGCGATTTGTCGTAGCCAGAAAGTTAGAGTAACCGTCTTTGATAAATACTGTTATCTTAATCTTGGACAACATGTATTCCACTGAAGTTTGTTCTTGTCAAATATTGATCCAGCTGTTTGTCAGGCATGATTTTGCACCCATGAAAAATTTGCCAAATCTTCTCCACCAATGCTCACCTGCTTGAGAGCATTATGGTTGAAGGTTTATCCTGCGGCAAGCTACAAACCTTTTTAGCACATTTCTCTACAAAGGCCTCTTTCTGTTTAAACTGCAGATACACTGTTGTTGAAAAAAAAAACAAAAAACAAAAAACAAAAATCAAAAAAACGAGGTGAACTGACATCCATGTTTATAGGCATTCACTTTAAACGCAGGGTTGGTAATCAGATTTAGATACACTTTTTGTTATACTGGTTAAAATTATCTTAATTTCCTGATGGCAATCAATACATGATGTGTTCTTAAAACAGAGTAAAAAATATCTGCTGTCTACAGCAGAAGTAAACCTTGGAAAACACCAGCCAATCCTAGCGTTTAGGATCCAATTTATTAAACCAATCAAATCCCATCCTGCCGTTCTGCCCACCTCCTGCGTATACATTTTCCAGCGTGCACTTGCCCTGATTCAATGCTCATAACAAGAGAGAACCAAGTAAACTAGAAGATGGTAGAAAAACTACGTGTACATTGATTACAGGTAACGTAGTGCAAACAAAAACTATGTGCTGAGGACCAGTTTGAGTCTGTGGTTTTGAGTCAGTCATGATCTTATGGTAATATATTAGTGGTGCTCATGCATGTGAGCGGGAGGGAGGGGGGGTGTTTTGGAGGAGGGGGCTAAACGGAGTCCTGACGAGATGCTACATTCAAATTCATGCTAGTTTTCTGTGACTACCAACCCTGCCTTTAAAGAGTTTTCAGCATCATGTAAATGATTTCATTAAACAAGTTATGTAAAATCTATGGCAAGTAGCTGGTTAATTGAGCTGGGCATAAAGACTGAAAGGGGAACCCAACTGGATTCAAAAGTCTAAAATTAGATTAGATCTTTCCAGGAGGTGGTAAATGAACTGCACTCAAACTGCCATTTTCAGTCTCCTGACTACTTAAAACACTTTACACAACATGTTACACGGACCATTTCACATACACACATTCACCAGTGTTTCCTCGCTGGTCATTAACACTCATTCAAAGCACAGAAGTCTTATTCTGTGGCCGAGCAGTAGAGTCTCTTTCGACACTCTGCGGCTGAAATAATAGATTGCATATCCGGTCTAAGGAGACTTTAGCCATCAGTGTAAACCCTTAAGTGAATATTTCTAATCATCAGGACAGGTGGGAGTTTAGTGATGTGGCTCAGTACATATAGGCAGTGGGCTAAATGGTAGGTCAGAACTACTTAGTTTGAAAGCTGGATGATATTATTCAGGACATGTGGCAAAGAGCAGCAGGCTGGAACTGAACCAGGAAGAAGGAAACCTTTGAGGGCATTTCTGGCATGGTGAGGAACCTCTGAGGAGAAGTATGACCTCAGCTGCACGACTCCAACAGATCCCCGCTATATGCTGAACTAAGCTAACAAGCTGCTGGCTGTGGCTTCCTTTTAAAGAGACTGATTTGAGAGTGATATCAATCATTTCTCCTCTTTGGAATAAAAACAAATGATAAAGATTTTCAAAATAAAAATAAAAATACATTTTCTGACATGGTGATTTAGCTTGTTTGTGTAAATAGCAAAACAACAACAACAACAACAACAACAACAAGGAATTTCTCCTTAGATCAAACAGACCCTAAATTTACTTTTATTCAAAGAGCGTATGTATTACATTCAGAAAACAAGCCTGGTCACATCATGTTTACACAAGCACTCGGGAACAATGCCTGACTTTGTTATTTCAGCCCGTGTACTGTGCCAGTTTTCATGTCAGTCTAGAGTCCACAAAACAGTTTTTACAATGTTTACTTTTGGACACTTGCTACAGAGCTTAAAACAGCTCAGTCACCAGCTAACAACAGGCCTCATTATCAACTATAGCCAAGAGTGACCCTGTGCACCTGCTGTTTGTGCAGTGACATTGTTGTGGTGGGACTGTGGGAAAAAAAAGTTGTGAGTCTCTGCAGGTGGAGCCTTCAAAAACAAATGGATTGCTTGTTTTTCTGACCTTTACCGAGTGGAGTTTTCCCCACTAGCACTATGGCTGAAATTAAAGTGTGTTAAGTAAAAGCGAAGCTGTGCTCATCCCTCACACTTTTCTTTATCACTCACTTTTTCACTTTGTTTCAGAAGTATGTTTCTCTTGCTCACACAAACATGTAGTTTTCTTTGGGGAACAGGTAAATAGTGAGTATATTCTAAGAAAGGAGGTTTTTTTTTTTCATTTTTCTTTTTTTTTCTTTTCAGCACACCTTTTGCTGCGAGCTGTAAAACTTGGCATGTCTTCCTGGAGCCTAATCAGACCTCACCTCCTGCAATTAATGACAGAAAACAGCGATAATCTTTGGAATGATAGAGTGTACTAAAGTTCAGCTCAGAGGGTTTGAGGGATACATTTAGGGCGAAAAAGTTTGAGGAAAAAAAATCTGTCTGACAGAGGAGAGAGAAAAAGAGAGGTGGTGAATGTCCTCTAGTTACCTCTGGGGTTGCAGTCTTCTTGGCCTCCCCTCTGCGTCCTGTGGGCCCCATTTGTAAATTCGAGGGCCTTGACCCAGGTCGTAGTCGAGTTCAGAGTGCATAAATCAGAGGCCTCTCTCCCCTGTGAATACACTGTGACCTCTGCTGCACATCCTGTTACCCAGCATGGGAGAAACAAAACCTTCAGTCTCCATCCAAGTTCCCCCAGTTCCAACAGGCCCCCTCATACCAACATCACAAGATCACTTTGAGATTTCCCATGTCACTGCACATTTAGCATGAAAAGTTTAAAAAAAGCTTCTATGGCTAAAGATAAATTCTATTCTAGAGTGCTCTCAAATAAAGTGGTAGAAAGTAAGCACAATAACTCAATTATTGGGTAATGTTTCAACTACATCATGCAGCATTTCAGTGTTATAAATAAACCTTACTTATGTTGTACTTTTTACTATTTACTGGTTATCAGATTAATTAAATACTAATTTAAAAGTTAATCAGTAGAAAAATACAATGTTTAAATTAAGACGTGTCCATTTGATTGACTGGATAGCAAATAAAACACAAACTCTCTGTGGTATTTGTCCACATAAAAATGTGTACTAGTTTGAAAGAAAGAAATATGACTCTCTCGTTCATATGTGTCATAACTTTATCCTAATTGTTGCCTACCTTTGTCTGTGTTTTTGGAGTGTTTAAGCTGCCTGCTGTGTGAAAAGGTGATTCTAGTGAAATGAAAGTGGAGAGAGAAGAGAGAGAAGAGGCTGGAAAACCAAAATAATGCACTTAAAGACAATAAAATCTTTTAGTGCCAAAACAAACTAGATAGGTTGGGTGACAGCTTTGTAGGTTTGTTACGTAAACCCTCCTGTTTTCATACTTCGAAAACGAGATGTAGCATCTCAAGAGGCTAACCTCTAATAAATCAGACGACAGGTCTATGGTTCATGGATCTGTCACTAACTTTAGTTCTTACTTTAGTCCACATGTCTCCTCCTACCTCCCTTCCTTCGCCCACACACCCAACACAGCATCGTGTGGATTTGCTGTTCATCATGAGACTGGGGTCCACATTCGAGATTTCCTGCTGCTTAACAGAAGGTTTTTTCTTGCCGCCATGATGGAGGGATTCATGATTGGCTATTTGGATTCATGTTGGGTGTTGGATGTATATATTTGTATATATATGTATATGTGTATCTTCATATGTATATATGTATCTATGCATATATGTATATCCTTAAAATGAGGAGCTTTGTGCTCTATTGTAAAGTGTCTTGAGATAACACTTGTTATGAATTGGCGCTATACAAATAAAGATTGATTGATTGAGATTGATTGATACTTTAACTGTGCTGAGCAATACAAAGCTGAGACATCACCTCTGATTTCAGGTAGGCCTACAAAATGTATAGTTTGAGATTTAACTACGACACTTTTTGGGGGTGAAATAAGGTTCAACCAAGGATTTTTAGAAGAACTGCTGGTGTATGGTTTTCCTTTGTCACATGGTTAAATGAGAAGAAGGATATGACTGTGCTGTGTCTCAAACCATGAACTTCAGCACATACACTTACTATTTTGAGTGTTTAAGTGTGTTAACGCAGACAGGATGGAAAAATGCAGTGCACTTTGATTTCTCAGCTGACGCATTCAAAACAGTCAAGAAGTTGAGTTTGGGACTGTGGACACTTCTCACACCACCAAAAAACTGCTTAATTTTTGCTATTTTGATGTATCCTGCCTTCCTCCCATTGTGCCTATATATTAAGATATCTTATTTTTATACATTTGTTTGCTGTTGATAGCTTTGTTTTTTTTTTTGTTTATTTTTATATAATTCTTCTTCTTCTTCTTCTTCTTCTTCTTATTATTATTATTATTATTATTATTATTATTATTATTATTATTATTATTAATAATAATAATAATAATAATAATAATAATAATAATAATAATAATAATAATAATAATAATAATAATAGTAATAATAATAATAATACATTTTATTTAAAAGCGCCTTTCTCAACACTTGAGGTCACTTTACAGAGTGGTTAAAAAACACAATAAATAAAATAAGTACGAAAACAATAAGAACAAAATTGAACAACATGTAAAGGAAGGTTGAGGAGCAGAGCAGCTGAAAGCTGTGCTCCCCATGGTGCTGAGACGGACAGAGGGCACAGAGAGATGGGGAGAGGAGGACCTGAGGGAGCAAGAGGGGGTAACAATGCAGAGGAGATCAGACAGGTACGAGGAAGCCAGGTTGTGGATGACCTTACAAGTGACCAGAAGAATTTTGAAATTGATACTTTGACATATCCACCACTGTCATAATTTTTTTTCTTATCTTTAACTCTAACTCCCTTACTTGCCTTACTCTCTTGCTATGTTCTGTTCATAAGTCTTCTCAATAAAGGAGAGAGAGAGAGAGAGAACCCCCCCCCCCCCCGGCTTCTCACACTCTACAGTCGCCATATTGGCTACATAGAGGAAGGGGCGGGAATGGATCAAACAATGGTTGATGTATGTAATCAGAGTAACACCTGTGAACGGTTTTGAAATGCGTAGTTTCCGGTAAGTGCAAAACCAAATTTATCTGATTTGGGACAACACGTCCCTGTAGGATTTCGTGCACTGTTCCAGTAAGTGCTGAGTGTACACAATGCACTTCATGTAAGTTCATTTTCACGCAATTTGGGACACAGCGTCAGTCTATGCCATAATTTTGAAGTCCAGAAAGCTTTAAACACTAAACACTTCTGTCCCTGTTCCTGGTGATGTTTGTGTTTCTGGCATAGTGTTTCAAACACAGCCAGCAGACATACAGACACAAACACATTCCCAGCACTGCAGTTTTCTCCTGGCTCAGTTAGACCTTGGTGCCATACAGACAAACAGAGAGCGGCCTTGAGTCAGGTTTGTTTTGAAATGTGTGGGTTTCTACTTTAGAGAGAGAGAGGGAGAGAGGCAGTGGGGATGGTAAACACGTGCCAGCCGTGAGATGTATTAAGTTGAGGCAGTGGGATAGAGGTGTGAAATGAGTATGACAGGGTAACACGACACCAGGTTGTTTTCAAGTGTGGAGAAGCTTTGAACCTGGTTAATAAAACACTTGAAGTCTTTCCCTTTTATCCGTTATTTTTTCGCACCTTTCTTTTAAAGGTCAAAGATCAGAGCATGGTGCCTTTTTCCTTGATGTATCCATGTTTACAGCTTATTTTCTGATCAATAGTAAAAAAAAAAAAAAAAAAAAAAAGAGGTCAGAGAGTGATTTTTCTTCATCTTTACAGATGCTCAGATTTTTCCCCATCAAGTGTGAGCATGCTCTTGTTTAGCTGCATTTTTTTTACTGTTTTTTTTTTAACTGCTGTCAAAAATTAATTTGTGTGCTGTCAGTTTACTTCGGTTTCATTTAACTTCTTCATGCCTCTCTGGTAAAAAACTGTAATAGCCTAATGTGTGCATGTGCTGCTGTCTTGGCCAGGATAAATAAATTTTAAATGATTAATCTGCATGAGAAGAAAATAGGTCAGCAGAGTTTTGATTTGTTGACTCATGGAAGTATAACGCCAAGTCAGTTTTTAAGGCAAACTTTCTTTCTTTATCTTTTTTTTAGATTAATAACGTGTGCTTTGGCCAGAGCTTCTCTGATGCATTTTCACCATTAGGACGACATGGTGTGTCACATGGTGGTCATTTATTGTGTGCCTTTGAACTTGCTGAACAGGATTCTGTTTGCAGGTAGAGAAATTTACAATTAAAATTAAATACTTAAATGGATTGTGAGGACTTTCTAACTGATCTTGAAAAAGTCTCACTTCTATGCCTTCTATATGCAAATGGCCAGCCGTAAGTCCACCTCTTTGCTTCTCATTGGGTCGACTGAATTAGGCTGAGTTGGTGTTTTTCCAATATGTCACCTGCTTCAGTAACAGATGGGTGAAGTCACAAAGGCTATGTCCTTCCTTCCTTTTTTTTGTAAAAAAAAAAAAAAGATACTAAAGTGGAGTATACTAAAGTATAAGTGTTACTCCTTTCCTTCAACAATAAGGCTAGTATTAGCTTCATAGAGACTGGCTGTTTCCTAAGCCGTTAAAAAGGCATCACAGAGGCTTTGAATTGAATCTGAATCCCATCAACTCATGAGGGACACAACATCATAGAATTATCAGTACACTATGGTAAAGCTGGGTCAGCTGGTGTACAGTATTGATTTCAGTACTTAAATAAATGTTTCTTATCCTTCAGCAGGTAAAAGCAAAGCTCTGTTTAATATAGGTCAGTGTTAACTAAAAGCAAACATTCTGCAGTGAAGGAGCCTCATCACAACACATCGCTCAAACTGACATGCTTTACTGTTCAAATAAATTCTGACAGGCTTCATGAACCTCCAGCTGGAAGTCAGTCAGGTACCTTCATGCCCAAAAATAACACCCTTAACCTGAATGTTTCAGTAAACACATCTAAAAAAAGATGGCTTATTCTAAGTTGGTTATTGTGTTTAAACAACATTTTAGGTTTTTATTTTAAATATTTTTTCCCAGAACCCTGTATGAAAGAATTAGCTCAGTTTTTTTATCTGCTTTCTTCAATGAAACAAAATCGACCCTGCAAACTGTAGGAAAAAATGCACAATAGACTGTTAAAACCTGGGTGGGACTGAAAATAATCTCTAAATTTACAACATGTGAGTCTTATAAAACTTGCTCTGGTTGAGTTTGGTCACATTTAACACCTTCAAATAAAAAAAATACTTCTTCGTGCTTGAGAATCTGACTAGTTCCTTCAGCATTAACGTGGATTCAGCCACAACCTTTGATGCTGAAGCCATAAATTTGTTCAGCCAACAGAAAAGTGGTTTCAGACAAAACTCAAGCTGTGAGCGAGGGTGGGAAAATGTCTGAAGAATTAAGAAATGCAGCTGCCCAGGATTTTCTTTTCCAGTCCTCACATGTGAATTTATTCAGAAGAATACCAAATATATTGAATACTTAAATGGTACTGAGGACAATACCAAAGTTCAAATGAGAATTGCATTAAAATGTAAAACCCTCAAAGGGAGGGTCTGATGTTTATTGAATATTTTACTGGCTGACTTGGAGACAAAGCCACACAGCTATTTGTATGATGTTATAAAGAAAGACGTATTGCACTCAATTTACAGTCATTTATGATCCAAATTCCAGGTTTGCGCTGCAACGAGTAAAATGTTGATAAAAAACAGATTTTGATGATTGGCAATGATTTTGATGGGCTGCTAAACTGACTTGCAGTTCTTCCTTGTCACCCACTGATAACATTTGCTACACCATGGAGCAAATGACACCTTGAACCTTTGAGCAGTTGAAATCCTAACTGGTCATGAAGAGGGGATGCATCATGGTGCTTTGCATGCCCCTGTTCAAAGGTTTTGAAATGGGTTGCTTGCACTTTGGAAGATTTAACATGATAAAAACCATTTGGATTTTAACATCTAATACTAAGTTAAAACTAAATATAGGCTTTCAAGATTTGCAAATGATTTTACTTATGTTTCTATCAACATCACGCAGTATTCCAGCACTTGTGGAATTAGGGTTGTAGTGTATAAGGTTTACACCCCTGGACTCAGGCTTGGTTTTTACAAGCCTTGTGTTTAATGAGACCTAAAAATATCTTATTTTAATCAGAAGGCAGAGAAAATGGGGCTCTGAGTTGATCCTTTTTGGATCATTAGACCAGCAGCTTGCCTGTAAACAACTTCTGGTTGACCAAGTCAAAACCAACCAAGAGTAATGCTGCCCTCTGGTGGATAGAATGTGAATCAAACCTGGACACATTGCACATTCTAGTAAAGTATTACAACATAATATGGAGATATTAAAGCTTGTCCAATCAAGTCTGCAAAAAAACTTATCAAGAAAACTGGCCAACATGAAACACTGGCTACTTTTTACTTGACTCTGGAATGTTGAGCTGCTTCCAAGCAGAGCTACTCGAGTTACAATATTGCTCACACTTAGATATTTGAAATGATGGCTGAGTTAGTACATGATGAAATAAGTCTATTTTTAAAGCTTGGTTTTAATACTGAATTGCAGTTCCAGTGCACATCAAAGATAATAAATTACACTGAAAAAGATAAGTGCTGTTAAGTTGTTTATAGATCAACATTTTAGATTCTTTGCACCGTTTCCATTTTTTTTGATGGTTTAGAACTTGTAACATAAAGCCCCCTCATTTTTAAAGTAACTAGACATTTCATCCTGAATGAAATTCAAGAAGTTGAAAAATAAAAACCCAAAACAATATTCTTACTGTAGCTTTATATTGCCATCCTGATTTTTTCTTCAAATTATTAAAAAAAACCTTGAGGTGACTCAGACTCAGTTCAATGAAGTAGACTTAAGAAATAAAATTTCACAGAGAAAAACCTGTTCTACTCTATCTACTTAAAAAATAAAAACAAGACATGCGCTCTGATCACATCGAACTTTATTTCAAAAACAACTGGAGTTGATTTTAGGACATTACAATTTCAAATGACTCTTCATTGGAAATTGTTGGTCTTCTTCTCCCCCATGCTGGATCTGCACCACACAACTTCAGCAAGCACTGTGAAGAGAAGACGGGTCAGTCACACAACTTAAAAATAATGAGGAATATAAAAAAAATAAATCAAATAAGAATTAATATAACACCTGACACAAGTTTACCTAAACATATAAACTTTTACTCCCACTGCACAACAGGTTACAGAACAGAATTCAAGCAGAGGGGTGTAACTCAAAGCAGGATTTAAATGCAACTCCAGGGCTGGCTTTGCTTACAAATGGCCAGCTGGTCATGATAACTTGTACCAAACTTAAGCAGGTCCAAAGTTTATGGTTTCTGTCAGCTGTAAAATACTGAGCCCATTAACCAATTCTTACCCTGAGCCAGAGAGACCCTCCACTGAACAGAGTGACATCAGATGACTGCACAGAACTGCATGTTAAATATAACTTGAGGCAATAAGTACAACTACCAATGAATTTCACTTGGTCAGAATAAAAATCTCATTTGACCAAGTTACTGAATGATCTATGCAAAATGTTTAACAAAAGCCACATTACAATTAACTCTAGATTATCCTTTCTTCTGCCTTGTAAGGCTTCACAGGGTTGGTGCTTAAACATAAGTTCAGCAGTGTTTTGGCAGTAGGTGTTAGATTTATTTTACAGGTAGCCCGTTTTCCAAATCAAGACTGAGCTTCAGCAGATCAAAAATAAACTCCATGAGAAATAAGAGCAGCTTTTATACAGCACATTAAGACTTCCAGTTTCCAAGAAACAATTTTACTTAAGACTAAAAGCTCTGAATTCATTTCAATGACAATATTAACGATGAAGTTGATCATTTGGAGCTTAAAATGTTAGAAGATGAAAAGAGTCCCTAAAATACGATCATGAGCATTACGAGTTTAAATTTAGACATTCTGTATGCAGCAGGTGTACACAGGATGAAATTTCATTTACACATGCCACAGTTTCTGTGATGCTTACTGTACTCACACACCTCATGGTTGAAATTTTAACATAAAAGGATCTTAACCCCTCATTCTTACCTATCGCAGCCTCCTGGCTTCTCTTTCAGACTCCAGAAGTGTCAGTACATCTCCCTCTCTTACTGGGCCCTTCACGTTCCTGATGATGGACCGGTTGCTGTCATCCATGAACTCAACACGGACCTGTGAGAATAGATGATTATTACTTTATTCGTATAGCACCTTTAAAAAACGTATGTTAAAAATACAAGTGCTCATGAGAGTCAACACGAGAGGCTAACATGTAAACAATTACAGTACGTTGAAGGTATAACAGCAGAAGGGGTGTTCTTATATTCAATCAGATGCATTCACTCCCTGATTTTTTGAGGGTTAAAGTTTGTTTAAATGTGACTCTTAATTCCCACCACACATTCACTGTTCCAGCCTGACAAAACTGATAGGCATGCGGAAACCCCAATATCAATTAAAAAGACGGAAATCTGGAATAATATAATAATCATAAGATACTTCTTTTTGTGGAGTATTTCTTTTTACATATGAAGAGGGGGATCGCTTAGCCAACACTGTTTCACACTAGATGTGAGGCACTACGATAGCACCAATAGCATACCTGTGTACATTGTCCCTGGGAACCAGTTCTTCCGAGCACCCTTGTGACCTAAAAATGACAAAATTATTGTAAGACAAAAGGCAGACTCTTTTTAGGACCAGCACTTTTAGCTTTACTCGACGTGGAAAGACTCAGACGGTGTAACAGACTAAATGTGCTAACAGCTAACCGACTGTAGCATGGACTGTCCTCCATGATGGGCGCTCGATAGCTTTCGAGCAGTTGGTAAAAACAGAGCACAAAAATACATTTAGGTTTAAATATTACAGAACACAGGTGTACTTAGTAGTTACTCTAGCATTATACTCGACCGAGAAAGTTTCTTTACTCATTTTAATGTGTTTTCTTACTCTGGCGAGCTTGATCGGCTGCACGCGGCTGGCGTCCATGTTGTCAGGCTAGACCGGAAAGGAAGTCACGTGGTCCGCGGCGAGCATATATTGCTTTCTTGCTCCTCAATTTTTTTTTAATCCAACTTTATTAAAATATTGTAAAAGTAAGTAAATAACCCAAGATGGACAACAATAATAATAATTAATATTATTTTAATAAAATCGAACTTAGATTTAAAATTAGCACTTCCTTTTCCGGTGAACGGCCGACACCATTACTTTATGGGTGGAACCCAGGATTGCACTATCAGATGATATGTAAAGCCTCCAGTTTTCACATTTAGTGCTAAATACTATTGTTTGTTTCACACTTAATTATGATTCTCTCTTAAATTACGATCTATCAACTGATATATGTGTAATCTTTTTCTTTGGATTTCTGTAAAAGAGACCATAAGGTGTTTTTTTATAATGGTACTTATGAAACTGGAGATAAGAAAATGTTGGATAACTATCGACAGCTGACTGAACTATCAAAAAAGGGATCAGGTTTAGCTTTTTCACAAAACACTTTCAATGAAGGAAATGCATGATTATTTTTGTTGGGTATCAAAAATTTTGCCATGCAAGTTTAATTTCCTGATGCAGTATTTTTCTCTTAATTGAAATCAGACATGATATGTTTCTCTTTTACATAATTCAGTTCTGGATCATCAAAATTTGACACAACACATTTTTGTCTTCACTTTATTTAAAAATGTGTAGAACTAAATATTCCTTCACTCATCAAAAATATATGAATTCCATGGTAGTTGATAAAATATTACAAGGCTTAGGTGGAATCATAAACTACTCTTTAGACCAAGTTTAGATTTGTCACTACTAAAGCTATGTGGTTAGACTGTAGAGATAGAGTTATCCATAAAGCTGTCCGTAGTCTTGTAAGAAATGCAGTGATGTCATCACACCATTCTACTCGCCTTGCCCTCTCTCTCAGAGCTCAAAGCCTTAAATCACATCGCTAATCCTCGTGAACAGTATTTTTAACTTGCGTTTGGACTGAAAGGACAGCAATAGGATTAGAGAATCAGTAAAGAGGCTGAATCCCTAACTCATGCCGTTGATCTTCTTGCACGCTGAGAGAGAGAAAGCACGGTAGTTCTGTCTTTACCTTTATTTCAACTATGAAGCATTTTCTCAGAGGATGATATTCTGCCTGAATGGTAATCTTGTGGAATACTCTTGTCGATACCTTTCACTGACTTGATCTGAACTTTGCACAAAACTTTTCCTTTGGTTGGATTGTCTTTCAAGGAGCTTACATAATGGCGGCCATGAAGCCTAGGTTGAAAGTGCTGAAAAAGCGTCGCTCCAGTCTTTTTGCGACAATAAAACGGGAAATGAGTTTCTCGCAGAGCAATGAAGAACAGGAAGGTGAGTTCCCTTTTTCCCAGGACAGCTCTGTGAAAGCATGGACATCCATGGACAATCTTGACACACCTGACGACAAAAAGAAGGGGAAGAAAACTCAGGGCAAAGATCAACCTAACCCAAGGCAATCGAATATTGTCAACCTGAATATTGGAGGAAAGGTGTTTCACATCCCAAAGCATCTGGTCCTTCGACACCCAAAAACAAGGATTGGAGTCCTTGCACTCTGTAATGATCCGGTCAAGCGCCTGACACTCTGTGATGATTACAACGTCCAGAACAATGAGTTCTTTTTTGACAGGGATCCCATGTTTTTCCACTACATCTTCCACTTTTATTGCAGTAATGTCCTATGGGTGATGGACAGTCTCTGCCCTGTGAACTTTGAGGAGGAGATGTCATTCTGGGGGCTGAAACTGAAGGACACTCCAAGGTGTGTCTGGATATTTTATATTAAGTTGTGTGTCTTGATCTGTTGCTGTTCTTGTGTATCATGCATGAATTTCTGTAGCAGCTCTCTTACAAAGACACAATCATTTCTCTTTTTCTCCTTCTAGGTGCTGCCGAATTCTGTTTGAGGAGAAAGTTGATGACATCAGGGATCAGCTGAAGGTCAACCAGGAGTTGATTGATGAGATTAAGCCTCACCAAGATGATGAGGGATACAAAACCATGTTTCTTGGAGATTTTCGAAAAATTCTCTGGGACTTAATGGAGAACCCTTACTCTTCACTGTCAGCCAAAGCCTTTGCTGTGTTTTCCAGTCTCTTTGTGCTTATCTCTATCGTTGCAATGACTATGAACACAGTGAAAGAACTCAGGGATTACAAAGTTGGTAGCAGAACCTACATGGAGTGGATAGAGATTGCTTCCATCCTTTTCTTCACCTTGGAGTACTTTTTGCGGTTACTCACCACATCCAATATCAAGCATTTTGTGAAAAGTGCTCTAAACTTTGTTGATGTGGTGGCTGTTATGCCCTACTTTGTCCAGCTCCTTTTTGAGGCATTTGTTTTAGACACAGAAGATGTCAGTCAGAAAGAGGACCTGAAGACCATGACTAGAGTCAGCAAAGTCAGCAAAGTTCTCAAGGTTGTCAAGCTGATGCGTATCTTCCGAATCTTGAAGCTTGCCCGTCACTCCACAGGCATGAGGGCATTTGGTTTCACCATCCGACAGTGCTCAGAGCAGGTATGGAGGAACAATCAAGAAAGAAAATACATGTATTAACAAACAACAACGCTAACGCTGTCTCTTCATGAACTTGGGCTGTTAACTAAAAATACTGTGTAAATGCAAGGGGGGACTCAACGTGTTAAACCCACTTTGAATTGTCCTCACTTTAGCCGCCTTGTTCCAGTCAACAGACCTGTTAGTCTTCTGTGTCATTGCTTTGTTTGAAAGTCTTTCTTGCTGAGCAGGTATCTGTTGGCAGGGAGAAGGCCTGCCCTCCTCAAAAAAAAAAAAAAAAAATAGCCTTAGCTGGTTACTTAAGTGCTGTATTCATGAAGTTTTTACCTTCAGGAACTAGTAGTGACCAACACAGAGCTAAAAGTGGAGTTACCATTTGATGTTCATTCACTAAGTGGCCCAAGTACTGTGCTAAAAATAATTCCAATGTGTTTCCTGTAAGTGTTGAGTATAAAACAGTTAATGTCAGCAGCCAGCTACAAACTTTCAAATTATTACCAGTATTACAAGTGAGGTGTTTACAGCTTTTTTCACTCCCAGTTAGTCAGAACTACTTTGTGAGATTGTGTTACAGTTTAAAAAGAAAATTACTTTATGACAGGCTGCCGAAGAAAAAACCTCCCATCTTAATTAAAACTTCACATTTATCAGGTCATCCAAACAGTCATCAAATTTGATGCTAACATAGCTTCATACTCGTCTTCCTAAACGTTGCCACTTGTTGTGAGACAGATATGTATGATGCAAATTTAGCTCTTTTTTTTTTTTTGTTTAGCTACAACTCATTTCAATATTATCACTAAAATGTCTTTATTACATCTAGTGGAAACACAAAGAACATACAGCTTGAGACTGTCATGTCACTTGATGTGTTTTTAAATCCATAACATACTGGTTTATAAACCTTTAAATGAGCCTCTGTTGACATATTTCTCTCTGTCATTATTCAGGTGTGCTGCCTATTTCTGTTTATTGCAATGGGTATCTTTACCTTCTCTGCACTGATGCACTCTGTGGAGGTGGATCAGCCTGGGACACCTTTCAGCAGCATACCAGATGCCTGGTGGTGGGCTGCGGTGAGTATGGTATACTTACAACTTCATCCAGGTGCTGTTTTCTCAGCTTAACAAAAATCTTAACAGTTTTAATGGCACGAATAATGTATTGAATCAAAACAGGCTGATAATGAAAATAAATAAGAAAACGGGGAAAAGTGCAAAATTAAGACTCACCTGCAGAGCTATCAGGTAACATATAAAACATTCTCACTAATCAAAATGGTGCTCTGGATTTTAAGGATTTGACCTGTGTATACAGCTGCCACTTAAATTCTTCCGGATCAATTAACCTTGCTAAGCTGCTCCTCTTCACCGTGCTGTGGGGTGTGTGTGTGTGTGTATGTTGGTGCAGCAGGGGTCATTATTATTAATCAGTATGGTGCATGTCAGCTGTCAAGGACAAGGCCTCCTGGGATTTGCACTGCCTTCCTGTCAAGACAAGCTCTATCATTAAATAACATGGGCGTTTCTCTAGAAATACTTTAAAAAAAAAAAAAATAGAATCCTCTTTTAAAGAATCTTTGACACAGAGGTTTGAAGCAGACAAAAAAACAGACATGGCACTTTTTTTTTTTCAAACAATAGGCACGTGCAGTTATTGGGTGAAAAACATACTGCTCAACAGGACTTGGGGTCATTTTAAAAGAAAGGAGGAACTACTACCTAAGGCAGCAGATCTCTTAAAACTAAACAAACATACCAACCAATTGCTGCTGATATCTTCCCACATACAGAAGTATCTGTTATCAATCATTCATAAACTTGACACACAACTAGCTAAGCAATGGAGGTTGGCAGGTTTTTAACAATACATCAATACAACATACAAGAAATTGCAAAAATGTCAAACTAATCCATTGATATTGGAATTAAGATGCTCCACAAAGCTCTTGACTTATCTCCCATGGCAAATTATGAAAATAAACCACACATTATCTCACTGAAGTGAATCTTTCAGTGTACTAGCAATCCCCAGATTTGACTTCATATGCTTCATTTTACATTTTTACTCAGTCACAATCATCAGCCTGTTTCTGTGTGATTTTCCTTCCCACTGAGGGACAAATGGTTTGAATTTGTCTAGTGGCAGCTGTTAACTTATATGTGTCTAATCCCCTTTAATACCGTGTAATGCGTCTCCTTCTCGGCTGGACATTATGATTAAATTCCAGACATGGAAAGTGTTGCAGTGGGTTCTTGGAGGTTCATTTGATCCTTTTTTGTCCCTTGACTCTCAGCACATTGAATTTTCTGCTGAGGAACTTTTTGCTATGAGCCTTTAAGAAGCTAAGGGATATAGGATAATGGAGCATGATATAAGGAGCATGCCATATACGGGAGCCCTTCCCAACATTTTCTTTAAAAAAAAACAACAAAAAACTGATGAACAATGCAGTTGTGGTAGGCTTTCAGATGGGGTCCATTTTCTCTAACATCATGGTTGGAGTGAAAAGCTCCACCGCTGTTATGTTGTGCAGAAGCTATGTATTGATTTGTAAGTGGTATGATCCAAAGAAATCTAACAATCCTCATCCTTTTCTTATTGATACGCAGCTGTTAGTAGAGGTGACAGTAATAAGCTGCAGTCATGTTGGGGCAATTGTTAAGTTAAAGTAAGACTAGAAAGTGTGTACTATATTTTTAGATAAAAGATAATGTTGGCAGAGGAGCAGTTGGGAGTTAGCATTAGCTGTAGACAGATGGTTGATAAAGAGTTATCAAATATGTTGTTTTTTAAAGTCAAGTCTGCTGATGCTTTCCTTTTTGTATCATTTAATACTTTTTGAAGTTGATCTTAGCACTGAGCTCCCTCTCAGCTAATGTTAGGCTGTAATAGCTGCTTGCTAGGTGGATGCATGCTGGCATTGTCAGATAGAGTGGTAGCTGGTTGGTAATTAAAATGTAATTTTAACTTAAAATGTGGCCCCGTGTTCCTACAAGTTTTGCAGTTCATTTTCTTTTATGCTTCAGATCTGTTGAGAAATGCTGAAAAAAATACAGATTCGTCCAATTAGCTACTTATTGACTCATAAATTAAAACTCAGCAGAATTATTCCCACCCTGAGAATGATGCTTAAGAGAAGTGGCTGCTGTGTGAACACAGGCAGTGTGGTATAATTTTAATTAAATCACTCAGATGGGGAAGCAGTAGGCTATACCGGTTCAAAGGATCACTCTTTTTTTTGCCCTCCAGGTGAGCATCTCTACTGTGGGCTATGGAGATGTTGTTCCTATCTCCTATCTTGGCCGCTGCGTGGCATTTGGCTGCATCTCTTTTGGCATCATCCTCAATGGCATGCCCATCTCCATCCTGTTCAACAAGTTCTCCGACTACTACGCCAAACTCAAGGAACAAGAGTACAGTGTTTCCAACACTGAGCGCTCCTTCCAGCTCAGAAAACGTCTGAGGCGCAAATTTGAAAACTGCTTCGATCCCCCGGAGGAGTCCGATGATGAGATTCACTGGAGGCCCAGCTGGAGGGAAACCATCCACGAGAACGAGGATTGAGCAAAGCTGCCAACTTGTGATCTTTCTGACTCCAAATGGCCTTATCACCCATGGGTCTGCAAAGTACGAGACCCCATCTGCCTCTGATTCTGGCCTGTGTGATGTAATATGGACAATCCAAAAGGAGAAACAGAGGCAGCAGCAAGTTGAGATAAGCTTTAAGCCTCAGCTTTACAGCAGGTATTGTTGCACGCCATGGAAGATAACTCCTCGATCAGATGGACAGGATCCTTTCAGTGGACTTCCTCCCCTCTTTCTCTTTAATATGACTAAACTGAAGTACATTTTTTTGACACAAGGAGAACAATTAGCAGCATCAAAGTGAGAATGACTCTTCAAACAATTGTTTCCTTTGGAAGTGCTATTGAAGAACCAGCATGGACTCTTACAGGGTCATCTCCGCACAAAATATGTTTTCTGAAAAACTGTTTGTTTGTACGGACAAGTTTAGAAATTTTAAATAACTGTTATCATCATCTTCCTCTTTTCAGGGCAGAGAAATTGCACACAGTAAAAGAAATGAAACCCGTCAGATCTGTGTGCAATTGAGAACATCAGTGCAAGCTTGTCTTGCTGTCATCAGAGCGGTATTCCTGTCCAAAACCCACTCCAGACACCCAGCAGGCTC
Organism: Labroides dimidiatus; assembly: GCA_030710495.1. Classification (NCBI taxonomy): domain Eukaryota; kingdom Metazoa; phylum Chordata; class Actinopteri; order Labriformes; family Labridae; genus Labroides; species Labroides dimidiatus. Next base: position 13,961,722 of record CM061152.1, on the reverse strand, counting down.
TTGACTGTACCTAAGTAGAAGTGGAGATGCAGCAGGGAGGTGTCAGTGGAGATCAGGCGTATGAGTGTAATTTTGTTGTCAAGGATTAACAGGGCTTGGGCCTCCCGCTTGGTCAGACAAGGGCAGAAGTCAATCACGTCCGGTGCTATTTTGGTGGCACAGAGGATCAGGATTGCACTATCAAGTCTTATTTAAGTTCTTACAGACTACTTTTGTAGGGGATATTTGATCAATTTGAGAATGATATTCTGTTGAATCCTTACAAGCAAACTAGAGAGAGGCCATGTCTATGTTTACAAGTCATGCAAGGTGATCTGTGCTTATAATAGCCTTCAGACGTGTCCGTATTTAGCACCATCGCTGCAAGGGTTGAGAAAATCTCTGTGTTCTTGGCATGTAGATGTGAAGATCAAGCACTTCCTGTAGTCAAACTGTCCTTAGACTGCACTGCTGCATTTAGCTCTTTCTCTAAGATCATTAAACCAATTCCTTTTCAGAGCCACCACCCTCCAAAGGCGTTATCATTGGACAGTGTTTAATCCTCTCCCAAACTAACTGGTATGCATGAACAATGCATAAATTGCATGTGATAAAAAAGTGCATTTGCAAAGAGTGACAAAAGAACCTTTCCTAAAATGTATTTGATTTGTACACAAGTATTGTTTTTGTTTCTGTTTTTCAGAAAGAAACTTCTTCTGTTGCAGTGTGGCTGTGAGGAAAGATGTGTGTGTGTGTGTAAATCCTGTAAAATGTATTTTTTCTGTCTTGTTCTGAAATGCAAAACTATTAATTAAACACAAGATGAAAACAGTGTAAAACCCATTGTTCTCAATCCCAATAAGGTTTATTGCATGATAAAAATATCTCCTTTTTCTATAGCATTCTTGTATTATCATAACATCAATTTAAAAAAAAAAACAAAACAAAAAAAAAAAACCTGAAAGACCTAAAATTCCTGCGTGAATATCTGTTTTGTTGGTTTTGGCGCCCCCTGTGGTCAAGGTGTTACCATCCCTGTGCTGATCTTGCCCTGTGTAAGTTGTTTCTCTGATCATTCATCTGTCTTTCATCTAACAATCACACACATCACTTACTGTGAATATTCACTTCGCATAAAGAAAAAAAGCTGCTTTGTAATGTGCTTTCAAACATTTGTCTGACACCTCCCCCTTAGAACAGTTTCAGGCCTTAAAAATAACAATATAAAAAAACATCAATCTTGTCTCTGTCTTTTCTGTTGTCGCCCACAAAATGCATCCCTTTTAACTTTAGTCTGTTTCATAACCAGCTAAAAACTCCTCACAGGAGCTTTGATGTCTGGGTCTATTAACAGACACTTGGGTCACGTTTTTAAAGAGGATGCTGCTGTCTGTATAATAGTATTACAGGATAAGGTAACGAGAGAGATGCCAGAAAGGTTTAATGGTGTCGTCAGCATCAATTAAACCTGAAGAGAGGACAGAGAGAATCTGGCTGTGTCGTGTGAGTCAGTCAGGTCTGAATGGACAAGATGAGAAATCAGAAATATTATTCCCGGAGGGAAATTTGGTAAAGGACAGATCAGAGATGATTAAACCTGTTTATTATCTTACTTCTTATTCTCAGAGAAGAAACAGTTAATATTTTACTGAACTCAAGTATTTATTGTGAGTTCAAATTCTTTTTTATCTGTCCCTTATACACTGTCTGAGTCTCAGGGTGCTTTGGGACCATATCCTGCTACAGACTCCAGTGTCCACATTACCACTGATCAGGTGTGGTGAATGCACTGGCCTAATTAACACAAAGTTTTATCACATGGTTATTTATAAGTATACCAGGCCCCCCCTGCAAGATTTCAAATTCCTTTTTATGGATTAATATTTTTTGCAGGAAGGTTTGGTAATCCAAGAGAGCCATAAATAGGCCTCTAATTTGGAAGTAGATGTTGAGAGTTGTGCTCATCGTGGACACTTTTGGTAAAGAATAGAGGAGGATGTCTTTCTAGTTTGCTTAGACCATGTGAAAGTATCAGGAAGACATTGTATGGTATGGGAAGACTTTCAGCGCAGCAGGATGAGGCCCAGGATGTTCTGAGCAAGCAAAACTGCTTACCTGAGGCCTGTACTACCAAGCTGGATTAAAACAGGAATCTCTCTCTGTTACCTGAGTTGACTTAACAAGACATTTGCGATCCTGATTAGTGGTACTATGAAGCTGGATATATCACTCAGTGAATCCAGGGTCTTCCAGCCTTGATCAGTGTGCGCTCACATTAAAGGGGTGGAGTCTGCAGTGTCTGACCAATCAGAAACAGGAGAAACCCTACAGCGTAGCCTGCTTTACCGTAGAGGAGCAGACAATTATTCTTTAGAAATACAAAGAATTTAAACATGTCCTCCACTCCAGGCTCTGATCACTCAATTTGACTTTGTTATGACACAGACGTTTGGGGCAGACATCTTCCTCAGTGTCCTTCCTTTGGTTTATATTTTCCATTGAGTTTTGAGGCTCAGCAACCCATCTGAGTGTGTTTTGGGGAACAAGTACAAAAACATCCTTCGAAGCAGTCAACTTTCTCTCTCTCCTAAGCGCTCTGCGCACCAACATCTACAGGATCTTCTAAAAATGGGCAAGGTCTATTACAAGAAAGCTGATTGGTCAGGAGGTGTTGTTCTTCTACTCGTTGATCTCTTATCCAGATCTTAACCTGCTCCGGAGCAGGTTAGCCGTTCAGCATACATTACCACGGTGATTCATCCCAGTAAGAAGTGAACCAGCTTTGTAGGACAGAAAATCCACGGTTAACCCAGAAGTTACCTCGCTAAGAGAAAATCTACTACAGGTCTCTGGACACAGGCATTCATGAGCAAACAAAGGAGCACTTTTTCCATGTCCTCTGTTAAAAAAGGAGGAGTTAAAGGTCTAGGAAAAGCCACACTTATATCCTTATTGGAGGTCACTGAGGTAGTCAAGAAGCTGCTTGGAGGCAGGGTGCCAGGTGTGGATGAGCCATCACCCTGACATTTTAAAGGCTCTGGACTTTGTGAGCAGTCCTTCCTGATTTGCCTGTTCAGTATGAGTCAACTTGGGGAAATGTACATGGACTGACACAATGAGGATAAAACATTTGGCATAAATAATGTGTTTATAGCAGAAATGTTTCTAAAAAAAAAGTCATACACTGACACTGGAAAAACTGATAAAGAAATTAACTGGAACCTGAGAGACGAGACAGCACAACCAACTTTTTGGATGTTCTATCCCCACGGCTAAACTGTCCTGGAAATATCTTTTCACTATCCAAAGTTTGTAAAAGAACTATAGTCAATGTTTCCATTTGATAATTTCGTATCAGAGCTGGTTGAATGCTTACATCTCCAGAGATAAGACCACAAAAAAAAAGGAAAAAAAGAAAGAAAAAAAAAGCAGCTAGACTAGACAGAGGCAAAAAGGGTTGTGTACAGGATTGATAGATGGATGAATGCATGAAAAGATGGTTGACAAATGAATGGATGAATGGGGGATGGATGAATAAATGGATCAGTGGATGGAAAATGAATGAATAGATGAATGGATAATAAATGGATAAATAAATTGACGGTTGGATGGAGGGATAATAAGGGGCAAATTAATAAATTGATTGGTGAATAAATGGATGGATGGATGAATGGATGGATGGATGGATGGATGGATGGATGGATGGATGGATGGAAAGATAAATGAGAGGATGAATAAATGGATGCATGGCTTGATGGGCAGGTTGATTGATGAATAGATGAAGTGATGAACTTCATACATCGGCTACCACAGTGTCAGACTATGTTCCACATTTTGTGCATCCTGCATTTACTTTATCAGAGCAGATTTTTTCACTTAACAAAAAATCAAAAAAATGAAGCACATCACACTTAGAAATTTGGGGACAAAATGTATTTTTCTTTCATTAGTTTTTTTTCATTACATTCAGGATACATGGCTAATTTGCATTTTCAATTACTGTGGGCCTTGAGTGCTGCACAACAAGAAGGAAACTAATTGGCCAATAAGCAAAAACACAATTACAAATCAGAAAACATAACAACTAATCAGAAACATGAAGGCAAACACAGCTGATTAAAGACATTTCTCCACAGTCAGTTTTAAAACCTGCGTTAGCTGAGGCCAAATTACTACTAATCTGTGAGGCTAAAGCAATAAAAACAAGGCCAGGGGCGTTTAATCCAATGTCCTACTTCCAATGAAAGTTATTACTTAAAAGGTAAAACTGCTAAGTGTGGCATGAAGTTTGTTGATGTCATAAAATTTCCACCTTTGATACTTTAAACCAATGCAGGAATTATAAAACAGTCCTCTGCGACTGGGTGACGCAACTACTGACCCGAGGTGAACATGTGTGTGAATGGTTTCATCCCTGCCCTTGACATCTTTCTGCTGTTACACAATGTTCCAGTTATAGCTGTTATGCATCAATATATATCATGATGAGTGTAAAATCAAGTCAAGTTCAATAGAAGCATTACTGCTTTGTTTTGATAACTTTAAACAAAAGTCAAAGCTGTGAGTCAGGGAATGTCAGAGGAAAGATTAATTAGCTGTCAAAGGTGTATTTTAGCAACTGAAACACTTGAACTCAATCTTGGTTTCATTTCTTTGTTTGTACATTTCATACTTTTGGACTCAACACAAATTATGTATCAGTTCACAAGATTTTTTTTGAATGGTCAAAACTGTTGACCTCATTCCCCGCTGATTGCGTCTAAACCTTTCGGCCGTGCTGTAGATCTTGGTCAGACCAGGTGTTTTTATCTCTATGAAAGTTTCAGCCTTGAGGAGACTTTGCATCACTCCCAAGCTGAGCTCTAGTTCAGAACATACTTTTCCTTCACCAAGGCTGCATACACCTTCTGAATAAGTAGCTGAAGCATTTATGGGTTTGATTCTGACTATATAAGCCGCCTCATCTGCAAAAGCCAAGTCATCTCATCTCCTCATCATCCAGTTTCTTTCTCCATTCACCAACAAGCAAGCAGAAACCAATCCCACCATGGTTAAGCTCTTGCTACCTGTGATGCTGGTGCTTGTGGCTGCAGCGTGTGTGATTTGTGCCCAGGAGAGGATTCAGATATGTGGGAGAGAGCTGATACGCCTTGCTGTCTCGTCCTGTGGCAGCTCTCGACTTAAGAGGAGCATCCTGGATGCAGAACCTGAGCAGGATCAATACTCTAAGACCTGTGAGTACTCTGTGTTGCATTTTTAAACTTCGGGTGCCTTTTCTTTATTTATTTTCTAGTACTGAATATAGATTTGAAGAACATTTTACATTTTTCAGATAAATTAATGAAAAGATATGGACATAACTTTGACATGAAAAAAATCCCTTTTTTATGGGTTCAAAGTATCATTTGAGTGCAAAAATGCATATTTCCAGTGTTCCCCTTGAGTCCCAGCTGTCTGTGCACCCCCTCTCCTCAGGGAACCAGGAGGCTTCCACAGAAGAGCGGCCGGACACAGAGACCGTCCAGACCCCTCTGGAATCTGATACAGAGCAGGCAGCCGTCTCCTTGACTCCTCACTGGTACCCTCTGTCCCAAAGGATCAGACGAGCTTCTGGGAAAATGTCTGATATCTGCTGTGAGAAGGGTTGCAGTATAAAAGAACTGATACAGTTTTGCTAAGAAAGTGGACAGTTTTCAAGGTGCTCAGAGGATTTCATAACACTTAGAAGGGTAACTTTATATTTCCAGCAATGTAGCATTCTGACATGTTAGTAGGTACTTAAACATATTTAATAAATTATTCACTGCGCAAGATGATACCACTGTAACGTGTGCCATGTTATTTTGTAATATAACATATTTCCTCATTTATTTTTACCCCTCACACAATACTGTAATAAAGCATTTGAAAAGTATTTGTGAAAATTTCTCTGCTTTGTCTCCGTTCCCAACTCTACAGGATTCAAGAAAGCTACATAAAAGGAAAAAAAAATAGCAGTGAGTGTGCACAAAGTTAAAAATTAGGTCAAAAATTTAGGTCACTGTTGAAGCAACAGGCTTTTATAAAGGTGCATCTCAATAAATTAGAGTATTGTGGAAAAAGTAAATAAAGTTCATTAAAGCCGCAAGCGGCATCAAGAAGCCCTCGCTCTTGTGTGCCTGTCGGGGCGGGCCCCAGCTGCTGCATGTGCAACAAGATTTGTGCACACGCACATGTGTATATGAGTCCAGAGTAGAGCTGAGTAAAACACATGACTTCCTGTTGACAGTAGGGGGTGCTTAGTTAGTTAAGCTAAAAAAAAACATATAGATACACTGAGGCTATGACACTGAACATGTGTGCCCTTTGGTCCAGATCCAATATTGTATATGACAATAAGTTCATTCAAATACGCACCTTTAATATTGGCGAAATCCAACATTGAGGATGTTCAGGGTAGGTGATGGCATGGTTGATATGCTAAAAAGAAAAAAAAAGGTGAGGTAGGTGAAAAAAACTGTGGGGGGGCTGGAGGAGGTGCTATACATATAAAAAATCTCAAAAAGCACCAGAATCATACATTTTTGCCGGGACTGAAGTTTTTGCTGATTTGGTGACCTTTTTGTGCATGCTGAGGCGACCAATTTTGGGTTTGATTTGGATACGGAAAGAAAGAAAGAAAGAAAGAAAGAAAGAAAGAAAGAAAGAAAGAAAGAAAGAAAGAAAATAAAAATTAACAGTGAGGTTCCCAGAAGAACTTGCAGGTGACATGTGGATGCTTGGTACTGTCGAGTTTTTGTCCCAGGTCATCATAAGACACTTTCAGGGCATGTCAGGTGCATTTTTGTCCTTGTCCTTTTGCCTCAGGGTTGTTGCTGACCCGTTGGTTGTCGGGCTTGGGCCCTAATTAATTCAAAGAGTAAAACTGGTGGACGACATAGATTCATTACACTCAATGTGAAATATTTCAAGCATTTCTTCCTTTTTATTGTAATAACTGAGTTTTATAATTAATGAAAACTAAAATTCAGTTTATCAGAGGACTGGAATTTTAAATAATTTGGATCTTGCAGCACATTTTTTTTAATACTGAAATGTTGTTCTTTAGTAAAGCATGTTCATTTATAATCACTCAGTACCTGTTTTGGGCTTCTTTTACTGCATCAGTGTGGTGTGGCATGGAAACAATCAGCCTGCAGCTCTACTGAGGTGTTATAGAGGCTCAGGTTGCCTTGATATAGGCCTTCAGCTCGTTTGTGTTCCTGGGTCTCTTGACCACACCCCAAAGATTCTCTCTGGGGTTCAGGTCTGGAAAGTTTGCTGGCCAATCAAGCACAGTAATATCATTGTCATTTTGGCAGTGTAGACGGGCGCCAAGTCCTGCTAGAAAATTAACTCAGTAGAACAACATCAGTAGAGGACATGTCACACCAGACAATTGTGGAAACTTCCCAATGGACTTCAGGACACTAAGTTTCTGTGCCTCTCCACTATTTATTCACTGAAACTGTTTTACTAGTGTAAATACTTCACAAAACATGCGACTGAACTTATTTTAGAGTTTAATTTTTGGCTCAAATGCCTCTATCCAGGTCTCTCTAAAGTTCAGAATCAAAATCAGATTTTATTGTCAAATAGGTTTACAGGTATTGCCTGGTGTGAAAATAAAGAAAGTGTAATATAGAAAGCTGTTAAACAACAGTACACCTATTGAAGAACCTCAGTACAATGAAAAAAACTTTATAAAAAACATTGCAATGAAGAAACTACAAGGATCTGCTGTTCCAAAGACTTTTTCATAATGTTGATTTTTGAAACCAGATTTTATAGTCAAAAAAATAATTTTCTAAAAGATGATTGGCCAAGATTATGAAAAATAAAACAGTCCTTGTCAATTCACCAGTTATCTTGACACACATGCATTTCTATTATTATAGAATTGCTTTTAAGTATGACTCGGACAGTACCTGCAGAAAAAAATGCAACAAATTTTAAATTGAACAAATAAACCTGAAGAGAAACTAACCTTGAAAACACAAATGGTTCATTAAAATTCAGTATCTGATGAAGGTACATATGTGCACGCGGACAAACACACAGACAGACAGACACACACACACACACGCACAGGCCACTGAGACACTCTTAAGTAATATCAATCTGAGTTCAAGTCACTGGTGCTTTTTCTGACAGTACTAAATGGGATGGACGCCATTGGGCAGCCAATCAGGCTCATAATAACAGGAATAATCCCTGTAACTCATCCACTTCCTCTCACTGAGGCCTGAGTAATGCCCTCAATGGATAATCAAACATGGTGCTGATTATCTGCCACTCTAAACTGCAGCTTTCACTAAACGAGTCTTAATAGCAAATGAAATCAGCTCACAGTGACTGATGAGTTAATGGGTTTTATTTTGGAGGGATGGATTGTGCTGCCTGTTCAGTTACTTTTTGTATAATTGTTTTTAATTGTTGTGTTGTCAATATTCTAAATTAAGATCAAGTTGAAGATGGACAATTTGTTTGGACATTTTTTAATGCGTGTTCAGAGAGTACAGCACTGGCAGAGTATGGAACAACTACAATAAACAAGCTGCCTCTAACCACGGAAACAATTCTACAAGTATATTATTAAACTTTAAAAACTGAATTTACATGTGTGTATATAAAGTCCTCAAGCCTTTTGGTAAAACATTCAGTAGAATGCAAATGAAAAATTAGGGAAAAATATATATAAAATAATAATGATGAAAATAAAATAAAAATTAGAGGATAAAAAGTAACTGGAGAACGGATGCCAAAACTTTATAATATTTTACAGCTCTGGAGTTAAAGTTAGTACATAGTTCACTTAGTCCCCTTCAATCATCTGTTGTTTGTTATGTTTGATGCTCACATAAAATGTGATGATTTAGGCTATTTATTTATTCATTTGTTATTTTTATGCTGGATAGAAGTAATCATAAAGGGCTTGTCTTTGTTTATACCCCAAATGATTATATACATTTTTATTGTTTAAGTTGAGTTCATGAGTTTTATTTATCAATGACCAATATTTATGTATTAACTAAGTTCTTATTTGCCTTGTTTTCTCCTTGTTGAGGCTTAATTTTGTTTTCTTCTTCAAGTTTCTCTTTCTTTGCAGTGTTTCATGACCCGAACTTAGCGGCTTTAAAGAAAAGAAACACGAAATAGATAAAGTTTTACATAACTAGAACGTGATTTATTAGCATCATTAACCTGAACATGAGATGACACACTTATTAAATTTAACTCAGCCTCCAGTTTATTCACTTTCAATTATTTGCTGAATTTCTGTATTGTACTAAAGAACTCATATCAGAGTTCATGCAGTAAGAAGTTTGAGGTGATCAAGTAGGAAGAGTTAGTGCAGTGCTTCATGTTAACCATCAGAGGGCAACAAATATCTGATAGTCTACACTTTGCATTGCTTTCCATCATTCAACTGTGGTAAGTTTAGGGTGTTTTTTCTGATTTCCATGTCACAGAATTGAGCTCAGTAGGTCCATTTTGATCATCTTGGGCAAATTTCCCCTCCTGCTATGCTGATCTGCCTCTTGGAGCTCATTATTTTAAGATGCTCACTCACCTCAAGTGATCCTTCATCTCCTTGAGTCAGGAGGAGAAATCTGATCAGAGGGCACTTCTAGAATCCAGCCCATTATTACCCAACGCTAACATGAGATGACAAACCTCAGGCTGTAAGGGGCCTCTTTGATGAGCCTCTCTCCATGACTGCTTGTAAACCAAATATGGATAATAAAATCAGAGCCTCCATCTCTCTTTCTATCTCTTTGTGTCTAGTTTTAGTGAGCAGTAAAAAGCAATGGGACAGAATTGCACTTTCACTGAGTGCCAACAGAACTGCTACAAACACAAACATAAGCACACACATGGCATTACACATGTGCAAGGCAGGAGAGTGAATGGTGGACTGGTGGGTGTCAATTTGCATGTAAATGAAATGGCTCTCAGTGCTCTTGTTTTGGCAGTGAACATGTTAAAACTTAAGATGAGATATATATATATATATATATATATATATATATATATATATATATATATATATATATATATATATATATATATATATATATGTATATATATATATATATATATATATATATATATATATATATATATCTGTTTGTACAGGGTAGAGAAACCCATTTGAAATTTGTGTTTATAATTATCTATTAAAGCATTTTTTGTGCTTTATTTTGAAAGCAGTGAGTACATGTGGGTTTGGGGAGCTGAATTAAAGAAGATGAGTGACATTTCCGTTTTTCTGTGTGTTCATTATGATTTGCTCTCCAGGCATGCTTCAACGTAACACAAACTGTCAAATGTTGTGTCAAACACATCTTCAGTGACAGGCTCTTTGTTTGGGCTTACATGCAGCCTATCCAGAATGAAGCTTGTAAGATTTATACTGCGAGCTTGTTATATTCAACCTTCTGGATGGTTTTTCTGCTCAATTTTTTTTCTGAGAGGAAGAAAAAAAACAAGAAGAAACAAAAATAACAATTAAAATATATTTTTACATCTCTGGTGTCTACCTCACTCTTTATTAATTTATTTATTCATTTTTTTTCAATTTCTGACTCTAAATAAGGTGTGTTTGTTTGGAAGTGAATGGAGAGCAGGTCTTTTTTAACACTACTTTTCTTTGTTCAAGACAACTTTTTACAAGACACAATGCAAGGAGGTAAGGTATTTATCAACATTTATGCAGTACTGTTGTTTGAAACATGACAACAAGCAAACTTTGTCAGTAGCCAGCTATATTTTGCGCTACTCGCAGCCTGATGTCTGAGGCATATCCGTAGGCTAATGTGTAATATTAGCAGATCCTTTTGTCCTGCTAGTGCTCATCTATCAAGTAAAGCTAACATAACTTCACTCTTCATTTAATTGATAGACTCTCAAGTTTGAACAGACAACTGCGGTATAACTTCTGCATGGAGGTTGGAAGGAACATTATCACAAACAGTGTAGCTTGTTTTTTTAGCCTTTAGCCTACGCTCCGTCACGCCCCCCTTTAGCTTTCTTTTTCTCTTTTGTCCTTTTTCTGTCTGACAGTTCAGCTCCCATGGAAGCGTATTGCTGACATGCCAGAAAAATAAGTATCACGTAACATGATACTGAATTATCACGTTATTTTGTGATACTAAACGATCACGTTATGATGTGGTGAGTTTCACGTATAACGTGATACTGATTTATCACGTAATGTTTATATTGTTCAACTTATATTGTTGATTTGATTGATTTTAGTTAATGCTTGGGTTAAAACATTGGGAAGATTCTGCTGTTATTGAGCACTGTGAATGACATAATTATAAGTATACGTACACTAAGACAGATTTTGAAATGCATGGGTCTCTACAGAAGGAAGAATAAGTCGGACACTCTGGAGGTATCTTCGTTTATCATCGACAAGCAGAAGAGATATGGAAGGCGCCATAAATACAAGCTGCACCAGTCAAACACTACCAAAAACATGTAATAGTTGTCGGGTAATTATAGTTGTATTCTTTGTGAATGGGTAACAGACTCTTCATGCAATCAGCTTTGAGATCCTCTTGTAACATATCACTCATCAGATGGGTGGAGGTTCATTCAGCTGGAAGATGTAAGACAAACTGGTTACTGCAAACAGCTTTATAAGTCTTTTTGACACTATCAGTTGTTTTTGGGACCATGAAAGAAAAGGACGCTAACTGAGAAGAAAGTGAGTGGGGAGGTAAGATTATTGTTAGGCTCCGTTGTTTTTACTGTGCAAGGATACATTTTTACAGTTAGTGGTCAAAAGCTCTTTTCATGTTATTGGTAGAATGACATTTTACGCAGTGTGTGTGTGTTTGTGTGTGTGTGTGTGTGTGTGTGTATGTGTGTGTGTGTGTGTGCGTGTGCGTGTGTGTGTGTGTGTGTGTGTGTGTGTGTTTGTGTGTGTGTGTGTGTGTGTCTGTGTGTGTTTGTGTGTGAGAGCGAGAGAGAGAAAGAGAGAGAGAGAGAGAGAGAGAGAGAGAGAGAGAGAGAGAGAGAGAGAGAGAGAAAGAGAGCATGTGACGGATGTAAAGCCAAATACCCAATATGCAATGTGCTGCAAGATCCATATTAAAGTAGGACTACAGCCTTCTGATGCTGACAGCTTGGTGATTTAGAGCCAAGTCAAGCCACAAATGACCACCTATGAGAGGGTGAGTGTGCTCTGCAAACACCTGATTGTGGTAAACAGGTCACTGTGGTTTGAGTTTGTCAATCAAAAGGTATCTACGCCTCAAAGCCCAACCCGCATTATCACCTCTTTGAATCTAAATGGGACCATATATGTTTAAGATTATGTTGGTGTTCGCAAGAGACCCCTGAACTGTTTGTGTTATCAAATCGTCTACCAGGATAAAGGTAAGTGCTGATGTTACTTGCCAAGAAAACTGCTCCTCAACTTTTTCTTTACTTCTAACATACAGCTGGCTGTAATGTAAGGTAACATTTAGTACTATTTTCTATTTTTGTGTTCTTCCATCTTCACATGAAATACATGTTTTTCGGCTACTTTCTGTCTCCTTCATGTTTGCTTCATTCAGAACCTCAAGGGACTCACCCCACACACATTTAAAGTCATGATGAGGTCATTTGGACCCAAAGACACACCATTAATTGAATATATGTTCTCCTGAAAGCACCAAAAGAGAGAGAGAGAGAGAGAGAGAGAGAGAGAGAGAGAGAGAGAGAGAGAGAGAGAGAGAGAGAGAGAGAGACAGAGAGAGACAGAGAGAGAGAGACAAAAATGTCTTGGCTACAGCACCCTCCTAAGTTTAAGTCTCATGAAATGCCATCCAACATTATCCTGTATATCATGCATCTAAGTTATTCTTCAACCAGGAAGCATCTGCCATCTCCTACTGTGATGTGACAGTCTGTCTTATTCCCTGCTTGATGACAGTTAGACAGACTGACCAGCAGTGACAGCTTCAGGGGCTCTGTGTGATTAGACACTGTTCCCAGGGGAAGAAGAGGAGGAAGACAGAGCTACCAGAAGAGCTTTGTTGCTGTGATGGGCTCTGATCTCCTCTCATCTGCCTATCTGCCTTACCGGGGATGGTGTTTTACTATCTTTAGCATTGCTACTAGATTGCATATAAACATTGTTTTTGCCAAAAAGACTGACACAATACATTAATATATTCATGACCTAATAAAAAGTTTTAAAACTTGACATTCTGAAAAAGTAGGTTGATTGTGTCACAGAGGGAATGCAATTTTCAACTTCTGCCTGATCAAAACAAAGCAGGAGCAGTAATTTAACTTGAATAATTAAAAGAACAGATGAATCGATTACTGAATAACTGATGACACTTATCAAAATTAGGAAGCAATTGGGAAATAACTTTAAAAAAATCCTGAATTTGATTGTACACTCACTTGGTTTTCAGGGCAGAGGTCTTGGTGGCCTGATCCCCTGTTACAGAAACTGGCTTTTGGTCATCTCTCTGATGGGGAAGGAGCCTGACCTGGTGCAGGACGTCGTTAGATACCGGCTAGATATAGTCAGGTTCTCCTCAACATACAGCTCAGGTTCTGCAACCAACCAACTTGAGAGGGGTTGGGCCTTCTTCTTTACTGGAGTTGTTCTGGGTGAGAGGCGGAGTTCAGGTTGGGGTTTACTAATAGCTCCCCAGCTCTCCACCAGTATGTTGCAGTTTTTGCAGGTAAGCATAAGGGTTGTTTCTCTGCTTCCTCGGGTCTGAGTACAGGTCCTGACTGTTGTTTGTGCTTATGTACCAAACAGTGGTTCAGAGTACCCACCCTTTTTGGAGTCTTTGGGACATGTGCTGGAAAGCGCCCCAACTGGGAACACCATTGTCCTACTGGGGGACTTCAATGCTCAAGTGGGCAATGACCCGGAGGGGTGTGATCTGGAGGAACAGCCTGCCCCGAGGTTGTAGATCGATGATTGACTTTGTGGTCATGGCTGATCTGCGGCTGTATCTGAGTGAGCGAAGCAACGAAACAGGACTCGGGCAAAATGGTCTTGGGTTCAGAAATGAGGGTCGGAGGATCAAACTTACGGGACAAAATGTCAGGCTTGGTATTCTTGGAACCGGGTCGGTATGAGAGGACAAAGTTAAAGCGACTGAAAAAAATAGCCCACCTTGCCTGCCTCGTATTGAGCCTTTTCGCAGTCTTTAAATACTCAAGATTTTTATGATCTGTCCAGACCTGAAACGGAAGCTGAGCTCCCTCTAACCAATGACGCCACTCCTCCAGGGCCACCTTAACCGCCAGCAGTTCGCGGTCTCCAACGTCATAATTACGTTCTGAGGATGACAACTTTTTAGACAAAAAGGCACATGGATGTAATTTGCCATCTTTCGCACTCACTTGTGACAGGACCTCTCCGATACCAAGATCGGAGGCGTCCACTTCGACCACGAACTGCTGACAGGGGTGACAGGGGTCCGGGGGGATGAGCACTGGCGCCGACACAAAACTGTCCTTGAGGGTCTGGAAAGCAGCGTTACATTCAGGAGACCAGACAAAAGGTCTGTGAGGAGAAGTAAGGTCATGCAGAGGCGAGGCTTTGGTGCTAAAATTCCTAATGAACTTTCTGTAAAAGTTAGCAAAACCCAGAAAACTTTGAACATCTTTACGTGAACGGGGAGTGGCCCACTCAGCCACGGCAGACACCTTTTCAGGATCCATCCTGATCTCTCCCTCAGCGAGCACAAACCCCAGAAATGACACTGAAGGTTTGTGAAACTCACACTTTTCAGCTTTCACATAAAGCTGGTGCTCCAACAGCCGCTGAAGCACCGTGCGAACATGCTTAGTGTGTGTCTCCTCATCGGGAGAAAAGATCAGGATGTCATCTAAATAAACAAACACAAAAACATTGAGCATGTCCCGTAGAACATCATTTACAAGATTTTGAAAGGTAGCAGGAGCATTAGTTAAACCAAATGGCATGACATGATATTTGTAACGACCAGTAAGAGTGTTAAAAGCAGTTTTCCACTCATCTCCCTCCCGAATCCTGACCAAATGGTAAGCATTGCGTAAATCCAACTTAGTGAAAAACTTGGCCCCCTCCAACAACTCAAAAGCCGTGGAGATGAGAGGAAGGGGATATCTATTCTTAACTGTGATGTTATTGAGTCCACGGTAATCAATACATGGGCGAAGTGACTTTATCCTTCTTTTCAACGAAGAAAAAAACCCGCCCCAGCTGGAGAGGACGACGGACGGATAATCCCCGCTGCCAATGACTCTGTGACGTACTCCTCCATAGCCTGGCGCTCCGGAGGAGACAAAGAAAACAAGCTACCCCTAGGGGGAGTAGCTCCTGGCAACAGGTCAATGGCACAATCATAAGATCGATGAGGAGGCAGGGACATGGCTTTTATTTTACTACATACCTCCGCTAATTCATGATAACACTGGGGCACCCTAGACAGGTCAGACTCCGAGGAATCAGTGAAAACAGATTTCACGACCAGACAGTTCTTCTGACAGAAGGGACCCCAAGAAGTAATTTTCCCCCTAGCCCAGTCAAAATTAGGGTTGTGTTTCTTTAGCCAGGGGAGCCCCAAAATAGCCTGATGTGTCATGGACTCGAAAACATGGAAACAAAGTCTCTCAGAATGTACATTTGCGATAGTGACCTGAACTGACTGAGTCAGATGGGTTACTTTCCCCAGGAGGCCACCATCAACAGCCTTAACTTCGACTGGACGCTGTAAACAAAACATTCTTTGGGGCAACCTCCTAGCAAGAGAGGAATGTATGAGGTTAGCATCAGAACCAGAGTCAATGAACGTGGAGACAGTCAGGGAATTGTCCGCCGAGGTAAATACGGCCGACATCATCCTAGGTTGAGACGGAGTATCAATGATTATGTTCTGGCTAACCCTAAGACCCACCTTGTCCTTCAGTTTGGTCTGCTTGACTGGACATTCAGAAACCAAATGACCAGGATGACCACAGTAAAAGCACCGACCGTCCCTCCTGCGTCGCAGTCGCTCCTCCTCCGAAAGACGAGTGTGCCCGAGTTGCATGGGCTCCTCCTCTAACTCCTGTAGATTCAGGGAGAGCAGAAGACGAGCAATCAGCAGACCTGAACCGACTCGCAGGAGAACGAGAAGGGAGTCGGTTCCTGTCCTGTTCCCTATCGATAAGGCGTTTGTCCACCTTGATAGCGAGGGCGATGAGGGAATCCAAATCCGTGGGTAAATCCAAAGTTACTAGTCGATCCTTAACTTCGTCCGACAAGCCTTGAAAAAATGTGTCTGTTAAAGCCGCTTCATTCCACTCACTCTTGGCTGCGAGTGTACGAAAGTCTATGGCATAGTCCGAAACTTTCTTCTTGCCCTGTTTGGACCTGATCAAGGTTCGAGCCGCCTCACGGCCCGGTGAGGTGTGTTGGAAGACCCTCTCAAAGGCTTGAATAAATCCGGATAGTGAAACACACGAAGAAGCCCTGCTGCTCCACTCTGCAGTAGCCCATGCTTCCGCCCGACTCATCAGATGGGATATAATAAAAGCAATCTTGGCTCTCTCAGACGGGAAGGCAGACGCATGAAGCTCAAAATGCATTTCACACTGTGTTATAAAAGGACGAATGTCACCCGACTCCCCGGAAAAACGTTCCGGCCGGGAGAGCTGACTACAGGCTCCAGAAGAAGCAGATGGTGCAGGCAACTCAGACACCGCCCCAGGAGGCGTGGAGGAGGTGCTGGGAGGAACAGAGTTACTTGAGTCCAGCTTCTCCAAAAGCAAAGCAACCTGAGAACCAAGCGAAGTGATCATGGAATCCTGGCGCTCAGCCAGGCCTTTCAGACCGGAACACAGGGCCGCCAACTGGTCCTCCTGCTGAGCAAGACGTTGGCCCTGAGCCCGGAGAGCTTGGCGGAACTGGTCTGAACTCGCTGCGTCCATGTTTGGCCAGTTCGTTCTGTCACAAACTCAGAACCAGGAAAGGACACAAATGCAAGAACAGCCAAAAGTTCCGTAAAATCACAAGAAGGTTTATCAACCAGTCCAAGGGTCAAAACACAGAGCAGGTAGTCAGCCAGGCGGGGTTCGGTACACGGAAGCAGGTAGTCAGCAAAGCAGGGTTCGGTACACAAAAAGCAATCCAAAATCCAGGCAAAGGTATCCAAAACACTAGGCAAAAATCAGGGTCCAAAAAACATGAGCAAGAATCAAAACGGCTAGACAAGACTATGAAAGAAGGCTGGGACGAAGACTGTTAGGTACGACGAACTGGCAACGAGACAGTGACACACAAGAGGTTAAATACAAGAGGTAATGAGGGGTGATGACACACAGCTGGGGAAGACAATCAGGGATCAGGTGTGACAGACAGGGCAGGGCAGACAGGAACACATCTAGAAGACGGAGATAAGGGTTAGTGATTTCAAAATAAAACATGAATCAAAATGTGAAAAAACAACAGAAACTTTACAGACATGACAGTGTCTTTTTGACACTTGGGTGAAGAGAGGAGCAGAGCTGTCAACTGATCACCACTTGGTGGTGAGTTGGATCAGATTATGGGGGAAGAGGCCGGACAGATCTGGCAGACCTAAACGAACAGTGAGGGGTTTGCTGGGAACACCTGAGAGGAGAGTATAGCAGTTGGTTGAACCTTGGAATATGGAGGAACAAAGCAGGTTTTGTCCTGGTCGTGAAACACTGGACCAGCTCTATATCCTTGCAAGGGTGCAAGAGGGAGCATGGGAGTTTGCCCAACCAGTCCACATGTGCTTTGTGGATCTGGATAAGGCTTTTGACTGTGTACCCCGAGGTATCTTGTGTGTGTGTGTGTGTGGGGGGGGGGGGGGGGGGGGGGTGTTGCTCTGGTAATAAGGAGTTGATGACCTGTTCTTAGGGGCTGTTTTACCTTTGCATTTCCAAAACAAGAATTTGCTTGTATTGCCAACAGTAAGTCGAACTCGGTCCGAGGCAGGGTTGAGCTCTGCCAGGGCTGCCCTTTGTCAATGATTCTGTTCATTACTATTATGGATAGGGTTTTCTAGGCACAGCCAAGTGGCAGAGAGTGTCAGGTTCAAGAGTCTTAGGATCCCATCTTTGCTTTTTGCAGAGAGTGTGATACTTTTGGCCTCATCGAAAGCTGACCTCCAGCTCACACTGGGGTTTGCAGCCAAGTATGAAGCAACCAGGATGAAGATCATCACTTCTAAGTCTGAGGCCATTGTTCTCTGCCAGAAAAGGGTGGACTGCCAACTCTGGGTCAGGAGAAAAGTATCTGCCTCAAGTGGGGGAGTTTTAAGTATCGCAGGGTCTTGTTCAAAAGTGAGTGGTAAATGAAGCTAAAGATTGACAGACTGATCGGGGTGGTGCCAGAAAGTAAGGCTCTCAATTTACCGGTCAATCTACGTTCCATCCTTCACCTATGGTTATGAGCTGTAGATAGTGACCGAAAAGACAAGATCATAAATAAAAGCAGCTGAAATGAGCTTTCTACGCAGGATGTCTGAGCTCAGCCTTGGAGGGTTTAGAGCTTGTACATCTTGGAGAGGCTCTGACTAAAGCTAGTACTCCTTCCCAGTTAGAGGAGCCAGATGAGGTGGTTCAAGCATTTGGTGAAGATGCCTCCAAGTTGCTACCCTGGGGAGGTGTTTCAGGCATGCCCTGCTGGGAGGAGACTCCAGGGTAGACCCTGGACACAATGGAGAGATTGTATCTCTCGGCTGTCCTGGGAATGCCTGGGTATCCCCCCAGGAACTGGCAGAGGTGGCCGGGACAGGGGCCACTGGTCTTCGTGATGACATTCCTGCCTGGATAAGCAATAGAAGGTGGATGGATGGATGCATGCTGAAAATGTCTAGGACTATTAAACTGAGTCCAACAAACTGTAAAAACTTTCTGAACTGAGCAATTTTTAGAAGTTTTAGAAGTTCTCTTTCAAAACTTTAATATCAGAAACTTTTACAGGAAATTTGGAAATAAGTGATTTTTTATATTTTCAATTTGCATTAGAAATTTAAAAAAAAATCTGTGAAGTTCCATTGTAATGGAAAATTGTAGACACTTCAGAGGTTTTTCAAACTTGTGTTTTCATGATTTAATTTAATTTAATTTTGACAGGGTTATTTAATTTGTAGATATTCTGTTCCTACCCCATACCCATGGAATCATATTTTTTTGAGAATTTCTGAATAAATTTTATATTATGTGTATTTTTACTGAAACTTTCAAGAACTCTCTTCTGTAAAATGTCAAATGTCTTTTGGGATACTCCCAACTTGGACACATCTCAAAACAAATAAACTAAGTCACTGCATGTATGCACATTTAATTCAAGTCCTAGCACCAAATTCCATTCTTGTCATAAAGATTCCTTCAGGGTATTGAACTTACCATACATGTAGAGTTTTTTTCCCCCTATTTTTTACAATGACTGCTTTGAGTTTCTTGTGCTTGGGCCTGAATTGATTTAAGGATCTATTAGAGCTTACTCAGAAGATTGTTTATATCTTTTGGAGTATTCCAATTTTGCTGAAAATGCAGTTCAACATCTTAACCAAACTTCACATTTGTCGCACCTCCGACGGCTGTCACTGTTTTTAATATATAAAACAATTTAAAGAACAAATTTTTTGGGGGATCTTAGTCATGTTTTGTGATTTGAGCTCTTTCAACTGGATATAGTGTCACTTTTCTGTTTTACCCTGGGCCAAAAGCCCACCAAACGTGCAGGGAGGGCTCCGATACTCGCAGGGGGTCACCGGGAGGTCCCTAGGAGTGTCCCCAGTGCGTTTTCTCAAAAGTCGATTTCGGACCCAAATTCCGATAAAAGGGCCTTTTTTAAAGGGCACTTTGCGGGGCCGAAAAGGCCCGTTTTTCGCCCTGTCTTCAACCGGGCCGAAAGCCCACCAAACGTGCAGGGAGGGCTCCGATACTCGCAGGGGGTCACCGGGAGGTCCCTAGGAGTGTCCCCAGTGCGTTTTCTCAAAAGTCGATTTCGGACCCAAATTCCGGGAAAAGGGCCTTTTATTAAAGGGCACTTTGCGGGGCCGAAAAGGCCCGTTTTTCGCCCTTTCTTCAACCGGGCCGAAAAGCCCACCAAACGTGCAGGGAGGGCTACGATACTCGCAGGGGGTCACCGGGAGGTCCCTAGGAGTGTCCCCAGTGTGTTTTCTCAAAAGTCGATTTCGGACCCAAATTCCGGAAAAAGGGCCTTTTTTAAAGGGCACTTTGCGGGGCCGAAAAGGCCCGTTTCTTGCCCTTTCTTCAACCGGGGCCGAAAGCCCACCAAACGTGCAGGGAGGGCTCCGATACTCGCAGGGGGTCACCGGGAGGTCCCTAGGAGTGTCCCCAGTGCGTTTTCTCAAAAGTCGATTTCGGACCCAAATTCCGGGGAAAAGGGCCTTTTTAAAGGGCACTTTGCGGGGCCGAAAAGGCCCGTTTTTTGCCCTTTCTTCAACCGGGCCGAAAGCCCACCAAACGTGCAGGGAGGGCTCCGATACTAGCAGGGGGTCACCGGGAGATCCCTAGGAGTGTCCCCAGTGCGTTTTCTCAAAAGTCGATTTCGGACCCAAATTCCGGGAAAAGGGCCTTTTTTAAAGGGCACTTTGCGGGGCCGAAAAGGCCCGTTTTTTCGCCCTTCTTTCAACCGGGCCGAAAGCCCACCAAACGTGCAGGGAGGGCTCCGATACTCGCAGGGGGTCACCGGGAGGTCCCTAGGAGTGTCCCCAGTGCATTTTCTCAAAAGTCGATTTCGGACCCAAATTCCGGGAAAAGGGCCTTTTTTAAAGGGCACTTTGCGGGGCCGAAAAGGCCCGTTTTTCGCCCTTTCTTCAACCGGGCCGAAAGCCCACCAAACGTGCAGGGAGGGCTCCGATACTCGCAGGGGGTCACCGGGAGGTCCCTAGGAGTGTCCCCAGTGCGTTTTCTCAAAAGTCGATTTCGGACCCAAATTCCGGGAAAAGGGCCTTTTTTAAAGGGCACTTTGCGGGGGCCGAAAAGGCCCGTTTTTCGCCCTTTCTTCAACCGGGCCGAAAGCCCCACCAAACGTGCAGGGAGGGCTCCGATACTCGCAGGGGGTCACCGGGAGGTCCCTAGGAGTGTCCCCAGTGCGTTTTCTCAAAAGTCGATTTCGGACCCAAATTCCGGGAAAAGGGCCTTTTTAAAGGGCACTTTGCGGGGGCCGAAAAGGCCCGTTTTTTGCCCTTTCTTCAACCGGGCCGAAAGCCCACCAAACGTGCAGGGAGGGCTCCGATACTAGCAGGGGGTCACCGGAGATCCCTAGGAGTGTCCCCAGTGCGTTTTCTCAAAAGTCGATTTCGGACCCAAATTCCGGGAAAAGGGCCTTTTTTAAAGGGCACTTTGCGGGGCCGAAAAGGCCCGTTTTTCGCCCTTCTTTCAACCGGGCCGAAAGCCCACCCAAACGTGCAGGGAGGGCTCCGATACTCGCAGGGGGTCACCGGGAGGTCCCTAGGAGTGTCCCCAGTGCATTTTCTCAAAAGTCGATTTCGGACCCAAATTCCGGGAAAAGGGCCTTTTTTAAAGGGCACTTTGCGGGGCCGAAAAGGCCCGTTTTTCGCCCTTTCTTCAACCGGGCCGAAAGCCCACCAAACGTGCAGGGAGGGCTCCGATACTCGCAGGGGGTCACCGGGAGGTCCCTAGGAGTGTCCCCAGTGCGTTTTCTCAAAAGTCGATTTCGGACCCAAATTCCGGGAAAAGGGCCTTTTTTAAAGGGCACTTTGCGGGGCCGAAAAGGCCCGTTTTTTCGCCCTTTCTTCAACCGGGCCGAAAGCCCACCAAACGTGCAGGGAGGGCTCCGATACTCGCAGGGGGTCACCGGGAGGTCCCTAGAGTGTCCCCAGTGCGTTTTCTCAAAAGTCGATTTCGGACCCAAATTCTGGGAAAAGGGCCTTTTTTAAAGGGCACTTTGCGGGGCCGAAAGGGCCCGTTTTTCGCCCTTTCTTCAACCGGGCCGAAAGCCCACCAAACGTGCAGGGAGGGCTCCGATACTCGCAGGGGGTCACCGGGAGGTCCCTAGGAGTGTCCCCAGTGCGTTTTCTCAAAAGTCGATTTCGGACCCAAATTCCGGGAAAAGGGCCTTTTTTTAAAGGGCACTTTGCGGGGCCGAAAAGGCCCGTTTTTCGCCCCTTTCTTCAACCGGGCCGAAAGCCCACCAAACGTGCAGGGAGGGCTCCGATACTCGCAGGGGGTCACCGGGAGGTCCCTAGGAGTGTCCCCAGTGCGTTTTCCTCAAAAGTCGATTTCGGACCCAAATTCCGGGAAAAGGGCCTTTTTTAAAGGGCACTTTGCGGGCCGAAAAAAGCCCGTTTTTCGCCCTTTCTTCAACCGGGCCGAAAGCCCACCAAACGTGCAGGGAGGGCTCCGATACTCACAGGGGGTCACCGGGAGGTCCCTAGGAGTGTCCCCAGTGCGTTTTCTCAAAAGTCGATTTCGGACCCCAATTCCGGAAAAAGGGCCTTTTTTAAAGGGCACTTTGCGGGGCCGAAAAGGCCTGTTTCTCGCCCTTTCTTCAACCGGGCCGAAAGCCCACCAAACGTGCAGGGAGGGCTCCGATACTCGCAGGGGGTCACCGGGAGGTCCCTAGGAGTGTCCCCAGTGCGTTTTCTCAAAAGTCGATTTCGGACCCAAATTCCGGGAAAAGGGCCTTTTTTAAAGGGCACTTTGCGGGGCCGAAAAGGCCCGTTTTTCGCCCTTTCTTCAACCGGGCCGAAAGCCCACCAAACGTGCAGGGAGGGCTCCGATACTCGCAGGGGGTCACCGGGAGGTCGCTAGGAGTGTCCCCAGTGCGTTTTCTCAAAAGTCGATTTCGGACCCAAATTCCGGGAAAAGGGCCTTTTTTAAAGGGCACTTTGCGGGCCGAAAAAGCCCGTTTTTCGCCCTTTCTTCAACCGGGCCGAAAGCCCACCAAACGTGCAGGGAGGGCTCCGATACTCACAGGGGGTCACCGGGAGGTCCCTAGGAGTGTCCCCAGTGCGTTTTCTCAAAAGTCGATTTCGGACCCCAATTCCGGAAAAAGGGCCTTTTTTAAAGGGCACTTTGCGGGGCCGAAAAGGCCAGTTTTTCGCCCTTTCTTCAACCGGGCTGAAAGCCCACCAAACGTGCAGGGAGGGCTCCGATACTCGCAGGGGGTCACCGGGAGGTCCCTAGGAGTGTCCCCAGTGCGTTTTCTCAAAAGTCGATTTCGGACCCAAATTCCGGGAAAAGGGCCTTTTTTAAAGGGCACTTTGCGGGGCCGAAAAGGCCAGTTTTTCGCCCTTTCTTCAACCGGGCTGAAAGCCCACCAAACGTGCAGGGAGGGCTCCGATACTCGCAGGGGGTCACCGGGAGGTCCCTAGGAGTGTCCCCAGTGCGTTTTCTCAAAAGTCGATTTCGGACCCAAATTCCGGGAAAAGGGCCTTTTTTAAAGGGCACTTTGCGGGGCCGAAAAGGCGGTTTTTCGCCCTGTCTTCAGCCGGGCCGAAAGCCCACCAAACGTGCAGGGAGGGCTCCGATACTCGCAGGGAGTCACCGGGAGGTCCCTAGGAGTGTTCCCAGTGCGTTTTCTCAAAAGTCGATTTCAGACCCAAATTCCGGGAAATGGGCCTTTTTTAAAGGGCACTTTGCGGGGCCGAAAAGGCCCGTTTTTTCGCCCTTTCTTCAACCGGGCCGAAAGCCCACCAAACGTGCAGGGAGGGCTCCGATACTCGCAGGGGGTCACCGGGAGGTCCCTAGGAGTGTCCCCAGTGCGTTTTCTCAAAAGTCGATTTCGGACCCAAATTCCGGGAAAAAGGGCCTTTTTTAAAGGGCACTTTGCGGGGCCGAAAAGGCCCGTTTTTCGCCCTTTCTTCAACCGGGCCGAAAGCCCACCAAACGTGCAGGGAGGGCTCCGATACTCGCAGGGGGTCACCGGGAGGTCCCTAGGAGTGTCCCCAGTGCGTTTTCTCAAAAGTCGATTTCGGACCCAAATTCCGGGAAATGGGCCTTTTTTAAAGGGCACTTTGCGGGGCCGAAAAGGCCCGTTTTTCGCCCTTTCTTCAACCGGGCCGAAAGCCCACCAAACGTGCAGGGAGGGCTCCGATACTCGCAGGGGGTCACCGGGAGGTCCCTAGGAGTGTCCCCAGTGCGTTTTCTCAAAAGTCGATTTCGGACCCAAATTCCGGGAAAAGGGCCTTTTTTAAAGGGCACTTTGCGGGGCCGAAAAGGCCCGTTTTTCGCCCTGTCTTCAACCGGGCCGAAAGCCCACCAAACGTGCAGGGAGGGCTCCGATACTCGCAGGGGGTCACCGGGAGGTCCCTAGGAGTGTCCCCAGTGCGTTTTCTCAAAAGTCGATTTCGGACCCAAATTCCGGGAAATGGGCCTATTTTAAAGGGCACTTTGCGGGTCCGAAAAGGCCTGTTTTTCGCCCTTTCTTCCACCGGGCCGAAAGCCCACCAAACGTGCAGGGAGGGCTCCGATACTCGCAGGGGGTCACCGGGAGGTCCCTAGGAGTGTCCCCAGTGCGTTTTCTCAAAAGTCGATTTCGGACCCAAATTCCGGGAAATGGGCCTTTTTTAAAGGGCACTTTGCGGGGCCGAAAAGGCCCGTTTTTCGCCCTTTCTTCAACCGGGCCGAAAGCCCACCAAACGTGCAGGGAGGGCTCCGATACTCGCAGGGGGTCACCGGGAGGTCCCTAGGAGTGTCCCCAGTGCGTTTTCTCAAAAGTCGATTTCGGACCCAAATTCCGGGAAAAAGGGCCTTTTTTAAAGGGCACTTTGCGGGGCCGAAAAGGCCTGTTTTTCGCCCTGTCTTCATCCGGGCCGAAAGCCCACCAAACGTGCAGGGAGGGCTCCGATACTCGCAGGGGGTCACCGGGAGGTCCCTAGGAGTGTCCCCAGTGCGTTTTCTCAAAAGTCGATTTCGGACCCAAATTCCGGGAAAAGGGCCTTTTTTAAAGGGCACTTTGCGGGGCCGAAAAGGCCCGTTTTTCGCCCTTTCTTCAACCGGGCCAAAAGCCCACCAAACGTGCAGGGAGGGCTCCGATACTCGCAGGGGGTCACCGGGAGGTCCCTAGGAGTGTCCCCAGTGCGTTTTCTCAAAAGTCGATTTCGGACCCAAATTCCGGGAAAAGGGCCTTTTTTAAAGGGCACTTTGCGGGGCCGAAAAGGCCCGTTTTTCGCCCTGTCTTCAACCGGGCCGAAAGCCCACCAAACGTGCAGGGAGGGCTCCGATACTCGCAGGGGGTCACCGGGAGGTCCCTAGGAGTGTCCCCAGTGCGTTTTCTCAAAAGTCGATTTCGGACCCAAATTCCGGGAAATGGGCCTATTTTAAAGGGCACTTTGCGGGTCCGAAAAGGCCCGTTTTTCGCCCTTTCTTCCACCGGGCCGAAAGCCCACCAAACGTGCAGGGAGGGCTCCGATACTCGCAGGGGGTCACCGGGAGGTCCCTAGGAGTGTCCCCAGTGCGTTTTCTCAAAAGTCGATTTCAGACCCAAATTCCGGGAAATGGGCCTTTTTTAAAGGGCACTTTGCGGGGCCGAAAAGGCCCGTTTTTCGCCCTTTCTTCAACCGGGCCGAAAGCCCACCAAACGTGCAGGGAGGGCTCTGATACTCGCAGGGGGTCACCGGGAGGTCCCTAGGAGTGTCCCCAGTGCGTTTTCTCAAAAGTCGATTTCGGACCCAAATTCCGGGAAAAGGGCCTTTTTTAAAGGGCACTTTGCGGGGCCGAAAAGGCCCGTTTTTCGCCCTTTCTTCAACCGGGCCGAAAGCCCACCAAACGTGCAGGGAGGGCTCCGATACTCGCAGGGGGTCACCGGGAGGTCCCTAGGAGTGTCCCCAGTGCGTTTTCTCAAAAGTCGATTTCGGACCCAAATTCCGGGAAATGGGCCTTTTTTAAAGGGCACTTTGCGGGGCCGAAAAAGCCCGTTTTTCGCCCTTTCTTCAACCGGGCCGAAAGCCCACCAAACGTGCAGGGAGGGCTCCGATACTCGCAGGGGGTCACCGGGAGGTCCCTAGGAGTGTCCCCAGTGCGTTTTCTCAAAAGTCGATTTCGGACCCAAATTCCGGGAAATGGGCCTTTTTTAAAGGGCACTTTGCGGGGCCGAAAAGGCCCGTTTTTCGCCCTTTCTTCAACCGGGCCGAAAGCCCACCAAACGTGCAGGGAGGGCTCCGATACTCGCAGGGGGTCACCGGGAGGTCCCTAGGAGTGTCCCCAGTGCGTTTTCTCAAAAGTCGATTTCGGACCCAAATTCCGGGAAAAGGGCCTTTTTTAAAGGGCACTTTGCGGGGCCGAAAAGGCCCGTTTTTCGCCCTTTCTTCCACCGGGCCGAAAGCCCACCAAACGTGCAGGGAGGGCTCCGATACTCGCAGGGGGTCACCGGGAGGTCCCTAGGAGTGTCCCCAGTGCGTTTTCTCAAAAGTCGATTTCGGACCCAAATTCCGGGAAAAGGGCCTTTTTTAAAGGGCACTTTGCGGGGCCGAAAAGGCCCGTTTTTCACCCTTTCTTCAACCGGGCCGAAAGCCAACCAAACGTGCAGGGAGGGCTCCGATACTCGCAGGTGGTCACCGGGAGGTCCCTAGGAGTGTCCCCAGTGCGTTTTCTCAAAAGTCGATTTCGGACCCAAATTCCGGGAAAAGGGCCTTTTTTAAAGGGCACTTTGCGGGGCCGAAAAGGCCCGTTTTTCGCCCTTTCTTCAACCGGGCCGAAAACCCACCAAACGTGCAGGGAGGGCTCCGATACTCGCAGGGGGTCACCGGGAGGTCCCTAGGAGTGTCCCCGGTGCGTTTTCTCAAAAGTCGATTTCGGACCCAAATTCCGGGAAAAGGGCCTTTTTTAAAGGGCACTTTGCGGGGCCGAAAAGGCCCGTTTTTCGCCCTTTCTTCAACCGGGCCGTAAGCCCACCAAACATGCAGGGAGGGCTCCGATTCTCGCAGGGGCTCACTGGGAGGTCCCTGGGAGTGTCCCCAGTGCGTTTTCTCAAAAGTCGATTTCGGACCCAAATTCCGGGAAAAGGGCCTTTTTTAAAGGGCACTTTGCGGGGCCGAAAAGGCCCGTTTTTCGCCCTTTCTTCAACCGGGCCGAAAGCCCACCAAACGTGCAGGGAGGGCTCCGATACTCGCAGGGGGTCACCAGGAGGTCTCTAGGAGTGTCCCCAGTGCGTTTTCTCAAAAGTCGATTTCGGACCCAAATTCCGGGAAAAGGGCCCTTTTTAAAGGGCACTTTGCGGGGCCGAAAAGGCCCGTTTTTCGCCCTTTTCTTCAACCGGGCCGAAAGCCCACCAAACGTGCAGGGAGGGCTCCGATACTCGCAGGGGGTCACCAGGAGGTCTCTAGGAGTGTCCCCAGTGCGTTTTCTCAAAAGTCGATTTCGGACCCAAATTCTGGGAAAAGGGCCTTTTTTAAAGGGCACTTGGCGGGGCCGAAAAGGCCCGTTTTTCGCCCTTTCTTCAACCGGGCCGAAAGCCCACCAAACGTGCAGGGAGGGCTCTGATACTCGCAGGGGGTCACCGGGAGGTCCCTAGGAGTGTCCCCAGTGCGTTTTCTCAAAAGTCGATTTCGGACCCAAATTCCGGGAAATGGGCCTTTTTTAAAGGGCACTTTGCGGAGCCGAAAAGGCCCGTTTTTCGCCCATTCTTCAACCGGGCCGAAAGCCCACCAAACGTGCAGGGAGGGCTCCGATACTCGCAGGGGGTCACCGGGAGGTCCCTAGGAGTGTCCCCAGTGCGTTTTCTCAAAAGTCGATTTCGGACCCATATTCCGGGAAAAGGGCCTTTTTTAAAGGGCACTTTGCGGGGCCGAAAAGGCCTGTTTTTCGCCCTTTCTTCAACCGGGCCGAAAGCCCACCAAACGTGCAGGGAGGGCTCCGATACTCGCAGGGGGTCACCGGGAGGTCCCTAGGAGTGTCCCAAGTGCGTTTTCTCAAAAGTCGATTTCGGACCCAAATTCCGGGAAAAGGGCCTTTTTTAAAGGGCACTTTGCGGGGCCGAAAAGGCCCGTTTTTCGCCCTTTCTTCCACCGGGCCAAAAGCCCACCAAACGTGCAGGGAGGGCTCCGATACTCGCAGGGGGTCACCAGGAGGTCTCTAGGAGTGTCCCCAGTGCGTTTTCTCAAAAGTCGATTTCAGACCCAAATTCCGGGAAAAGGGCCTTTTTTAAAGGGCACTTTGCGGGGCCGAAAAGGCCCGTTTTTCGCCCTTTCTTAAATCGGGCCGAAAGCCCACCAAACGTGCAGGGAGGGCTCCGATACTCGCAGGGGGTCACCGGGAGGTCCCTAGGAGTGTCCCCAGTGTGTTTTCTCAAAAGTTGATTTCGGACCCAAATTCCGGAAAAACAGCGTTTTTTAACGGGCACTTTGCGGGGCCGAAAAGGCCCGTTTTTTCTCCCTTTCTTCAATCGGGCCAAAATCCCACAAAATGTGCAGGGAGGGCTCCGATACTCGCAGGGGGTCACCGGGTGGTCCCTAGGAGTGTCCCCAGTGCGTTTTCTCAAAAGTCAATTTCTGACCCAAATTCCGGGAAAAGGGCCTTTTTTAAAGGGCACTTTGCGGGGCCGAAAAGGCCCATTTTTCGCCCTTTCTTAAATCGGGCCGAAAGCCCACCAAACTTGCAGGGAGGGCTCCGATACTCGCAGGGGGTCACCGGGAGGTCCCTAGGAGTGTCCCCAGTGCGTTTTCTCAAAAGTCAATATCTGACCCAAATTCCAGGAAAAGGGCCTTTTTTTAAAGGGCACTTTGCAGGGCCGAGAAGGCCCGTTTTTCGCCCTTTCTTAAATCGGGCCGAAAGCCCACCAAACGTGCAGGGAGGGCTCCGATACTCGCAGGGGGTCACCGGGAGGTCCCTAGGAGTGTCCCCAGTGTGTTTTCTCAAAAGTTGATTTCGGACCCAAATTCCGGGAAAAGGGCCTTTTTTAAAGGGCACTTTGCCGGGCCGAAAAGGCCCGTTTTTCGCCCTTTCTTCAATCGGGCCAAAATCCCACAAAACGTGCAGGGAGGGCTCCGATACTCGCAGGGGGTCACCGGGAGGTCCCTAGGAGTGTCCCCAGTGCGTTTTCTCAAAAGTTGATTTCGGACCCAAATACCGGAAAAATGGCCTTTTTGAAAACCTGTTTACTTAAATGTCATGGATATCCATCGTAAGTGGCCTCTGAACCAAAGCCAATTATTACCTCAACTTCCTTAATTACTTCCTCAGTCTATACAGTCCTCCATATGCATGTCATTATATCCGCTTAATCTGCCCTGTGAGAAAAATGAATCACATGCAGAAAAAACTCACACACACACATACACACACACACACACACACACACACACACACACATACACACACATGCACACATTGACTAGCACTTTGTCACAACCTCAGGGCTGCTGGGAGGTGGTGAAGCTGAACTAATAGGGCTGAGCTGATAGAGGGCAGTGTGGCAGCAGCAGCAAACATACCCACTGCAGGCGACTTTTCTGCAGCTGCAGAGCTGATTGCCACAGCGCAGAACTGACACTGTGAAGCGCCACTTTGCTGTTTAGAAACAAAGCTATGGGGAATTTTGGTGAATAATTGAGAATCTCAATTTGATTTTCTGTTTTAGTCCCATCAACCCTGAATGATAGCAAATCTCTTTTGACACTTTTCAGTAGTGTCATCATAGAAGGGGTGTTTTGTTTTTACTTATTATTTTTATTCTTTGTTTTGGAGAGATACTTAGTACTTTTAATTTTCTTTCCTTCTTTTTTTATACATGCCAGCATCAATTAGGTAACTTTGGTTCTCTTCACTTAACCTCAACCCAGAACATGTGTTTTGATTTATAATGCTTGTTTCAAAGAGTGAACAATTTCTAATGTTTCACTCGTCATTTGCCATTTTCATGTGTCAGTCATTTCCCGTTGATGCTGATGGATAACATTTTTCATGTTGTGATACTCTTCAGTTGGATCCAGAGGCAGATCAACAGACAAAGAAGGGGTTAAATAAAGAGTGTTTTACGGTTAAATAAGATTTAAGGAGAACCTGGCAGGTTGAGGCAGGCTCAGTGGCTGAAGTTGGCAGATACAGCTTGGGGCAGAGGCACCAAAGAGGGGAAGGAAAGGTGAAAACTGTCAGGATACAGTGGAACCTGACATGACAGCTATAGTCATGTGACCAAGAACTTCCTATTCTTCCCTCCCCGATGATAAGACTCTCCACATTCATGTTGTCTTTATTAGCCTCTGAAAGAGGACCTTAAACCCGTTGACTCGATGCTTGGCTATGCTTGTTATGACAGTTTTTGTCACCACTGAAGGTTCATCTTTTTTTTTCTAATTCCCAACCACCTGTCCTGTTAAATCTGCTATGTGCAGATTAGAGGACAGCTTGAGAATCCATCTAAAATATAAATCCAGGGTACCAGATCCAGACTTAGACCTGCTGGGCCTGGAACGCAGCCAGGAGTTGTGGCAGACAGGACACGAATTTTGTGGAATTTGGTTGCTTGGGAGGTTAGAGGCTAAATGGGAGGGACAGAGGACAAGTCACACAGAACGATAAAGGAGAAACAAAAAAAAACAACCAAGCTTTTCAACACAACTCAGAAACTTGAGTCGAAAAACCTGAATTGTGTTAATCATAGAAAATAAAATACTTGCACTGTTGAAATAAACACTTAAATGAGTAAATGGATGCATAGATATACTGATAAGATAACCCACAGAAGACTGCATATTCTTATTTTTGCTTGCATCCTTGTCTTCTATCCTAGCTTCTCGCTCTCTTTTTCTTCTCTGGGAGGTTACACTGAGTAGTATCCATTTTACTGGTCTTAGATGATTCAATCACTGCATGTTGTGAAATTGGTGCCCTGTGAAACTGATGCTGATCATAGTGAGCACCAAAACCCAGCTGTTTTTGTGTATCCATCCACTATTATGTGTTTGCGTGTGTAACCTTTGAAATGCATATGGAGGATATCACAGTGCACTGTGTTACCAGTCATTCACAGAACATAAATCCAGGTCTTCAGTGCGGTGCAAAGGAAGAGGAGATTGACAAAGATGGAGAGAGCATGTGTGTCAAAGTGTATGAGTGACAGAGCAAGTAAGAAAAGGGTGAGAGGAGAAAAACGAGACAGAGGGAGAGAGACGGAGACAGAAAAATGATTACTCCAGCTGCTCTTTCACAGCTGCTCCCAGCTGCTCCACTGTGCGTCTTTCTATCTATCACTCCCCTCTTCTCCTCCCTCCATACAACCATGCGTGACTGGGCTGTTTGCAGCTGATGTAGTGTTGACAAAATACTCCTGAGTGGCACTACTTAGCTGGCGTGGCTCACCGTTTCAATGATGTACAACTTAAAAATGTTGTTTTAAAGATGTAGGAGAGAATTACAAGTTATGGGGTGGTAAAAAAAAAACTTTCAGATTATGACTCTTCATCTCTTTCTCTTACATGTGTTGCTTCATTACATTATGTGCTCATCACATTTGTTAAAAGACAGTAATGCTTTAATCAAGTGAAAAATGAAAATGACCAGTGGCTCTAGCCAACATATCTAGGAGTGTGTCCAGAATCTGGTAAGTTACCCTCTCCCTCTGTCTTACTATCAACCTTTGTTTTATGAAAGTATCATACAGTTTTATCCCTGTGCATAATTTTTACATCAAAAAGTAACACAACAGAGTGTGGACGCATCAATTTTGACTCTTACTGGACTGAAAAAGATTAAAGTGTCTAAAATTGGAATTTAAACATCTAAGTTAAGAAGATGTGATTTTGTTTTTCCTGCTGTAATATTGGAATTTTTTACATGGTAGTCTATGAGGAGTTATGCCCTTTTGGAGGCAGCCTCAAGTGGACACTCGAGGAACTGCAGCTTTGGCGTTTCCTCATTGGCTTTTTTCTTAGCCTCATAAATTGCTGCTTGGTGTGTGTGTGTGTCCCCCCTCTCTCTCTCTCTCTCTCTCTCTCACACACACACACACACACTGCATCAATGATGGCATGCCTCCTTCGATATTCCTGTCACTGTTATCAGCTGGGTCCATCTCAGGGGGAGGCTGCTGTTAGAACATGATCAGTCCATTCAGCACACTTCAGCTAATGAAAGCTAAGCTGCCTGTGTAACTTCCAGCTCTCCACCTCATCAGTATGTGTGAAGAAGACAGAATAAGAGTGTCTGGTTTTTCTCAGATAACCGTGGTTTGTTTGTACGTGTGTGTTTGAGTTTGAGTTTGTGTGTACTCGATGGGTTTTTGTGAGGCAGATTTGAGCTTTCATTCATTCTTCAGTTAATGTGTGTGTGTGTGTGTGTGTGTGTGTGTGTGTGTGTGTGTGTGTGTGTGTGTGTGTGTGTGTGCATGTGACACAGCGGGATACCTAAACCCAATGAAGCAGAGCAACAGAGGGTACAGTATCTTAGTACAGCAAGGGTGCTCTTTAAGAAATTGAAACACCACTTCTCTGTCACGTCCAGTTAGTGGACCCATTAATGAAGAGAGAGATGGCTCAGGGTCTGGCCCCCCTCTGTGCTAAATGTGCCATTAATGAGGGTTCACCTAAACCTGGTAAGTGTAAAAGCAAGAAAGGACAGAGACACAGGGACCCCAAGTTTAATTTCTTTTCTTTTGTGCCCTACAAAGCACATACATCTTTAAACAGACTTAGTTTCATGTCCAGTTTTCCAGTATTTTCTTTTTTTTTGTCCTTCTTCTAACTTTCTTTTAAACAACCCAAGGACTACATGATTTGTTTTGTCAAGAGAGGAGACATCAACTAAAACTCCACAGATCAGATCATCTTCATTCACACTCTGACTTTGGATTAAAGCTCCAGTGATGGGTTTTTATCTGGTTATGAAACAGCCTCAAATTTGTACATATGATTCCTAAAAAAGGAAAAAAGAAAATCAGGAACAGTATGTTCATTATCATATCTTTGTTATCGATGATAGATAACTTTTGCTTTTACTTAAAGATTAAATATGTTTCTGAAATCAACATCATAACCTGATGCTGAGGGGACCTTTCTGTGTTCTCATTTTCAACTCAAGATAACAATGAGCAGTACTTAAGAAAAAAACTGACAGTTGTTTTCTCATGAAATTATGCTTTTGTCTGACCAGATGTACTGTAAATGTAAAATCACCTGCAGCTCTCTGCACACTCAACTCTCATGTGAATTTGTCCGTATCACCACCAAACCCCAAGACAGAAACCCACTCCTACCTCTTCCTCATATTTTATCTCCTCTGACCTTCCTCCCCCACCTCCTTCCCTGCCCCTCTGTGTAGATGGGTTCTATCCTCTTCTCTCTCTCCCTCTCTATCCATCTCTTCCTCTTTTTTGCTCCAGCTGCTCTGCCATGCATAATTAAGTTTCTAGTGGAAGTGCACACTCCCTCCCTCTTTCTCTGTTTTCTCATCTTCATTTCTCTTCACATCCTTCACTCCCCTTTTCTTGCTCTCTTGTGAATAGAAAAAAGGTAAGGCAGGACTGTCTTCTCTTTTCTCTTCTTTTCCTTACCTCCTCCTCTCCTCTGGCCTTCACTTGGGCTGTTGCCAGGTATGTCTAGTTAAGTGATAATGTTAAAATGCTAAATCACACCACCACCAGCCCGCCTCCCCTCTCCTTCCTGCCTCACCCGGAGAGGGGTCTCTGGTTTCACTTTGCGCTGTCATCCTATCCAGTCAGACTCATCAATACGCAATGCAGGAGCTCCATCAGCCTGTGTGTTTCTCTTCCAACACCAGACAAGGTGATGTTTGGGGCCCGACTGATGCCATGTTAATGTGCATGTTAATGAGGCTGAAGTATCAGACCCTTTTTTTTTCTCTCTTCTTTCTTTCTTTCTTTCTTTCTTTCTTTCTTTCTTTCTTTCTTTCTTTCTTTCTTTCTTTCTTTGTCTTTCAATTTCATGTCCTTTTCATTCACTGAACATGTTAAACACTGGGTCAAATTCAGGGTCACTTAGTTACAGTCTTCAAATGTAACGGTATCACATGTTATCTTTTTGTATGATTAGTTTTTCTGAGTATGAAACAGAAAAAGAGTCTGTGCATGAAGTCACAGGGAAGAATTTAAATTCTTACATGGCAGAGAAATTTTGAAACTTGTTTCACTCAACAAGTCTTACATATCATACACTTTAAACCTGTTGGGAGTTTTCACTGTGTTGAAATATACTGAAATTGAGGGTTACCTGTATGATCTTATGGTTAGATTGCGCTCCTTGAAGTTAGCACTCAAGCAGTCAGCTCAGGTTTGGATCCTACGCTTCACTCGTACCACTGAACAAGAAGTCTGGAGTCTTCATATCAAAGGAGGATTTTGATTACATTCTGGAGAAGTGAATATTGGCTAATGATGTTGAAGATAATACATGCGAATTGTTTTGTTGTAAAACACTTGTGACTACATGTTATGCCTCCAATACACCAGATGCATCTGCAGTCCAGTGCCGCTCCACACACCAGCTACATGTTTAGTCTGGCAAGCTGCAGGACTGACAGACAGCTGGAGTTGCGAGACTGAGGAGTTCTTGTGGTAACTCGCAATACCGTGAGTATGTATACTATACAAAAATAAAAATAAACTCAAATTGGTTTATTGATCCTGCTTAAGGATTTCAATGAGAGTGATTAGCTGGGATCTGTGCCTTTTGCACAACTTTTTGTGTGTCTACCATCAGGTGAGCTTATCGAAGTAATCTTTTATAATTTACTTTTGCTTTGATTCATCCCCTGGAGAGTTTTGGGTTCTGTTATCTGATATGAACAACTGTTACTTGGTGTTTCACTTCAGTGATGAGCTTCTCCTCATCCATGTTTTTGCTTTTCCTCTTGATTAACCTCTGAGCTGATTACTCTTGGTTTGTTTCTGCTCATGATGTTTTGTGTGTGTAGTCAAGCAAAATACGATCTGGTTTTGACACAGTTTGTTTCATTTTGAAAGTTTCAGGCTCTTTTTAGGTAGTTTCTATGCGCTACTCCCTGTCCCGCTCGATCTTCCCTACAATGAATTGACCTATCACAGCTCCAGTATCCGGCAAAAATAGGATGGCTGCGTATTAACTGCGACATGCTGGACCAGCATGTCGACCAGCAAGTTGACACATTGACTTGAATGGAAACCTATCTGATCCAGTGCTGTGATGGAGCAGAGACCGACTGGAGATGCATCTGGTGTATTTCAGCCATTTGAAATGAAAGGTGGCACAATTGCTCCTAAATTGCACACATTACTTTAAGCTTGCAGAAGGGTTAAAGTAACCTCTCAAACTCAGTATGTGTAAACAAGGAGGATGCCTTTAGGTGAGAGGAGGAAGGTAAGTTTTCATAGTGTTTCTCGTATACTCTAAACTCAGCCTATCAAAAAGGATAGACAGTTGATGTTGCACTGGGGGGACAAGAGCGCAACTACTGAAAAAGGAAGATGATCTGGCCTGAAGATCTTAACTAAGATTCAATAACAGGAACTTTGGGACTTCTTCCACTTATTTTCTGTCCAGTCAACAATGGAGCTTTTTAAATAAACACCTTTTTTTCCCCCCACAGTTGCACTTTCTTATGACTTTTGCATGCGTTTTTAATGATGCATTGTTTAAGCATTTGCAGCTCAATCTCCTGATTCAGTGATCTGAGCTGCTGAACATCATCCGGCCTTCTCAGCCACTGTTCTCTAGTAGTTGTGAGGAGAAACCAACCATCTTTAATAGGTCAGAAAGTAACTGCTGTTGAACTGCAAGCAGTTCAACAGTAGCAGTTAAAAGTTTCAAAGCAAAAATCTAAAGATAGCCTGATACCACACCAATCTACTGCATGGCGCACTCAGTTCCAGCACCTGATGGTATCTTATTCCACTTTCCAGCTAGATTTGTGTTGACATCATGAAAGCCTTTTCTGAAATTCCAGAGTTGATCCATTTCAGCAGAAACTCCAGGGTTGAGTTGTCCTTCAAGTGCACTGCAATAACTCAGATAGTGCACTTTATTTTTGCAACAGCTGCCAGTATTAACATACTTATAAACTAAAAATCAAATGCATGTTTTTAATTTGTTTGCGAATGTTAGTTTGCATCTTACAAGTTACCTCTTGGTTTGCTTTGGCTTGTCTCTCGGCTTTATGTGCAGTATGGGATGTCAGTGCTACTGTCCCTTCAAACTGCTGGACAGCTTATATCTCTTGTGACAGGAGAATTATTTTGCAATTGAAAAAGTAAAGTTATTTCAACAGTTATTTTAATGAAAAATAGGTTATGTAAGTTATGTCCCACAATAACTACAGACAAAGCATTAATAAATACTCAAATAAAGATGAAGTCTTTTGGTGTGTTGTGGTGTAAAGCAGACACTGTAAACTATACTGTTTTAGAACCATTACACCAGGGAGTCCATCTTATCAGCTAATGTATTTTCCAGCTGCTACTGTACCACTGACCCACTGGTGCCCTGTCACAGCTTTAAGGCTTTACAAGATTTAGACTGGTAATGTACCTGGCTGGTTGCTCAGCTGTAGCCAACATTAGGATAGAATATCAGTGATTCATTACATAGGAATTACATCATTTAAAATGTCTGCTTTACATGATTCTTTGTAACAGAATGCAAACCATCTAAAAACTAAGTGTTAGCTTGCCTGTCCTGCAGTATGTTTCCCAAAGATCAGGTAAGTGCTTATTCATGATTATAACATGTATCTAGCAGCCATGAGCACAGTGAGGCAGTTCCTGTGTCAGACATTTCCATTGCACTTGCTTGAGCCAAGTCTTGAAAATAATCCAAGGCCATCTGTTGGGTAGATCCTGCGATATGCTAATTAGTGTGTGCTAGTCTTTTTCTGTTGACAATTGAGTTGACAGTTCCTTTCAGTAGAGGAGACCTACTATGTCAGAGATGGATTGAGGAACCAATTAAAGTTAAGACAAGCCCTCTCCAAACTGCTCACATGAGAAACATGCACTTCCCTGTGAAGATATAATTAGTTACAGAACTTAATGATTTTTGACACACTCCATCAAACAACCTGAGGTTATGTTTGTCTTTTAGTTCATTGTCATTGTCAATTATATTTTGCACTTGACCCTGTCTCTGTCTTGCAGATCCTGTTCCTTGTGTTTCCTGACTGCTCTCTTTCTGGATTAACTGTCTTAGTATGATTATACATGTACAAACTTTGGACTGGCTGTTTTCATACAAGAACCTTTGTGAAAGTCATGAATCTTTGGGGCTGTCATTCTGTTTCTGTTTCATCCTGTTCTCAGTGGATATGACATTATTAAACACTGAGTTGTTTTTAATTTTAATTTTTTTTTTTTTTCTGATCAATTAGAAAGTTGAATTTCTTCTTTTTTCAACTCAAAATCTGATTGTAAATGTGTTGAACTACTCAAATGTGTATTGGCCCATCTCTGGCCCTTCCAGGTGGCTTCCTCTGGTCTGAACACATGAGACAATGTGGAAGTGCTAAAATCTGCAGTTTGTCGAGTGTCCGCTTTAGGATAACTCCAGAAGTACCGGAAGTCATATACACATACCAAGCCAAAAAAAAATGTTTTCACAGCCAAAATAAACATATTTACAGCCTGGTCAAAAAAATGTCTCCCATCTGAATCGCTAATTTCGCTAACCACACACACTGTATGGGGGGGTGAATTTTTTTCTAATTCGTCAATTTAGACAATATAGAGGCACAATCAGAGGCACAGCTGAGCTTACGTGACTGCCAGGCGCCCTATGGCTGTTACTTGAGACTCAAACCCCGCCTCATTTCAGCTGGTCATCAATCATGACACCCAGATTTCTGGCAGAGTCTTTGGACACAAGCTAACTGGATTCAACCAGAGCACTGATGTGTGGTTAAATGTAGGGACACGCTGAAAAGAAAATGAGCTCTGTTGTAGACAGATTTAGCTAAAGATGGAGTTCCTTCTGAATTCCATCTGGAAATATCAGCCAGAAACGCTGATATCCAAGTCAAGCCAGGTGTGTCTTCACGCAAAAACAACATGAAAAGCTGAGTGTCATCAGCATAGCAGTGGTAGGAGAACATTATTTAATTTTTTACAAGGTTCCTTAAATTGAAGATGGTTGCATTTTTCTCAGTTCTGTTACCAAAACTCATGCAACGTCTAAAAAGCATGTTTAAAAGTTTGGCAACTTTTTTTCCAGCTGCTTTTCTGCAGCACTCTGTGGTAGCTTGGTTCCCTGTAAGTATAATAATTACATTGCGAAACTGATCTTAGATTTCAACAATTTAAGTGAATAAAACTATAGAATGTAAAATTCCTAAAAATAAGCATTACCTGAACTAATTTTCACACTAATAAATCATTTAACAAGAGGACTACTCTGCTCCTCTCCTATTACTGGTACACAGTCCTGTTACTCCTTATTTGAGTAACAAGACTAAAAGTAACAGGAATAAGTTTTAAGTAGAATTATTAAATATATGAAAAATAGCCATGTGGCATTTATGTCAATAGCATGTTGACACTTAGCACATTAACAAATAACATAAAAAAATAACTTGGATAACAGGACTCAGCTAAGATTTTAACTCCCTCAGTCATAGTTGAAATATCATCAAATGAACAGAAAAATAAATAAGTGAACTTACTTTTGGCCCATGGAGGATCTGGATGATGCTACTTCCTGTGGACCAGGAGACTTGTTGAATATTCCACATTTTTCAGAGGGTTTATGTGTTAGGGTAACAGAACCGAGTGAAAACCCAGGGACACAACTAAAGTGTGAATTTTAACCTTTAATAAACTTTCAGTATAGTTGGGTTAAGTATTACCACAAATGTGTAAAAAAAATATTACATCTCTGAAGTATTTAAATTATCATGTTTCATGGTGAATTGTAATTTTAGGAAGCAGGAACAGGTAATAAATGTTTTTTTTCCCAGTGATCAAGGTACTTTAAATTAATCATTTAAATTATGTTTATTAAATATGCAATCAGGTCAATGTGCACGAAATTTGGCTTAACACAAAAATGTATTTTACTGTTGTTTTTTTCATGCATTTATACATTTTACTTCCTGGGGAAGCAAATGGCACCAATACGGTGGTATGGCCCCCTTATTTATTTCAGATGTAGTCTGATGAAACAATGCTGGATATTGATATTACAACTGATCAGTGTTTCTGCTCTGAAAAAGATTATCTTTATGATGAAATGATGCTAGCATTCAGAGTCAGGGTCGGAAGTGTAGATGCAAGTTGCTCATGCATGTTCCCTATCAAGTCACTAGTTTCATCCATCCATCTTAATGTGACACATAAATCCCATACAGTTGGTGTTTTATTAATGGCTGACAGATTCATCATGAAACAACTTACAGTATTATGAGAGAAGTGAGGGTCATTAAAAAAGGGCAAGACAGGATGATATTGCTTGCTTTCATTGTTAGCTGTTTAGCTTCTGGCATTTGTAAAAAAGACCAGTGTTGGATTTTCTCTATCAAGACAACCTCTTGTTTACATCGACCTAGTAGACAGCTGGAAAGCCACTGCAGTGTTAATGTGGGAGAACATGATTTATTGGATTCAACATTTTTGTGTGAAACTTCCTTGAGGTTCATGTGATTATTATTAGCTTTAAAAAATACTATCTATTTTGACATCTGCAAAGCACCAAATGTGATCTCTTTTTCACAAAAGAAAATGAAGGATTTAGAACAAAATGTGTATTTAACAAGCTCAGCAAGCCAAAAAACAAAAGAAATCATATTTGTCAAGTGAAAGAGAGGCATTGTGTATCTGATGTTTGACTTTAGATATAAAACAAAGAGAAGGCTGGCAGTTTTATCAAGTGAGCTACAGCTCCCAACAGGCAGAAAACAAGACGAGTAAGCAGACAAGAACACACAATGTTTCCTCAGGGGTCTTCCTTCAACAGTGTGAGCTGCAGCTTGAATAAAGATCACTGTGACATCACACTCTACAGTTCTGCCATGCATTGAAAGTTCAGCCATTTAAGCTGAATTATATGCGTATTATTAAGTTTTCTCATTCTGTATATTTTTTATTCGATCAGCCATGGTAGCATTTCTACAAAGCCAATAAAAGCAAAAACGCTGAAGTTGAACATTTGACTTGATAAAAAATGAAAAACTGATGAAATTTAAAAAACAGACATAAAAGTTCAAAACTAATGCAATCATGAAAACCTGTTGCAAATTAAAAAGGATGTTATCCTATAATTCAGTGATAGCGACAATGAAAAGCAGAAACATGAAAAAGTGAAATGCAACATGTACATTTTCTACAAGAGAAGGCAGGCACTAGACCTACGTATGAGCATATAAAAACAAAATATTGAATGCTGCTGAAACAATGTTTAATGGCTTGGCCTTTAAAGTCTCTGTGAGGACTTTCAGAGTGATCTTGAAAAAGTCTCAATTCTAGATACATGCCTGATCATAATCCACATTTTAAATTGAGATAATCAGTGCCAGAATAAGTTATTTCTAAACACAATTTATCAGTTTCCCTGTCCTGGTTGTCCAGGACCAGAGTTATTTGAGAAAGTCCCCGACAAAGTTTAACAGTGAGAAGAGAGATCTGTGTTTTTCTCATGCTGAAAACAATTTCCTGGATTAATTTTGTGGTAAAGTTGGACACTGGAGCTGAATTGCCAAAAAGAAAAGCAAAGAAGAGCAGACGAAAGCTGACTAGGAGAGTGATACAAAAAGACTAAAACATGGGACAAGCTGTTTGTGATAATGTTCATTCCAACCCACATGCAGCAGTTATACTGCAGTGATCTGTTCAAACTTGAGAATCTGTCAATAAAATGATGAGTGAGGTTATGTTTGCTCTGGTAGGACATAAGAATTCACTAACATTACATGTTACAGACACGTATCAGAGCACCGGGCTGTGTGTAGCCATAAATATAGCTGGCTACCAGACTAAGGTTTAAACTGAGTTTCCAAAGTTTGCTTGTTGTAATGTTTCAAACTATAGCGCTGCATTATAAATTACCAATATACAATAAAACGTTGTCTTGAACAAATAAAAAGTACTGTTATAAAGAATATCTGCTCTTAAGTCATTTGCTTCTTAACAAGTGCACGCCTTGGCAGGAGTCAATATCAGATACACACACACACACACACACACACACACACACACACACACACACACACACACACACACACACACACACACATATATATATATATATATATATATATATATATATATATATATATATATATATATATATATATATATATATATATATAATATTATAATAATAATTTTGACACACTCCATCAAAACTAATAATATATATATATATATACACACACACACACACACACACACAATGGCGGAGTGACAGCGAGTGTGTTGCCTGACTGTTTGGCTGGATCGGATTCTGTACACTGATGTATAGAGGATATATAATCTGACGGGATCACGTATGGGTTACATCTGGTGTTGAGCCTTGATCTCACATGGGAGTTGTGTTGTACTTAACTACTTAACTATGCTCAGCATGTCAGTCTTATAAAATTTAACAGTCCTGCACAGTGATGACATCAGTCAAGTCCCAGTCTGTCTGATCTTGATGTTGCAATAATCCACATCAGACACAGTGATCAATAAGTAATGTGGTGTGTGTGTGTGTGTGGATTCAGTTTGAATCCATGTTTTCGCTCAGATTTGCCACTCCTCTTCATTCAGATCTCCAGAAAGAGCTTTAGTCCAATTTTTTTTTTAAAAAAAGGACCTGACATAATGGGAACATTGTCAGAACATCTTCAGTCTTAAATTCTTCCCTTCAAGGCCTGACCATGTACTTACGCTCTGAGGAATTCTTAAAAACTTGAGGTTTATTTTCTATTTTTAAGTGATGTGTGACACAGAGGAAATAAGTGCCTTGTGTTTTATATCTGATTTCAAAATAAAAGCTAATTCAAATGTGTTCTGAGAAAAATAGTAATGTTTTCATTGAGTTGGTTGGAGAATAATAAGAGGTTTTTTTTATGTTGAGGTTACCTATTTGTTTACCTTTGGATCATAGACAATACTTTTAAGAAAGCAGATCAAGAGGCTCTGCTGTACTTTGACAAATCTGTGCTGAGAAGACAGCCAGTAACATGCAGGGATTGTTACCCAAAAGCTACACATACATATGTATACATAGGTCTCTGATGCAGTGCTTTTTTCCTCTCCATGTCATGCTCACTTATAAGTAAAAAAAATTGTGAGCCCTGAAATTCTCCTCTCACAGCCACAGCTTTAGAATACAATCCATCACAGTTCATGATGAAGAGGCAACTGCTGTAAAATCCAATTGGAGGTTTATGTTTATGGAGATAGATAGCAATGAATACCTCTCTCTGTCATCCCTCTCTCAGTCAAATAAATGCACATTAACTCACACTCTTGCAATTGCACACTTACACTCACACACTTCCTCTCTCTCATGGAGTTACATGAAATCCACCCACAATTATTCAGCATCCTGCTCACAACTGCAGCGGGATCTTTCAGCAGCCGGGGTTCGGTCTCAGTGGGCAGCGCTTCGCTGCTGAGTGTGCAGCCTCTCCTTCCTTGGTGGGGGGAGGCCTCCTCTGTCGAGGTATTATCCACTCCCATCTAATATTCATCAACTGCTGGGAGATTCGTGACGACAAGTCAATTTGATAGGCCAACAATGCACCAAGGTGGTCTGTGTTGCTGTGTGCACATGACGGTGTGTGAGTCTGCATTAACAAGGTATAAACAGTACAAACATGACTGAGCATGTGAATGTGAGCTGAGTTACACTGGAATAAATACAGACTTTCTATGTTGTTAGTAATTACCAGTTAATTTATTTACACAAATAATTAATGAATATCTGCCATTAAAAGACACAAAAACAGAATAAAATGTTCTTTACAATGGGGATAACTTTTAATACCTTTCCTTTGATCAGGTTATTGAAATCTAAATTTCGCTAACTGCAGTGTTTTCTTTTCCATTAGAAAACAATAATTCACTCATGATAAAATGGTTTCATAATTCTAAAGGCAGTGTAAGGTCAGCCTGTGAATGTGCGTGCATGTGTTAGAGTGAATATGACATGTGATGATGGGTTATATAACAAATCACATGTATGTTTAAAGTGTAAGCTGATGGCCCAGTGTTCATATAGATGCTACAAAGTTGGCTGCGAATGCAGCAGACATCAACACTTGACCACTGCTGATTAGCACCAGGGCGATCTTGGCACGGGGGCATCTGCAAAAGTGTCACATCAGATTTGTTTGTTCAGTTTGATCCTAGTAACAGGGATAGTTGGAAGTTAAATAAGGACACCTCGTGACAAATACATAAATTTATATAAAGTGTGCTGAATATTTGATAACTCAACAAGTCTTTACAACTACTGTATTATGTTTAGTCCATATGCAAAAGTGCCATAAACAAATGTAAAGCTACCAAGAATTCAGTCAAAGACTTTCTCAGGGGGTTCCACGTTGTGTGTCTGCATAAACACACATACACAGACACAGCCACTTTCCTCTCCTCTCCTTACTCCTCTCCCCCCTTCCCTCTCTTTCTTCTTGGCATCCATCACTGTCCGTTGCAATGGACTGCGAAACAAATTTCTAGCACTATACATTACAGGTTAAGAAAGGGAGCTGGGAATGTGTTATATATGCCGGGTTCGATTTTTATGTAGTGTCTGTGGGCTCGTCCATCATTGCTCCGCTGCACCCTCGTGCACCGGGCCCCTGACGAGATGTTGTCTTGGCACTGCTATCAATCACCCTGCGCTTGCCCGAGCCCTGTGCCCAACGTGCAGGAGGGGGGCATGTGTTGTAGCTGCAGGACTTTCTCCCTCCTACAGTCCCTTCTCGTCTCCTGAGTCTGCATGAGGGTGACCGTGATGGTTGAAGTCATCATTTGAACGGTGAAGTGAGGGCATGTGTTTGCATCAGGGGGCCTCTTACCTTTCATGATCTCTGGGGGCCTTTTTTGTCTCAGTCTGATGATTTTAATGATAGTAGAGTATTTGGTAATGATTGTGCCGACCAGAGGGAAAACAAGGTTA
Organism: Labroides dimidiatus; assembly: GCA_030710495.1. Classification (NCBI taxonomy): domain Eukaryota; kingdom Metazoa; phylum Chordata; class Actinopteri; order Labriformes; family Labridae; genus Labroides; species Labroides dimidiatus. The sequence goes on along the minus strand of CM061152.1, from coordinate 13,917,743 downwards.
CTTTCCCACCTGGCGCCACTCACCCATGCAATGGTACTTGGGTCAGAACCATTAAGAAAACATGGTCATATCTTCATGTGAATAAATGTGTATCTCCCAAATGTATAGCGTCAAGGACAGTGGGGTTATAAAGCCATAGCAGGTTGCACAACTTAGTCTGAAGGTGGAAATGGTTTGATTTGGTTCTTGAATGATCTGCTGTGTTAAATACTTACCCCTGATTGGTCAATTGCAGGATTGCTATAAAATAAAAACAGACAAAACAGAGAGTGCATCCAACATAACCTCAGGGTCCAACTGAATCATAGGAATCTGAAGAAAGTAGTTAGCTGAACACAACAGCAACCTGTCCACGACCCTGCTGTGAGTAAGAAGAAAAAAGAGAGAAAATAATAAGGAGCTTAAAGATAAAACATATATAAAAGACACAAACTTAAGCACCAAGACACATTGAACATTGAGCAGGTAGAAGATCTGTGAATGGTACATATTTATAAATATAACATAGCACCTTTTGACAAGAAAGAATAAAACGTACACTAAAAACAAAGTGAGGGAGCTGACCTCGTCTGTGGTATTATTGGTTATTAGCTTCTGCACTGGTTCTCCGGACGGTTTCTCACCTGCAATTATTTCCTGATGAGTGCGTCGAGGCCCACAGCACATTTACGTAAGACACACAGCGTTACCGTCATTGTTCATTTAGTTCTCTAGACATTCCAACAGGATCAGTCTGAAGCTGAGGTTCATTAACAAAATGTCTTCCACACTCAAAAGGCCTCACACAGTCAGCCAGATACACTCCTGAGCAAAACCTCAAATGACAAGAAGTCACATTTCACCTTGGTGGATTGTAAGCGGGTTGTTAGTAGAGCTTCAAGAGGCAAAAAGAAGAAAAAAAATAGAGAGTAAGTTATAATTTAAACCCCAAAGACTGTTTATCAGCTGTTTAAAAAATGTAAGCCCATAGCCTTAAAAATTCCAAATCTGTGCAAAATTCGGTCTTTCATGCTTCCGTCATTCAGATATTCACACTGTTATTACTTCAAAACTAAAGCTGGTTTTACTGCACCTCCTCCCCTTACCTTCTGCTCCCCTATCAATAGAGGTGAAAATGACGACAAAAAAAAAAAAAAAAAAAAAAAAAAAAAAACGACAAAAACCTCAGTCAAGTGATTTCCAGGTCCATATTATTAGTAAAATAAATCATCTCTGTTGAGAATGTAAGTTGCTGCATAATAAGCAAAGTAACATAAAGAGAAACAGATTGTCATAGCGAAAGAAAAACCTGTTCATATATATTATGGCTTAGTTATAACCCTAAACAATTTCATGATGAAAGCTTTTTTCTGTTCAATGCCTTGACATGTCTGTCTACCCTACGCACATTATCCTTGACATAAAGGGTTAAACAGACATAGAATGCAGAAGTGCGTGCTGTTGCATTACTGTCTGACTACTGCTTGACTAATCCTTTTTCTCCCAAAGTCAGGAGGATTACGATTTGAGGAGTACTCTTTTGCCCTTCACACTCCTCGGTGAAAGTCACAAACCTATAAGAGCGGAGGATGGGGAGGGGGGGTGAAGGTGGAGGAAGTGGGGAGAAGCAGGGAGAAGGGCAGAGTGGGCTTAATTAGGCCAGATCAGCACCGCCATCCACCACCATCCCCAGTCCTTACACTATTCCCTGAGATCCCATCCACTTAATGTTCTGTGAAATCATATTCCTCTCCCCAGAGAAGGGAGCGAAATCAGAACAATAAAATGACACATTTTAAAGAGAGGCAACCACCACAGGGAAATAGACTGCTAGTGACACATGGAAGGTGTCGTGGGCTGATGGATAGCAAGCACATCTGTCTGGCCTATTACCAACAAACAGCATCAGGACCAAAACACAGCAATCTGGAAGAAACCTGAGCTTCAGTCAATCCCCGACAAGTTGTCTGCATAGTTTTACATGAGTAACAAAGTTTTTGTATCTAGGTTGATTTCATTGAAATTCAAATGAATAAAATTTAAGCATCAGATTGATCTTCTTTATAATTTTACTATTCTAGAATAATTTTAGATGTCTGCATAATCTGCTCCACCCATTCTGCAAAAAATGACTTACCAGCAAGCTTAATTTAAAAAAGGTGTTTTGCCTTTTTTTTCTTTTTGCGAGCGTATTATGTACCAGCCGTTACTGTTGGCTGTTAGCATAAACCAGGTTCAGCATCTTGCATTAGCTGTGTGTCTGACATGTTTGTCCTGAAAAAGAGAATTATGAAAAGCTGAACGACTGGTGTCCACAGGTGACTAAAGTAACTGTGGTTTGATTCCTTACACTGCAGTTAAGTGGTGGGAAAAACACAGCTGCAGAGGTGAAAACGAAGCAGTGTTTCATGCTAAAATTAAACCAGCGTTATAGCGCTACATTTTCCCCATGAAAATGACTCCATGCTGTGAGTAGGAGCTTCCTTCTCCTGCAGTGTTGAAATCAAGGTAAGAAGTTATATTCTCTGATAATCCGACCTTGTTACAAATGAAATTAAACTTTCTTTAAATCCTCAATTAGTAACACTTTGATGACATTGCTGCGTTTCTCTGAGCTCCATTCTCTATTAGCTAACCTATAGCTACTTAAATGAACTGCGGCACAGCTGCCAAACTGTTAACTTGTATTTCTACACTGTATAATAAAGTCATTTGCTTAAGCTTTCTTTCTGCACTTATTTCTTTTTGAAGCAGAACTGAGGCAACGTAGCAGATACACAGCCCCACATGCAAGACAGGGAGATGTGTAGAAAATGGAGGAAGTGAAACAGAGAGCGGCACCAAGCGTCAATATGCAAACAGACACGAGGGAGACAAAGACTGTCAGGGAGGGAGACGAAGAGAACCAGCCCAAACATACACACTGAATACAAATAATACACAGACTGGACGAACAGATGACCAGGCCAAGACAGACAGGCAAGATGACACGCACGTGAAAAATGATGGACAAGAAGACATGCAGGCAGAAAGTGGGCAGGGAGGAGGAAATCCAGACCTCCATGTGAAGTGGACGAAGGGCGAACCTGATGTCTACACACCTGGAGGACGTTTAGGCTTTAATGAAAAGCCAAAAATGATCCCCGCTGTGTTTCACCAGTTAGGGGCCCTTCAAGTGCAGAGAAAGGTGCTTTGCTCTGCATCAGAGAGAGAGAGAGAGAGAGAGAGAGAGAGAGAGAGAGAGAGAGAGAGAGAGAGAGAGAGAGAGAGAGAGGGTGGGGGGAGGTCCACCATTTTTTTTCAGAAGCAAGATAACATCTGTTTTTTTTCATTAGGACACAAGGCAGCATTATCATCCAGAACATCTGAATTTACCCTCATCCACTATACACTCCCGCTATCGCTCTCCTGCAATCATTTCTAATGCACTCTGTCTTCCTCATTCCCCTCTCCCTCCCATGTCTCCCTCTCAATCAGACAACCTCGTTGTTGTCCCTTACTACATCAGACTCCTTCATCGTCCTCACATTGTGTCTTTCATGTTATGTCCTCTGCTTTATGTTCTTCTTCTTTTTCTTTTTCGTCCTATTTGAGAGGGAAATTGAAGCGATTCAGCTTGTTACTGAGGATCCTTTTAGAAATGTTATAACACTTACATCTGCGCTAAATTCTCAGAGGCGAGGATTGAATAATTCCTTACTCTTGGATGCTGCTCATTTTGAAAGGTAAATGGTTTTTTTTTTCCAGAAATATATTAAAGTATCAGTTTATATTCAGTAAGTTGTCACCCAGTCCCAGGCGTAGTATTTGAAGTCACAACAGACCTATGGCTGAACCACGCCCTCAAACACAATGAGCCAATCACAGTGCGTCTAGCAGTCCCATACACTCAGACATTCTCAGCCCAGAAGTACATTGAAATGAAAAAAAAAATAATAATAATAATTTCAATGCCCCGTTTTTTCTAGTTTGTGTACTTTGGTGATTGTACATCATTGTTAACTGATGTCCAAAGGGCTCGAGTTTAACTAATGTTAAAGGCAGGGCTGGTGATCAGATTTAGATATACTTTTTGTTATTCCAGTTAAAATTATCATCATGTCCCGATGTCAATCAATGCATGATGTGTTCTTAAAATAGAGTGAAAAATATTCACTGTCTACAGCAGGGGGTAAACCTGGGAAAACACCAACCAGTCCTAGCACTTGGCTGGTTTGTTAAACCAATCAAATCCTGTCCTGCTGTTCTGCCTGCCTCCTGCGCGTACATTTTGCTGGCATGCAGTAGCATAACGGTTTGAGTCTGTGGTTTTGAATCAGTCATGATCATATGATCATGAATCAGTGGTACTAGTGAATGTGAGCGGGGGCATTGTTTGGGAGGAGCTCCAAGTGTGGGAGGGTGGGGGCTAAACGGAGTCCTGAGGAGATGCTACATTCAAATTTATGCTAGCTTTCTGTGACTACCAACCCTGCCTTTAATGTCTGGGGCTTAGCTTCACTAAATTATGGCATTTCATTGTAAGCACTGTAGCAGCAAACTAGCAGAGAGATACTCTTGATAAAGATGGTGAAAAGGCTGTTCTGTTTTTAGTCATGAGGAATGCTGATCCTTTATCTTATTGTCTGAGATGGTAATGGCAACAAGATGCAGTTTATCATGGTCACACCTGCCATAGCACCTGTCACTGAATGTTCATTGTTTGTCTGAGTAAGTGGAGGGGGCGTGGCTTAGCCATAGGTCAATCAGATCAGTGTACATGAGCACAAAACTGTTGCTTTCGAGTGAGCATGACAGTTTTACAGCAAGCTACCATGAAATCTCATGAGTCCATTCAAAGGCTCCTTATGTCTCATGTTTAACCAGATGTCTGCTTCATTTGAGCTTCACTTACATTTTTTTTCCGACTTACTTACTATGGATGAAGAAGATTGAGTCACATTTTATTCATAACATATCTTCATAACATATATTAACTCTAATTTGGGCAAAGGCTGTGTGTTTGTTGGGGCTACATAAACCTTTGAAAATTTCCAACAAGAAAAGTCTGGGTAAAGTCTAGACAAAGAAACTTGGCTGTCCTGCAAATATTTCTGGAAGTTGTCAGGAGTTTTGTGTTTTTATGCTTTTTATGCACTCCATCTTCTGAAAAGTATAATATAACGGATGTCAACTAGAAAAAATATCCATCAGTGACGTCAACTTGGCCATAATTTACATGTCAGTCTCATTGATAGTCATAATTTCAATGGGACCAACCTGTGAGCTGGACTTGAAAGACAGCCAGTTTATTTGTTCAGCAGGTATTATACAGAAATCATAGCCTGGCGTTTTGTCAAACATAATAAAGCTGTAAAGCTGCTGCTCAGGACAACCTTACACAGCCTGCCAAACAACCACTAAGGTGATCAAAAACTTCCATGATTTTCCAATTTGAAGATATATTTCTGCAAAGTATTTCACAGTTACATTACATTTTATTGAAAACATTGTTTAATTCTGTTTTAAAGATGTAGGGCTGCAGAATAAACCTTTAGACTGAAATACTGTGAGGGGCTATGCTGAAAACCGAATCATACTCATTACTTATTCTGCATTGAAGGGGGAACTTGTTGTAAGACTGTCTGCTTATGAAGAAGAATCCTCATCACATGGACTTCTACAGGCTACATATGCCTCCTCTGCAGCAGTCTGTCAGCTCGTGTCTCTCTGTAATTATACTCCTCTGATTAAGTGCGTGAGTGAATAACAACCAGCGGGAGGAGTCCTCTCTGATGCCTGTTTTCCTTTTTTTTTCCTGCGGTATGGTATGCATGGGTGTCCCCCCGTCGTGTGACCTGTAGATGACGGGGAAACCTGCCATCCATGTGCCCGGAAACCCTCGACGCCAACACAGCAGCATGAGCTAAAAATAGTCTGCTGGTGATAAATAATTTAACCGCTCCCTCACATAATGCTGAGCGTCCCTGTTCTTCTCGACATGATTTCAGTCTGTTAGAGTAATTACATGACTTAATTTTAAGAGAGTCTGCTAAACAGACAACAACACAACGAGGTCAGTGACTGAGCGCACTGATTGACCTTTGCCAGTAGAAACTGTGTACAACCAGCAAGAGTTCAGCCACATTAAAATACCAGAGAATATGGAACCTAAACATTTGCAGGTTTTTAATATCAACCCAATAACAGTACACAGAATTAAATATGTCAGCAATTAGGAAACCATATAGGAGAATAAGATACATATTTTCCAGTTTAAACATTTGTGCTTAAATGCAGCACACATTAAGCAGTGAGCTGAGAATTAGTTAAGCTGAAATCAAACAACAGGTAGCTATGCAGTAGTAGTAGTAGTAATAGTAGTAATAATAATAATAATAATAATAATAATAATAATAATAATAATAATAATAATAATAATAATAAAATTAATGGATGAGTGTGTTTATGTATAAGCAGCCGTTAAGTCTGTGGTTTTATGGTGCTCTCAGCCTCCAACAGTACATGGGTGTAGGCCTACAGAACATTATAACAAGTCTTTTTTACCTATTCTCTCATTTAAATAAGATGTAACAGGTCTAAATTCAAACGACAGTCAAGACACAAAGGCCTAAAAATAACTAATAGATACTGTAGTGGAGTAAGATTAAACTAAATGAATTAGTATATATATTTTTTATCCTTTTTTTTTTTTTTTTTACATCACACTGTAATTCTGCATGGTTTTCTTTTTTTGCTAGTTTTTTTCAGTACGAAGAGCTGTGTAATTTAAGATTGGTGCACAGAAATAAAAACAGCAGCTAAAATGAAAGAAAGCGGTACCGTCCTGCGAGCTGAAAATGACACGGCGCTCCCCTTTCTCTCGTGTTTCCGGCTGTCTGGTCACGATTCAAAGCCTTCACTACGGGGGGCTTTGTGTTGATGCTGCTGCAGCTCAGGTCCGCATGGGAACCCCCCCACCCCCTCCTTTTCCAACTCCTCTCACGTGCACAAATCCCCCTCTTCTCATTCTCCTCCTCCTTTTTTTTACCGCCTCTTCATCCTCCTGCTGCTCCTCTTCCTCCTCCTGCTGCTTCCCTTCTCCTTTCTCTCCTCCGCCCACGCACGGCACTTCATGACCGAGAGGCTAAAAATAGCATCAGGAATCCCCGCATCAATTCAGAGGGAGGGGGAGGCAGAGGAGGAATTGGTTGGGGGGCTCAGCACACACAAGGTCATAAACCCCCCTCTTCAGTGCTTTTCTTGATTTGTCACAGCATCCATCAGCGTTTTTTTTCCTGCATATCTACACCATGTCAGATTCTATTTTATCGCCAAGAACTGATAAAAGCCCAAATTGTATCGATCTTCAGTAAATCACATTTAACGCCCCTCCTGTAATTATTTCCACGACACTGGAGTTCGAATAAGATTTTCTTGTGCACACAAAGCGATATATATATATATTTAAAAACTAAAGGTCTGTAAGCAGAACACAAACAGGTGGAGAAGAGAGGGTAGAGAAGAGGGAGCAGCCAATAAGCTGTAACAATAAGCTGAGCATGTGCTTACAAAAAAAAAAAAAAAAAAAAAAAAAAGAACAAATCAGAGCGAGTATTCCCCGTTATTTCAGCACAGACAGGAGGCTGGGAGAGCCCTTCTTCTTAGCAGGAGACTATTGATTCTCTTTCTGTCATTTTCAATAATCGTTGATGTGTTTTTTGCAGGGAGAGCGCCTGCATCAGATAAAAGGTATGTGCTTGCCTTTCCTTTCAGTTCATTCTCTCTTTTAGTTCTAAAAGGAGGGGTGTGGAAAGATTGCATGATGAAATTGTAATTTCAGGCTCTAATATGTGACGCTAATAGCCTTCAAGGGATACTTCATTTGCATTTTTACACCTAAAAGCACTGGTGCTTGACTTTTATTTTGCAGGGGTGAATTTTCTTATCTGACAAGGAAAAGTGTGAGTATGTGTGTTACCGATGAAATGAAGTGCTGAATTTAAAGGGAACTCCCTGCATTAAACGAGCATGGTAATGTTTGTACTACATCTAAAATTGTGCTAAGGTAGCCATTAATAAAGACTTCACTCTGGTTTTCTTTAAACGATTTTTTCAAAGCTGTTTCTTATGAAGGGCTTGTTACAGCAGGGTGTACGGTGCATGGAGTGCATCTCTTCCTGCTGCTGCTGGTGAATACGGGGGTCACTTGGTCATCTCTTTTGTATTTGTTGCGGCTCTGATGATGAGACGCGGAACCGAGTCTTTGAACCTTTGCATTAGTGATGAGCTTTCTCTTTCTCTCTTTATCTCTCATCACCATATTTTACAACTGAGCCTCTCTTGTCAAACGCTGGTCCCAACCACCCACACAGGTATGCACATGTGTTACCATGTGCACTCACACACACACACACACACACACTCACACATACAGAGGCACACGGTTCAGTCACTTACAAATAATTCCAGAACCATTTTGCACCTAAAAGCAGGGACAAACCTACACAACAGACAGCCCTATAAATGGACCATGCCCATCATCTTCCTCTTCATCCTCTCCTCTTCTCATCATCAGCAGCTCCATTTAAAACATTGTGCTCTGTGAAAAAGAGGTTGATGGTCCACTGCCCGTGCTAAGGCTGTGTCTGAGAAAAAAAAAATAAACAGCTGATTGGTTGTTTGTTGCTGTGTGGCTGGAAGATGTCATGCACAACCAGTGTCAGACACTCCTATCGCTGCTGCATAAACACTGATCAGGAAAAGCAAAGAATTTGCCACATGAGGGTTCAAAGCAGGTGTGGTAAATATGAATGAGCTAGGGAAGGTAGGAGAAACACAGCTTTAAAGTTATCCTTCTTGGTCCTCTTTTTAAGTTTGTGAAATGTTAAAATATGTGGCAGTTGTCTTTCTGCACAATTTTGATTTGATTCTTGTGGAAATCATTGCCAGTGATGGCAAGACTTGTCATTCATTATGTTATAATTAAACACCAGCACAAGTCTAATTTTACAGTAAATTAATAACACTGCTAGAAAAGATGTGTGTGTGTTTGTGGCTGGGGTTATGTGTGGACGAAGGTGACTTATTGCTCTCGTATTCACCCTATGCAATGGACGAAAACACTCACCCCCCTGTGCCTCTAAGTTCATGACTATGTGTGTCAGGATTACCCATCATGCTTCTTGTCACATATTACCTGGTGTGCATTAGAGCCATTTAGACCTCTTTATCATCATCTGCACCTTGGCTCTGCTTGCGGCAGTAATAGAGAAGACTTCATCACAGGGGTCCACCTCACATGGGCCTTTTTTGCTCATTTGTGGGATTTTGGGATGCTAATATGTTGGATATTTAACAGTGATTCTCCTTGTAGGCCACCTGAGTGACAGGGAGGCTGCTTAGTCATCCGAGGAAATCTAATGATCTTAGCCTTCAGAGATCAGGCACAGGGCCCTGGCTGTCTCTCCCAGACTCTCTGTCTCAAGCAAGTCTCTGCTATCTTCTCCTACGGAGTGTTCGATGACGCCACAGCCTGGCTAGAGTCACGACTCACCTCTTATCGCCATGATCGCAGGTTGTTTATCATGTGTGGAGCTTTTACAGCCGCATCAGTCCAGCTGAATGTGTGTCACAATTATTTTCTGGTCACAACACTGTATCAAGGCCCCCTGTCACTCCGGCAGCACCAAACTCTCTATCCTCAAGGCGTCACTCGAGTTAGTCATAGCAGGGTGAGATGACAGCCACTGCCTTGACATGCAGGGAATTGACAGGCTAATTCAAGATGGCTGCCTTCACACAGCTCAGACATGAGGCATTTGGGCAGGAGGAAGTGTCTTTAAAAACCTCAGTCGTGTCTTGATAGGAAAGTCATCCCTTTGCTTTATTGTCTCTTTTTCTTGTTTCCTTTCTATGTTATTTTGCTTTTTTTCTGTCTGCAATCAGAGCAGCCATACCTTTTACCTCTGCAGAGGTACAGCAGGGAACATTAACTGTTCCTAATGAAGAGGGCAGAAAAATAAAGCACTTCATCTTAAATTGCCCTCTTGGCGCTGTGATATAACACTCCAACACAATTAAAAGATGAACATAAGCAGAGGTATAATACCATTATGTTGCTGTCCAGTAGAAAGAATCTATCTTGCATGCACATAAAGAGAGAATAAAAAGATTGAAATGTCCTTTTTGTGTTACAAAAAACTTCCATTCCTTAAAATAAATTTTCTAAAGATCTGCATTTTGTACTCTTTCTTTAACATTTTGTACTTTGAGTACAGTGAACTCATTGTCATGTTCAAGAAACCAGTCTGAGATGATTCCAGCTTCATCACATGGCGCGTTATCCTGCTGGAAGTAACCATCAGAAGATGGGTACACTGTGGTCATAAAGGGATGGACATGGTCAGCAACAATACTCAGGTAGGCTGTGGCGTTGAAACGATGCTCAATTGGTACTAAGGGGCCCAAAGTGTCCCCCACACCATTACACCACCACAAACCACCAGCCTGAACCGTTGATACAAGGCAGGATGGATCCATGCTTTCATGTTGTTGACGCCAAATTCTGACCCTTCCATCCGAATGTCGCAGCAGAAATCGAGACTCATCAAACCAGGCAACGTTTTTCCAATCTTCTATCAGCCAATTTTGGTGAGCCTGTGCGAATTGTAGCCTCAATTTCTTGTTCTTAGCTGACAGGAGTGGCACCCAGTGTGGTCTTCTGCTGCTGTAGCCCATCTGACTCAATGTTTGACGTGTTGTGCTTTCAGAGATGCTCTTCTGCATACCTCGGTTGTAACAAGTGGTTATTTGAGTTACTGTTGCCTTTCTATCAGCTCGAACCAGTCTGACCATTCTCCTCTGACCTCTGGCATCAGCAAGGCATTTTCAGCCACAGAACTGCCGCCCACTGAATATTTTCTCTTTTTTGGACCATTCTCTGTAAACCCTCGAGATGGTTGTGCGTGAAAATCCAAGTAGATCAGCAGTTTCTGAAATACTCAGACCAGCCCGTCTGGCACCAACAACCACGCCACGTTCAGAGTCACTTAAATCACCTTTTTTCTCCATTCTGATGCTCGGTTTGAGCAGATCATCTTGACCATGTCTACATGCCTAAATGCAGTGAGTTGCTGCCATGTGATTGGCTGATTATAAATTTGCGTTAACGAGCAGTTGGACAGGTGTGCCTAATAAAATAGCCGGTGAGTGTATATATGTGAAATCAGTCTGTCACCTTATATCACAAATGATTTTTCCTTTAAGAACTGGAGCACATCTATTTTAAACAATGCAGCATTTTTGTGTTGCATGTATTCATACAGTGTATCACAAAAGTGAGTACACCCCTCACATTTCTGCAGATATTTAAGTATCTGGGTTTAGCTATTAATGGCTATATTTTGAGTTATTTTGAGGGAAAAATAAATTTACACTATTATTTAAGCTGCACACAGACAACTTTACATTGTGTCAAAGTGTCATTTTGTTAGTGTTGTCCCATGAAAAGATATACTTAAATAACTGCAGAAATGTGAGGGGTGTACTCACTTTTGTGATACACTGTACATTTGTGTATTCCTGTTTTTGTTTAATTTAGCTTGTTTAGTGTTTGAACACTAGTTTTGACTTATAGTGGTACAATTTTTGACTGCCAGCACATATATAGTTTTTTTTAAAATTTGCATTGTTTCTATTTTGTTGTCTATTTCTACTAGCCACATTTTTTAAGGCCCTAGCTATGTGTTTGCCTTTGTTGGTGGCGATATTGTAAGGCAGCCTGCAGTGCTTGCGTGAACCAGAGAAACAAATACACTACCTCACACAGGAATGAACTAAAGAGTGAGGGTGTTTGGCTTGTTCTGCTGCATCTCTTTGTGCTTTTAAAGCTAACCTGACTTTGCACAGCTGTTTGATTCATCATGACCACAAACTGTGTATTACTTAGTCTGTAATCTTTTGTTTATGATATGGAGTTTTGAAGCTGATTATCATGAGTGCCATTTGAAAGAGCCTGTCTCAACCTAGCTTTGTTCTAGTTAGAATGAGGTAAAGAGACTTTAAGTCTGTTGATATTTATTTTTGTTGTAAGTATTGTCTGTCTTGGCTTGGTGTGTATGTGGTTTCTGGTGCTTCTGCTGCCGGCCTCATGCGGATGCTTGACAAACTGTATTTTCTAACACTTCCACATAGTCTTCATATTTTAAGACCGTAAACTGATGCTCGAGCTTTACTTGAAAGAATCACAAAGATACAAGGTGTGTCATCTTTGGCGGCACCTCTGGTCTTGAGTGGTATGTGCAGGTGTGCTCTCACTCCCTTTAGAGGACCAACCACTGGTGGGTAAATTGGGCTAATTTAATTTGGCTGAGACAATGCAATTTAACATTCTTCTGATAGTTTAAGTACACACCATGAAAGCGTTGTGGTGCAGAGCTTAAAGCTTTTTGCGAGTGTCAATACTTGTCTTTACTCGAGTCTTTATATAGAGCATCTGGAAAGTATTCACAGTGCTTCACTTTTTCCACATTGTGATATGTTACAGCGTCATTTCAAAATGGAATAAATTCATTTTTCCTGAAAATTCTACACACAACACCTCATAATGATTACAGAGAAAAAGTTTTTTTAGTATTATTTTTTTTGCCATATTTTAAAAAGGAAAAGCTAAGACACGCTAGCTTGGTACACCTACCTTTGGGCAGTTTAGCTCATCCCTCCTTGCAGCACCTCTCAAGCTCCATAAGGTTAGATAGGAAGCATCAGTGGACAGAAATTTTCAGATCTCTCCAGAGATGTTCGATCCGATTCAAGTCTGGGCTCTGGCTGGGTCACTTAAAGACATTCACAGAGTTGTCCTGAAGCCCCTCCTCTGATATCTTGGCTGTGTGCTCAGGGTCGTTGCCCTGCTAAAAGATGAACCATCACCCCAGTCTGGGGTCTAAAGCACTCTGGAGCAGGTTTTCAGCCAGGATGTCTGTACATTTCTGCATTTATCTTTCCTTCAATCCTGACTCATCTCCCAGCTCATGCCACTGAAAAACATCCCCACAGCTTGATGCTGCCACCACCATGCTTCACTGTGGGGATGGTATTGTCCAGGTGATGAGTAGTGCCTGGTTTTCTCCAAACATGATGCCTGGCATTCACACCATAGAGTTCAATCTTTTAATCTCTGTCTCATCAGACCGGAGAATTTTCTTTCTCATGGTCTGAGAGTCCTTTAGATGCTCATGTTTCTTTTACTAAGAAATGGCATCCATCTCACCACTCTACCATACAGGCCTGATTGGTGGATTACTGCAGAGATGGTTGTCCTTCTGGAAGGTTCTCCTCTCTACACAGAGGACCACTGGAGCTTTGACAGTGATCATCAGGTTCTTGGTCACCTCCCTGACTAAGGGCCTTCTCCCTGATCACTCAGTTTAGATGGGCGTCCAGCTCAAGGAAGAGTCCTGATGGTTCTGAACTTCTTCCATTTACGGATGGTATTGGCCACTGTGCTCATTGGGACCTTCAAAGCAGCAGAAATTTTTCTGGAACCTTCCCCAGATTTGTGCCTGGAGACAATCCAGTCTCGGAGGTCGACAGACAATTCCTTTGACTTCATGCTTGGTTTGGGCTCTGACATGCACATGTTGCCTATGGGACCTTATATAGACAGGTGAAGCATTGTGAATACTTTCTGGATGCACTGTGTGTACATTTTAACTTAATTTAGATGACTCAGAAACACATGTAGTTTGAGGAGCAATAAAAAACATAATAGTCATAATAAAGCAGTACACTAATTCCAAACAGTTATATTAAAATAATTCAAAATACTCAGTAAAGGCTCCAATAATGCTGAAAGGTACATACAGGTTTTGGAACAACATATGCTGCCATCCGAGCCACGTCTTTTTCAAGGAAGTCCCTGCTTATTTCAGCAAGACAATGCCAAGACACATTCTGCACGTGTTACAACAGCGTGGTTTTGTAGTAAAAGAGTGCTGGTACTAGACTGGTCTGCCTTCAGTCCAGACCTGTCGCCCATTGAAAATGTGTGGCACATTATGAAGCCCAAAATATGACAACAGTGACCCCGGACTGTTGAGCAACTGAAACTGTTTATCAAGAAAGAATGGGAAAGAATTCCACGTCCAGAGCTTCAACAATTACACAAACACTTTTTGAGAGTTGTTAAAAGGAAAGGTGATGTACCACAGTGGTAAATATGACCCTGTAACAGCTTTTTTGGAACATGTTGCAGACATCAAATCCAAAATGAGTGAATATTTGCACACACACACACACACACACACACACACACACACACACACACACACACACACACACACACACACACACACACAGAAGTGCTTCAGTTTGAACAAGAAATATCTTGTCTTTGTAGTGTATTTAACTGAATATAAGTTAAAAAAGGATTTGCAAATCATTGTTTTCTGTTTTAATTTACTAATTTGCTTGTAGTTTTTCTCAAAGATGAGTTAATTTGACACCCAGTAAAAAGAAAGATAAAAAAAAATAAAAGGGCTTAATCAGAATTCTGTGCTCTCAAAATAGATGCCTCTGTATGAGCTATGAAAGCAAATGAGACTTAAAAGCAAGCTAACATATGCACTGGACAAGATCTGCAAAGATATAAGTAGTATCACTTTGTCCAAAGGGGGGAGCACAAAATTGGCATAACACTGAAAACTCCTCACATGAGCTTTAAAAGTAATTGAAAATACATGCTTTTTAAAGGGCAATTGCGAGAAAACAGAATTATAAGATGACTTTTACTTCAAACTACATAATGCACATAGCACTACCTATAAGACTGGAGAATACTAAATTACACATAACTTATCTCTGTGTGGATTATTCTTTTGTAATATATTAGGCTAATCTCTGTACCTTTGTAATGATTTTTTTATTCACTTACAGTGCAACACTTTCTTTATTTCTATTGAACTCTTTTGATCTCTTCTGTGTCAGTGCACCTGCTCTCTTTGGATATCTCTTTCTCTCAGTGCAGTCTCTCTCTCTCTCTCTCTCTCTCTCTCTCACACACACACACACACACACACACACACACACACACACACACACACACACACACACACAGAGAGAGAGAGAGAGAGAAAGCTCACTATCAGCTTCTCTGTTTTTCTCTCTCCTGCACACACGTATACTTACACATCTCTCTCCTTTGCCCTGGTTGGATTTCTCTCTCTCTCTCTCTCTCTGTAATTACAGGCTTCTTATCTACTTCCTATGTTGCGTGCAGAAGCCACCGGCCTCTACTGAGTTTCCTCCTCAAACATTTTAGTGTCACAGATCTTCCACTGGTTCTCCCTCCAGGAGCCAATGAGGCAGGGACACACAATGTGTTTTGACGGCTGCATGAGACAAATCCAAGAGGCACTAAATTCTGGTGGCAGCTTTTGCTAGAAAGAGGCTATTTGAGTGAAATATTGTGGTGTTGATGTGGGTTTGCGTTTGAAAAAGAGGGAGAGAGTGAGTGGGTGGATTAGGGGCTGAGAGAAAATGTGGACTCTGGCGTTGCTCAAAGAGTGAGTGTTTGTGTGTCTCCAGAAGTTGTAAAGTTTGATTTAATTATTCATGTGGAAGCAGTAACATTGCTTCCCAAACCAGCAAATGAAACCCCATCTTGCCAATGAAACTCACAAAGGTCACAGCAACCAATTACTTAATGAAAATGATCAGGTTTCTAATGCAGGTCTGGCCAGAACGCGTTTCCAAATATCCTGCAGCACTTTTCACATAGCTATAAAACAGAGTGTACATCAGCTTTCTTCCAGTGGTGTGCCATCGCTGCACTCTTTAGACTCATCAAAACTCAGAATGGCTGAACCAGCTTTAAGGAGAAGGATTATCACTTATTAAGAAAGGCTAATGTATGATGAAAAAGTTGGCTCTATCTCCATCCTCTTGTCTCTTTGGCTCATCCTCAACTTCTCTCTTTTTTGCCCTAAAACTGTTTTTGTTGTGTGTTCACACTTTCAAACACGAACTTACTCTTATATATAGTGTGAATGCAACAAGAGGACAAACTGGTTTTCTTTGAAGGATCCTGGTGTCTGTGTTTCACTTCTTCTTACCATGCTGCATCTATCAACCTAATACTTTAATCTTATAAGCATGCAAGTAAATGTTTTGTTTTCCTAAGAGGTAACCTGTACAGAACATAAAAAAGGTAAGTCATATGCAACAACTGCAAAGAAATAAAGCACCAGCTGAGTGATGCAACTAGAAAAACATCCGCAAACATACAATAACCGAGAAGCAGACACTTTTCTCCAAAGCAATGTACAGCACAACATCGATATAAACCAGTTTTTAGGGTTTTTTTTCTTTAAAATTTTAACAGACACAAAGTATGATACGTCACAGCTACATCCAGTAGTAGCTAACAAAAGTTACTCAAACTCAATGTTTTAAATCAGTGATACTGCTTGACAAACAAACAAGTCTAATGCTTTCCAACTGATAATGTCTGAATACTTTATATTGCTGTATTCTTGATGTTGGAGATGTTAGAATTTGCTTTTTATGCCTTTAATGTGAGAGGACAGGACAGTGGACAAAGTAGGAAACAGGGTGAGAATGGGGAGTGACATACAGGAAAGTTGCCACAGGTTGTACTCGAACCCAGGCTGCCCACTCACCACTAGGCCATCTGTGCTCCAGGTGAGAAACTCTTGAACCTGTCACTCGTATATAATAAAATATGTGAACACTATCATAAAAGATGACTTGGGAAGTCTAATAAAAGTTTCAGCTCAATAGAAAGAATTAGAGTCTTCAGCAGTGCTTGGTTTTCTGAATTAAGGGGATATGTTTCTTTTTTCCCCCTCTTTCATGTATAAAGCTCTCTTTGAGTTTTAATCCATCGACAACAAAACACTGTCCTGGGACAAACAGAGGGAGGACTGTGGAGTGGATTTTGTTGTCCATCTGTTACACAGAAGTCCTGCTAGGAAGGGAATGCCTGCACTGAAAACGGTCCATCAGCAGCTTTGTCATTGTACACATGGGCATGTTTTACTCTCATGACGTATTGAACAAATAAAAAAAAAAAATCTGTATTTGCCCTTTAGTGCAAGTTGCATGTTACAAAATGAATAACCCCCCACTGCTGGGAGACATTTTTGACCGACATGTGATGGACAGTTGTGCGTCCTCTGGCTGCTTAACACCACATATGAGGCTATTTTGGTGATGATCTCCTTCAGCACCGCGGACAGCTCCGTCTGCGCCCAGCCTCTCTCTGTCTCCATTGAATCCCTTCTCCTCCTGCTGCTGCAGTGACAGAAAACCTTCTTTACTATGTTTTACTAAAAGAATGCAACAGCAGCGAGCATGCTGCAGCTCTGCATGCATCTCCACTTCTAAATATTTCTGCCTGGTAATGCAAAACCAGGCATATTCTGCTTAATTATTAAATGCATTGCAGACTGCACGGCTCGAGCTGTGTGGCATGAGGTAATCGCTGCAGTCCGGTTTGTTTCATGCTTCTCTATGAGCCAACAAGTGGGAATTTTGGAAATAGACATCAAGAGTGCGTTTATTGTTCCTTCCACGATTTTAAAAATGCTGACACGTTCTGAGCATCATTTCAAGAGGGAGGCAATCATTAAGAGTTGATCATAAACTATAGTGACGTGCAGATAAATTATTTGACAGGCCTATGGATCGGTTCAGGTGACGTAGCAGTAAAAGTGATTTATGATTGTGCAGGGTGGTTATTGCAACATTGACAAAGTCGATCTATTGGCTCCACAGTGGATTAAGATGATCGACCATGTGATCGGGATTTAAACACCTTTCTGCCCCTCGCGTAATCCCGTTCTTGTCATATTCTAACAGCCTTCAGGAGTGATCGATCCGCTGCAACCTGTGCGCAGAGCAGGCGATGGAGCGATATTCAGGCGAAGGCGGCGTTTTGGCTGTACGGTGACGTTTTAAGGCAGGTCCTGGTCAAACCTACCAATGATACAAGTCGCTCCTATTCTGTTGGGACTGATCGCAATGAACGGGTGTCGGAGCTCTGCACGCCAAAGGAGCAGCCAAAGCGAGACGCGGCGATCAAGGGGATGCGGCATCGGTACGCGGGAGCTGTCCATCAGCACCAAACCACCGACCAAAAGCAAGCAAGCAGCGCGCAGAACCGAGACCCAGCCGCTCCTGTTTTCAGCCTGCCGCCCCCGCCCTCTTCTCACTACCGAGACCGCGCTCCGACCACCACCGCTCAGCGTCAGAGCCTCCAGGAGCTCCCGTGTCTGAGTCAGCCCTCCCGGAGACCTGTTCGCAGCGGAGACCCTCTACCTCTGACGAGCTACGATACCCCCCAGCGACCTTCATACCAAGCCGGTGAACCCAGCACCTGGCAACCGGCACACCTGCAGCAAGATCCCTGGGCCCCGGACGGCTCTCAGCAGAAGCAGCCGCCGGCGTCGCAGTCAGATAAGCAGCCTGTTTTTCCGAGCTGCCACTGCAGTTTTTCCGAGCAGGAAGCGAGCCTTTCCAAAAACCAGCCCCATCCTGTCGATTCTCACCCACCGCAGCCCTCCCCACCTTTCCCGCCTCCTATACCTCCGCCACCATCATCCTTCTCCTCTCAGCTCTTTTCCCGGGAATCTAAACGGGGAGATCGGCAGCGAAGGAGTGCCGATAATTACCAACAGGCGAGCATCGTGGAACGCTGCAGGGGAGGAGGAGGAGCAGGAGGGCAGCGAGACCACAGGCAGTTGTTGCAGCAACAGCAACAGCAGCAGCAACAGCAACAGCACAGTCATTTAAGACTCCAACAGAGGGACCCCTCCCCTGAAGGAATCCGTGCAAACTCACAGAAAGGGCGCTCTTTCAATGTATGTGAGTCAGCCGAGGCTAACAGGAGAGCATTCGAGTGTCAGACTCAGGACCTACAGCAGCAGCAACAGATCCCACAATTACGAGCGCAGCAACAGCTTCTGGTGGGAAGCAGCTTGCCGATCAACTACTGCGCCAGCGGCTCAGGAGAGCTATGTAGGACTCACCAGGTTCCTCAGCTGCAACCGCACGAGCAGCAGCAACAGCGGCAGCAGCAGCAAGGCGCACTGGGGCTCTGTCCCCAGCGTCCGCAGCACTGTGAGCAGGACCGACACAAGTCTGCGAGGATCTCCGGGCAGGCAGGCGAGCTCAGCCGCGAGTCCAGAGTCTCATCCCCGGTAACACAACAGGCGTACGCGGGGAACTCGTCTGCGACTGTCAGCAACAGCAGCAAAGACAGCCCCAACTACGGCTCGAGCTATCACCTGTGGCCAGAGAGCCCGCATAAAGGCGAGGAGAGGATCCGCATCGACCCCCACAAGGTACATTTTTATATTCTCTCCTGCGATATCATATCAGTGTATCTAAAAATGACAAGAATGTTTTCTATCCACGACCACGCCTGTCATATGATTTTGATAAAGCCAATTTGCTCATGTGTGCGCCGTGCACGCGCCATACACATGATATGAGTGTCTGTATGTAAAAGATGAGGAGGGGGTCATTTTTGAATCGTCATTCATGTTATTTCCTAAAGCACTGACATTACGATCACACGTATAATCCAGCGCGAGATGTTTCTTATCCAACCCGATACACATTCTTGCGCGAGCACGCACAAACAAACCGCGAACGCGAACCCTCACGCGCACACACACCTGTTCCATGTTGCAGTGTTGTTTTGAGTAGCCCGCTGAACATATTCAAACGACGCTCCCCGGCAGATAAATAAGGAACAAAGCGTTTGTTGTTTTCACCAAACAGAGGGTTTTTGTCTTCATTTGGCTTTCCAACACTAAGATAATGGCTAGCTTTGTAACATTAGGCCCGAACCTGTCCACGCGAGCAGCTCTTGGCCCTGTAACGTACTTTAAAAGTCACTTTACAGTCATGTACTTGCTGTGTGTTCCGCTTACAGAGCTGCCTCGCTGTCATGTCCACTACTGAAATGGACAGAGTAACATGTATAGAGTACATAGTTTCCTTTCTAATAACAGAGATAAAGATATCAATCTTGACAAACAAATTTATGTATAGAAATCAAAGGACGAGTGGCTTGTTTACGCTTTCAATATGACACACAGGATTAAAAATATGTTAAAGATGAAAACAGTGATAATGTGAGAGGATGAAAACGTACAGTAGGTGTGTTGCTTTCTCTCATCCTAGCAAGTCTTAAGATATCTGACAACATGGATTTAAGTTTCCATTTTTATTTGCTTGATATTTGACGGCTACATAAACAATTTAACTGTTCTATCTGTATACTGATGCTCTCAACGCTAATCTGACATGAGCAATCTAAATGACAAAACAAAGCTAATGACTAAATATTAGTGCACAAAGTATCTTTATTTTTAAATGGGCATCAGTTTCAACTTTACCATGTCTCCCTGCCTCAGAGTTTCCTCTGCAGATGCAGCTGATCTGAAGTTTTACATCACAGAAATGGGAAAAGCAAAGGAGCCTCTGATGAGGCTGCAGCATCTAAATAAGAGCACCCGACTCCTCTTTAAAATGCTGCAGATGTTTTGGGGAGCTGAGCTGGTGCCAGTAGCAAAAGGTGGTACACCAAACCACCTTGACATGGCTGTTCTGATCTTGGCTCAGTCTTGGAGCATCAGCAAAACAAATAACTAGAGGGAAAGAAAAGTTCACTTTTCTTGAAGTTATCATTGGACTGGTCCAAGTTAGAATCACATAGAATTAGGCTCTGGAACTGACATTTATTGTACCTGTCCAAAGTTTGTCAAGGTAAAATGACTGCATCATTCGGAAAGTATACTGGTCCACTATGAGGGCTCTATTGTCCCAATCTGTGTATTAGTGCAGCATAGAGGAATTCAGTACAGGAAGTCAGATATTGTAACCTTTAATGTGTCTGGACCATGGATTATGTAACCATGATTTAGGCCTTCATAAGTTAAAAATAAAAACACTTAATATGTGTTGAAAAATGTCACTGGACAGTCTTCAGTATGTCTGTTTTATCACTGATAGATGGTAAAAACAAAACAACACAAAACACAAACTTACCTTTTAAATCCATTCTGATTAAGATGTGAGGTTTTTATTTGGATTCTCTAAACTGTTGTTGCTTATTTCTGATGGCTGACGCAACGAAAAGCTAGAAAACAAACTCAAAATGTCAGTTTGAAGACGGATGGCAGTCATTGCAGCATCCTCAGATACAGTTACAGAGTAATGAATATAATGACAACTGAGAGCTTTAAGAAATCTTTTTACACTCTGATAAACAATCAAATGGCAAGTAAAATCCCCTGTAAGCAAAATAAGTGTTTCTTAAACGAGCACTACTTGAAATAGGAAATCTGAAAGGGAAACCTACCATCAACATTCTTCCCTTAAAGACTTGCTAAGCATCAAACCTTTTCCACTCGCTCTGATCCAAGTATTTTGATCTGGCCAGACACACTTATCCATTCAGGGGTATTTGTGGGATCGTGGTTACATCTTATTGAGCAGCCCTCAATGAAACTGCCTCCCCTTTTGAATTCCCTTAAACAAAACACTTGTGACAGGACAAGCCCGATAAAGTGTATACGATTACAGCAAACCCTGAAACCTGATCGCCCACCCACTGAACTGATGGCAGCTCGTACGATATTGTGTCCTGCCTCAATAACATTGTGTGTTTGAAAGGTGCGCTGCTGCTTCCTTTGTGATTGGTTGTGTAAGTACTCTAATGCTGCCACTTACTGCCAGGCTGGTGTCTCTAAAGAGACTCTGTTATACATAAACATGGGGGATTGGATCTTGTTTTTTCAGAATACACAGAATCTGTTTCTCAGACACCTGTAATCAATCAATTTTTTGTGATTGATTAGTCAGATTACATTAAGAGGTTACATTAAGAGGTTAAGTTTCAAATTCTTCCTTTAATCAATCACGTTTGAAAGTTTTATTTCCTTAAAGAAGTAGTGCCAAACTTCATTACAATTTAAAGAGCCTGGGCGAACTTATTCATGTATTTAATTTAATGAAATGTGTTGGATACTTAAAAACAGGCGTAAGTTTGAAATCCTCTTACTCAAGAGGTTTATTTTATCAGCCAAAAAAAAATCATTTGTTACTTTAATTGGGCAAAGAACTTTGGTGAAATAGCAACCTGTTGCAGCATGACAAATTTGATCAGACAAGATATCAACAGGGACATAATAGTCCAAAATCCTCAGTCATAAAGCTGATACCCTCATATTTGCTTGAAACTCTACAGTTTTCCATATTTTTTCAATATATTACAGTGAAATTATAGCTTACAGAGGCTATTTGTGACTTAGACCACATTTAATCCCTTTCCACTTCTTCTCATTCATTGCAGATTTATCATTTCATGGCTTAATGAAATTGCAATTGAAGAAAAAGACAAACGTAGGATAGAGATCAAGTTAAAGTTAGAAAAGGAAACAGAAATATTCATAGTCTTGGACCATCTGTGTTCTCCTGTCACATCACTCTCGTTTGTTGGGTGCTTCGGGCTTTGGGGCTATGTGTGTGTGTGTGTGTGTGTGTGTGTGTGTGTGTGTGTGTGTGTGTGTGTGTGTGTGTGTGTGTGTGTGTGTGTGTGTGTCAGACTAGTTGCCAGCCCACCTTTCTAGAGAACATAAGGTTATGTGTGTCATTGCAGAATGGATGGCTTTAGAGAGGAGAAGAGCCATTACAGCCGAGCCTTTTGTGCAGATGCTGCCAAGCTGCGGTCCAACACGTGTATCATCAGCCTATATGATCTGAGAAAGGTCAACACGGTGTTCATCAAAGTATCACCTGCAACCAACTTAGTGTCTGTTAGATGCTGACTGCAGGATATCATGCACGTTGGGTTTGACGCTCTGTCTCTCGGGTTGAGTTCCTTTAGAAGATCGAACATTTTAATCTGGCTTTTCATTCGGAGTAAAGATTTGACCAGAGTCCAGTTTTTTTAATTTTTGTTTCGTCTTTGGTGTTATTTAGTCATGATTAGCTATTTTACAGGATTTTGGGGGGAGCTTTTTTTAAATTAAGTTTACCTTCTGGCTTTTATGCCTTCAGTGAGAAACAGGACAGGTGATGGAGGAGGGAGAGTGGGGAATGGCTTGCTGCAGAAAGCCCCACAGAGGCTAAACACAGGGCACAAGATTAAACCACTGAGCAAAATCAGAATGCTTGTATGAAATGAGTGGTTTTTGTGAAGTTATAAAGAAAACGGCCTAAGTTTGAGCTGCAACATTCATTCATTTTCTGCTGCTTATCCTGTTCAGGGTTGCGGCTGGCTGGAGCCTATCTCAGGTGTCTTGGGGTGAGAGGCGGGGAACACCCTGGACCTGTCGCCAGTCAATCATAGGGCTGACACACAGAGACAGACAGAAAAAATAACAGAAAGAAAGAAATACTTCCTTTGTTTCTGTTTTAATATATCCCCCTCCTCCACTCATTGTTCAGATTTTCCTACAACAGAAACGATTTCTTTCCAGGGCAAATCTAGTGTTTTTAAAAGGTTGTCTGCTGTCTAAACAAAGGAAAATCTTGAGGTAATTTGGCTGCCGTCTCTCTTTAAAAACCTACTTTGTCTTCAGTTGTGTGTTAGTGTTGGTTTTGTAATATCGCTGAGATAATATTCACTGCTTGAGCTTTGGAACAATTGATGCTGACAGATGTTCTTACAGTGCTTTGTTTTAGTGTATGCACTCCTGCCAGGAGAAACATTAGGTTGATTTAAACTTTCTGTATCGGTCATCTCTGCTGCTGTTACACAGGCCTACGCTTGTTTTCCTCTCATTAGGGTGCCCATGCTTCCACTGCCTCCTATGTGAGTGTGTGTGTTTGTGTGTGTGAGAGGGCAGCCAACACCTTGAAAGTAAACACACTGTGCTTTAAAAACTGAAATGTCAGACAAGGGACAGATCCTTTGGTTCACATCCTCTGTTTGTGATGAAGGAGTGGCACTGCTGTAGATCTGTGATAAGGCAAAACAATCGCAGTCAGAGAGGTAGGTGAGCGCTGTGTGAGACACTCAATTTGGGCTGCAGCTGGCAACACACAGGCTGTAAGTATGAACATGAAGCTCTTTTAATAATTGATCGCTGTTTTCCCTATTTTTTTTTTTTTTTTTTTTTTAAGCTGGCTGTGTTTAAGTGCTAGGCTGCGCTCACTGCTCTGAAATAGATTTGTGTTACCATGTGTGTTGCTATGGAGAGATCAGCCTGCTATTGTGTAGAGCTCTCTCTCTCTCTCTCGCTCTCTCTCTCTCTCTCTCGCTCCGGGTGTTGAGTTTGGTCAAGGAAACATGTGCAGAACAAGACTATCTTTTGGATTAAGGTCTTTATTTATTTATTTTATTTTATTTATTTATTTACACACAACAGGTTTGCACATGCTACACACACACACACATGCGCTCGCACACACTGAAGGGTGTTACTGTAAGTGGTTCAAACAGTGCTCCACTTGATGTAGTTCATTCCCTTTGCGTTTCATTTGAGTGAGCCTGCACAAGGAGAAGTGTATTGAATTACTTGCAGTCCAGTTGAACACAAAGAGTGGAAAGAAAGCGTGTTGGGGGTTTCCTCACCGCTTACTTACTTACTTACTCATTCGACGGATGGAGGCACAGCATGGCAGATGTTTTCGCTCTGCCAGCAGTTGATGCAATTTGTAACCCGACTGCTCGACCTCTCATGATGTTTCTCTTTCCTAATGCGTGTTGTAACTTACACTTTTTTTTCCCTCTGCTCCTGTGCTAGCATGCCAAGTCCTCACCGTGGCTCTTAGCTTAATAAATGGCTGTAGTTCATTTATATGGTAATTCCTGTGAGATGCTAGCCAAGAGATGCCAGGCATATAATGTATCACCACAATGCATATGCTTTATGGCTAATTAGGTTATTGATCTGAGGCCGTTCCCGCGTTAGGGCGTGATCACAACACAAAAGGGTATGAGAGTATGAGTAATGCAGCTGTAAGCAAATATTTGTTGTTCATTACAACTCCAGAGAGATTCAGACATGCAGTGATGGCTTCATGGACATGTGGTGGGGGCAGGTGTGTGTGTGTGTGTGTTAAGTCTCTGTATATCGGATAATACAGTCGATGTGTGAGCTCATTATTTCAATATTGCCTGCTGGTTGTTTTTGAATGTTTGTTAAACACAGTATTTGGTGGGAGAGCAGAGTGCAGAAACGAGATGCAAGAGATGTGTGATTTCATCATTCTTCTGCTCACACAATCGACTCACGCTTTCACTTGCAGCGTGAAATATGCAAGTTTGGAAAGCTGCTCTTGCCATTGTTAAACTCCATATGGAGAGTGTAGGCTGTGTGTGCATACGTGTGTGTGTTTCCCCACTCTGCCTGCATGTGCACACTGTTTCTCCTCTTTCTCATCAGGTCTTTACACCCTCAGGTCGCAGTGTGACTGCTGATCCCTTGAGCTGCCGTACTACTTCATTTACAGCACATGATACATAACAGTTCTGCTGTAAAACTCAATCACAGCCTCCTCCGGCCACTGATAAATATTCAGCAAGGAACAAAAAGCCTTAGCTGAACTGCATCTCGACAGATCTGCTCTGCCTTGAGCTGTTTGTGGAAAAAGCAAGAACAATTTGTTACCTTTATACAAACAAAGATGCTTCTTTGGGAATTAGAATTTAGCCCGGCCTCTAATCTGGAGGCCGGTGTGTGTTTGTGTGTGTGTGTGTGTGTGTGTAATATATATACAAATGATTGAATGCATACGTTTGTTACGCTATCCCTAGCCTCAGTGGCTCTTTCCCAACATGCAAGCTTTACAAATTGAAACAGAAGATGAGTTGAATGAAGCTGCTTTGCCCCCCTCTCCCCTCCCCACTCTTTCGTTACCTCAGATCACCTTGCTGGAGAGTAAAAAGGAGCTATCATGTATATACAGCAGGAACAAGGTCTGCTGAGGTTAACTACAGGCAATTTAAGCTTCGAGAAAACATCATCTGTTCCATCGGGCATTCTGGCCCGTGCGTGTACGTGTGTACATTCTGCTGCATGTAATTTATGTTTGGTGCATGTCTTCATGTTTATTTCTACCTGTGTTTATGTGAAAGGCAAGTATAGAGCGCAAGGGTGAGTGACTGAGTGGGAGGATAGCATTATGATTATCATGTGCAAACCGCAGAGTTATCTTTACATGCTAAAGGTCACATTAACTCCATGGCAGCCCGTAGCCACGAGGAAGCCCCTTTTCTTCTCCCTGCTCTGTAGTCTTCACAAATGCTTAATTATGCATCTGCAGGCCTGTTTACAAAGAGTGAGCATATGTGTGAATGGGCGCGAACAATATGCATGTGTTTTTAGAGGTGTCAGTAAAAAAACATGGGTTTTATTACAATATGTGAAGTTATTTTTATGCATTTATTCGGTGTTCGCACAATGCTGACATGAGAGGAGTGTGGCGCATCCTTTCTTCCCTCGATTTCTCTCTGTCTTATGTCGGTGGTTGATGTGTGGCTCCTCTATACAGCTGTTCCAGCCTCCATTATCGCTTTCCTTCCAACTGTTAACCCCTTAATGGGCCACTATCGTGCTGCACACACATCCCCTTTTGTTGCTTCCATTTTCTTTTTAACCCTTTCACCAACAATGCTGCCTTCCATCTTTCCCTTCCCCTTTCATCAAGAGTCACAATCATTCATCCTCACTTCTTCTTCACCGTCGGTCTGGAGGGAAAAAGACTTTAAAATAGAACCAATTTACACTAAAGGACCCAGGGGGCATTAGAAAACCGCAGCCCTTAATTTCATAAGCAAGAAAAAAGAAACCACAGCTTCAGGCTGTTAGCACAACTTCTATCCTGAGAGAGGTTATAGACTAGCATGAAAGACAGCGACTCCTCACTGTATATAGAACAGTGTGGGGTCCGATTATGGTTCACCTGGCTGGAAACAAGATTACATCCGGTGCAGTCAAGAACAGTAGATTGTGTTCAGTGTGAGTGTGTGGGTGGGTGGGGGGGTCGTCTATGATTGTGTGCTGGGTTTCCTCTGAAAGCATCTTTGGGTGAATACAAATGTGTTTTCTTTCAGTTCACTTGGGGGAAAGTGGAAAGTGAGGTTTAAAGCCAGATAAGGATATCTGACCACTGCTGCTGTGCTCCTGAGCAGAGTGACATATGGAGGAGGACAGTAAAACATCTCCTCAGTTCATCTTGTTACTGTTTCAATCATTTTACTAACATACAAACAAAACGTGAGTCAGAAACTGTCTGTAACAAAACTCAGTGTGCTTTTGTTCTTTCATATACTGAATCTTTTGCAGTGTAATGCTGCCGTCCCACTGTGTGGTTTTACATTGTGTTACAGCATTGCAGAAGGCAAAGAGGCATGACAACTAAATCTTTCACTGTTCTGACCTGCTGGCCCCATAGTTTCACAGTAATCCTGTCTGTAACCAGTAACACTTTTGTCACTTCCTCTTATGTTGGTAAAGCAGCAAGATGACTTTGTCCTGCCATCTCACCTAAGTGACATTAACAGTGAAGGCGTGATGTTACAGGGTTGCAAACAGTCCTGCTTTGAACTAGTAATGCATGGCTTTAGGAAAAAAAGAAATAATCAAGATTAATGGCATTTAGATATGGCCACTTGAGACTTGAGGCCTCAAAGACCTAGCAGACCCCATTAGGCTATTGACCATTTGAAGTCAGGTGTCTATTATCACTACAATTAATGTGAAAGTAGTGGTACTGGAGTTAGGCTACAATTAGGGCTGCATGATATTGGGAAAAAATAACACTGCAATATTTTTTTTTCCTGCAATATATATTGTGATATTTTTTTTTTGATTACTGCTTCACTCTGTTCAGCTGAAGGATGATAACAGACTCTCTCCTAACTGCCTCTGTGAACGCTATTTGCGATTGCAAAGAGTCTTAATAATATTGATCTATAACATTTCCTGCAAGTGATTCTTCTTTCATCAGGTCAGACTTTTAATTAACACAGAGGTTTCCATTATTTAAGTTTCCCTCCATGACCAAATTATATTACAGGAATAGTATCTAACATGACACACACACACAACGGGAGCGTGCACTTACATCCAGGCTGAGCAGCTGCACAATGGCTCACAGTTTGTCCTCCTGCGTTTGGCCTTTTTTGTAGGCTCGATAAATCTTTTGCTAGAAATGTGAATCAATATGAAGTAATGTTTAGAGACATTTTTAAAACAAGCACAATGCAGTTCTTGAAGATGGTGCATCTTGGAAAGAGAAAAAGGGAAATTTCTGCAGGAAACAAACTTTACTTTACCAGATTACTTGGACATTAAACTAAGACTGTTTCAAGTTTTATGGCAGCTCATGAAATTGTATTAAACAATAAAATGGCCTATTAAAAGATCGAAACTTAGACCTCATAAATAAACGGAGAGCCCATCCTGACTGAAGATGAAGTTGAACACACAGATTTGGAAGCTGCTGCCTTTAGCCCTCAAAGTGTTAAATATAACACCTAATGCGATATCAACTATAAGCAAACTGTCAGATTGTCCCTGCTGTGCTCTGCTCACGTTCATCGCTCCTTCTCTCAGTCACTCAGTTAGTCACGCTGCACATCGCTCTGCTCGACCCTGATGACAGTAGGTGAGATGACAGAACGCCGAGAAGTTGCTCTAACTGTGCGAATTGTGAGATGAAATGTGGTAAAATCTATAAATGGATGGATATATATATATATATATATATATATATATATATATATATATATATATATATATATATATATATATATATATATATATATATATATATATTCAAGTGTACTGATAGATAATCATAGATTATAGCTGACTGAAAAGAATTTGTGGACAAGAGTATTCATTTGGTCATGGCTTCCAGTAAGTAACACCCCTTTGTGACATCACATGGAATAGGGTCAAATACTTGTTTTGCAGGTGAATTAGAAACAGAAAAGAAATGACCTCTTTATCTCATTTCTTGGATCAGATCATCAGTATAGGGAAAGATTTTTTTTATATGACTTATTTGTTTGTAAAGGCTCAAATATGCAAAATGGGGCTACGGTTCGTTGGAGTTGCATTTGCAAGATAGCCTTCATTATCTTCAGCTTCCTAACACCTGTTCAGAGACCAGTGGCTGACATCATCCAGTATGAGGACCTCAAAGTGCAAGTTGCAGATTTATTGTGTGCCAAAACTCTATAAACTTAAAACTAAGAGCAAAAAGCTTAACCACAACCCGACACTTGCAAATTAAAAACTACGGGGTAACAAGAAAGTACCTACATAAAAGCCACTTGGACCCATACTAACATTTCTACCGGATGTTGCACAGTTTTGTGTTAATGAAGAATGATGGCCATTAACAGGAGTGTCGCACTTTTACAAATTCCTTCAAAAGAGCACCTGATCCACCATGTTTTTGCCCATCTCAATAAGTGCAAAAAAAAAAAAAAAACACATTAAACATTTGTATCCTTGGAGAGAATTCACTTAAACCTAGAAATGCTCCTGAGATTCCTCGTTCCTCTCTTCATGCTCTAGCGTCTCCTGTTGGCTCGTGTCCCCCATCCTGTCATAAATCTGAACCAGGATGTTTCTAGGCAACTCTCCAGTCAATCTTTACTGAGTTTGTTGCACTATTGATCTGTCCTGTGCTATAGGTTGTCCTGGCTCCTCTCTCTCTCAGCTATTGATGTTTTTGCCTCAGGGAAAGAAAGAAACTGCCTCCACCTGAATTTACTGAGGGCTCGTTTTCAAATGACTTACAATCACCTCATGATGAAAATAGAAGTTGTCAGGCGCTGACGTTTTTACACTGACACTGTTGTAAGATCTGTGGTTTGATATGAGGCTGGGGTTGTGGGATCGTGATGTGGCTTATGGGCCACTTAAGGGGTATAATCTCTGTGAGGAATATATGGTCTCTGTGGGATGTGAAATAACTGCCAAGGGATCTGTCCTCTAATGAAGATGCCTAAGTCTTCTGGGTCCTCATAGACTGAGCGATGTTTCAAGCTTATGTGTGTTCGACCACATGCGTTATTGGTTGTTTTGATAAGTGGGAGGAAGTACTGGTATGAGAGGCTGCTCAGGTCATAAATCATACTTGTTCACACAACATTGTAAAGTTACGTAATGTTACACTACACTCTCCTACACACTGCTATGTAAGCTTATAGAAGCAGCCACAGAATCCCACATGTTCATGGCACAGATACTCCTGTTAGACTCTCCTCCATAAGAGGACTACTGTACACCTAGATGAGAATGGAGGGTACCTACATGACAGGAACGTAAACCAAAGTGGATAAATTCACACTCTCCTGTGCAACTGTCACGTTTTGATCACCTTTTTTTGTCCTTGCATCAATCTGTTTCATTGCAGTGCGGTTTGAATTCAGCTCCAGCTTCAGCAGTTCAGTATATAAACTTTTGCATCCACACTTTTTAAAGTCAGCACCATGTTGACTTCATGACTGTAAACAAGGCCTAACCTTGGTTGCTTAATCTAAACCATACTTGCTTCACTCGCTATCAGTACAATGTTTTCTCTGAACTTTCTACCCCCTACCTGAACAGCTTTGATCATACGACGCTGACAGAGGGAAGAACTAATAAAAGGCAGTTTTGCTCATACACTCAGTAAAATCATCTTCAAAAGCAGCAAACAATTTAATGTTGCTAAAAATACATTTTGTGTGTGACTTTGCACTGTTGTTGGTTTTTCCTCAGTTCAGTTATTCTGTGAATTAAGAAAAGACTGTGAGCTCCTCACCTCTCTTGGCAACTTTATTTCCCGTTTTGATAGCAGACATGCTTTGATTTTGCGAGACACAAAAGTTATTTGGGATCAAAGCTAAAAACTGCAGAATGTCTTGCAGAGAAGGAGGGATGGTCTGCTTCTTTATACAAATCAGATGGAAATCATATGGCAGGCTGCTCAGGTCCATGGATGAGAAAACAAATGCTATGCATCAGTTTTCAACTGTCCAACAAGGATTTATTACATCCTTATGCTTTGTTCACACCTAATATATATATAAAAATCATTAGTGTGAGTGAATTCTATGTAAAGTTAGTGTAAATTTGCAAGTAGGCATGCATCACGAAAATGATGTGAACTAGGTGGCTGGAAGGGCACAAACTGAGTGAGTTACAAGTGGCCTGAACCATCTCTTAGTTTGTGTGAAAATGTGTCAAGTCTTGTGTCTTCTCTAAATGGAGTTTGTGGTTCATATCTGTATTTGGTAGCTGGAGAACAAGTGGGATAATGTATAAAGAATGAGTGGTTATGCAGACTGGAGTGTGCAGGACCCTTAAACAGTCCTTGAAGTTAAGGAGTCTTGCTCACCCTGTCAAGATTCTAATCCTCATAATCATCCACTCACTATACAGTTTCCAGAATACTCTGTCACAGTGACTGCTACGCAAACCATATTTAAAAACTGAACTTTTATAAGAAAGGACGTAAAAAAAAATGAGCTACAGCTAGAGTTTACCTGTAATGCTTAGATGGATTGAATTTAATGGATGTGCTGTATTACAGATCTCAGACTTCAAATGATTTCATCATAAATACACTCAACTAGTGACTATAAGTATCTTTTCTTTGTGGTTTTTGTGTAGGTTTACAGAAATGAGCTTACATCAGACATCAAAAATAAAGACTTTTTTTTTTTTTTACATAGGACATGTGTTTTTAAGATTCCAATTAGGAGTATAGATTTTGATAAAACCTGTTTAAGTCTTTAGCAGGCGTCTTCCCAATATTTATTTTAGAAAATGTCATATCCAAAAATCAATTCATTTCTTTGAAGCATTTCTTGCCAGGTGTATTTTTGGATGTTGCTTGCATGCTGTGTGATGTTTGGAGGAATCTATAACATTGAAAGGCTATTTTGCTCCTGATTATTTTGCGACACATTGCCAGCTTTAAGTTTCACTCTGTTAAGTGTTCTACCAGGATACCAGGTGTATCTATCATGGCCTCAATCTACAAATCACATTTCTAACAATGCCCTCCTTTAATTTGTTGGAAATTGATCTTGTTCGTAATGAGGCTGTGGGAGTCCCACAGGGAGAGCAGCCCCCCACCAGTTCTCACCCCGATCTCCCCAGGAACTAGTTTATAAGACACAATCTCACTGGAGCACTCATGGGCTAACCTTGTTGGGTCCTAATTAAAATAGCACTGTGTCTCTGCTGAACGTGTGTTAGTCCTAACAATAACACATTCCCACAGGCGTGTACCTTCGTCCTGTCTCTCCATGGAGACTTGGACTTTCTTTTGCTACTTTTTGTTTGTAATCTGTAAAAGATGAGTTAGAGAGAAGGGGGCCGTGACTTTCCAGGAGCCATTTAATATCTGTTATTATTTTTAACTTTGTGTTGTGAAGACAAATCTATAGATGGGGCTTAAGCAACAGAAATAAATCCAGGGTTTTTCTTTCTAACTATAGGAGCTGTTATATCTTCCCACAACCATATATTCCTCATACATTATTAACTTATTTTGGCGGAAGATTTTTTTAGACCCTTCTTCGTTTTTTCAATCTAATCTGAATCCAGTCATGGTCTTATTCTCTGAGTTTGGTTTGGTTCATATTCCTCTTTTATTACTGTATTGTGTTCTCAATGTAAAACAAACAAAAAATGAATTCTGGCCCCACCATGTATCAGATGACTCATAGTTGGATTGAATTTGATCACAGAATGATGCTAACAGTGAACCACTACAATAATGTCATCTTGTTTGTGCTTAGATTTCATGCTATTACTCCATATTTTAAGCCTGGTTATTGGCCCAGGTAAAGGTTACAGCTTCCTTTAGGCAACTTCATCGCTGAGCAAGACGTTTTATAACATATTGTCGCAATTTATTGTGTGCAGATTTTATCGTTTCTTCCTTTTTTTCCTGTGGTTCTAGTCTTCCCTTTGGGATTGGAGGATATTGCAAACAATGGTGCGAGCACAACTGAAGGGGACTGTTGATTTAGAAGTTGTGGTCATAGCAGTTTTTGTTAAGGTTATTAGTTTCCATCACAGATGATTCATTTGTTATTCACACAAGACCTGGAAGCCTCATTCAAACTGATTTTTTAAGTTCCTCGGACCAAGAAGCATTCCATCAAATACCAAACCCCTCTGAGTTGACTGATAGATTGTTGGATCATTGTAAGGGTAACAAAGTCATTCTGGCTCAAATGTGGACATTTTTCCAAAAATGTGAAATTAATATTTAATATTGGTTTAAATGTAATTTGTGCGCTGAAGTTTTCTCTCCCACATTTTTTTTGTTCAGAGCAATGAAACCATGAACCTTCTCCGTCATTTTTCTCACTTTCAAACCATCACAGGAAAGTTTCTATTATCTTTGCGACACAGCTGACGATATTTTTTACTTTTTTTTTTTTTTTGCAGGACTTGAATTCTTTAACTTGATTAAATTGTATCTATATTTTGTTATGCTACTGTCTTGTTATACTTCTCTCTAGTTATAAAGCACCCATGACCTCAGAGTGGTGATTTAGAAAGTGGAGATAAAGTCCCATACGCGGTGTCTGAATAACTCGACCATGTGTGAGACAAACAGTCATGTGAGTGCTAACCTAAAAGGACTGAGGGCTGGTGCTGCTAGCTCTGCTAATGTTAGTGGACCTGTTGATGTTGCTTACTCACAGACTCTGTGACCCTGTTTTTAGATGTGTTGGTTAAATTGTGTCCAAATTTGATCCTTTTTCTGAATTTTTCTTACCTTTAGACCAGTTGACTTGTCAGACTTTAAATTCTGGTACATAACGACTGAAACAAGCAGTTCCGTGTTAGAAATGATTGCTTCTTGTCAAATCATACCTTGTATGTTGTAAAAAAGATGCAATCTTGTGTTTTGTTTCTTCCTATCACTTCTTCGAACGTTACCTTACTTGACTGGAAAACATGTCAAGCTAACATTACCATGGAGGCAGATCTATTCTGAAACGGGGTAAACAGTCTCACCTTGTCTCTATCTTGTCTCATCTATCGTGCTTGAATTCTTAAACTCAGAGCTAAAATTGTTTGCTGTCACTAGGGCTTGCTAGCATCCATGTTGAATCAGAGAACCAGTTGAACTCAGCTCACTGGAGGGCGTCAGTCTATGCAGCAGGTCAAAGGGTCAGCACATTTTGTAAGAACCTGCTGAATAAAATGTCCTCGAGGTATCTTTTAGGCTCATGCAGTGTGATTTTGAGTTTAAACTCGTCATTTTAGGCTTAATAAAGTTTTTTCACATCTGAGCTACAGTTTGAATTCTGAATCAAACAATATGGCTCTACTGTTTCAAAATTCAGGAACACAATCAATATAAAATCCCATGTCCCCGACATTAATACACAGTGGCTGTATATGTTGCGCTACAGTGAACACTGGTGATCTGTGCAGAGTTACTCAAGTTTCACTGAACATGTACAATATGCACCATCTCTCAAACAGATGCCACACTGGAAATACGTGGATAAAACACTTGTCAATGCACTTTTCACGCTCAGCAGCACACACTCCAGTTTTGCCCCTCACACCATCAAAGAGATGCACCCTTCAGTTCACATCCAGTGAGAGTCTGCATAGTTGCGATGGCACCAGACATGAGAAGTCAGTTTGAGAATATTTCTGTAAATACTCATCAAACGTCTGCCACCGGTCCAGTCCCCCCGACTGTCATAAAACACGTGCAGTGGCTGTGGTTTATTCTGCAGAGGGGCAGAAAAAGTCATTATTTAAAAGACATCCTGCAGAGATACGAGGACATGAAGTATACGGCGATAAGACTCTTCACCCTTTCCAGTGCAAGGAGCATCGTTTTAACCTAGATGCTGATAAAAATGACAAATTAAAATTTATAGCGTTGTTCCTGAGATATAACATGTAGGTCAATGCTGTTCATTTTTCAACATGAGACGCTGTGAGAGAACTACATCATATAACTAATTGTGACAAGGAATTGGATGAGGGAAGCATTTGGGGCAACTGGGTTGTTTGTAGCCTGGACCAAAGACAACATGTGCTTCAGAAAAAGACAAACAAGACAAGACTGAAGAAGAGATTCATGGTACGATACAATCACAACAATGTTATACAACCACCAGACAGCACCTTTTTAAGCTATGTGACGTCAGCCCCCTTGTTTAAAGAAAATATTTTTTATTGAAATTCTGAGACATCATTGAAATAATAGAGACTGCTTTGATTTTTGGCTGTAAATACAATCACTAAGATCTGTATTTTAAATGCAATACTGATGACAGCACTGGTAATGGGCATGCCTTTTGTTACGTTTCTCAATAACAAACTCAGACACCTTCTGTGAGGACCACGATAAGCTTTTCTTTCACAATTAGCATTTTTCAGATGGTCTTTTTGGACGGGCCATCTTTGGACATTACACTCTGTTACTCCATATCTTTTGGCTGCCTGACGATTGTTTAACATCTCTGCTGCACTGATGTCACAATCTTAAACTACGCATCGTAACTTCACTTTAGTTGTCTGTTAACTTGGCAAACTTTTGTTCCACTTTTGCTCTGGACGATCAGCAGGCCTCTCCATATTTCATCTCTTGTGATCTACAGACCACAGCCACAGTGAGGAAGTTGTAGTTGTATAGCGACCCTAGAGAACTATCCATGTGTCAATAATTGGACCCTGATTATAAGACAACTCTACTTTTTCACATTATTTTTACTGAAAAAAACCTTTGTCCTATATTCGAGTTAATACGGTAATCTTTACTTTTTGGGGCTTAAAACTGCCCTAGCCCTCTTCTCGTGCTGCTTCTTCATTAAACGTGTCCCATATGCTGCTTATTGTCATTAAGAACGCACTCATAATGAGGGTTTCTCCACCATCGATGTGGAGCTGCAGCCTCTGGTTTCCTCTGTTTCTGGCAGTGCTGAGTGATGTTCCACATGCTGGTCAGGGATGTTCGGAGGAGCCCTGAAGCCTGCTGGCCTGTCAAAGAAATGTGACAGTGTCCTGTGTGCAGGGACAAACTGGAGAGTGTAGCCTGCAGCTCTCAATCACTCCGGGGGCTGGCAGAGACACCCACAGGGAGCTGTCTACTCTCTCTTTCATTTATCTCTTTCTCTTTTACCCTCTCTATCTTTCATGTTTCCTCACTTTCTAAAGCTCTATCCTATTTGGTCCTTTGTCCCTCTTTCTTTTTCTCTGTTTCATGCTCTGTTTTTTCATCGTCAGCCCTGACAGTATCAGTCCATTGTTTGGAGATTGTACATACTCACATACACGTGGCTCTACTCAAAAAGTTCCTTGTATTTGCTTGTTTCGCTGCCACTCGCTGTCTGCGTCAATATCCGACCTAATCCAGTGCCTGGCTGAGGCTCAGTGTGTTCAACTAGCACACATATGCACACATGCACCCACCCACCCACGTATACACACATGCATAATTAAACAGACTGGCACCCACATGCTCAAAGTCCATAACACACAAGGAGTTAAACACAGTGTAGTTCCTAATGCACAGTTCCATTTTTAGGACGTATAAGCCTTCCTCACAGCAGCACAGTAGCTCCACACAATACAAAAGAATGAGGATTTTCTATTAGATTTGTCTGCAGAGAGAGAGGGAGGCAGAGAGTTTCCTTCATTTAAACTGTTCTGCACTGAGGCTTTTCAATTTGATTATGAGGCTCCATTTCATAGAGGCTGGATGCTGCGTGCCGTTCAGAATGAAATTGAGCCGTCGGTCGGCTGGACGGGCAGCTTCCCTGTGTCTCCTCCATGGGGGCATCAGGGGACGACAAGGGCAATGCTGCCCGCCATGCCCTTTCGCTGCAATGTTAAGTTGGATTGCAGGGGAAATGTGACAGAGGCCAAGTAGCTGGATTTGTGGGCGAGAGGATAGAATTGATTGAAACTCTGTGACGGACTCTGAGGAAAAAGCCGAGTAAAAATGCCTTTTTTTTCAATAGTACCACCTGTAGTAAAATCTCTCTTACTGTCACGTATATATTCCAGTGCTCATATGAACTCGCTGACTGAACAGTTGCCCTTTTTTGGGTCACTCCTGACCTGCTTCAGTGGCTGATGATCATGAGAAACAGGTAACTAAACCTTTGGGTGTAACAGCAACCCCACTCTGCTGGCGTCCATCATTAATCCTCTTCTTTTACCTCATCCGAGCAACACTTCCTGGGATGTTCTCCTTTTACATCCCAGGCTCTAGAGTGGCCTTACATTGTCACAACATGGCTCTTTGTCTCTGATCTATCGTTGTGTAATTGGTCATAGGAAACCAAATTAGCTGGACATTTAGGGTCTCATTTTTCAGCTTTCCTGTCTGCAATCCATCCAAATCTTTAAATGAAGAAACTGTCTTTGCCTCTTTGCAGTGGCCCTCTATTTTTTGACAGTGGGTTAGAGAATTTGATCATAGGTGTTCAGTTGAAGTTACAAATTAAAATTCATGATAGCTCTGTTCAATATTGGTGAGTTTCACTTATTTGACTCAGAGGAAACCTTCAGTCAGTAATAGACCTTCTTGTACTGTCTCAGCCTTCTCTTTAATGTATAAAAAGCCTCATCTTGAACTTATACCAATAATGCCTTGGGTTTTCAAGTTCCTTATCTTCTATTGACCACAAACATTGGTTATAGATGCGATCAAACTTATTAATGAAGGTTATAGAGTTCATTTAATTGTAACTAATACACTTCTATAAACAGCTTACAAAGTAATTCTGTTTAAAACAATTTCATATCAGATGATAATTTACTCTCCTAAACTCATTGAACTTTCACAGTTTCTGGTATTTTTTTCTGTTTAGTTAAAAACTTGTTGTGTTTGATCATGGGGATGTCCCAAAACCACTACCTTTATTCATGTGCAATCAGCTAAACTAAAAGGTAAGAAAACAGTCCACTTTAGCAGAATTTATCTAACACAGTTAAACATGATCCCAGAGATTATGGGTAAGCCTTTCATCCACATTGCAGGTAATATCCACATGGCTGTGCTTGATATGCAAAGTTACAATCGGGTTAACCAGACACAGCTACATAAAACTTTATCTTCATTTTGTAGATAAAAATACCGCCAAACCACACCATGCCATATCTGTTATCTGTGCTTGTTTACGTATGGGTAGTTGAGGTCTATAGCATGTAGACAGGAGCCATTAATTACAGACCATGTAGTAATAGTGAGGGTGACGACGTAAAATTATATTGACGACTTAACCCACAAATCTCTGCTTGAGTAAAATGATGCATTACTTGTTGAGTATGTGGAGCATTTTTGTGGGATCTAAATTTATGGTAGTGCTTCTGTTAACACAACCCATAAATTGAATCTAGGGCTTTCAATGGTAACAGCGTATTTCATGCTCATGTTGTTTTTCTTTCAAATCTTATAGAAGAACAAAATATTTATGATGGTTGTTTATGATTTATTTATAATTTATTGGGGTTTTTTTTAAGTATCACTCAACGTTTCAGGACCAGTACCAACATATCAAGAAGATCAGACTCTCTGACAGTTTGTTTGAGGCTTTCCGATCAGGATTTAAATAGTTATTCCTGATTCTTTTTAACTAAAAGAGGCTAAAATACTGAAGATGGTTGTCCTTATTATCACATCTTCTTGATGTTAGTATGTATGAGTTGAAAAAATACACTTTTGTACACTGGCAAGATATTTATTGCACTCAGCCTTTGAAAGAACTTGTTTCTGATGTCTTGGCAGAATCCAGAAGTCCATGTTCTATTTTTAACCTTCAAAAAAAGACTAGCATCTCCACCCCTCCTGCCATATCAGCATTTATTTCTGGAGTATTTCCTGTCATTCAAACCTAAAGTTCACTCGCTGCACTGTCTTCAAAAGTGTAGAAGGGTCCTAATGGTCCAGATTAAAAAGCAATTTAATACAGAAAAGGGGATTAGAAACACTATGGGCTGCACTAATCCTTAACCTTTACTCCTGTTCTCATGGAGCCCCAATATGGGCCAGACGATAGCATCACAGGACTGGAGTTGGTAAATTTCCATTAGGGCTGCCCTTCTTTATTCCCACCAGCACATTTAAAGGCATTAGGCATGCTTTGTCAAGGCTAATAAAAAGGTCCAGCTGTGCTATCACACACCCCCGACTTGTTTCAGAAAAAGCACTGTTCCATGTGAAGTTTTCATAACCCATTATGATAATCTGGCTGAGTCTCTGAAGGGCAGGGGATAGACAGGCAGATAGATGCTTCTGGGGTGACTGCTCCACAGACTCTGCAGGGATAGAACATTTCCTGACTGTCTGTGTAACAGGGACAGAAAGACACTCCTATCTATTAAGGAAGAGCAGAAATAATAGACATCTCAATGCTAGAAGAGGGGTGACTGCATAGCAGCAGCTCCGAAAAAAGCAAGGAACATTTTGTTCAAGTGATGAAGAAGTGAAATAAGTTTATGTCCATGTTTTTGTAGCATCTCATTCATACTAGAAATTTCACAAGCAAAATGTTTTACAGACGAATGTCGATGAGCATGCCTCTTTATACATTTGAGGGTGTAACCTCGATACAGAGAGTAGATGAAACATGAGTGTTTCATATGGTTGTTTTTGTAGTAAAAAGTGTGATACCCACACACTCTAAATTGAGAAGGCCTGCATTCTGTTTGCCTGCATTAATCTCTGCAGAGGAGAAGAGTGTTTCTCTGATAGGAAACAGGATCACGTTGAACATTAATCTTTAATATCTAAATTTGTGCAGTGCAAAGATTCAATTCTCTGCACTTTGTAGGGTCCACCATTGGTTACACGGTTTTATTTATACATCAAAGTCCATTTATTATTGATTTGTTTGTGAGCCATCAAACTCTGATACAATTTTCCTGAAGGAAAAGCTGTTACACATGAAAAGCGCCTTCCATTAAGGTGATTGTTGGACTTCATTAATCGTTAATGTTTGTCAAAGTCAGGGTGTGGTGAGATTGATGTGATCCACGGCTATGGCAACAAGGATTGCCCATCTGGCAAAGCGGTTCCTTTGGCATCAAATTTAGACAACTTTTACAGTTTTAAAGAGGTGGATTTCTTGTGGGGTTTGCTCCTGGCATGTCAGAGCTGTCTTGGCAATCACCGCTGTTCAGACATCAAGAGGTTGGCGCTGACTGATGTTTGACTTCCTCTTGGCTTCTCTCTCAT
This sequence comes from Labroides dimidiatus, assembly GCA_030710495.1. Taxonomy (NCBI): domain Eukaryota; kingdom Metazoa; phylum Chordata; class Actinopteri; order Labriformes; family Labridae; genus Labroides; species Labroides dimidiatus. Next base: position 13,877,567 of record CM061152.1, on the reverse strand, counting down.
TTCATGCTGTTCGTTCTCCCTAAGAACTGGTCTCTGTGAGTCAAATTAGTGCTTTACATCCTTTGATTGGGGTCTCTGTTGGTCACAGGGATGGTTTTCTCTCCTATGAGTATGATTCTGTTGTCTGTCCACTCAATCCTGCTCTTGGAACATCTATCATTGCTCCCCACCTCAGTATGGAGGTACAGAACAGTTTATGAACAATGCTGCTCTTCAACATTGTCAGGAAGGGACTGAAAATTTGTGAAATATTGAAAAGATGACAAAATAAACCAAAGTTAATCTTTAAGTAATTCATAAAGATGAACTGTCTCTGATACAAGCCTAGATGATGTGTAATTCAAGAAAGAAGACCTAAGGACTTTGATCTTCTTGAAGTTTTTGGCCTTATTGTATGTTTGGTCAGTAAAACAACTGTTACTTTAAAAACTGTACATTTATTCTGAGCAGAATCAACAGAAGTTAACATTTACGTTCATGTTGAAAACTGTTAAAAGTCCACCATTTGCAACCCTCAACCCTCTTGACTCCTCGTAAAAGCTTCTAGTGATGGCAAATCCAGTTATTTTTAGATCATATGCTCAACAGGAACTTACTCTTCCAACTCCCAAATGGGTCTTCATCATATTGTAGACACATATAACAGCTGGCTTCTGGAGCCAAGTTGTTTGCGTGTGACACATCACCAGGCTTTTAACCACACTGTAAATGTCCATTGGCACAGCATAGCGTTCCTGCAGTGAAGTCAGGTAACACACATGGGCTTACAAAAACTGTATTTAATGGAAGATAAAGGTTTGGATGGTCATTCTTAAATCAATGTTTGCATTAGAGGTCAGTTTCAGAAAAGTAATTCTGGTAAGTAACAATAAACCAACGTGAGTCCACCTCTGATTGGAAGTGAAAAGATAATTTGAAGTTCAAAAAATAAGCAAATATTAAACTTTTATTAATCAACAGACTGTGAATCAGCCTGTAAAGAAGCAGATGATAAAATGTTCAGTTAACAATATCCAGTTGAGTCTACACTCTCATTTACATGTTTTGGGTTTCCTTTAGTACATCATTATGTCCATGAAGTAAATCATTGTCCTATTTAGAGCTTTAGGGAATAGCTGTCATCTAATTGTAAGTCTTTAACACAAAGACCTGGCAACCAGGATCTGACAAGGCAGCACTTAGCCACTATCTCATCTGCATATGTCTCTCTTGGCTCCAAAAAGACAAGATGGTTATGCTGAAATTGCCAAACTTAGGGCTCCAAAGCAGTGTACATAACTCAGCAGTGGCTATGTCCACTTCTCATTTACACTGAGCACTAAATCTGTCTGCTTTTATAACCAAAGTTGTTTTGCAAGCTCCTTCCCTCTCACTGCCCTCTACAGATCCACAGAGATGTAACTCCCACATCAATGGTCTATTTAAAGTCTAAAACAGGATGCATCTCTTCATTCTACTGTCGTTTTTTTACACCTTTTTTGTTGTGATAGTATTGTAGTTATCACTCCTCTTCCTGTTCACAGGCCACTACTGAGCAGAAGAAGCTGAGCCATGCTGGATCCAAGCCCTCCCTCTCTGAGAGCAGTGGCCGACTCCCTCAGATAGCCATGAACACCTGCAAGTACAATGGCGGAGTGGTGAGACCACTAGTGGGCAGCCTGGCGTCCTCGTCGCGCCGCAACCTTGCAGAGCTTGACTCGGAGACGCAGCCCTTGCAGACGCTGCACAGCTCTGGCTTAGAGGTGGTGGTGTCAAAGGGCAACGGTGGCGAAGACCCCAGCAAGGCGTCCAACGAGAGCTTGGTCAGGGAGGGCAGCGGGCGTGGTGGGGGCAGGGCACCGCAGAAGAAGAACAGGGACATTGGCTACAAGCTCGGCCACAGGAGAGCACTGTTTGAGAAGCGGAAGCGGCTTAGCGACTACGCACTCATCTTCGGGATGTTTGGGATTGTTGTCATGGTGACAGAGACAGAGCTGTCATGGGGGGTTTACACTAAGGTAGGTTGTGCATGTGTGTGATGCATGAGTGGGAGCTTTGTGTGTTGTCATGGCTATTGTTAGTTTTTGATTTGTGTGGGGTTGGCAACTGTCAAATTTATGAAGAGTGATTATTAGTGCAGACACTGACATACATGATTTAACAAAGGTGTTGAGAATAGTCCACAAATAGAAACAAGTGTCATGGGATCTGTTGTATGACTTACAGTGTAGCTCAGAGCCTGCTCTTCAAAAATGTTTTATTCAAAATATCTTTATCACAAGCCCTCTTTTGTTACTATTTTTTTTTTCATTTTGGCATCTTAAAGTAAATGCAGTTCAGCCAAAATTTGGTTCCACTACGAGGCCACTGTTGCTCTCTTTTAATCCCTGTGATTTAAATTCAAAACAATTACTTTCCCTGCAGAGTGAGACAGATAAGGAGACGGTCAGAGGATAAGAAGTACAGAAAGACTTAAAGTGACATAAAGACGAGTCGACACAAAGAGAAAGAACAATAAGGGTCAAAGATGGGGGGCTCTTTGGTTCTTTAAACTGCACATCAGAGGATCAGAGTAAAGAGCACTTAAATACTAAGCTGGACTCTAGAACAAGAACAACAGCAGGGTAGTCAGGATTCAGGGTCATGGTGACCTGGTCAATATCCTTTCACCTTTTTTGTCCTTCATCGTCAGTCAGCCACTTCTGCTGGGTCAGATATTTTCGGACAATTATTGTTCCCTCACTGCACACAGAGCAGCGTCTACAAGGCTGTTTACCTCTGAGGTGACATTGCAGTGCACTGCAGTATAAAGGGTCACAGCCTCTTCTGTCTCAAGCTATTAGACTGTTCTCAAAACATCAAACTCCATGTACGGAGGAGAAAGAGAAACAGTACTTAAGAACTTAAAAGGTGGTTTTTCATATTTGGTCAATCACAGTAATCTCTTTGACTTAAAACCCGCAAAAAGAAAAAAAAAAAAAAAACATTTGTGATTGACTTGAAATGTGCATCACTGTGAAAACCGCAAGATTAACAATTCCTGGCATGAAATTGCAGCCAAACTTTGCAGAGAAGAGGAATTTGTGAAAAAATGTAGTAAACTGTGTGAACAACCTCTTCTTCTCTAGTTTAGTGCTGTGGCAGACGTGTGTTTGTGATACACCACCCCCTACAGTTTGGGAATGGACACCGCACGGAGTGTGAAAAAGCATAAAAGCCACACACGGTCTCTCGTGTGGATCTTGAGCGTCCAATTTCCGCACATCACAATCTTGCCGAAAGCATAATCAGCCCTTAACTCTCTTACTTTCTCTCACACACACGCTCTTCATCTAATATCACTACGCACGCAAAAGTTTATTTTGTATGAAGCTTTAAAAATAAAAAAAGTAAAAAACAAACAGAAACCTTCATTAATACACACACGCACACCACACGCATGCATGCATACCCCGTTTGTTTCAGGCAAACTGCATGCAGCCTCTGTCACTGTGATGTTTTGTATGTCGTCCATGCACTACAGTCATTCTCCTCGTGTGTTTTGTGGGAGAAAAGTGTTTGTCAATAGATGATTTTCATTTGTGTTCCACCACAATGGTGCAAAACAGTTCTGTGTGAAACATTTTTCCTTGCACAGTCCTGAGCCGAAATATTTGTTGGTAAACCAGAGATATTTTTGTTGGATGTGTCTGAAATGAAGCGAGTTTCATGGGGGGACTGACTGCTGTGATTGGAGACACTCCAGGGGGCAGGTGAACCTAATGTGATTGGTCAAATTTGCAAAAAAGTTGCTGTGATTGGACAAAATTGCAAGGTCGCAATTCACAAGTGTGTACACACACACACACACACACATATATATATATATATATATATATATATATATATATATATATATATATATATATATATATATATATATATATATATGCAGCACATATATATAGCGGGTCAGAGTGGTAATCCATACGCCGATTTAAAGGGTTTTAAGAAAGTCAATAGGTTTGTCTGTGGCGGTTACTGAGTGGGGTTTAGTTCATTCATCAGGCTGACCTCAGCTGAAATTGAAATGACCTCCTATCTCTGAGTGGCACAGCAGCCACCCCCCATCTCCCACCAGACATGTAGCACGTGCTGTGGATGGTCCAATTTCTGTCTCACATCGCATCACACAGCAGACACTTGAGGCTCAAAAAAGGTTTTCTCAGCCCTAAAGGAGAAAAATGCGTAAAGAGGCAGTGAGCACTGGGACTGAAAAATTCTTGAACCTCTGACAGGTGGATTAATTGGTTTACTCAATATTATTTCACAAGGGACTTCTCAAAACAATTTCAGGCGTTAGAATGTCTTGAGAATGTGTTGCCAACCTGAGGGGCAAAGTAATCTAGTTGAAAGCTAAAAATAAAATCTGTAATATGGACCAATGAAGGACAAAGTAATACTGAGCAGCTCTCCGTCATTTCACCGGCAATTATGAACAATATTTCCACTTGTTCTTTTTGTCACATGTTGTTTGTGTCGTTATGATAACAACAACCAGAGGATCATTAGCCTGCCACGGAGCGGCTTTTTTACACCGAGGCTGTTAACTTGATTTATCCAATGGCATTTTACCAACATAAAAGGGGAGACTTAAGCTGTACAGGTCCTCATTTCCTAGATCTATGGTCCCTATGTAGACACATACACAAACACACACGCGCACTGCAGCGATAGCGTCCAGCTGGCCTATTTATCATCAGCTACACTCACTGTGGTGGCCCCCCTGCTAATGCTAGCCTTGCCTTTTCTGTACCCACCATTAAGTGGAGAGTCCCCCTGTTAGTACAGGGTTTTGATTAATTGGTAGTTTAGATGGTGGGGAACAGCTTCCACAGATAATACCAGGCTGCACCTACACCTGCAGTTGTATTGTTTAGCAACATCCTGACGGCACTGTTTGTGTGTAAAGACCCCATTATCTGCTCCCAAATAGACCTTAAAGCTAATAAGTATGTGTGTGTGTGTGTGTGTGCGTGTGTGCATGCATGAATGTGCGTCCTCTTGTGTTTGTGTAGCTGCATATACTGCTGTGAGATTACCTGCATCTCTGCCTTCACGGCAGCATTTGCTGAACCATATCAACATTAGGAGTTTGCATTTTAATGAAGCTCAGCATTTACTGATCTTCAGTTCTTACTTACAGTTAAAACACTCAGCTTTCACTTAAAATTTCCTCTTTTACTCAACTACCTCATTCCACCTTGTTGCTTAGCAATAACATGCAGCTCACAAAATCACAGGCTGTGTAGATAAGTAACTAATGGTGTCCCTTCAGGCTTTATTTAGACAGTGAAAGTATGGAAAATATAATTCAAGAGGAATACTAGGAGACACGGTTTTACTTATTTTTATATTAAAGATTATGTTCTCTATCTCGAGAGCATTTTTTTCTTTTTTAGCACATTGCCAATATAAATATTATATTTCTAATTTTTCTCCCCATGTCTCTTTCTCTCACTTTAGGAATCTTCATACTCATTTGCACTGAAATGCCTTATCAGCCTTTCCACTGTTATATTGCTTGGTCTTATAATAATGTACCATGCCCGGGAAATCCAGGTGAGTTTTAGAAAGAAGAATTACATAACTTTATTCATGCTGTTAGCAGGTTTTTGTATCAGTGCTGAGAAAATTATGAGCTTAATGCTGATCATGCTGTTTTCTGATTTGGCAGCTGGAAATTCATTAACGCTGAAAAATTTCAGTTGCACTTAAGAGTGAGAAAAAAAGAATGAATTTATGATGACTTTGTGTTGTATATTTCACTTGTGGAAAATGTAGAAGTACACATTAATGTTCCGATTACTTTATTTTCCACACAGTACAGCTGATGTAATTACCTATTATCAGTTAAAAGTGTGTTAAGAAGAACAATGGATCGATAGACTAAAGGCTGATTGCATGAGATTTCCTGAGTGTCATGTTGTTTTATATTCTGTGTGGTTTTAAAGTGAATTACTTCCCCAATTGAGTTTATTTTTAATCTGTTTTATCTAAGTAGTTTTATCATGTTTAACTGTAATCAAATATATAAATCATCTAGACCAGTGGATTGTTGTACCAAATGCAAAACTGTCTTTGTCCCTGATTTGGTGCAAGTCTTCCTCTAATTCATCATGACTTATTCAGATCACAACTCCAATTTCAGACAAAATCTGAGGGTTTGATTTAAATAATGTTTGTCTCACAAGCTTGGTTTCAACCCCTGTCACTTTGAAGGTGCTGGGAGATGAAGAGAATGGAAAAGTTATGATAATGCCAAACTTCAGTAGTGACATAAAAAAGCGGATTTGTGAAATAAGTCCTTAATATGTGTCTGTTTCTCTGCAGCTGTTCATGGTGGACAATGGTGCGGACGATTGGAGGATAGCCATGACTTATGAGCGAATCTTCTTCATCGTGCTGGAGCTTCTGGTGTGTGCCATCCATCCCATCCCAGGCCAGTATGTCTTCACTTGGACAGCGCGGTTGGCCTTTACCTACACGCCATCGGTGGCAGATGCGGACGTGGACATCATCCTCTCCATCCCCATGTTCCTGAGACTCTACCTGATAGGCAGGGTCATGTTACTCCACAGTAAGCTGTTTACGGACGCTTCGTCACGGAGCATCGGCGCCCTCAATAAGATCAACTTCAACACACGCTTTGTCATGAAGACCCTCATGACCATCTGTCCGGGAACTGTTCTGCTGGTGTTCAGTATATCCTCGTGGATCATTGCTGCATGGACTGTGCGCGTCTGTGAGAGGTAAACACGGGGTTGTGAATAATGGACACGTTTGAAGAGCAAAATGGCTGATGCACCATCATGCTGTTGTGGATTACTAGTACCTTTTTCAACTTCACTCTTGGCTTCTCAGTGTTTTCTTGTTTTCAGTCGCTCATCTGCACTGGTCCACAGAAATGTGTGGCAATATCAGAATAGGTTACACAGGTACTGTACACATGTACAGTAAGGCAGGGAGCATTAAAAAACACCCTGACATCATCTCAGTAGCTCAGCAATCGTTCCAAGACCCCCAACTCCCCGGTTTTATTGCTATTTTAGAACGCTTGTCCATAATTCATGAGTGTCTAATTGTTTGTTTGCTGAATGGTTTGTTTTGGTAATGAGGAGCAGCCCCCAGGATCCCCTAACCCGTTTTCTCCCTAAAACTGCACATCGGGCTTTGTCTCAAGGGGGCAGCAGCGATTCTCACTGAAAGTGGAAGAGACAGGGAAAAATGAAGGCTTTTTTACAATATGCATTTGCATAGAGAAATGAGATGCTAATGCCAGCTTTGATGTTTTCAAGTTGTGCAGTTGGAGTAGAAGTGTGTTGGGGGGTGGGGGTTGGTTGGCAACTTCAGTCTTGTGGGCGGAGAGTGGGAGATCTATAGCAGAGGTTCCTGACAGACACAGCGTGATCCAGCACATTTAGTGCACAAAAAAAGTCTAAAACCCGCTCAGATGAAGAAATGACTACAGATGCTCAGAAACCTCCTGCAGCTCACCTCCCCTGCTTTTACTAAGTACCTCCTCTCCCTCCCTACCCCACCTCCTCTTAACTACCCCCCTGTGTTAACACCTGTCACTAACTTTAACCCCTTGCACGCCTGACCCTGGATCTTCTCAGACTCTCTGCACCTCCAGCTGTTTGATGGTGGGTTTAAACTTTGCAGGGTGAACCAGCAGTTAAAAGAGCTGTGACGTTTGACCCAAGCTTCTCTGAACACAGAGGGCACAGTAAGGTGTCACTTTAAATTAATGTTGGCACACAATCAAACAACCCAAGACCAGTCAGAATACTGTTAATATGGCCCGAGATAGTTTGATAGCCCGAGATATACCTGTTCAGGAACTCCATGGTTACTGCTTCACACTCATCCACTTTCCCTCTTTATTAATTCCAATCCAAAATTAGGAACTGAGTATTAACATCTTAGAAAATTTCCTCTTTTACCAAGAAACAGAAGAGGAGAGAGTTGCTGAGTCACCCTTACTTTCATCTAACTTAGGGCTGGCAGCTCACTATACAATATTAAGCCAGATTTAGGGACCACTGTGCCAACCCCAGCAATGGGGGGCGTGACCTCATTCAAGGTACATTGTAGACCAGTTATTAGTCCAAACAATCCTCACAATTGTGGTGTCAACATGACACAACACATGATAAAACTGGATATGTCTCTCAAATCGTAAATATTTAAAATGTTTAGTATTAAATCAGACACCCCCCACATCGTACCATTTTGTAAACATGTTATTTCCACTTTAAAAATGGGCATTTGAACATGATATCTCACTGGGATTCCTAAGCTCCTGTAGCCAGCCTCACATGAACCTGTTTCTGTACTTCTGCAATCTTCCACACTTTAGGAAGCAGATTGGACAGTACCTTTAATTTGTCCCTGTAACAAGCAAAAGGTTGGTGTAACAAAGATACATAAGAAAAAAAAAACAGGAAACAAATTTCTCAGTAAACCCCTTCTGATTGATGGGTCAACCAGTTACATTTCTCAACAAATACAAGAGTTGTTCCAATCATCTCCTCTAACTATTAGTAATAAAGCAATCCATAGAATTTTTCCAAAATGTACACTTAATAATAATAAGTACACCGGCTGAGTATTGAGAATTTTGTTAACAGAGCTGTTGACTCTCTAAAAGATAACCACAGAGTCCGTGGCACACAGTCCATGAGCAGTGCATGCTGTTAGTGCTTTGGTTTCAGTTGCAGAATAACATGTTGAGTTCCAATGGGTGAATGATTTTTGAATGCGTGTCTGAGTGTGTTTCTTCAAATTGGTGCAAATGTGCACATGAAGGTGTGTCTGTGTGCGCATGTGTGTTTGTATAATGTTTTGTTGTACTTTCTATTTCCCCACTATGCTGCTCCATAGGGATACCATGTGAGTCCTCGTTCTCTAGCCGTGGAAAACAAAAGAACAACTTATCATTCTGCACTGAGCTGGCGCCACTACTGCCCTGAGTGGGGTTTGAGGGTGGGGTGGTAGTTGGGAGAGGGGGCGACTCCTCTAAAACAATTAACCATTGATTATTTGCACTCTTAGCATGGCAGAGAAGGAGTAGGTAGGCGCTGCAGTTGGTATGCAAGTGGCACCACCCTTCTGCTAAGAAAGCAGGTTTTAAGTGGCTATAGGAGCACAGAAGACACCAACGGTGTGAGCAGCACTTTGAAGCAAGCGTCTCTTTGCGAACATATTGTGTGTTAGGCTGGCAAGGGCTGGAGGAGGAGATGGAGGAGGTGAAAGGGGAGGAGGAGGGGGAGGAAGGGGAAATTTGTGCTAAAATGGAGCAGCTCCTTCAAGTCACCTTCACAAACAGGCCAGAGGGCGATTCGTCTTCTCTCATTCTCTCTCTCTCTCTGTCCTTATGCAATTGTTATAGATCCATATTACACAAAAAGACTTTTTCACAGCAACTCCAAAGATTTGTCAAGGAGCAAAAGCCTTTCTGTCCTTTTTGTTCACACATTACCATCCCATTATGTGTCTTCCTTCACCAAATTAGTTGAACAGTGGTGTAATGGTTTGTCTCTGACTTTTGTTGCTTCTACCCCAAAGAATTTTCTCTGGCAGCCATGGCAGTTTGTCTGAGTGAGTCTGGATATGCAAGCAGAGGACAAATAGCAAGTCAGACGGTGTACTCTGCAGTGTAATACTGGTCTGAGATGCCTCTTCATATCTGGCACAGCAGGACTTTGGATATGAACTATATATGAGTGGTCTTCCCCAGTGCAAAGCTAGGCAGGGAAAGGAGGGCATCATTTTTCATTGTTGCACTGACTTCTTGAAACAATGCAGTGCCACTAGTTTTTGTTTACACCCATGAAATGAAATCCTCATCCCCCCTTTGTCCCCTCCTCTGGTAAACATCCAAACAGCATGCAGGTTTTCATGTTTACTCAATCCCATCATTTGAAGTGAAAGAATAAGAATTAAAGGGATAAAGAAGAGGCGCTTGTTTTCCAAAGTGCTGTATGTTGCTTGTTTATCTTCTGGTATATGCGCCGTTACACTGTCACATTGACACACTACTGAGCCAATCAAAGGGCAGTGCGGTGTGAGATTGGACGAGCACGGAATTAACCTGGAAAACGCCTAGATGGGGGGAATGAAAGACACACAACCAGGGGGGACTGAGAGGGATGGAGGTGTGGAGAAGAAGTGGAGATGTGAGTAATGGTAATGTTACAGTAGATGGATTTAACGCCGGTCACTGGCCCTGTTTCTCTATGTTCTTGATACGGCCCATCTGTGGAGTTAACCTACCTTTACTAAGCTCCTCAACTAAGCTCCTTTGGCGTCTCCCTCACAACCACAAGGCTCCTTCCCTCTCTCTTACTCCTGACTGATCCTTTGCAGATCTCTTACTGTAACCCATCTAACCCAGCATGCTTTGCAGTTTTTCCTCATCGCTCCCCACTTCTGATTCCCTGTCCCTTTGCCTTCCCTGATCCATAACAAGCAGGCCTAATCTCTCACTTACACACCTGCATGTATGCCATGCCTGCCTCTCTGGATCCTTGCTCCCTTTTCTCTTTTACCTGTTATCTAACTCTCCTCTTTCCCTGTTCTAACTCTGTTATCTGTAACAAAAGCTCTATTCTGAGGCGATGTGAGACCGCTGTTTCTTACCTCACGCTCTCCGGTGAGGACCTGTAGGCTACGTAAAGAGAAAAGCTCACAGAAAGTTTAGCTGACTTTCCCTCAGAGAGCAGTGCCGGATTGTCGGGCTTGAGTTACTAGTCAGCTACACCTACACCCAAGGTCTGACATCGAGATTGTGTCATCGCTTTGCCACAGGATACAAACAGTACCAGCCAAGAACAGACTGTCCAAATGTCCAACCAGAAAACTCACACCAGTGCAACCTGAACTTCCTCACACCAACCACAGGTTAACATGAAATATTCAGCAAGCTTTGACATCTCTACAAGCGACTCCGCTGATCTAAGACACAAAGTTAATGAAGAGGGTGGTTCGCTTTAGTTTGCTGGATTAGATTTAATTTGAAAATGCAAGGCAACAAAAATTCCCTCCTGTTCTCCTGAGTAACTGATGGGAACAACATTGACAAAACTGCAAACATCTTAGATTTACACAAGGAACACTGATTCAAAGGGGAGACAATGAACCCAAAGGATCACAAAGTAAACGACCCCAAATGCTGTGCTTTGCATTTTCTTTCTAATCCACTGTTCCTTTAATCTGAATCATTAACAAGATTATCTGTACAGAAAGCATCTCCTCTGCAGAGACGGATGGATTTTATGCAAATTGTTTCAACCTCAAGGACAGGTGGATATTCCACGGTTTGATGACTTCATCTGATAAAGAGTTTTTAATACGATGCACGCTCTGCAGGCATATTATTGATCGCAGCCGATGGCAAAGTCACATACAGAGCCTGCAAAGCGTGATTGCATAACAGAGAATGTGGAAGTTATTATCAGCTGAGATATGATCTAAACTTAAGATCATGAGCCGAACCAATGCTCGTCTTTGTTCCAGGAGAGAGAGTGGTAGCTTGAAGTCAAAGGTTCTCTCAGATGTTTTTTTTTCTTATTTCCTTTCCTCTGGCTCTAAAAACAAAAGACATGACACCAAGATTCAGTCAAATAACTTTACCCTTTCTGTTGGCTTGTTCATGGATATTCAGTTGGAAGAATTATGTGTTCTCAAAGACAGACTAGCAGTGATGCTTGTTTCTTACAATTTGTGACAAACAAAAGTCTTAGGTAGCTGCAGTCCTGGATGTGAAGATCAACAAGTCCTCTCAGACATTAATCCTGTGAAAGAGCAGTTCTCTTAATTTAAAACTGACTTCTGGCATCAGTTTAGTCAAGCTGATACTCTGATAGTTATCTCATTGTCTCTGGATTTGTTTGTGAGTGATTTTTTATTAATTGCAGATTGAAGCTGTAAGCATCTTCTGAAATATTACCAGTGCATCCACTTAGTTTGAGTAAATTATTTTACCTATTCATACAATTCGGCTCTGATAGGACACCAAAAAAACCGTCTTGCGCTCATTAGTGCTGTAGGCTACATCCACATCAATATGGCTGCACTTCTTGAGCCTGTGCCCAGATCTGCCTTCTATTTCAACTACAGTTTTTAAATGCCTTTGCAAAACTATTGAAAAAGCACTCATTTCATTGCTTTATTATGTGATCCGTGTTTCCTATACTTGTACACGATACCTGGGCCCAAGTGTAGTGTCAACCATTTCTAAATTTTTAGGATCAGAATTAATTTGGGGTTTATTTTTTTAATTCTGTGACAGAAGAAAAGCACACAAGACCACAATGTTTGAGACCTGGGTCCAGAGCTACGCCCCATCAGTGAACTGTTTTTGCATGTCAGGGTCATGGTAATACGAGATTTTAGCTGTTGTAATCCAGACATTCATGGACATGTTTTGTCAGGATAAGCAGCTAACATGGTCACTCTTTAATCTGAGACACTAGTTGCTCTGAAACAGGTGAAAATTCAGAACTTGAGTCCACAGTTTGAATTCAGATTTTGACAATAACCAGACAGATCATACCATCAGCTTCAGCTCAGTGTTTTAAGCTTGCTAATCCATTCGGATGAATGGAGCAAAAAGCTGCTTCTATTGCAAAAATGTGCATGAATATTTTTGATGACATAAGCCTTGGACAGGACTATAAGATCACCATCTGGGATCAATAATTTAGACAATCTCTTGTCACTCTCTGCCCCTGGCGTCTGATATCCTGCAGTGACATGCGCTCTGCTGAAGGTGATCAGAGAGAAGGAGAGGGAGAGAGAGAGAGAGAGAGCGAGAGAGAGAGGTCCTTCAGCATGTCCCTCCTTGACGCATTGACTGGGGAGTGATGTCTCATGTTAAATATGAACTTTCAAAGTTATGCACAGCTGGTTGCTGCTGATGTCATTCTACACTCTTGGTTTTGGATCATCATGATGAAATACTGCATCATTTAACAAGCCTCAACTATCTACAGATCACCTGTGGTGAAAATAGAATATCAAGTGAAACATTCTAATGTGAGTTGTGTTATTTGGGCTTTTTATAAAACAAGCTGCTGATGAATATTGTTAAATAGTCAGACACATCCAGAAAAGAGCTGGAAAAGCTGGGGGCGGGGGAAGGACACGACGCTACATATAGAGAGAGGGGAAGTTTAGATGCAGTGCGCATGAAGCATCAAAATAAACATCATTACTGCTAACTTCTGCTCTGACCATTTATCTTTGAATATTACATCAAACATCTGAGATTAAATGAAATCTCATAATGAATGAGCTTCTGAACGACACATCGCACAGGATTGGACATCATGCCTCTTTAGAGGGTCAAATTTAAACCACTTACCTTTCAGGTAGGTATTTTGTAAGCAACCTGAATGTGGGCAGAGATTAGTAAAACAACAGGCAATCTCACAGGTTTTAATGAGCAATTTCTACCTTCAAGCAAAGCTTGGATTTGTGGGCAGAGGAGCAAGTAGTTTGTGTGCTGTGCTGAGTGCACTGGGTAGACTGGGAGCATAAAAGAATTACTTAGATGTCAGTGAAGGTGGAGTGGTTGTGGTGTTGGTGTTTCAAAGTATTTTATATCCCTTGAAGATTAGATACCAGGAGCTACTAACAAAATAAAACAAAACTCAGAAAGTTGTATGAAAAAAAGTTTTTTTTGAAGAATCAGAGGGATTGGAGTTAGCTTGTTCACAGTTTTAGCTCAGGTTTGGTAACAAGGCCTTCTGAGACCGGCATACCAAAGGGCACAACAGACTTTTTTGGACATGTCTCCAACCCAACTCAAAGAAATCCCTGTTAAAGGATACTCAGTATCTGATAACTTCAGATACATGCACGCACTCTGGCTCTGAAACATTGAGATTAAGCGCTTTGAGAACTAAGCTTTCTGTCAGGTGGATTTGTAGATTAAGACGGAAATAAGACTTGTAAAAAAAAAAAAAAAAAACCTACTTCAGTGCTTTGAATATTAAAGTTTGTAGGGATAGAAGTGACACGAGGCATATGTTAGCTTAGGTCTTTTGATGTACTTTTTGTACTGGAGTAACCTGCAAGAAATCTTATTTAACATTCTGCCCTGTAAGTCCTCATACAACATCTTTGAAATGGATGAGATTCACAAACACGCTAGATCAATTCTGGCAACAGAAGCCTGGATTCTGCTTCACTGGAATATTTGCAAGTCAGCAAACCTTAGCAGCTCTTTTCTTTCAGACTCATAACTTTGTTGCTCAACAGAAATACACAATGACCAGTTTATTAATGCAGTGAAACTGTGTTGCAATTGGTGCAACAAAAACGTTTCATTTTTTGCAACATATAGTGTGCAAATCTCATTTGATCGAGAGCTGATGGTGAGTTTCCTCAAAGCCTTTGCTGTGGCTCGTGTTTGTTCATACTGAATGTCTGAACTCATTGAGAGGACACATTCTAAGAACATCCCATCTTCATGTTTGATTAATGGATGAGAGCCCTTTGCGACACAGAGTCCTTGATTTGTCAAGTGTGTTTAAGAACTCATTGACCAAAGTTAAACTGAGGCACAAAGCCAAGAGCTGGAGATAGCTTTAGATGCTTATTATGCTATGTCCTCTGCATACATGCTTAAATTTAATGGAGTGGACATGGAAGTGTAACGAGTCCTGAAATTGAAAACTTTAAATTAATCAAACGCGTGTTTATGTGAAGCTGTCAAAGGACACTTTTTTTTGTCTAAATAGATGTTTTTAAAAAAGCAGGCAAACGCTTTGATACTTAAATGTGTCTTGAAAGATGTTTGTCAAAAAAAAAAAAAAAAACACTTTAACCACTTTTTAAAGTGATGCTTTGAGGTTAATGCTAACATAAGCATGCTAACATGCTTGCAATGATGATTGCCAACAAGCTGATGTTAACATCTTTGTGCTCCCGTTTTTATTTAAGCAAGCTAACATATGTTAGCTTGACACAAAGCTGATAGAAGTCTATTTTTTGCTTAATTATGTAATCGGCGAAGAAGAAGACAGCATGGAAATTCAATTAAATTCCAGAAAAAAGGGGGAATCACTGTTAAAGCGGTTCATCCTGGGAGTAGTAAACTAATGTTCAGATAGTTCAGTCTAAAAGAAAAGGGTTTGACTAACAGGGAGTGAAACCATGAAAAAATGTTGATTAAACCAAAACTTTTTCACTCTTTTTTGATACAGTCATCATACAATTCTTTCTATGTGTTCTGTTCATGTCTGTGATTTGATAAAGAAAAGAAAATGTCTTTTAATCTTGACATAACTTGTTTTTTTTTATTTTTTATGTTTTTTTATTTACTTATTTTTTCACATTTCCTTAAACTTCCAAACATTTTAAAATGCTCATCATATAACCGCTACAGCCCACTTGGAGTGTCCCGCTTCTGCTGCTGACTTGCTTGCTCTGCATATTGGCTGCGCTTGTAAAAACACTGTTTCGTCTGCAGTTTTTTTAATTAGGTCATCATCACTTTGAGTTTAATCTGCTCATGTTTACTGCAACTAACACTCTCCCCGAGGAGCACCGCAACATATTTGCCCCAGAAGTAATCTCAAGCAGCACTCAAATTCATTATGATCAACAAGACTGGAACTTGTTGACTTATTATTATTTATTTTTTTTGTTGATGTGGTTCTAAAATATAGAAAGATGAGGGGAAGTGCTGTTGTTACCAGGCGATAGCTGCAGAATAAGAAGTGGTCTTTTACATCAGGGCAATCACAGTGACAGAAGAGACACGTCTTTGTGTGCACGTGTGTTTTTGTGTGTGTTCTGGCAGAGCGAGTGTGACTCTCTCCGATTTGATCCATCATTATGAGTCCGTTTGTTCAGAGGTTGTATCGTCAACTTTGTATTTCTGCTCGTCATATGGATCATAAGCTCATCCAAAGTCTGAAAACTATTTATTCTCCAACAGAAAATATCAGTGGTGCTGTTGTACTTCAGTATGACGTATACTTCAGGGCTCTATTCCATTTGTGTCTATTGCTGGTCATTTTAAGAAGTCAAAAAGGAAGTAGACTTATAGAGGCTATTGGAAGCTGTTAACATTGACCTGTTTAGTGGCATATAGGCCGTACAGTGGATGCTACTTAATGTGTGTATCGCACTGCTCTCCCTCCTCTTACCAACCATAGAGGCAAAGATTTAGAGCTCATTTGGATGTAAATTTAAGCATTATTTCACTGGATAAATAGCATCATCTCTGTAATATTAGAGTAAGTGATTTCAGAGAATGCTTTCACTGCAGAGTGTCTGTCAGGGAGGATTTTACAGCGGGGGATAAAACTGTCTGCTCTGGACACTATATACCTCTTGTCCTGGAATTGGTTGAAAGTGGTGCCAGCTCTTCTCCATGCTATTCCAAAACTCGACACAGTATATTGAGAGCCTTAAAACGCAATCGATTAGCTTCCCGTTCTTCAGCCTCTGTCTCTATTCCCTTATCGCTGTCTTCTGCTCTTTTCCAGGGCTGAGAATTACCGCAATATGTGTGTGTGTTGAGAATAGCGCCACATCGACCATAAGGAAAGCAGACTATAAAAGAGAAAGTATCTGTAAAAGATTTAACTGCTTAAAAAAACCGATGCCTTCTGCATTTTTGTCAGGCGTTGAGGAATATTTACAACAGAGGGGAGGCCGATGCTATAGATTGTGCCAAAAGGTGCAGCACGTCCCTGCCTGCCTGCCTTAAAGACATGACTCACTCTCTGCACGCCTTGATGACAAGATGAATGAAATTAACATACTAGTCACTTGTAATTACAATATTTAGCTAGCTGATCAAGTTTAGCCCCCTGGCAGCTATCAAAGGGCAGCTGCTGCAGTGTTGAGATGGCAGGTAAAAGAGACAGGGGTGTCAAATTCAATGAGCTTCTTCCTTTGTTACTCATCCAATCCTACCCTGCTGTTTACAAATGAAGGCCCATCCAAGAAGACGTACGATGCCCCTCCACCTGATAGTGCTGCAGTATCTGTCACAGGTGGTTTTCATCTCAAAAAGAGAACCCCAGGTTTATTCCCATCGCCCTACCCTCCCTCCTTACGCCCCCGCTCTCAATATACTGGCTTTGAAACATGCATGATGCAGACATCTTCTTTATTCCTGCATGATGTTGTACAGACTGCTTCTCTGCATGTCATTGAAGAGGCTTGAATCCCACTGAACGCACACTTTTTGTCTCAGGAAAAAGAAGTGCTCAGTTATTTTTCCCACTGACTTCGAGCATGAATAGAAACTCCAGAGTGAGAGCTTTACAAACTGCAGAAGGCATGATTAGTTTGATTTATGATACTCGATGTCAATGAACTGTCTTGGAGGAAGAAGAGGAGGAGGAAGAGGAGTTGGCATTTGTACATTTAAAAATAAGGGATTTTTTTTGACGTTCATTTGGAAAGAAAATGTACCATCTCGTCCATGTTTGGTCACTGCTGAGTAGTTTCAAGTTCTAGGCTATTAATGATTGGCCCAGTCCGAACCCCCTTTGGAAAAGCACCAACAAAATCCCAAGAAGTAAGCCTCTGTCTGTGGCGTCTTATCACAAGAATCACTGCAAGATGTTGTCTCAAACTGTTTAATAAATCTTTGATTTAAACTCCAAAATGAAATGTTATCTGATCTCCTCCTAGACAGCCCATTGGGAATAATGAGGCGGGCTGAATGGGGGTGGGTGGATGAGGCAGATTTGCTTCTGTGATGGACTTTTTGTCTTTGTTTAAAAAAAAAAGGTATGGGAATGTCATCATCAATCCAGCTTTGTAGTGTGTGTTTTTCTTTTTAAATATCTTCGCATAAGCACTGTGGGGCTTTGGACTGTCAATTCAAGCATGGCTGTCAGCTATTTACAGCCGACATGTTTGAAGTGATGTTTTGCATTGCCAAACCTTTTCAGAATAAGCTCAGTGGAGGAAGATTTGCAGCAAACTGTGACCAATAAGCCAATTGTTAGTTTGATTTAAAACAGCATTTCTGGATGCTGACATCACATTTGTCTGGTTGTCATATTCAAATCTAGCTTGACCTGCGGTATTCAGTCACTAACAGCGACAAGGTCCATTTTTTGTCCTCGAAACATATTGTCCAAAATTGCAATTTCTATGCTATTGTGCAGGAAAGAGTAAGTGATTTGGCTTCAGATGTTGTTTTTAAACCCAAATTCCTCTCACCAAAGGGTTAATTTGTACACTGACGGACACTGAACATGATGCTCAGTGGTTTTGCTCTCTCAGTTTGAAATCATCTCATCAATTTCCTTAAAAAAACTGACCCTATTTGCTTTGTTCTGCCTCCATGTCAGTCTAAGTTTCCTTCCCATTAAACATTTTCCTCCATTAAACTGTTTTCAAACAAAATAAAAAGACAATTGAATTATAGTGTCTCTTGCAAATCCATTGAAATAACTCAATTTGTGTTCTCAAGAATTGACATTTATTTAACTGGCTTTACAAAACAGTTACAGAACCTTGTGTCATGATTTTTTCCTCCTCCTCCTCCTCCTCGATTTTCTCCACCTCCACCTTCTCCACCCACCACCCCCCGTTTGGTTCACAAAGCTCCACGTCATCCTCCAGCATGCTCACCTTCAAGAGGCTGCATGCAGCTTTACTGACTATGTGTATCCCACCTCTACTTCTTCATGTTTTCAGGTATCACGACAAACAGGGAGTGACCAGTAACTTCCTGGGAGCCATGTGGCTCATCTCTATCACCTTCCTCTCCATCGGCTACGGGGACATGGTACCAAACACGTACTGCGGGAAGGGCGTGTGCCTGCTTACAGGGATTATGGTGGGTCACTTGTGCCGTTACTCAAAAATACACCAGAGAACATTTTCACTGGACAACTCAGAATGTTATAAAGTCTGAGCTTAAATGACTGCAAAAGATATTTATTTCAAATATTCAGTATTTGTTTTTTTTATCATCTTGGGTTAATACTCTTACACACAGCATAGGGCTCGACCGATATGGATTTTTTTGAGGTCGATGCTGATTCTGATATTTGGCAGACAGAAAAAACCTGATAACTGATCAATTGGCTGATTCATTTTAAAAAATATATAATGGATAAAATAACTCAATTTTTGGTCCCTTAATGCTGAAAAAACAAAGATTTGAATTACGGGTAAAAAAATGTATCTGTTTTTAAATATTTTGTCTTTTAGTATATGTTTAAATTTACAACAGAAGGATTTTTTTCCAAGTATAAAAACATGCATAAAAGCATTAAACCTCTGGGGCATTATATAACTTAAAAAAAATCCCCCTGTGATAGAGAAGATATTTATGATTCTGTAAAGTTAATCTATAAATGAGTTTTAAAATACATATTGTATTGTACTTCTTGTTGCTGCAAATTAGAAGTTGGTTACAGGTAGTAAAAGTAGAACAACTTAAAAAAAATGCAAGTTATCAATGCAAGTTCCCATCCACATTAGCATCGAACTAGTGCTTCATTCTATCATCGTTTTCGGTACATTAGGAAATGTATAACATGTTCAATGTTTTGAAAAGGATTTGCTTGTGAGAGAGTTATCCACATTTATCTGTGTTTAACACAAATTTACAGTTTTACAGACCGGGAGGAACTGAAACTAGGTAAGCACAACTTTAGCAAAGCAATGTAAATGAAAAGCATGACCAACATAACAAAGCAAGCGTCACCCGTCATGACAGTTGGCAAAAAGAGTTCAACTGAAACAGGAAACAAGTGGAGTCATTGTTAATTTCAGAACTTTGTTATAAAGTTACCTGTTGCCAAGCTTCGCTCAGCCCACTCCTGTGATGTTGATTAGCTGTAGCTCACTCCTGTATGTTACTGAGAGGGCAGCACTGGAAACTGAGGAATGAATGGAGTCAGAGCTTCATCTAGAGGAGGAACGGCACAACGACGTATATTGGCACAGAATGGGCAGTACTCCTGCCAATACTGATTATTTTAAAAAGGGCTACAATCGGCTGATTAAATCGGTTGGACGATAAATCGGTCAGGCCCTAATATAGAATGACACTTCTTTCTGAACCTGTTCCACTTATTACATTGACTGAAATTTAACATTTTTTATTATTTTTTGGGAGTGCTTGTATGAAATGTATTTGTTTATTTTATTAACAGCAGGTTTCTGTTCCAGCAGGTCTTCAGCAAGAATTCACAGCTATGGAAAATATCACAACTGCATTGTTGTCTCTCTGTGTCTTTGTGCTGCAGGGAGCTGGTTGCACTGCACTCGTGGTCGCAGTTGTGGCCAGAAAACTGGAACTGACCAAGGCTGAGAAGCACGTCCACAACTTCATGATGGACACACAACTCTGCAAACGAGTGAGTCTCATCTTAATACTGTTCCTGAGTTAATGTCATTATATGTTGTTCATTGTGACAACAGAGTTCAACCAAAACTAGAGAAACAGGAGGCCAAAACAACCTCACAAAAAAAGAAGTGCTTATTTTCCCCTGTACGACGAAGCTGGATTAACACATCCAGGATCTCTCTCCGTTATCTGGGTAGATTTAACGAGACATTTGCAATCCTGATAAGCAGTCCTACGGAGCTGGATATCAACTCGCTCAGTGAATCCAGGTTTTTCCAGTCTTGATCAGGGCGTGCTCAAATTAAATAGGTTGAGTTTGTAGCATCTGACCAACCTCAAACATGGAGAAACAGGAGAAACCCTGCAGAGCAGCCTACTTTACCATGGAGGAGCAGACAAATATTCTTTAGAAATACAAAGTATTTAAAACACATCATCCAGGCTAAAAGCAACACTGTTGCCACAGCAAAAGCCAGGTAGGAATAATGGCAGAATATTGCCGACTCTGTTCATGTGTAATTTGTGAGATTATCCAACATTAATTAATCGGACAATATGAACAGACAGCACTCTGATCACTCAATTTGATTTTATTATGGCACAGACGTTTTGGGCAGAGCTCTTCAGTGTCCTTTGGTTTATATTTTCCATTCCGTATGAGCGTGTTGTGTGTTGGAATATTAAATAAAATTAATATTAATTCCTCAACTCCCAAATAGTTGTGCGTTTCATAAGTTTACGGTTCTGCAGTTCTGCTACGTGTGACCATTATGATTAACATCATTATTTAAGATGCAAACAGTGGAGCTAAATGGACTTGAGAACAAGTACAGAAAGATCCTTCAAAGTGGTCTGTGACAAGGCTTTATTTCTTCACACTGTCTCTGATGTTTGGATGAAATCAACAGAATTTATTTATTTATAACTCCATCAGTTGACAAATGTAGTTCAGTCCATTTGATGAAAATCTGAATCTCTTGTACAGGATGTCATCGTTGACATCAAAAGGATTGCATCTATCTCTAAAAACGTTTTCTCTTAAGCGCTCCACTCATGATCCACGCACCAACATCGACAGGGTCTTCTACAAATGGGCAGGGGTTTTTCCAAGAGAGCTGATTTGTCAGGAGGTGGTGCTTTTACAGTCATTGATCTCTTATCCAAATCTTAACCTGCTCCAGAGAAGGTCAGCAGTTCAGAATACGTTACCACGGTGATTTATCCCGGTAAGACGAGAACCAGCTTTACCTCAAATCCAGCTTCGTAGTACAGACCTCTGGTCATTATCTTTGTATTTTTAGAGTTATCATGCACCCTGACCAATTTGAAGGTCATTGGTTTACTGGACTTTGTTACTCTGATTAGCCTTTAAAGAAAATACAGTTTGGTTTTAAAAAGTGCTGCACCAATAAGGATTGCTCTGGCTTCCTGTCATTTACTATTTAATCTTCAACACACTCAATTTTCCAAACACCATAACTTCCCATTGATGCTTAAAACAGCCCCTTTAAGTAAAATGCTTGATTCACAGGTAAAGAACACAGCTGCCAATGTACTCAGGGAAACATGGCTCATCTACAAACACACTAAGTTGGTCAAGAAGATAGATCACGCCAAGGTGCGGAAACACCAGCGCAAGTTTCTCCAAGCCATTCACCAGTAAGTCCTGCTTCTTGTTTGTTTCTAACAGGAAAATAACAAAGTCTCTGACCATCATCTAACAGAGGGGATCACTGTTAAACCAAAATGTCAGTGTGTTAATGGAAAATGTTCTTACACTGTGCCTGACTCAGTATTTTGCCAGTTGAATCAAATTTGGATGAATTTTAAGAAGATAAACAAAGTGCCCTTTATCTTGAGTCTTCAGAGAAACACACCACACTCAAACACTAACATGAGCCTTCATTATTATCATTTTCACACTGCTGGTAAGACTTGATCTGTCCTATACAGTCCTAAACAATTCAGTTTCAGGGGACAGTTTTAAGTCCTGTCATCCTAGTTTATACCTACACCTTTTTTTAAAAAAACGATGCAAAATTGGCTGTTTGTCTGATTTTAAAAGTGAAACTGCTTGATTTAAGGTTTTAATGATTTAAATGTTGGGTCAGTTTGTTTTTTAGCTGAGTTCTTCAAGAATCCCATTCAATTCAAGTAAACCAAGCTCAATCAATCAAGTTATCTTCAGTTTGGCTGAAACCCCAACTGACATCATCAACCTGCCGAAGAGCATCACGGAAACACTGACAGCCTTTTTCTAAAGCTTTACCAGTTTTTTTTTTTTTTTAAATGGAGTCCTTGTGTTTTGAAGATAAAGACACATCTGGCTAATTCCACTCCAGGTAAAGAACATGTTAGGATAAGACTGGAAACAGTATCCGGCCATTATCTTGCCTCTCCTTTTCTCAGGGATGCAGCTAAAAAGTCTTAAGATTCAACTGACAAAATGTGAGTCAGCTGAGGGAGTTTTTCACTTGAATCATTGTTTAAAGGGCGAGTCCTAACAGGGACACTCAGTCCATGTGATATTGATTATTTTGAACGTATTCTTAATATTGTCAACTAACTGATGAAAGGAGAATATTTGGTCACATCACTCTGGTAGCATCAGCTTGTTACAATATTTTCTCCTAGAGAACACGCGACTTTGAATTTTTCCAGCCAACACAAGTAAACTCTCACAGTATCACACAAGTACACACTCTCAAACACACACAAACACACACTGCAGTCTAGTGAAATGGTCCTTCCTTCCTTTCCCCTCCCCTCCCCTTCTCCCTCCAACCCCTCTTTTTGACCCCGTGCTTACAGTGACAAGTGTAATGGTTTCACTCGTTTCGTGAATGTTGTGGGGTTAAAACTATGTACTGTGTTCTGTCTTTGTTTTGCTCTATCACCGCAGAGCTCAGAAGTAAGTTGAGTCTTCTATGTATCCTCCTCCTACTGTTTCCTCAACATCCTCCTCCTCCTCCTCCTCTTCATGTCTGCGTTTGACATGCATGAAAAAAAGCGTTTGTCACAAAAAAAGAGAGAAAAAAAATGCTGGATGCTGGATTGTTTTTGGTTTTTTTTTACTTTAGTGTTTCCATCGACTCCCCTCTCCCTCCCATCCCCCTTTGAATGGAATGAAACTAAAAATAAGCATCAACATTTTGCCACTGGTGTCACTAGTGGAGGGTTTGTTTGGCGAGAACGTGTGAAAGGAAAAGCATCTTGCACAGAATGAGCTTGGAGCTTGGGTGGCTCATAATCATCTACGATGTACCGCACAATGTTGCCCATGATTAATATAGCTGCTCTGAAGGCTATATTAACCTCATCCTACACTCCTGATGGTTTTGTGATGTTTCCTGTTATGATGTTTATTTTGCTCTTGCCGTATTCGAGTAAGACCAAAAGGTAAATCTTGCATATGGCATAGCATAGCACAAAAAGCAGTTCCTCCAGGAAGTTACGATCACAGCAGTTCACAAAAATTTTGTCAACTTGCAAAAATCAAATAGGTCCAGTCACTGCAAGACCCCACAAACTCATCCCACACGTTCAGCAATTGCTATAACAGAACCATGTTTGAGAAAAGAAAATCAACTATTTGTTAGTTTGACTTTTTATGTCAGAACTGTTATCATGCAAGAGGTTATCAAGCAAGTAACTAGAGGAAGCTTTAAATGTTTTGGCTTCACTTTTGGGAAACAATTATGCCATCCCACGCTTTTTACAGCGGCAGTGGCAAAAGCACTTTTGCTTACTTCAGTTTTTGCCTTGATCTCAAGGCAAACCCACGTTATCTGTGTCAGTACCAGCGGCCCCCGATAAGAAATAGACGTTTCTTTGTCTCTGCTTAAGAAAATGAGAAACTGCTGAAGCTTATCAATTTGCATCCTGAACAAAAAAGTTAAGGTCAGCAGTCAACGTTCACATTAGCAGCTTGAAAACCTGATCTGATGACTACATCAAATCAATGATAGTTAAAACACTCCATGACATTTCTACCAGGGGCAGCTCTTAGTCAAGATATAAAGTATTCTTTCAGGAAATGTTTCGGAAAGTTAGTAAACTCTAAACAACAACTCTTAAAGAATCTTTTATTTTTCCGACAAAGTCAGGCATTTGATGCCAAAACAACTACCAACAAAAGCCACAAAATCATACAGGGACTAAAACACTACGGAATAGGTTGACATTTTCAATACATTTGTGCTCCTAATAATGTGTTACACTAATAAGTCGCGCTTGTAGAATTTGGCCCTCATTCTTGGACAGCCATAAGGGATGACAAAGCCGAGCAAACAGACACATTCGGGCTGAAGCAGCTTCCCGCAGAGATAGGGCCGTAAGCGAGCAGTCTCACTCTGCTCTGATATACTGATTTGCACATGAATAAATGCCCTTGAATGTCACCCTGCCTCATAATTTGCCGAACAGGGAACTTCTTCCTCTCACACATCCAGATGATGGCTGTGTGATGTCACTGCTAACAATGACACATTATTCATATCAGCGTTAGCGGCTCTAGCACTGCCATAATGTATTTGATTAGAGATAAAGAGGCACAAAGGCATCACAAAACATGTCTCATGTATCACTGCGCAAGTTATTTCAAGTGGCGATGTTGGTATACTTGCAGCAGTGTCATTAGACAATTTATTTATGGCATCTTTTATCTGTGGCATCCTCTCTCTCACACACACACACACACACATTCCAACCCATGTTCACACACAAAAACAGACACACACACAAACACATACACACAAAATCCAGCGTTTCATTGTGCACAGTCACTCACCGCCACTGCACGCTTACTGAATGACCAGTGTGTTTATATGAATTGACAAGGGGCATGTCATCTTTTTCTGTTTTTGACATCTTAATTTTGGGTGCAAAATAATGAGAATGTTTTGATTTTGAACATAAATTTGAGGATGTTATTTTATGGAAGCATATTGCATTCTTACAGGGATATAATTTTCTCCAGCAGTAAAAGTAGAATTTGGCATTGTGTTACATTTTTCCTCTTTTAATAAAAAAAATGGTTTAACCAAAAAGAAAACCTTCTCAGTTTTAAGACTCTGATAACAGTGAGAGTACTTAAAGCACTTTCCAAACATGACACAAAAATGATCTCTTAAAACAAGATAAACTATTCCTTCTTGAATGAGCGTAGTATGCTTCCACATTTTTGCATGTTTTGGTTTGTATTGCATTGACAGAGACCAGGAATGCTTCAACATATTTATACATATATATTTTGATCTATATATGTATACATATAAGTTTATAAAACATATGTTTACAATGCATGCAGGCTGTCCTCTCGTTTCTCAATGTCATCGTTGAGAGAGCGGGCCTGATAAAAACATGTTGTTGTCCCTCCTCCTCCTCCTCTCTTCTTCCCTTTGGCCCTCTCTGCCCCCTCATATCTCTTGGCCACCTCTCTCTCCCTCTCTCTGCAACCACCCTCCTCCTCCTCCTTTCTTATTCCCTTATTCCCTTCGCCACTCTCCTTTTCTTCCGCCCCTTTCTCCTTTGTCCCCCTGCTCCCTTCCTCCCTCCTCCTCCTGATCCCACCTTCCGTGCCTCCACCAGACTGCGCAGTGTAAAGATGGAGCAGAGGAAACTCAACGATCAGGCCAACACCTT
Source organism: Labroides dimidiatus (assembly GCA_030710495.1). Classification (NCBI taxonomy): domain Eukaryota; kingdom Metazoa; phylum Chordata; class Actinopteri; order Labriformes; family Labridae; genus Labroides; species Labroides dimidiatus. Next base: position 13,851,562 of record CM061152.1, on the reverse strand, counting down.
GGTGGATCTGGCAAAGGTGAGAATCCCATTTGATGTGATTGTAAAGTGGCTACAATATTGCAGAAATGATTTCATAAAGGATAAAACTCAAAACTTGAAGATGGGTCATACAGCAGTTATTTTCAGTTGATACGAATTAGAGATTTTATCTATGAGTAGTTAAGGACTGCGGGCCTTTTTTACACTGGAGTTCAGCATGAGTGACATTGCTTTTTTTGCCAGTGGTTGATAAACATAACACTAGCTACTATTACTTTCATGACTTTGCAGAAGCTGATGTATGTGCATAACAAAGTTTGTCTTCAGTGGCCAGTTTAAAAAGTGCAACATTTTGTTGATGCTTTAAAAAAAAAAAAATCAAAGACAAAATAAGTTTTGACTGAATCTAATAGCTAATACTCAGTTGGTGACTTTGTTGTATGTGCTGTGTGTGGACCATAGACTGTGCGATAAATTGATGAAGTCTCCATTATGTCACCTGTCTGTTTCTGAAACAAAGTTCTGAAGCAAATCTTTGGTGGAAGCCATATTGGAAATGGGGCGGGCTTTGAGCCTCCACACTATCAGCTATAAGAAGACCTCCTGTTGGTCAGCTTAGCTGTGCTGATTAGGTGAACTCAGCATCTTAATATCTTCTAAACTGCAGAGTTAAAAAAAAATCACCACCCGTACTGTGTGTGCCATTCAGGTTGAAGTCATTTTTTATACCAAGCTGAAAATGGCTTTTATTTTTTTTTTGCTTCGTGTGTATGCAGCTTCCGGTATGTCAGTAGCCAGCACAAAGCGCACACTCAAGAACTGCAGATTTTAGCACTTCAGCATTGCCTCGTATTTTCAGACCAAAGGTTGCCGCTTGGTGTGCACATCACATAATAAAACCAGTTCTGAGGAGTGAGACATCTTGTGTCCTTACTACCTCTGTCAAGTGAGACAAATGCAAATTAGCTACTGTTAAGTGACAGGCAAACAGTACAGCAACATGGCGGCGGCTGATACCTTTGCCCATGAAACTTGTTATACGTTACTCCAGTAAGCTCACAACAAATCAGAGCAAAATCCTTTTCCCCCTGAATTCAAATTTTTAATGCCATGTTTATAGTTTACAATCGTTATGTCCAGACTTAAAGCTGATTGCTTGATTATTAGTCCTCTATCAAAAGTTGTAAGTTGCAGCCCTTCAGTTAAAATAAATAGCTTTTACATGGCAGTTCTTCTGCTTCTCATTGTCTCATCATGCAGACCTACTTCATGGTAAAATTTTTAGCCATAAACCAGTTTTACATAAGCTTTCATATTTGTCAGAAACAAACTCAGCACACACAAAATTTCTGTTGATTCCATTGGAAGGCAGAATAAAGTTCAAAAACTTGAGTCCAACTTATCATTGTGGACAGTTTCCAGGGGGTAACAGGGTGAATGCAGTCATGCCTGGATGCCTTCTGTCCGACCCACTAAAGCAGAGCAGAGAGGAGGTTCAAAGGGATGTACATGACAGCGGCCTCGTTTGATGTAGATGGCATTTGAACTCCAGTGTGTATTTTAAAGGGTTCCGTGGATGAGTCCTTGTTTTTGCTCTTCCATGTTCAGGTGTATCCGTGTACACAGTCCAGTAGTTCAGCAGCTCAGTGTCTCTTTGCCATGTGCATAGTTCACAAATCAATATCAGTTATTCTGTGTGCTCCATTGTTAACCACTGAAATCTCTGTCCCATGCTGAACAATACAATGAAAAAACAAACAGGTAATAGAGCAGAGCACATAAAACATGTTTTATATTTCAAAGCTCATACAGACTGAGAAGAGAACGGTGAGTTCAATGTGCATTACCACTGGCTGCACTGCACCCACTGCGGAACAATAGGTGCCTAAATAATGGAGGCGCTTTTCATTAAATGAATGAGTTGTGTCAGGCATATACATAAAGCATTAAAGAGCGTCTCTGCTTATAAATGGATCCGAGGAGCTGCTTGTGAAATGGGAGGAAGATAAAATCTGCGCTGAGTCGCTGAAATGACACAGCCCCCATTCACAGAACGTCCTGTCATTGTTTTCTCAGACAGATAAAGACTGTCTACTCCTGTTAATGATCGTTACATGGACAAATGGTGATTTGTACATACTCAACCTTTCTTGCAAGTTTCCTGGTGTGAATTTCTAAAATCATTCTTTAATGTTTCTTTCTAATTTCTTCCCTCCCTCTCTTGCCCCACACCACGTCTCCTCCTTCTCTGTCCCTCTGTTCTTGCTCCTCCTCAAACACATGTACCTTCTCCCCTCCATTAGACTCAGAATGTGATGTACGACTTGGTGTCAGAGCTTCAGGAGCGAAGTGAGGAGCTGGACAAGCGCATCGGCACACTGGAAGACAAGCTGGACTCGGTGACGGGCAGCCTGCAGGCGCTGCCTTGCCTCATCTCCCAAGCCATAACCCAGCAGCAGCAGGACTTCTTGGACGGCTTCGTCCACCGTTTCCGGCCCGCATCTTTAGCCTCAGAGCGCTCTGAACGCTCCGAGCGATCCTGGACTTCCACCGCTCGAAGGCGGCGCTCTCCCTCCACAGCACCACACACCTCCTCTGATAGTGGATAACCTCTAAAAAGCATTTTCAATGACCTTTGACCCCAAATTACCAAACCAACGCCACACCTCATCCAAAGCTGTCCCTGTAACCGCTGGCCGAGTCCATCCCTGGACTTTTATGAACCCATATCCTCACCCCTGACCTGATCTATGACCTGATCCTCTGCCTCACATCCACCCCCTCCCCAACCAACATCAAATCCAAGAACTAATTCCTCTGTGACTGAGCGGCTCAGCACAGAAGTGGATCAGAGCTACTCCAAAAGGACAAAGAAAAGCAACCAGACTGACGACAAGAAAAAAACAAATGCATCCAAAAAAAGAATAAGAGAGTAAAAAAACTAGAAATGACTGACAAACCGAGATAAAGTAGAGATATGGTTTATGTTTTAGCCATTGTATGGCTGTCCAAGTTAGCTTTTTTGTAAAAGCCCTTGTATAGTTAAAAAAATGACTGAGTTCAGGGTCACTGGGGTGAGAGCTGGCTATCACACCGGAGAGTCCTTAAACATGAAGAGGAGAGTTGGTCTGTGGAGTTGAGGGCCTTGGCCCACCTGCCTGTCGGCCTTCTGAGGCCATGGAGGACATCTGTCCACACATCCGCCCATCTAGCTGTTGAACAAGGAGGAGAGCAAGACAAAACAAAGGATTTCCCTACAAATACTAGTGTTGTGGATTCTTTCCTAGCTTTGGTTGAAAGCTTTGACTTCAGGTCAGTGGAAGAAAACAAGCTCAGTGCGGAGGGGAAACTGTCCGAGGAAAGACGAGCAGAGGAAAAGCAAATGGCATAACTACTGGTTAGGAAGAATTTACACAGTTGCCAACTTCAAGGTTTCAGCTTCCTTGTTCTTATCAAGGGAAAATGAGAGCGACTATCTTTTTTAGTTACATATTGACATGTGATTTTTCAGTGCCTGAATGTATAAATAGTAGAGGGTTATTTAATTACTAATTTCAGAGCTTTTTTACGATGTTAACAGTCTGAATACAGCATTGCATTCCTTTTTCAGATACATTCCTCTCCAAAATTTTAAGAAAATGTCTTAATGTAATGCATAACATTGCCTCCATTTCACAGCAGCTCCTAATGTTTTAAACCTTTTCTTTCCATTTCTACTAACACTTCAAAAAGTGAAAAATTCAGAGCGAAAGAGGTAAAAGTAAGTAATTTTAGTTTGATTTTATCAAGGAATGAGGTCACTGTTAACTGTAACACACAACAATGAAATATGTAGTCTACCTTTAACACCTCCACTGATTCAGGCTTCCTTTGGTCTTCTGTTGTATGAACGGCCACACAGGCGCACATCACTGCTCAAACTGAGGAATCAGCCCTGCCCTTTTGCATGATTCTTTCAAAAATGACAATGGATCACAATCTTCCTTGAATGGCTTGATGATTTGACATAATTAAATTGATTTTGATTTGAACATTTTACTTTTTGTTTGTTTGCTGCCTATCTTTTGCTTTTTTTGTTTTGTTTTTACTGACTTTTTTTTTAGGATCTTAGGGTTTTTATAGTTGTAGTACCTAGAAAGTTGCAGTAATGTAATAAGATGTGCTAAAGAAAAAAAATCTACTACAAAGAAATCAAACGAAAGTGCTTCAGAAGCTTTAATAAATTAGTTTTCCCCTTTGAGACTTCTAAAGGACGGTTTTAATATACTTGGAACCATATTTCTGCAGTTTGAGGCCGAATGCAAAAATAGAATGGTGATACCACCTTTAACTCACCTACAACTAGCAGCTGTTTAGCCCTGCTTAGCAGGTAGACTGAGAATATGGGGGAACTATTTGTTATGTCTACTACAACTATAGTTTTGTTTTGTAGAAGTTTCTGAAATCTCATCAGGTAGTCTTATTGGTTGAGTCTATGGGTGTATTCACACCTGGCTTGTTTGGGGCAGTTGTTCTGAAACGAACCTTAAGTCCGGTTTGTTTGGGCATATGTGAACACAACAATCGCACTCAGATGCCGAACAAAACAAGCGGGTTGAGATCGCCAATATCGGTTGGTCTCAGCTAGCTTTGATTTCGAGCCCTGTAGCAGTTCCTTTGCAATGAGAACACAATCACCTCAGCAACCGACACAACTGACTCATAACTGTGGTTCACAATATAGTAGTAGGGGGAAGTAACTCACCTGGTTGCCAACAGTTCAGTCAAAACAATAGAAGAAGAAGGATTAGAAGAATCAGCAACAGCAGAAGAGGAGGAGAAGGTCATATAGCGATGATTACCGTAGTGATCTGTATATCAGACGATCATGGATATAAGAGGACCCCTTTTTCCAAGACAGATTTTTGAGAAAAAGGGGTCTCTGATGACAAAATTTTGTTTTATCCTGAAGAACATTCATGCATTCACAACTCTTCTCTGCTCTCTGCATCACGCACAGCAGAGTTCTGCCCTGATTTTGGACCAGTGAGAGACAAATTTGATCACATGTGGCATTTGTTTACAACGTTGGACCGCAAGAGACTTTTGCCATGTGAACACAAATGAACCAAGTGACAACTGCAACAAAACTATCATTTTTGCCCTTGAATCAGAACAAAGCAAATGAGCCACAGGTGTGAATACACCCTAAAAACACATACTTTCATCCTATTCCTACTGAGTATTGTGCCACACTGAGTATATTTGACTTGCAAGAGTTAGTAAGTATTAGAAGGAGCTTACTAATCATACTGAACCTCTCCAAAACTTAATGCAGCTCTTTTAACTATTAAACAGCAAAGCTCGCCAGCCAGCAACAAACAGAATACAACTCTAATATGCATTACACCTGGTTAAAAAGAATACATTTAATACAATTCTAGAATACAATTCTAATAACTTCCATTTCATTAAGTTTGTATATTCATGTTAACTTCTATACATGGCTCAATGAGCAGAGCAGCTTAGCCACTGTATCTCAGACTGCAAATATGTGATCAATAAAGCCAAATTAAGCAGCAAGGTGGGTTTGTGTATGATGCTAATGACATACTTACTGTCAAGTTAGTGGCCAGGATGCAGTAGACACTGTTTGAGTGTGTAGTGTTCTAGTATTTGGTTTCAGAAACAGCCAATTCAAAGTAATAGCCCTTCAGTACATCAATTTTTCACAGTGGCAAAAAAAATCACAGTGAAAAGCTGTAAGATGGAGTATTAATAAGCCGTTGGTTGAATTTTGCACCATTACATAGAGCTAGCCTAGCATTGTCCCTTTTATGTCTGTTTTCATATTCTAAGCTAGGTTAATCAGCTGCTAGAACTTGTTTCGTACATTTTTACTGACAGAAGACCGTGATGAATGTTTACAAGTTACCTTCTTATAAATTCCAAAATTTCAAATCATTACATAAGCATTACAGTAACATGCCTCTGTTTTGTTTCTGTCAAATATGGAACCTTTTTTTGACTTCAATGGAGGAAAAAGTATTGGATTAAAATCTGAATACCAAAGGCACATGCTAGAGGTGTGATGAAAAGACTTAAAAGAAAAAGACGACAAATCTTCAGAGGTACTTTTTTAAAAAGAAGAAGTAGAAGTTACTTTAGGATTTTTAGTTAGTGGCAGATCTGTATTCAAAATGCTAAAGTGGAATGAAGCCCAACTGATCAGTGGCCACTTGGGGTACTGCTGCTGCAAAAAAAACAAAAACAAAAACAAAAACAAAAAAATGTGAAAGTTTTTCCCTGAAAGTCCACAATTATGAGACACTTAGAAACACAAGAGTCCTTTCCTGTGGACTCTTGTGGATTTTTTAGGCTGATAAAGTGATCTTATATTTCAAATTTCAGCCTTAACCAACAAGGAAACCCTTTATTTTGATGTACACCCCCGCACCCAAAAAAAATGTCCAAGTATGAAGGCTAGAAGCATTTTAGATGAATGCAATGATAAAGTAATTCTTAGTTGACTGAACTGACTGAATCCTTGTTTACAGTGTCCAGGCATTTAAAGGCTACATCCATGTTTAGGCAATTAGCATGCTAAGTAGTTAGAATGGTAAATAACCATTCAAGTTCAACAAGATGTTTGAGTTAAAACTCTTATTAATGCTCCTAAGCAAACAAGCAAATGTGATCAATACTACTTATTAGATTTCAAGTTTTAGTGCTGCTCCAAGCTTCATGAAATCAAACCCTTTTAGACAGTGGCCAAGTCAACTCTCCCACAGGCTTTATGATGGCCGGAGAGCATTCCATTTCAGAATATCTTTATTTATTTATTTATTTTTACAAAAGGAACTTAATCAAGCATGAGTGTTTACTTTTTTCCCTTTCAGCTTGAGTCGATGAAGCATGACTCTTAACTGCCCCACCTCTCGCTACTTCCCAAACAGTGCTAGTCCCTCCCCCTTCTTAGAGTACAATAGGATCTATCATGCCATTACTGTCTCTATTTCAATCAGGGTCATCCAACTTTTTAGGACAGTTAATGAAAGATTATCTGCTTGATTACGACCTCAAATGCCTGTTCAAATCTGTTTCCGCATCTTTATTACATCAGAGGTTTTTAGCCTTGTGCTCGTCATCTGTCATCATTAAGAGCATCAGTTCCCCATTATGAAGAGGCTTCCCAAATGGCCCAGGGCTCAGACCTTTGAGTGGTTCAAATGAAAACAACAAAAAAAGTATAAGAAAGGAGCAGGGGAACCCCCAGGTCATGTTCCAAGCTGCACTCAGTGTGTAATATTCAGTTACACCACAAAGGATCACAGATGCTGAGTGTCCTCCCCAGAGACATGGTGTTAAGGACTTCATCCTTCATCCTTCACCTGGCAGCGGGAATCAGAGGGAAGAGTAGATTGTAAAAATGAGTAAAATGAGAGCAATAGCTCATTTACTGACAGATGTCGTTTTGGCCCAGGGGGCGATGTTAACAGCAAGAAAGGGTGTCCTGTAAATATGACCTCATTGTTGATGTCGCCAAGTAAACGGGACAAATGTTGAACCGCAGGGGGAAGGCGGCTGGGTTCAATGCACAGTATGCTGCAAGTTTGCAGCTGGAAAACAAAATAGAGCCAAAAAAAGGTCTTTGATTTTGGCAAAGCATTTCATTAATTTCACTTTTTTTCCTTTCTTTTTTTTTGCTATGATCAGGTTCTGTTGATTTTTCACTTTGTTACAAAGGTTTGTTTCTTTTTCCTTTTTCCTGCCATCAACACAAAATCCTGCCAAATACCATTCCAATATTTGATAGTGATCCGATATTCTCCACCATTAGATGAAAAAACAAACAAACAGTATTTTGTAGTGAACTGAGGGACACTCATGACATTATAACAATGATGGTAGATGAGTCAAAGTGAAAAAAGCATCCCAGAATTTTTAACTATCCTGAAACGTAGGCTTTCCTCATAGTGCAGGAATCAGACCATATTTCTACTGAACAGAGTGAAAACCCTTTCAAAAAATGTACCCCAATCATTGTTCTGTGTACACTGCCACATGATGCATAATGTACGTAGTAGCACTGGATTAAATCAACTTTTAATGGATGGCAAATGGATAAAACATGTTCTCTGTATGCTGTTCGCTGTTCCTTCATTTTGCAGGTGAACTTTTGTCCTAGCAAGGAGAGACACCAAGGTCAAATCATTAAAGACTATCTTCAGCTATGAACACAACTCTTTTTCTTCTTCTTTTTGGCAGCTGTAGACTAATTTCATATGGTTTTCTCCACCAAATCAGCTCAGTACCAATCCAAACCCCTGCCAAAGCGTGTCATCCAGCTTCAAACTTTTCCTCACAAGGTCCACCTGAAGGACGAGGGAATGGCAGCTGCCTTAAACCAATTGTGACACAGAGAGGTTTGTTGGCACACGTGTTGACGAATGCAGTCATCACACGTCTCTTCCTGTAAAATTGGGAGGCAGGGACATACTAAAATATGATTACAGGAGGATGTATTGACAGAAACATAAACACTGCTCCAGAGGACACACAGCTGCTGAGGCGCTGTTCCAAGGTGAACTATGGGCTGCGCACAGACATACAAACACACACTCGCGCACACACATACAAACACGGCCATTAATGCTGAAATAACAAGCTACTATTCATGTCCACATGCACAAACAAGGCTCAGCCTGGTTAATTACAGCCAAATCAGGAGGGAGTTGGCAGCAGACCCAGATCCCGCAAGAGTGGCAGAGTCAGTCACCCTGGAGTTGTTGCTATACAGTCCCACAGACGCAGCAGTGGAAATGCACTGCTCTGCTGCTCTCACATGACTATATGATAATTTAATTAAATATCTCTTTAAAATCCGATGAAACATGACAATCATTTTAAATTACTTATGTATCAAAAATGTGTTTTATAGTGCAACACTTGAGATAAAGCCTGTTTGAGCCAAGGGTTCCTACATTGATAAATATTCTGAGCAGGTCAGCCTTCCATTATTTTACCCCAAAAAATAATCAGTGTAAGAGCAGCATAATATGTATTCTTGTGTGAGAGAAGATAAATGATGAGTTGAAGCATGCACGTTTTGTCAGAATATGTCATTGGGGCAGCTTTCTACTATTAAGAATAGCTAAGCGAAATTTAATCTTGTTTTATGATACACCATACAATGATGATTATGTTTAATTTAAAACGCGCACTTCAATTTCAGACATAGTTGGACAGATATGGTTATTATATTAGCTGAATTAAACAGGAACATGGTTTCAGTGACATCACCCAATGGCCAAACAATAGCAGTGCTGGAAGTGCTAACTCAACCTATTTTTCTGTCAACCTATAACGAGCAAAGAGGTGACATCCCCTACAACACACCTTATGCAAAATGATGCGGAACTACTAAATTAAACAGATGGGTTCTAAAAAGACACTTCACACAGATTGTTTAAGAAGAGACTTGACATGATGTTTAATGTTTAACTGATATTTTAGAGATGAACATTTTAACATGAGTGGCAAGTTTTTTTTCATTATTCAAAAAAAAGTTTACCTTCCTTAGTTTTGTGTCCTGCACAGGTTAAAGTACAAATATAGTGTGTAAAAAAGACCGACTTTAGTCACTAAGGCGTGCTTAGAAAGTTTTCATGAATAGGTTTCAAATGTATTCCTCCATGATGACTTCCAAGAAAGGAGCTTATATCATGTCCTGCTTTTCATCATTTTAATATAAATCCCTCTATGAGCTCAGTTAAGCCATCTGGTTATAAGTGAACCCTGTGTTTAAGTGTGAAAGACAAAAGAGAGCAGATGAAATTACCTTAGATCTCCCCTAAAGGGTCCTGAAGCTCAGTTCACAGCAAGAAACAGCCAGGAGTAGGATGCAAAGGGACGAGGAGGAACCAGTGGAGGAATCGGGTTTCAGGCGGGGTGCTGAGGATCACCACAGGGTGTGAAAAAGATCCTTCAGGGACAACTTGTGGCCTGCAGGGGAAGTAATTTATTCAATTTATTAAAGGCCCCACTTTCCTCCCTGGATGCCCATAGGAGCTAATGGCTAGCAGCTGCATTATGCTTAATGCCCCTGCTATCAATTTCAGCTAATGTGCTTTGTCATACACTTTGGCAAATCAGAGAGAATAAGTATTGATCTTGGTTTTTGGCCTTTTTAATGCACAGTGCTGTAGTGGTGGAGAGTAGGCGTGAAGGGCCTTTTTTATTCCACAAATGTTTTTATGAGAGTCATTTATTTCTGCATCAATCATTTCTCTTCTTATCCTCCCTCCTCTAGCTTTCCCTTCCTCGGTCTCTCATTTCTCTCTCCAGCAGATCAGAGGCAGGAGGAGCTCTTACAAATAAAGGTTGTCTGTTGGAGGCTGCCATACTGTAGCTTCTCTGCTTCATTAATCCATAAAAGAGAGAGAAAAGCTCTTTTCAGAGCCCTCAAACCACAAACCAGGAGTTTATGCATCACAAGTGTACACGTCCACAGAGTGTATGTACATACGTGTACTCAGATGTACACACAGAATGAAAAAGCCTTCATGTAACGTATGTATCCTCTACTTAGCATAATGACTTCATTCAAGGCTAGAAATTCATATCCATTATCTCACATCAGGTAGGCTGTACTTACACAGAAGATCACTTTTACATAACTATAAGTGAGACACTGAAAGTCAAACTAAGGAATAGTGCCTTTGACCCAGGCACTACTAGCAGTTAAAGAGATTTCTTGGCATTACACAGCATACAGTGCAGGTGGAGGTCATGAGGTAACTGATTTAAAAATGCTGGTCATACATTGGGTCAAAGGTGTACTACTGTTACTAGCTCCAGCTAACTGCTTCCGTCATAATGCTACAATCCTCAACTACCAGGATGTAAACAAGCACAGAGGACATCTAGAGCACTGCATAGCCATAACACAAGTATGTGGACGTTAGAGTCCCTGTGAGGACATTTTAAGTAAGTATGCACTAAGATTTTGGCCAATGAAAATTTTGGGCTGAAAATGCCCCAAAAGTGCATTTTCAGTTTTTGACTAAAAGATTTTTATCACCGAAACAACATGGCCGAAACAGTATGTTGTGATGACGAAACCAAAAACCGTGGCTCTTGTCTGGATAAAGGCTGACGTGTTTCAATATATCTCAGATAGTGATTTGTAAAGCATGTAATTCGCACACGACAATGCTCTAGGCCACGGTGGATGCGGAGAACCTGCTTGGAGATCGAGAAGCGCATATCTTATATGCAGGACGGGATGGCCAGTTGTTCACAACTCTCCTCTGCTCCCTATATCACGCACAGCAGAGTTCTGCCCCGATGCACACAGATACAAATACATGAGTACACGTACACACTCACACAGAGAGAAGAGCACACTCCGTAAAGTGGACAGAGTCCAGAAACATCACAATGATCACAAGAGACGCAGAAAAAAAATCTGCCTTTTTTTTAAAGTGCTCCCAGCACCATCTCTGTAAAGACAGCATTATTCTTTGAAGCATTAATATCAATTTATGCACTGGTACTAATGATTTACATAATAATTTCTTCCTGTGTCTCAGTTCTTTATCCTTGGTTTCGTCATTTTTGGTTTCAGGCAATTTTTATTTTGGTGCATCCCTAAGTTTAGGTGGTACTGAAAATGTCACACTTCAAGATATATGCCTGATTGTAATCCATGATTTAAAATGAGATTATCAACACCAAAAAGGGTTGTTTTAAAATGTTGTTTTTCCGTTTCCCTGTTCGGGTTGTCCAGTACCAGCATGTAGAAGTCTCTATGACAACACCACTTCAGCTGACAAAGTTTAGCAGTGAAAACAGAGATCTTTTTTTCTGTTCTGAAAATGATTTCTTGGATTTTTTTTTTTATTGTTTTTTTTTTGGTGATGGTGATGATCATTTAGTGATGGTGGAGACTGGAGCTGAACTGTCTAAAAGAAAAGGACAGAAGAGCAGAAGAAAGTTCAACAGGAGAGTGACAGAACACGGGCTAAAGGCTAAAACATGGGCTAAGCTGTTTGTTACAAAGTTCATACCAACCCACGTGTAGCAGTTATACTGCAGTGGTTGGTTCAAACTTGAGAGTCTTTCAACAAAATGAAGTGTGATGTTACGTTTGCTCTGTTTGGTAAGGCTGAGGTACATTACCTCATCACTTTGCATCCAGCAAAAAGTAGTCTTAAAAAGAAGATTGTGGCTCCTCCGATCCATGTATTGGTAAGAGTCACGTCCTCACAACAGTGGGTGCTAGTGCTCATGGGAAGCTGAGTCTTTATCCTTAAAAACAAAAGCTTTTCCAGATAGTCGTCACAGCCCCTTTAACCTACAAGGAGGACTGAAGGCTGGTGGTGCTAGCTCTGCTAACTTTAGGCACAATCAGCGAAAAAAATTGACACACAGACTGTTATGCCGTGTTTGGTCAAGTTGGATAACTTCGCTCAATTTAGGGGGGAAAAAAGGATAAAGGATGAGTGGTTTTAATATTTGACAACATTGTGAAATATCACACTGTCAAGATCAGATTCCCATGATTACATGCTTTCCTACGGGGATGGCTTGGTGTCGTGTTGTGCATGTGAAGATTTGAGTCAGATAAACGTCACGGTCTGAGCTCTTGAAAGCTTTTCAGAGTGCAAAAATATTAATTCTTAATTTCTCCTTTTTCTTCTGATATTTCTCTTTGATAACAGTTCAGATATGTGATTCAGAAATCACTTCAAGTATTCAATAAATCTAAGCTACACAGGACAATAAGGATTTTATGTATGCTCTCTTATGTAACTATTGTTCTATTTCATGTATATAGGACCTAAAGCCTACATAACTCTGTTATTGTCCTCCATGTTATTTGCAGCTGAGCAGGCCTTTCCTGTACTAGAGGACATGCATGGCACCAACAGACGAGGCAGCCTCAGGCCAAGGCCACTGGTGGGATTCAGTACGCTCACTTGAGAGAGTGGGCTGTATTATGTGTGCTGTACTGTGTTTGTTTATGAGGGCTGCATAGTGTGTGTGTGTGTGTGTGTGTGTGTGTGTGTGTGTGTGTGTGTGTGTGTGTGTGTGTGTGTGTGTGTGTGTGTTGGGGGTGGGGGGGGTCACTACAGATGTCCTTGCCCTGAGCTTTCTCTACATGAAAATCAGCGCTGCTCTGGAACAATCCCTCGCACAGAGCGACGTCACATTATACACCAGGAATTGTTCCTGGAGTCACATATGGAGAGATGAATCCTTGTGTAGAGCAGACGTGGTCATTGCTTAAGGGGAGTGTTCTATCAAAATAACCAGCTGCACTGCTGCTCAGGAAACAAAGAAATATCTCAATATCTGGATGGCTTTTTGATGAATCCAGCTGTGATTTCCTCCTGTTTTTATAACCACTGAAACAATCAACTGACACACTTTAATCACACAACAGTGTAGATTATAACTGGTGCTCAGACCGCCGTGTTTAGATACAAACATTATATAGTGCAGAACAAAGGTAGCTGGGAGTAAATTCAATAGAGAACAGACCCAGCAAACTCAGCGGACGATATGAGGGAGAAGCACAGGAGCATGCTGCCCTCTAGTGACACACACTCCAGCTCCCTCTGTGAGAACAGCACACTGTCACAGCTAACGGGAGAATGAATTATTCATAAATGATGGGATGATAAAGCAGTATTTTACAGATCATGGTTATAAGATGTAATTGATATCATAGGGCTGATATCAAACACATGCTTGTCTCAAGCTGCTGTGATAGTTTAACTGTTATCTGTAATAGTCTAAGTATTAGTAGCAGCTGCAATTTTATGAGCAAATTTTTACACTTAATTTCTTTTAATTTGTCAATAACTTAGACTTAAAGCTGCCTTTAAGCAGAGACTCATAAAGGTTTCAACTTCAGTCTCTCTCTCTCTTTCTCTCTCTCTCTCTCTCTCTCTCTCTCACACACACACACACACACACACACACACAGAGGGACCTGATTGTACCAGTCTCTAGCAGGCGGTTCGGGTTTAATGTTTAAGCTTTCACTCCCCCCTCAGTTCTCCACACACTGGCCGATCGCCCAATGTGCGGAACTGAGTGTCAACCATCAGGAGTGAGTCACCTGAGGGAGTAAAGAGGTTGAACTGCGTGGGAGTCCTGGATACAGCAGCCATTTTACTTAAGACAACAGGTCCTACGTGGTGCGAGCATGTGTATGACAAGAGGGCGACCGGGGTCAAAGCGGTAAGAACAAGTTGTTGGTTTGCTTTGGTTGGGATGCTATTCTGATTTTCTTTACGGTTGTCATCAGTGTTAAAGCTGTACTCTCACTGGAATGAGCTGCTTCATTGTTGTAGCAGCTTAACCCTCTCTGTTATTTGTCAAGCAACCTTACAACCCTGTAAAGCTAAAGAGGGAAGCTTACTGTACTGTTCCCTCTATGTACTATAGCAGAGACAGCGCTATACTTTTGATGCTAGGGGAAACAATTTGATCACTGTTTAAAAGGAAGGTCAATTGTAATAAATTGTACCAGTAAAAGGTAACTTTTTGTACAGTCTCAAGTCCAAAATGTGGAGCAGCTTAAACAAAGCAGCCGGCTGTCTCTTTCTTCAGTCTATTAGTAAACAGAAACATAACATTCTCTGCCCTTTGCATTCAGGATGAGTCAGATGACACACATAGGTTTTTCCAGGAGCATGCCATGGCAGCAAAAATAACACCCAAACACCCAAAACAGGTGAGGTAACTGGACACGAGCCAAGTTACTGTTCACTGGATGTTAAAGGATTGCTGTATAAAATAAGGAAAAGGAAAACTCTGAGTAACATAGTCATAAATATAGGTGTAGATTTTTCTTTCTCTGAATCCTAAATGGGACTCCATTATAAATATACAATGTAATACTGTTAAAACCTCTCCAAATTTGTACCATGGGGAAGGGAGGGGAGAGCTCTTGTTGCCCAAAAGGAGCAACCAACCAGCATGCCATGTAGAAGAAAGGAATGTCTAAGGCCTCCCAACTGGAGTATAAGAGAAGCTGTCCTATCCTTATATTTAGTTGGTTCTCTGCAGACTGCTCAACTCACTTGCTTTGTTCAAAACGGCTCGCTTTGAATAAAGTATGGACTCAAGCTGAACTGGACTCTCCTGATGATTGACTCTGCATCTTCTTCTTCTTCTTCTTCAAGAGTTTTGGCCACACACAGGGACATTAGAAAAATGATATTATGAAGTGTTTAGAAAGAGGAACGCTGGGACCACCCAGACACAGCCAGCCGGAAGTCTTAGGCCCTAATTTACCATGAAAAAATTATACAACACAGTGACATCACATAGAGTCTACAGAATATCAAAGAATTCAGCTTTTTAAGGGTTCTGTCTTTTTCCTGAAGTGACTTCACCAATTTTTTTTCTTTTCAGTAAGATTTTCTGTAAGCAACCACTTAAAACTTGTGTCAGCCAAGTACAATGATCATTATATCCACTGTAAACTAATTTTGTTTTTTTTTAATTATGATGTTAAGCAGTGATAATCCATAACTTAATATGTTTGGATTGTATGTACTTGAAAATTTTCTTCATGGAAAAATTTACACCAGAAGTTTCCAAAGACTGCACAATATACAGACGTAGTGTCCTCGATTTCACTCCCTCTTTTTCTGATTCTGAATTTTGAAGCCTCTTGCTGACAGGAGCTGACAGGATCTCAGATTAGCCTAGTTCGAGTTTGGATGAAGCAAAGAGGCAGGCCTTTAGCCTCCTTGCAGAGAGCTACAGGGCCAAAAAATCCTACTTTTTACAACACGAATGAACTTGTTTACAGAAGATTCGATAATGCTTCTCAAAGAGCAGCGGGTGCTGAGCACCTCCCTGATCCAAAACACCTACAGGCGGACAAGTCCTTCTCGCTCACAGCAGTCTCTCCAAGCTGCAGCCAGAGCAGGTGACTGCATGCAAATGAACTGCGCATATGTTTGTCTATTTTCGGTCACTTTTGCTGGTCCCAAGCCCGGATAAAGGAGCAGGGTTTTTATTTTGACATTAACAAGAAAAAAAAACAGAAATGACACGAATCGAAATGAAGAAAGTTCATTTATAGTTAATACACATTTATTGTGTACCCAGTCTACTGACCTTTCACTTGTTTGTCACTGTTCTGGCTATTATTTGATTTTTATTTTTTTCTGTAAGAAAACTGGAGTGGAAAAATACTAAAGCTGAAAATTTTAACTCAAGATTTGTACCGTAATGTGTAATGTAATTATCTTTTTGTTAGAATTGATATAATAAAATTGGTATCGGAAAAAAAAGCATTGTTCAGGAACTGGTACCAAAGTGAAGGTATTGGTATTGGTACAAGTACCAAACACTTCAATGACACCCAGCCCTACTTATTAGCCATGTTTCAACTTTCATCAGTTACCTGTTTTCAATGTGAAAGCTCAGAAAAACAACTTTAAACACTAATTACGTATAGGCTTATTCAACGTAACTAATATTTTTTTTTTTACCCCCCACAGTTTTTCTGTCTCTGCACTACATAGAGACTGTGTAATCACCGCTTTCTTAATGAGTCACCAGAATCCTCCTGCAGCATGAAAAGCTGGAGCAAGACACTTCAGAGTGAAGAGCCTGACAGCGTGGTCGGGTCCTCCTCGAGCAAGAGGAACTCCATCAGTGATCCACCAAGACCTGTGTGGGTGACTCACACACCCACACCGGATAATAACACCGATTTGGGTGATGATGATGACACGAACTCTGCCACTTCATCCAATGCAGAGAAGGAGAAAAAAGGGAGTATGAAGGACAGGCTGAAGTCCCTCCTCCCTCAGTCATGGGGACGAATCAGTCCCAGAAGAGCACCAGAAAGTGGAAGTTTAAATGACTCTGAAGGCAGCTCAAGGGGGATCAAGATCCTCCCTAATGGGACCAGAGTGAGCCCTCCAGTAAGCCCACTGGTAGGACGCAGAAATTGGGCTGAGTCCCAAGGCAGCTCAAGCCAGAGCTCTCATAAACCTTTACTTAGGGAGAGTCCCTCTGAGGATCTGTTATATCAGAGCCCTCAAGAGGAATCCCTTCTAACCAGTATCCATCCTGCAGAGTACTATGCTGAAAAACTGGAGGTCTACAACCAAAAGTACTCTTATTTAAAGTCCTGGCCAGGATTGCTCAGACTCCTTGCTGGACTCCAGCTCCTATTTGGGGGCATGGTGTTTGCCTGTGTCATCTCCTACATTCACAAAGACAGCGAGTGGGCCAATACCTATGGACACTATAACGGTGCATACAACAATGGGTACGGCCTGTCTGGGTACAGCTACACAGGCCCAATGACTCCCTTCATACTGGCAGTAGCCGGACTCTCCTGGATTATCACCCTCATCCTCTTAGTGATTGGAATGACGATGTATTATCGCACTATCCTCCTCGACGCTCCCTGGTGGCCGCTGACGGAGGCCTTCATCAACATGACCATGTTTTTACTCTACATGGCAGCGGGGATCGTCTACTTGAACGACTTGAACAGAGGAGGGCTATGCTACATGACGATAGGTGTTAACCCCATCCTGGCCAATCTGTGTCGGGTTGACGGGGGCCAGATGGCAGGGACAGCTTTCATCTTCATCAACATGGCCATGTATCTGGGGAGTTTTCTAGTGTGTCTGAAGATGTGGAGGCACGAAGCCACAAGAAGGGAGAGGGAATACTTAGAAAACCAGGTAAATTTCATCAAGAAAACGAAATGACATTTGACATTTATGCTGATGCCTCATTCTGACCAGTCCACACAGTGCGCCAAAATTTAAACTTAAAAGAAGTTCCTCAAAGGAACTTTGGAATTGCTTAAAAGCTTACAGTACTGAACTTGGACATGAATAATTTTGATAAAGCCACAATAAGGAAAATGTCCTGATCTTTACTATGTCCTAAGTGCTGAAAAGTCTTTGTAACACGTTTACAGCACCAGGTTTAAATTAGGGGCCTCTCTTTGTAGCTCCTTTCACTCTGCCAAAGCTTATTTGTCACAAACACACCATTTCTCTTTCACTCCCTAGCTCTCTCTCTATCGCTCCTTCTCTTTCTCTCCCTCTCTCCTTCTAAAGAGTGAAACATGAGGCCTGATAAGTATGTAACAAACCAAGTGTGGATATCACTTCCTCTTTTGTCTGTGTGCGGTAAGAAAGGTGCACAGCTACCCTAAATCAGATCTAATGCTATGAATTTATAGTTGCTTGAAACAGTCAGCAATAAGCATACTTTTGCATGCATTTTTTTTTCACCTGAAACGAGTATATCTGAGAAATAAATTCAAGATTTAAAGGGAATTCTTGAAATTTGCATGAATATAACTTAATGTAAATGTCTATTGAAATAGCATTGACAGTCAAACAATTTGTTTTAGATGTAGCTTTGTACTGCTCAGATGTTGAATTTTGAAGAGGAAAGATTCAACTGTAAGGAATGCTAATACAATATCATTGGTTTGATTCATATACAGGTAATGATGATAACACTGAGCTTGTATACCAGTGGTATGAATCTGCAGACTAGAGACTAGTTTCAGGACCGCAATTCTGGGACCTGTGCTGAGTGACAACACTAGGATCAGGATACTTAAAGTTTCTGTAAGACACCAAACATAGCACGCCGCCAGACACCCAATATGCGGTACTTGGTAAGGATCAGACGGGGTCTTAGAGTTGCGGTCTCATAAATGCGGTCCTTAAACTGCAGCCTTTAGCTCCGCAGTCACATGCTACTCAAAAATGGACGACAGCAACCCAAAGGTTCATAATATTTGAGAGACAAAGTGAGCTTCCTTGTTTAGTGTGGTCGAAAATTGAGTAAATAAAATGAAGTGGAATACAGTAAATCGGCAAAGTAAATAACCTTTGACGTCACATAACTTTTGGGAACAACCACGCTGCTAGCTGCCTCTGTAGCTAACGCTTATCAAGTAGTTAAACAGTACATTATATGAGGAGTTTACTTTCAGCAGAATGTTTACTCACGGCTTTAACGCGGCACAAAAATGTCATCGTCTCTATCCGCTGTATGTTCCTGTTCCTCGCTGTCATTTTCATTCATCTTATTTTCGCATTATTTTCCAAGTTGGTGTCTTCACTGTTGAATCAGGTTGTCACGACAGACATCAAGGTGTCCTCTTCTTTACTTAAAAAAAAATCTTGCTCAGACGAAACCGCAAACTTTACTACATCAACTTTTACTTAGCTTCGTTTAATTAATCAGTGCCACACCGATAATTGCTGCCAACCTCAAAATCTTAGTTATCTTGTAACAGGTAATGGTATGGATGCAACTGATTCAAACAAGTCCTAAAGTTCATAGGTCACCATTACTCGGGCCACTCCTATAGCTTAATATTTATTTATTTATTTATTTATTTATTTATTTATGTATTTATTTATTTATGTATTTATTTATTTATTTATTATTATTATTATTATTATTATTATTATTATTATTATTATTATTATTATTATTATTATTACATATGTTTGAAAAATATATGTTACCAAACACGCTCTGTATGCAAATATTCTTACTTAAATTTTTTATGAATAAATGGTCTACTGGGTCAAAGTTTGAGCTTCATTTACATGTGCAGTGATGACAATGCAACTTACAGCCTGCGAAGTTTAATATCATGGTGGTAGTGGCTCAGTCCATTGGGATTTGAAAAGGCAAGCAGAGGGTTGCAGGATCAAGTCCCAGCGTAGATCATGTTTGAGAATTGGGCTGATACCTGGAGAAGTGTCAGCATAGTCTCCTGTGCACTGTTGAGGTGCCCTTAGCATGATTGATTTCAGAGTGAAAAACAGAATTTTCTCCAAGGGAATAAATAAAGTATGTCTTCTAATAATAAAAATAATATCCTATCTTGGTTAGCATGCCAGATTTATAGTCACTAAAGATGAATTTCTTACAGATGTGGAGTATGTGGAGTATTTCAAAGTTTCCATTGCCATCCAAACCCCTTATCTTCATTTAAATTAATCCAATTAGCCATTAGACTATCCGTCTGAAATATAATGACTCATATTTTTACGTTGTCAGACTTCAGAAGTCTTTACAGTCGTAGCTGCACAGAAGTGAATAAAAAGAAGTAGAAAAAAAGATTAATTTACCATAGTAAGAAGAAATGGCACAAAGAATCATGTATGTCTAAGATGACAAGAGGAAAATAAACTGTATATGCATGGGGATGCATACAGAGTGCAGAACTTAAATGATAATCAAATCATGCACTTTGTGTATGGTAGTTATTTATCATGCTTATTGCTGCCTGTAAATGCAGTTCCTGTTATCATGCATGCATGCAGCTACCAACAGTGAGAGCCAAGCACTGAAAAAATTATCTACCAGCAGAAGGACTGCAGCTTCAGAGGTTTAGCTCATTGATAAGCAGATTTTGTCCAAGGATAGTTTTTTCTCTCTCTCTTACTTTAGTCAGCTATCATGTGGTTACTTAAATTTTGCTCCCTGTAATGATGGCACAGGCCTACACAAACTCATGACATAGTTTAATTTGTTGTTTTATATATCCTAATGAAGACTTTTCCTCTTTTACCTTTAGCCTCAGGAGGAGTTTCAGTCCATCCCACTTACTCTTCAGAAAACAAAACGCATATCATTCAAGGATGAAGTGGATTATTCTTTTAATAGAAACATTACCAACCAAACAGTGTCCAACCCAGAGGTCCATAAGAAACCAATCAGTCTGAGCAGGGACCCAGCGTGTGAATACACCCCTAAAGTGCGTGTTGTCGCTGACTACATCATGTGAGTATGACATACAGCAGCAACAAACATAGGATCAGTTTGCAGTCACCTCAAGTAAACTCTCCCTAAAACCGATCCCTACAGGAGATATCCAGAGATCAGCAGTATGGAAGAAAGGGAAGAGTACAAAGCTGTGTTCAATGACCAGTATCTGGAATACAAAGACCTCTACAGAGATGTCAGCAACACACTCAATAAGTTCAGAGAGCTGGATGCCATAATGGAAAAACTGCTCAAAGGTGGAAAGAGCCAAGAGGTGGGATGGATGAATAACAGTTTTTATATTCTATCAACTTTCTATAAACAGTATAACCCTTTCCTGTGTTAAACTCCAAGGATGTAATTTGAGTTAAAAAGGTCAGTGGGACTCAACATTAAGCTGACATGTGGGACGATCTTTTTTGACAATACACATGTGACACCAAGTAGGGGGTTTTTTGCTTCATATTTTAACCAAACCTTTTGGTTCTTTGTCGCTTAGAATCAGCACAGGATCCAGACTGTTCTGACGACATTTCAGCAGAAGAAGAATGTAAGTGTCAGAGGTTGTTTGAAAGACCTTTTCTGTTATTACTTCTTTCATAAACAACAAATACAAAATCATTTGACATGCCTGAAATTTATTCTAGAGATGTGTTAGAGTTTTAACTGCTGTGTAAATACCCAGACAATATTTGTTTTCCTTCAATAAAGCTCTCTACTGAAGCACATAATTTTGCTCCAATCATGAACGGTAGCAAACTGGAAATTCTCATTTTACGCAGCTGTACTACAAAAATATTCAGACAACACGACCCGAAGCAGAGAAAAAGAAATCAGGCTGCAAGAAGAAGAAAGGAGATATTCATGTGTTTGAGGGTGCAGACAGTTGTTTTTGATTTCCTGATGTTTGTGTTTTAACAGGACCCAATTTTCCTGGAGAAAAAGGAGCGCTGTGATTATTTAAAAGCTAAATTAAGCCACATCAAAAAAAGAATCAGCACCTTTGACCAGGAAGCGTGACAAGAGTGGAAAAAATTACCTTCACCAAATGATAAGTCAATACAACAAAGAATTATTTTTTTCAGATGTGTTTCTCTTTTTGTGTTTTGTTGCATCAGTATGTTGACAGCTTTGAATATTTCCATTTTGAATCAAAATATGTATTATAATTTGACTAAACAATTAAAAGTTTATATTTTTGTAAAGGCCTCAATATGAGGTTGAGGTTGACTTGAAACTGTTTTCTCTTTTATACTTATTATTATTATTTACTCCTGAACTACAACATTCTTTTTGTTCTGCTTATATTTTTAGATCACATTTTATGGTTTCATTATCTTGTTGATTAATGCCAATGTCAATGCCAATATTTTTATTACAAGTTGCTGAATGTAATGTTTGTTTTCGTTAAGCTATTAAGTGTTTTTTTCTTTCAGATTTTTTTTTTTTTTTTTACAAATATTGTGTTTATAGATTTTAATGGAAGCTCCATTAATCAAAGTTGACAATGCTGTGTTATCAGTCAGTACAACTGATTTGTTATCTTTATATATGTTTTTTTTTAGCTTCTTACTTGATTTAATTATATAAAAAAAGAAAAAGATGGAATTTTGTATGAGGGGAACACACTTCTCCCTCATGGGGCCGGCCACCTGAACTGTCTCTGTGCCACTGGGGTCAGAACATGCTGCTCCCGGCAGCCTTACCCCCTCCACTCGCCCTGGTTGAAATAATCCAGTAACTTTGTGTTTAATTGTGTTAGAGACGTCTGGTATCTGACCCTTGGGAGGGGGTCCTGTAATGTGGTGGCGTTTGCTTGCTTTTTGTTTTTGTATCAGTGATTATTGTGTTTTCCTAGTGTTTCTGGTTTTGTTTTGTGGTTGTTTCTCCATGTGCATCTGGTTTGGTTTTTCCTCATGTCCTTGTTTCCCTCCCTGTGTTGATTGCCCCTCAAGCGTTTTACCTGCATCTTGTTTCACACCTGTGTGTTGTTATCATGTGTCTGGGTTCTTCAGTTTGTTGTCTTGTCTGCCTTGTCATGTCCTCCAAAGTTTACCTGCCTTTTTAAGTTTTGGATTTTGTTGTTGTTGTTTTTTTGGAGAGTTTTGTTTTTTCTTTTGTGTTTTTTCACTTTTGAGTTGTTAAATAAAAACCTTGAGTTTAATCTGCACCTGGATCCCTATCTCATGTTTTCCTGCCACTGTGACGTGGTCTCATGATAAAAACAGTGTGGCAGGAGCTGGTAAATGAGCAGGGTAAAGTATGTTAAAGAAGGAAAAGGCAAGGAAATTTAATTTTTCCTGCCTCTGTTTTTTTCTTTGGCACAAAACTGTGATGTGTTGCTCCAGAATGACGTCAAAGTCGCATTAAATGCAACCTGGCTGTTCAGCCTGTGGTTGCCTTAAAAAAAAAACTGATTCAGTACCACATTTGAAAGTGGCCTGAATCTGACTCAAAAATGTCAGATTTAATGTGAATAGTGCTGTTCACACTATCAGAAACAAAGCAGATATGAGTCACATCTGAGTGAAAAATAACACAAAAAAACAGATTCAAGTCACTTTTTATTTTAGTGGGAACATAGCCTCTGTCATTTTGAGGCTGTTATGTAAAGCACTAATTGATCAATCACTGAAAAGCTGCCAGAGGGAAGATATAAAGCTAAAAAAGTTAGCACAATACATCCTTATTCATAACCAAACTAAGAATACAGTATATGAACAAATATACACACAAAAGCCTGGACTTTTGCATGAAGAACACGGATGCTGGTGAACAGGAACATTTACAGACTTGTTCAATAGGAGTCCAATCTGTCAAGACAGAAAACCTTAAACAAGGCTTTGTTAAGTGATTTGGACACAGGTTACATAAAATGATTTCAAATCCGGGTTTTACCTTTAAAGCTGAAACTGCAGTTGTTTATAACAACATGTTGTACTTCAGAAATACCTGCTGGGCTGCTTTCAATTTAATACTGTAAACCTCAAATGTGGAAATAAACCTGAAAAATCTGGAATGAAGTTCACCACTAGGTGAATTTTTTAAGTTGAAAACATCCAGCAGTGACAGAATCACAACCAGAGCCTCCACAAGAGGAGACTGTGTGATACCTTATAGACATACCACTTTTATTCGGTCTGTGCTGTCTGTTCAGGGGGGTGAAATCTGGAACAACATACCGGTTGTGATCAGGGAGTGTCCCACATACCCAATATTTAAAACCCATCTTAAATGATGGCTCAAAACACATTAGATCTGTAGTCACTGATCTATAGTCCTTGTTCTGTTTGGATGGGAGCGTATGCGAATGTCCATTTCATATTTGAATACTGTGTGTATATGTGTATGTTTAGGTGTATGATATAGGTTATTTGAATGTTACAATAGTGAGCTGGAGGCAAACTTCTGTGCTGTATAACTTCTGGAGTAGCTCTTTATCATCATTTCTTCTATCGAGCACTTTGAATGTATTGTCGCTCCTTTCGTTAAATGGCATCATTGTAACTTAGCATGTTTTGTTTTTATGCTATCGGCATGTTTCTATCTGTACTTTGTATCTTCTGCTATGAACTCTGCTCTGACCTGCCAGGGACTACAGAGGAAACCTAGCCTGATGGCTAACTCTAGCATATTTGCATTGAGGGGTTGCTGAAATGTTCATTAATATGCACTGTCCCTTTATAAATAAATAAATAAATAAATAAATAAATAAATAAATAAATAAATAAACCTCATATAATCACTTTTTAGACTATTTGTAATAACTGTTTTCATTTGTCTGCAATAAGTTTTTCCAATTCATTCTTTGGTCAAGAAATTTTCAACATAATCCTCCCCGAAACAACAAAAGAATCTCATCCAGTCAATCCCAGTTATTTGAACTGTCAAACACTTAAATGGTCTACTGTGTGAGTAACTTGAAGTGGTATGAGCCTGGACTGAAGCTTTCAACCTGTAAGCTGCAGCCTATAGCGAGGGCTGTTAGTGAGCACGTGAGGGTGTTCTGTAACGGACGGTGAATGGACTCTGCACCTACGGAGACACATCCGGTCGTTAGGGCCTTCAGACAATTCCGACAGTTTCATTACTCGGGAAGAAGAGTCTTCGAAACAAAATGAGGGTCTTTACGACCGTCGGTGAGCTATAAAGCTTGCTGCAATGTGAGGAGACGGTCTTAAATTGACGAGTGTGCAGTCAAGGAGCGTTTTTTTTATCGTGTAAGTACACTCCGTTACCTATTAAAATGAATATATTTATTTATTATTTTATTTACGAACCTTTCTGCTGAATTACATGATCTGGTTAATGTTTAGAGGAGTCTTTAAAACGAAAGTAATTAACTTAAAATCACTCAAATTTAGTACTCTAAAAAACACCTAGGATGAAGGATAGAGAGAGGACAAAGTTGTCGAGCTTTATTTTTAAATGAATATTATCTCATTTAGATAGAGAATAGAAAATAGTAGAGAGAACGAGCGGGTGAAAAGTTACACTGAATTACAAACTGAAAATCTGTATTTCTTTTGTTTTCTCCCTTTCTGAGAGCAAACCTAAAAACTTAAGTGAAAAAAACCCTCCAATAGATCAAAACTGTCGGACAGCTTTTCCACGCCTGGCTGCTTTTATTCTGTAGCTTCTCTCTCTGTGGACTGACATCCCACAGCAGCAGCAGCACCTGGACTCAGGTAACACACTGTAGGTGCAGCTCAGGGAGGGCACACAACTGTGGTTCTCCTCTGCAGTAAACACCCTGCATGGCTGCCTCAGCTCGCCTCTAACCTGCTGTCTGTCTGAATTATTGAAGCCTGATGGGTTGAGTTCCTCTGGAGTGATGACTTGTGGGTCAGCGATACCGGCGACTAAGGGTTCAGACCCTGGTTGAGGTGTACAAAGGAAAGCGAGGTGCAGAAACCCTCTTACGCTGCAACTACTATAGATGCTGGATAGGAAGGAGAAGACATAGTTCTATTACAGGGTATTATCAATCTTCTTAAGAATCTGTGTGCTAATCAAGGCATTTAAAAGACTTGTCTGAACAGTAACGAGTTTGACATTGAATAAGATCAAGTACTACAATTTAGGTTTATTTTTATTATTTTTTTGTATCATATTGTAAGTGGAATACTGACAACATTTCGTTTTATATGTTCTGTGAATACTTTGCAGCCTTTACTTTCTTTTTTCATCATAAAACTTATCTTATTTTCTTCTCTCCTTCTCCTTTCCAGGTGATCTCACTGCAATATCCTCTTAAAGATGCATGAGCCTCAGTACTACGATTCACCCCCTATGTACAGCCCTCCTTACAGCACCAACTCCCACAGCTTCTACCCTCCAAGGAGCGTTCACTCACCTCAGAGCCAGTACATCCCCTACACCTATAATGCCACCCAAGAATCCTATTACCAAGAGGAGAAGCCACAGCTCTTCTACCGCTGGTATTCTCCTCCTGGATTGGTCAAAACCTTCCAGGGTGCTACAGCTCTCATGTGCTTCCTCATCTTCGCCTGTGTGGCTTCAACCCTGGTGTGGGACATGAATGGATTTGGGTATGGGGGCTACGGCATTGGGGCTGCAGCTGCTGCAGGAGCAGAGTATGGATACTATGGAGGTAGTTATGGTTATAGCAGCTCATACATGACGCCACAGTCTGCAAAGGCTGCCATGATTTCAATGGCAGCCATCAACTTCCTGGTTGGTCTGGGCTTCCTGGTGGGGAGCTTCTCTCGGTCACGGATCATGAGGGGATGTAGCTTCTACCTGGCTGTGTTTATCTGTGACATCATCTTAGCTGTGCTGCAGGTGAGTATCATCAAAAATGATGTGTGAATAATAATAATAATCTAGTTTGCAATCCAAACGAATCAGAAAAACCACACTGCTAACTCTCAACATATGGTTTAAATCCTATCCCAGCATCTCTGTGACATATTACCTGTCTCTGGAAAAGCTGGAAAAATTCAACGTTTAAGGCCAGATAATCAAAAAATTTAAAGCTAAAAGAGGCTACTACAGCTGGAAAGTTAAGAACCAATACATCACATGATGAATGCAATTAATTGATATTTAACATGAGAAGACTTTTTAAGTATCGAATTATCAGCAGCATTTTCATTTGGAGCAACTGCAACAAGCTGGGAACTCTCGAGCGTATAGTGCTAGCTTGTTAGCATACAGCCACTTATTCATTATTGCTTTTGTGAGGTAAATCTGTTGAATCCAATACTCATTCCCTGTTAAACTTTTTCTAGCTCCTTCCTTCTTCTTATAAGTCTTGACTATAGTTCTCATTTCAGAGCAGTGCCCCCCTTTTTTTCTAGAGGTTTTCTGTAACTGATACCACAAGTGTTTAAAGTTCAGTATGTGATCTTCAGGTTTTGGCTAATTAGCACAGAGAGGACCATGTGTCTGTGAGGAAGAAGTGAATGTCTGTTGCGAGAGCTGCTGGTGTAAAAACTGTAAGATGGTATGAAGAGATTTTTGAAAATTTGATATTTTGTATTAAAAAAAATTCATTCAAAAATTGTTTAAATTCATCAGGTTTACAATAACTCCTATCTGGACAGAAGTGGGTTTAAGTTAGCCTATGTGAAAAAAATCTAAATTTTCTGAGTAGCTCGTTTATTTGACTCATACATGTTGTACAGGAAGGGAATTTAAAGAAGCAGAAACCTGAAGCATAACCAGACTCGCTGATGGATTGACTGATTAAACCTTCCTGTCTTTTGACTTCCAGGGCATCATTGACATCATCTTTGTGATCGGGGTGAACCCCATGTCTCAGAGCTCACAGAGCATGCTCTATAACCCCATGCTGATGATGTGCCAGAACATCCAGAGCAGCCCCAGCCTCAGTGGCAGCATAGGGGCTGGTTTTCCAGGGGGGTTCCCCATGTACAACCAATACCTGCACCATTACTGCTACATGGACCCTGAGGAGGCTAGTCAGATGTTTCTGCTCTATTGTTTTACTTCTTATTGTTGTAACTAAAAAAGGAGATCAATATATTCTTGTGCTGAAGTTTCCACACATAACGACTTGATTTTGATATTTTTATCTGCATCCATAACTTCTGTGTCTTCAGTACAGACACTGTCTGGCTTGTGAGATTACACTATCTGCTGACTGCTTTGCAAAGCCAACTGAAGGCTTAAAAAAAACTACCAATAACAAATTTTCAGATTTCTACCACACTGTTCTTTTCTGATCTATAATTTACTTTCTTTACTAAGGCGGTGGCGTTGGTGCTGGGTCTGATAGTGGTACTGGCACTGTCTCTGTCAGCCTACTATGCCTACAAGACCCGCAGCAAGATTTGGCGACATGGCAAAGCTAATATCTTGTGGGACGAGCCTCGGAGCAGACTGTCAGAGGGACAGGATGTACAGGACTGGGTGAGAGATTGCTCATTGTGCTTGATTGTCTGTTCCTGTGTGAGATTTGGGGATTTTGATGAGGGATGTTCCAAAGCAAGTTGATTAACCCTTTATGACCAACCAGTCTGCCAGAGTATAACTTTACATTTTTACATGCTGTAGTGTCTTTTTTTTTTTTTTTGCATAAAAATTTTAGGGCAGCATTAAGATTGGCGTGTTTTATAAGACATTGTGTGAAGAACCAAGACAAAAACTAAGAAACTGATGCGCACTGCATAAAACTAGGGGAACTTGGACTCAAAAAAACAAAGTGGCTTTATTACACAAAGGCCTAGAGAATTTTCAGAATACAGTGTTCTCTTACACTGACATTCAGTCTGGATCAGACTTTCTTAAAACATGCTAAATTGTGTCTGCTGCATTTGAAAGTCGAGTTATGAGCCAGTACAAATTGCCAAACCAATACCTCACATTGTTAAGCTTTTACTTCTTGGAGCCATTTGGTTTCAGACACTCACATCACATACTGCTGCTGAGTTAGATTATGCTGCTGTTTGTCTTTGGCACTCCCAGGTTTCACTCTGACTGATCATTAACCCAATTTGTGAGAGAGGCACCGCTTCCCTATAACAATAAAAACCTGAATGATAAGCAGCACCACAGGATTTCTTTAAAAAGGAAAGTGGTCAAGATTGTCTTTAGAGGTAAATCATGTAATGGTGCTACTGTACATGCACTTTCTGCAGCTATAAACAAATAAAGTTTGTTGGAAGCGATGAAACCAAAGAATGCTGCAAACAACTTACTGTGTGAAATGATAGTTCTCAGATGAAATGAATGGTTTGAAGTTGGAAAAAAAAGTAGTCACTCATTAGATTTACATTTTGAATTAAAGTTTCCATCTAGTTGCTCCAGCATTGATTTCCATTTAAATAACTCTAAGAAGCAGGTAAGAAAATGTACTAAATGATATTCAGCCCATTTTTACAGAAGGACAGAGCGTACTTCATAATTTTGTTCTTGACCCTGTAAATGTTGTGGTGTTCTTAAAAAAAGCACCCATGCAGAGGTACGCCCAACAATCCCAGTCCCACAATGTGGCAGCTCAGGCTTATTCCCAAGGTCATTATGTAGACTAGGTTAAAGCTATGTCCATGCATTAATGCATGAAAAATAGAACCGTTTACTTTTCTGTTTAACAGATTTGTGTTCATGTTTTTGTATAGACTCATCAGGAGTGCCCTACACTTTTAGGTTATGTACCTTCAAAATGAAGCAACTGTTTTGTTGTTGTTTTACCTTTCAGCTGGTTGAAGACTCATTATGAATTTATGAGAAGTTACTTTGAGGTGTTTTTTACTGAACTGTTCTTTTGCTTGTTTGTTCTTTCCTTTTTTTAAATCCTGTAACAGACTGAGATCCTGCGTTACAGACTCTTGGCTTCATGGTTATAAGCAGTTGTTCTGTTGGTGCTCCACAGCAGGCAGCAGGCTCATGTGGTATTTAGTAGAGATTAATGTACTAGAGTATGAGTGTGCTCTGCATATATCATGTCCACCATATCTCATTATAACAGGAAGGGAATACATTCAGTTAGTCCTGCAAGGCCTTGGCCCACATATGTCCCATCACTGCAGAGCGAGACATTTCATGGAGACGCTGGCCCATTCATGTGTTGCAGTGAAGATGCTTGCTTTGCGTGGAAGCATGTATAATGTATGTGGCATGTATAATGTATAAAAAGGGTCGAGTTGCTTTCTCGTTTTCTGGTGGATCCCTACAGAGTGTGGTGGCGCTAAATGATTCAGTATGAGAAGGGACTGCTGCAGATAAGACTCCTGGCTAAGAAGTCGTTTCCTGGTGTTATATGCTACATTTTTGTTTCAGGAGCTGGGGTGACTGCTACATGGAAGAACAGAATGTGAAATGAACAGATTAAAAACAAGCTTTACATAAAAATTACATTTAAGCATTAACTGCAGTCAAAAGGAAAGCCTAATTTAGCATTTTTGAGGAACCATGTTAAATCTTTAAATTACTTTAAATCAGAAAGGGGGTGAAGAATAGATGGACAGTAGAAAAAAATACATACAGTTAAAAAAAATTTCGAACCACAAAGCCGAGACATGAACTTAAAAAAAAAATGTTTCAGAATAAAAACTTGAGCTGAAATATTTCATGACGTTCTTTTTTGTGTGGTACAAGCTTGTTATGTTGAAATGCTGAGCAACAGCATTTACGTTTTTTAGCTTGCTATAACTCCAGCAAATAATAACCGATTGACATGATTCAAACTGCAAAATGTTCAGCATGTGCAGGAGAAGTGTGCTCGCATCCATAACATTTCTAACCCTTGTACTTTTGAAAATATTCAGCAATTTCCAAAAGTTTTGGGCCCATTGAAATTAATGGAAACCGCACCGCTGACCTGCTTGTTCACATTCAAATTCAAAACCCTGATGATGCAATAAAGCAAACAGAAGGTTCACTTAAAGAGAAGAAGGGAAATGTGTCTTCATCCCAAATCAAATCTATAAATATGACTGGTTCGCAGGAAAGTGAGCATTTTACATAGATATTGCCATGTTACAGGACTGCTGAATGACTGCTTATATTTTTTGTCACAAAAAGAGGTAAATAAATTAAAAATAAATAAACATACCACAGAGAGTTAACACTAAATAAGAAAATCTCTAAATAAATACAATAAAGTAATGACTAACTAACTTGAGCTGACTTTAGATTGATCTATTTGAGCCTTTCAAAACAGATCAGCAAGAAATTCTTCAGTTCCTCACTATCATAAACACTGAGTGGACTGATTGTGTCAGGAGGAATAACACTGAGGTGTTTAACAGTAGTGCTCCTCAGCAGTGTGTCTGACTCCCTGCTGTTTTCCAGGTCTGTCTCCACACTCAGCAGCTCGTCATCCTCAATCTCCTCTGTCATGAGATCCATTTCACCAGCTGCTTTTTCCAGACATCTTCAACTGCTCGCTAGGTCCTCATCCTGGGGAGCTGCACTGACTCAGAAATAGGCCAAAGACTAGAAGTCATTAATTATGTACTAAACGGTATGACAGACGATTATACGAGACATGATGCAGTTTCAGTGTCGGGTTATCTTGTGAGATAGTGTCTCCTTCTGGCCGTTAAAATTGTGGTAATGTTGCAGCTAATTTTCTTTTTCTCATGTCTGTGGCTGAAAGGTGCTGTAAAAATGCTGTAGCTGGAGGCGCTCACATTTTCATATTTTCCATTTGATAACCTCATTGAGCGCTTTTTATATTCAGAAACTGAAAAGAGTCTGATGCTTTGCTGTTTGTCACCTGATAGTTCAGAAAGATGGAAGAGTAGAGATGTTCGTTCCATTGATTTCACTTCAGTCTATCTCACACACATACACACACACACAAACACACCACTTATTGTTACATGTTTTTCATGTAAGAAACCGCTCAGAGAAATATTTTTGTTTTTTTTCCTTTTTGAAAATTTTGATTCTGGAAGGATTTAAGGTGAGACCCAGAACATCCTTGAGACTGAAAAGACACAATATCAAACAAACCAAGTCGTGCTGATTTGTCTCCTGGCGTCATTTCAGGTGAACCATGTTGGAGATGCACACAGCACCCAGCAGGCACCAACTGTCGTCGTATCAGAGAGAGCAACAGCACCTGAACTGAGGGCAGAGAACAGCGTGGTGTCCTACAGCAACGGAACAGTCAGCATTCACAGCGAGGCGAATTATAAAAGCAACATGTGAGTGATGCTGGCTGCTAACAAGTGTGTGAGCTGACAGTGAGTCTGAACTCAGAAATCTGGGAAAAAATAAATTAATAAAAAAAAAATTGTCAAAAATCCACATATCACTTTCATTCTTAGCTGCTGTCAGGTCAAAAATTAAGTATGAGTAATAACATTTTTGTTGTTGTTGTTGTTGTGTGAAGCATTTCATTTCAATCTCTCTAATGAAGAGCAAGTGTAGTGAATCTAGTGCAGCTCAATGACAATGTGTAAAAAACCATTATTGTTACTCACTGGACTTAGTCAAAGGTTTACATGAAGTGAATATTTGTACGATTTGGGATTAATAAAATCTTATTAACATTAACAGGTCTAGACTTGTTAATGCTTTTGGAAAGTGTCCTGATACAATGTTTGTTACGATTTGGCACTATATAAAAACGATTGATTGATTGATTGATTGATTAATACTAAATATTTGTTGATTTTTCTTAATTTCTTTTTTTCTTTTTCTTCTGAAAGTCACAAGATGACTTCTGCATCTTAAACTGTTTTTTTTATGAGTAACTATTTTAGAACCTCCTTTTTAGTTTGTTTTTCTGTTTCATTGTCAACTATGTTTTTTTTCTTACAGTGGGTGCTTTGTCTGTTTTGAATATACAAAATTATCAAACTAATTTTTCTCAAAGAAAGGAAATAAAGAAAGTAGGAAAAGAAAAAGGAAAACTGAAAAAGAAAAGAGAGGGAAACAAATCAAAGAAAGAAAGAAAGAAAGAAAGAAAGAAAGAAAGAAAGAAAGAAAGAAAGAAAGTAAAACAGAAAATAAGAGGGCAAATGGAATGGAAATAGAAAGAACTAAAACAAATGAAGGAAAGAACGATTTAAGATTTCAGATTGGAAAGGACTCTCTGTCCTTTGGTCAGCTTGTCACCACTTTGATAAAGTCTTCCTTGTTTACAGCCACTGAATGCCACTTAATTTATTGGCCAGAGCTCAAGATTCATGGTTTTAAATGAACTAGATAAAAAACTATTGGATGAATTGTTTTGAACTGGGAAACCTTTAATAAATCCATACATTTCAACAACTGTTAAAACTTAACAAACACTTGGCTTTGGAGCCAAATGGCACGAAGCTTTTCACATTTAATATAAATATATTACTGTTCTTAACTTGTTTCAGCAGTCGTTATAACACAACACATTGAATAAAAGAAGTTGATGTGGTCTTATCTTTGTGGCCCTTTATCAATGGTGAGTTGGAGACAAATGAGAAAATTAAATCTTCTCTTACTTTATTTACTCTTTTAATATTTTTCAATAAGTTTATGTTAATTTAGTGAATTATGGTCACATTTAGAGTTGACTTAGGGCAAGGATACCTCTGTGAATAACAAGGAGCCAACCAGATTTATAGAATTTGTCGTTAATGTTGATATGTTATTCACTCCTCTGTAAACTCTTGTGCTATTTTATGTTGTTAAGTACATTTTATGAACTGTTTATTCAAAGGTCCAACTAGGGAGTTGGAAACTAGCAACTGCTATAAACTCTGTGGCACATCAGATCTATGTTATGTTATGGAGCTGTGTTAAATTGCATCATCCCAGTCAAACACTTAAACTCAAATGCATATTAACTTTCAAGTCTAAACATGGTCACTTGGCAAACTTGCAGAAAAAGAAGAAAAAACACCCACAGCACAATAATGTGCTTCTTTTAGTCTACTTTTGTTTTAATGTACCTTTAGTAGTTTTACAAACTACATTTTCAGATCAAACACTTAAAAACTGGAAATATTTGCTAACTTTAAGACTTCAAATCTGAGTATATTTAGAAAACACAGTCCTTAAATCACTCGGCTCAGGTTTGTGCATGAAAAAAAAAACAGGAAATGGGAAAAATTGGCATCTTTTTCCAAATTGTGTTTTAAACTTAACAAAAAATGCAACACATTATCAATAATTTTATTCCTGTGTCTGTCTTTTCCTCTGTGTCCCTGCTGATAGTGAGAATCGGGTTGCGGAGCCTTTGTATCAGAACAGCCAGGCGAGGGTTTGCTCCAGCAGCTCCTCAGAACAGAGCGACAGCATCAGAAAACCACCTCCTCCACCTCATCACGTGAGGGAGGATCAGAAGCCCACGCCTGCTGCTCGGGAGGGGGTTGAATCCCAGTATGAGACTGGTTACACTACAGGAGACACTGGGAATGAGCTGGACCGGAGTCACGCCGATCATCTGTACAGGTAAGCAAAGAGGACACACCCTGTAGGATGGAAGCACATGTTAAAAAAGTAATAAAAAAAACTGTTTTAAATGGTTGTGTCTAAATTTAAATGGAGACTTTGTTATAATTCAGTATCAGTCTGAGAGGAAGCATCACTGCCTTTAGGCTGAACTTGTTTTAATTAATACAATAATTAATGCAAAGAAGATGCACTGCCCAGAACTCATTTAGTCTTTGATTGTAAAAGAAAATGCTGAAACAGCAGAAACTCCAGGCAGCGTCACTAATGTCTTTGAGGAAAGTCGGCCACCATGTTATTTTTAATACGATATGACCAAAAGTTTCTTAATTTAACAATCACGTATTCTTTGAACTGATGTCTTACTCCAGGCTGTATCCCGAGATAACTTCAGACGAGCAGCGCCGCCGCTACAAAATGGAATTTGACTCAGATCTGGCCCGCTACAAGAGCCTCTGTGCCCAAATGGATGACATCAGTGACCAGATGCACAAGCTGAGCCGAGAGCTGGACATGTTGGACAACAGCTCTGTGAAGTACCAGGTAGAGAGGGGAAAAAAACACAGGACACAAGAGCACATGGTGGAAAAATTTAGGACGGGCTGCCAGGAGACTAGAGCGCTGTAGCTGTGCCTTTTAATTATATCAATCAGCTTAGTTAATCCTCGGTGTGACTATTTGACTGCGATGTAAAAAGAAGTCAACCAGGCGTGATGCAGATTTGTGATGTACTTGCTAAACTGTTTCTCATTTTGTAAAGTCAGTATAATTCAGTATGAGAATTTGTTGTTCTGTTTCAGGGCGTGGCCGATGAGTATAACCGACTCAAAGACCTGAAGAGGGTGAGTGGAAATGAATCTGTGGATACCTAAATGTGGAATCATAGGAAAGTTTAACATCCTGGAAAATAAGCTATCGGCTTACATACTTAGAGAACGATATGTTTACGATCACTCAGAGCTGTGGCCAACAATATGAATTGTTGTCAAGGTGTTAGAGTGTAACCCTTAACTTCATTAAATGTCTGCTGAAATGTTTGGCAGATAACTGAATATGAAACTACACTTAATCATTTTTTACACCTGTGTTTTTTTTGTGTAGTTCAACAAACAGGATGAGTAAAGGAACAATGTTGGACAAAGAAGGACTAGCTGCTCCTGTCCATTTCAAGTCTTTACGCTAAATTAACTGGCTCCTAGCTTTTATACACAAATGTGTCAGGGATCTTCACTGGCTCACTGAACTGGTGCTAAGCATTCAGTTCCTCATTTCCTCTTTCTTGCAGACACCCGACTACCAAGCAAAAAAGAAGCACTGCAAAGAGCTACGGCAGAAACTTTTCCACATCAAACGCCTGGTGAAAATATTTGATCAAGGTTTTTGTTAGCGTGTTTTGATAATGAGCTGAGGATGAACACTGGTGCAGTGTGACTTGGCAGAACAACAAAAGGATGTATGCTCCGTATTTCCTTCAGTTTTCAAGTCACTAAACCTAAAGGGGTAGACTGTGTGCTAGACTCCAGGTGAAGGTGAGATGTTCTCGTAAATAAGTGCCTGGGGTCTGAATATCGTTGAGAAATCTGACAGTATTTAAATCCAACTGATAGACGGTCTGAATGTTAATATTGTTTGATCATATTTAAA
Source organism: Labroides dimidiatus (assembly GCA_030710495.1). Taxonomy (NCBI): domain Eukaryota; kingdom Metazoa; phylum Chordata; class Actinopteri; order Labriformes; family Labridae; genus Labroides; species Labroides dimidiatus. The sequence goes on along the minus strand of CM061152.1, from coordinate 13,815,787 downwards.
AAAATCATTAGTTGCAGCCTTAAAATAATGCAAAGTAAACATGTTTACATCTTGTTGCAAAAAAATAAAGTTTTGTTTCTCATACACTGCTTTGTAACTTAGGTTTGGCACAGTTAGAAGCATAACTGACATCTGACAGCAAAAAAGACAGAAGTCCACCTCTTTGCCTTTTATTAGGTCAAGTGAAGTTGAGTTGGGATTTTACGGTGGTGCTACGGAAAGCACTGCAGCCTCACAGCAAGAAGGTCACCAGTCTGAATCCCGGTTAGCACAGTGGCCTTTCTGTGTGGAGTTTTCATGTTCTCCCCGTGCATGTGTGGGTTCTCTCCAGGTGCTCCGGCTTCCTCCCACAGTTCAGAAACATGCTCATCAGGTTAATTGGTGATTCTAAATTGCCCGTAGGTGTGAGTGTGTGTTTGAAAGGTTGTCTGTCTGTGTCATGCTTGTGATAAACTGGCGACCAGTCCAGGGCGTACCCCGCCTCTCACCTGAAGACAGCTGAGATAGGCTCCAGACACCTGCGACCCTGAACAGGAGAAGTGCTTGAGGATGGATGGATATTCGGGGTTTATGCCATTAAAACAGCAACAAGAAAAATGTAGTAGTTTTATTGAGCCTTTTCTCAAGTGTGCGTGCCTGAAGACAGCCTCTCTGACCTTTAACTGTGTTTGACCCTGATGTTTACAGCTTCCATATCACTCTTACAGCTGCCAGAGCTGATGGCTGCTGGGAAAATGCTAGCTGCTCCTCTCTCTGTGCCTGTATTACAAAAATCATGGCACTGTTAACAGCTGAATTTGTGTTTTTAAAATAGTGAGCGGCCTGTTTAGTTTGTTTGTTATCGAATGTTGCAGCATGGAGACCACTGAGAGTTTTATACAGAAATGATTTGATAAATGAAGAGCTAAAGAAAAGGTGATTATTGTTTTATTAAATATGTATGGTAAATACCACCCTGCTTCTTCTCATTGCAGTTAACTCCAGTGATACACATGAACACAAATGGTACATGTTGCAGTGTTTATTTGGCATTCTTCATACAGATGTAATCACAACACTTTTTCAAGTAGTTTGCAAATAACAAAAACTAAACAATAGACACATTATCATCTTTTTATTCTTTTGATAACGCTGCCATACACAGAAAACTTTAGAAATGTAAGAACTCAGTAACACAAAGGTAAGAAAACATTAATAGTATATCTATTTTTTATTCCATGATGACATGATTGAATGCGCCGTTGCCCAACAGAAGGATATCCAACAACTTTCAAAGGTAGATCAAGAAGCAGGGATACATCTGTCAGAAATGCAGAATAAGTTTCATTTTAGATTTAATTTAGTTCTTTTTCTGTCAAATATGTAACTTGCCAGCTTGTAAACGTGCCTCTTGAAACACCCATTTGAAGTAATTCCAGGTGGACCTGCAAATCAGGGCCTCTCTTCTCTTATCAAGTCACCGGTCACGTGATGTTTTGGCATTTGAACATCCAAGTGCATGTTTTTCCCCACAGCAGCACAGACTTACTCAGGTGCTTGAAAATGAAAGCGTGAATATCTCTGTATCATATCAGCTGTAATGGCATGAAGGTAAGCTTCTTTTTTTAACATCTGAAAAGATGTGAGAGGTATTTTCATGTAGATACAAATAGAAAAAAGCATTTAGGAGCTAACAGTGAAAGTAATACTCAATATATAAATGAAAGTTGAATTATGAAATAAAAAAGAATCAAACTGTCTCTATTTAGCAGAGATCCAAAACAACATCTGAACATGCAAAAAGACAAAGTTGGCCTCAGTTTATATACACGTCAATACTCAGTTAAAGGACAAATCCCCTAAAAACAGCATTGATCCAAGTCAACTCATATTTAACTGATAGTGTTGGCCTGCACTCTCTCGCCACCAGCTGTATTTGTTGCAAACTTGTACTAACTGGAGTTGTTCAAATTCGAGCCCAAGTTTATGTCAGCTTACCGATACCCATAAAAAGGAAAAATATACATCTAAACAATATATAATAGCTGAATTCAACATGAAGTCTGTCAAAACACAAGTGAAAACCACTTTGGGGATTTCTTTTTTTTCCTAAAAAGATCCAAGACAAATGTTTGTTATGCTCAGAAGTGTCGCAAATTTGTACTGAATAACAAGGCAGTTTTTCAAAAGAAGGCGGTTTCTGGTGAACAACATTTACAGAGGTTTGTGTTTAGGAAATATCAGACTAAAGCATTCTGATGTCTTGTGAGGTAATAGTCCGTTCTCATGTCACTTCTTTTTTTTTTTCTCCAATTGTCTTTCAGTACAGCATCAGTGAGCCCTGTGGATAAATGTAAATGTATTGTTCACTTGATGGTCAGGTAGTCAAAAACAGGTGGTTCGACTCCTCTGCATTGTGTACTCATGATTTAAAAACAATCTCTGAGGATGCTTTGATAGACTTTGGTGAGTTTTCCTTCTTGGTTTCATGTTCATTCTGGTTCATTTGAATCCTTCCTTCACAGTAAGTCTGTGACTTTATCTTCCCATTCTGCTTCGTACGTTTCGTTTGCGGCACAACCACAGCTTACTGACATTAGTAACTGTTCCCTCAGCTCCGTTACAATCTGGATACCGTGTTTTATTGTTTTCAGCCGTGTGGATAAAAGATTTCTTTATCACAAATGGTGAGCCATGAAAATTGAGCCCAGTGTTTGAGTGGCGGAACAGTTTTGTCCTCTTGATGTATTTGTAGCGGGGTGCTGCTGCCCTCTACATAAAAACTGCGGCGTCTTTTGTCACTCTGGCGTGTGGGTGGTACATGACTGGCTGTGGCAACCATATCGGGACCCAGCATGAGGATCTGCTCTCTGGCCTGAGATCTGGCACCAGAACATGCAGGCTGGCAACAAGACAGATCCAACCTGGCACTGCTGCCTCTCTTCTTGGGAGACAGAGAACTCTTTTCATGAAAGGGAATAGAGCGGTTACAGTACAGTACGTATGACGGCCAGCTGGCACGGCAGTTTCATAACCACACAGATGGAAAGTGATGATTCAGGAGGTTTCCTGTGGGTCCTTGTCGTCACTAATCCCTGACGGAGACCTCTTCTGTCAAGGGTGGGAGCTACTGTCCCGGGACATACGGCCAGCTGATGGAGCTTCCGGAGAGCTGCATGTCACGGATCAAAGTCTCGATGGGAGTCTTTCCTACCAGGCGCATAAAAAAGAGCTGCGAGATGAGGTTGGCGGGAACGGCGCGCAGGGCAGGGAGGCGCAGGAGCAGGCGTCCAAAGCGCTGAGGTTGACTTGGGTACTGCATCCTCTCGTACTCTGTCAGAGCCACCTGAGCCTTCTCCTGCAGTGACTCCACGTGGACTGGGTCTGTTAAACCACAGGCGTCTGAAAGGAAAGAGGGGAGAGGAGGAAGCAGTTACTCAATAGTGTGGGCAGGTTACATAAAGAATCGTGATGTGCTGAGAGAAAGGTAGCAGTCCTGGTAGATAATGCCTAAAAATACCCTGAAAAGAAAATACCTACAAATACAGATCCTTGGAATGTGCACGATACATCACAAATCAGTGATTTCAATCTGGGACTAGCTTTAAAAATGGATACAAAATGTGTCATTACAAAAATGTTAAGACTTCTAAATGTTGATAACCACTGAGTAACGAGTCGAGGAAAGCTACTTTTTTCGGGGTGCTTCAACACACGTTGCTACGAGATCAGTAACAGCACCTCAGTATGCGGCTCACACTGGAACATGTTGTTGCATTTCATAAACAAGCCAGAAGATGGCGCTACAGTTGTGACTACCTGGAAACACTTTGTACACTTTGCAGCACTTCACTGACACTTGATGCTTTATTCTCCTTTTACATGCATTTCTATAATTAAACTTTTGTTGTACATTCCTAGTTTGTGTTAACAGTGGGAGCAGAATCAAGAATAACACCATGATGCCATACTAATTTCATTGGTTATGTCTGCTTAGGCTTTGTGCCAACATATTGCTGAAAAAAAAAAACACAATACAATAAAAAAACACTCCCATCAGACATCGGAAGTGTGAAGTTTGAAAAAAAAAAAAAACGAAAAAAAAAAAAAAAAAAAAAAAATCCACTAACGCATTATGAGATTGCATTATGGGTAATGTAGGGTATACTTTTATCATATATTTACCTAAACAAGTGACATTCAGAATACCCAACCATTGTGGTGACCTCAAGTTTTACTGCTTTAATTATTCTTGTGTAATCATCCAGTTTTCACTGAAAACGGCTGCTTTACATTTGAGAAAGCCGAGCTTCTTGTTTAACTTTTCTGCCTTTCGGTTGAACACGAAAAATTTTCAGTGACTCTAATTTTCTTTCTAAATGTCATCGATTTATTTCAAAGCATCTCCAACAGCTTGCTGTGGAAAACACTGTCATAAACACAACAACAGCTAAGGCAGAATGTTTACCTGGTGAGAACAGGGCGATGGCCTTGAGACAGCTGTACTCAGCTGAATCCACCTGGAGCCGGGTCAGCTTGTCCACTTGGTCCTGAAACACCCTCACCTGGTCCATAAAGGACACCACACGTTCTGCAGACATGGGCGAGGAGTGGAAGCCAGCAGCTGCTAACAGGGGAGCCATGTGTAGCGGCAGGGCCGACTGAGCTGCGTTGAGGATGAAGAGTTCGCTCCAGCTTAGCCTCAGCAGAGCCACCTGTGGATTTGTGAGAGAGTTAATCAGGTTTCTATACACTGGTATCATACATTTTTAATGCTTGCTGTAGGCACTGTGTGTTTATGGTTTTGCTTGTCTGTTTCTCTTCTGCTTTACTAGGACTATGTTCCCTTGAAAACTCTGCAAGACATGTCTCCACCTATATTAGCTTGTAATGTTTCCTCAACCTTCTCACCTGGTCTGAGACAGGAAGGTCGGGGAAATACGGAATGTTTCTGGCCCACTCCACGGTGCTGAAGAGCAGCCGAGCAGCTAGTTCACAGATGTTATCGATGCCCATGGCATTATCGGGACCCGCTTGTTGGTTGTACTGGTGTCCATAGCGACTGCTGGGATATGGCTCGGCTCGCAGCAGCTGGGAAATGAGCTCGGACACCGGCTGACCTCCTCCGCTGCCTCCGTTGTTGTTGTTATAAAACTCGCCTCCAAGGCCACTGGCGCCACCTATGGGCGTGATTGAGGGACTGAGACTCGGCTGAGGTGGGATGCGACCGCGTTGAACTGCTGTAGTTTGGTTGGGTGGCAAAGGGGAGGGGAGGAAAGAGGAAGAACAGACAGAGAGGAAGATAAAGAGCGGGTGAAATGGTGAAGGGCAGGGGGAGACAAATGAGGGGAATTTGGAGAAGAAACCAGAGAAGAAGAAAAGTTAAAACTGAGTTCAGCTGGCGGTGGGTGTCAGATTATCAGCAGACCGACTCGACCAGATTAGAAGGCTATTCTTCAAGATTAAAGGAGGAATAATCGTGCCCAAAATGAATTCTGAAGACCATGACAGTGAGAAAGAATACTCTTGTGCCCATCGAGCTATGTGGAGGTTATTTCTGGTAGTAAAACAAAAAATCCGGCAAGTATTAACACACGATTCCTTTTTAGATGTCTGCAATGTCATCTTTTTATGTTGTAAAACCACCACAGCTGTGACTGGAAGCACTACTGCTAAAGACAGCAGGAAGGAGTGTTGCATTCACGTGGGGATATAGACTCATGTGATATGCATCTGTACTGCTCGCAGTGTCATTAAATCTATTTCAGCCGGAGGAATATTGTTCAGTCGCTGACCCTGACCTCTGGCTTCTCTGTGAAGCTGGTCAATCAGAGCAAATCTCTCTAGAGGGAGCTGTTATGTATCTAATCAGTATGTTTTCTGATCAGTGCAGATGGGGAGGGGGGGGGGTGTATATAACCCATGGACATGATCAATTCATGTTTAAAAAGTCATTTAGTTGAGGATTCTCTACATATGCTGTGTTGGATCGCATCTGTGCAGCTCTTTTGATGACATTGAGTAATGCTTCACATAGGCTCCAGCACTTAAGGAGAAATCCCTGTATTGGATTCTGTCTGATCGAGCCAACATGTTGGAGGGGCTTCAGCAGCATCAACCAGAGGCTTAAGGCTCTGGCTGGGATGCAGGTGTCTTAGCACTGGATCCCTTTCAGTCACTCTTACACAGGGACTAGATTAAGCCACTTAGTACATGGCACTGAGCTGACATGCATGGTTAGCTTAGCCATGACAGAGCCAGGATAGCCATGTGCAACATTTCCTCTGCTCTGGAGAGCTCATAGAGCAGAAAAGGCGAGATAATGACAACACAAATTGGACTTTGATTGATTTCTTCCCTTTTCTTAGAGCAGCTGACTGAGGGGATGAGAAGACTCTGAAGCTCCTCACTCAAAAAAATATCCATAACTTTCTTTTTAATTAAAGTATACAATCATTCCCATTATTGTTCATGCAGTAGTAAGTGTAGTTTCCTTTCCTAAGGATCAGAGTGGATTTATGAGTCAGGGGAGACAGTTACCTTCTTTGCGCATGCCTACACGGAAACACTTCTTCAGTCGACAGTACTGGCACTGGTTCCTGTGGTGCTGGTCGATCTGACACTCCCTGTTTGACCTGAAGAGAGAAACATGGAGAAAACATTCTGGTTGACTAATTTAATATGAAACAGTTAGGTTTTTAATCATTTTCTTCAAAGTGTACACGTTTTGATTTCCAATTCTTTAAAAGGTAATTTTAGGAGATTTTCGGAGTATTTTTATTGCATAGTCTCATATTACTATTTTTCAGATTACTATTAAACTGAAGATTCTTAAAACAACTGCATTATTCAAAAAGAACTGGTAAATTTGGAAGCACTTTATACACATATATTTAACACTTTCATAGATAGAGTCCATGTGATTAATAAAAACAAATGAGCAACCAGTCCTACCAAAGCAAATAAAAATATACTACAAGAAACACTGGACCTTTCTTTGAAAACAGGAACTGTTGCATCTTTTTATATCAATAACATGGATGTGAGAAGTTACAGGTTGTCTTTATCACATAGAATCTAGTTACAGTTCTGACCTTTGATCAGGCAAAACAGATGACCTAAAGCCATAAACTTTGGTTCTGGCAAATCATAAAGTTAAGTTAAAATTTGACAGTTTAGTCATGACAAGTTTAATGCAGCTATTGTCAAAGCTGGAGAAAATCTTACAAAATAACATACTTCAAAATATTATGATGAAATAAGGCTTTAAAGAATGATAGTTTTAATCCTTGGTAAATCTGACACTTTTTGTTAAACTTAGTGCTTTGGCTGGTAAATTTAAAACAATCATCTATTTCACCTGGCCAAGATATTTAGAGCATAAGAGGAAAAGAGACTGAGAATAGTTTAGCCAAGAAGAGGGTTTAAATATGACTTGTGTAGTACTTAAGTAACTCATTGAAGTTTTGGGGGAAATATTATCAGGTTTTAGATACTATCACGGCAAAGCCTTTCACAGTAGGGCTTTTGCTGAAAGTACTGTTTCTCAGAGCATTCGAACTTTACTCACTTTACTGCAATGATGTAGGTATATTTGGATGAGCTTGTCACGCGCCTGTGAAGCCAAACTGTCCTCCACATTATGACGAACAGGTTAAAAATGCAGCACTTTGGGTAGACAATGCTATTTGGACTCACGTAAATATCATGTCGGTTATAGATATGGGTAATTTGGCTAACCTTTGCTGTTTTTGACACTTGAAATGTACCCTCACCCAAACGCTCACCTGCATGTGTAGCTGAGGTTCCGTCTCACGCTCCTCTTGAAGAAGCTCTTGCAGCCCTCGCACGTGAACACGCCGTAGTGCTTACCGCTGGACTTGTCCCCGCAGACCACGCAGTCCACCACGCAGGCCTTGTCGTCTTCTCCGGCCTCCATGTCGCTGCCTCCCGCCTGTGGGGAGCCATCCTCCTCATCGCCCCGTAAGTAGCTCTTGTCCCCCAGCCCGTTTGTGCCCCCATTGGGATCTCCCCAGCCCCCACTCACCATGGCCATCGCTTGGTTACCGAACCACCGAAGAAGAAAATGGGACAGGCAGCCAAGATTTCTGGTTGCTGTCAAGGTAACACAAACATCAAAAACGAGACTGTGTGTTTCCCCTTTTACTTTAAGGAAATCGGTATCTCCTTCTTGTTTGTGCTCTCATTTGTCAACAAATTTTATAAAATAAAAAGCACTCCTCGGGTCGGAAGATAAGCTGTAGCATTGAGGAGGATTTGACTAAGAAAAAAAAACAAGAACCAGTCCTGTCTCCTCCTACTCCACTATGACCTGGAAACAGTCTCAATGCGACAACTTTTACTTCTGCATGCTTGTACTTTTCGATGCCACCGCTTTCTTCTTCTTCCTTTTCCTAATTATTGTCTTTTTGTCCAAGAGTCCCCGAGAAATGGTTGAAGCGAATCCTGCTTGAGCTGCCCAGTCCGGCGGTGTCACGCTTCGGCCGTGGTACCTTTATACAGGAAACAATAAGTCAATCATATGCAGCACGTTCCCTTAGTGTTAGCTTTTTTAGTAGGCTATTTAGCATAAGGTAAATTCTCGCCTAATGACACACATTCTTTTTTCCGCTCACACACACACGCACACACACTCCCTGCTCAGTCTCTGTAGCAACAGTAATGGCTGAAAAAGGACCTCGGTGTAGCTCTCCTTAGCACATGCCTGGAGAGGCTTTGACCACCCCTCTTAAAGCACCCCTCACTCTTAATTTCTCCCACCGTTTATTCCTTTTAGCTAAATATTCACCACCACTTCCACTGAGAAGACATGCCAAGCTTACCTCTTGAGTATGCTGTGTCTGGAGCCTCCTCTTTACAGGGAAATAAATAAATCCTTTCCTCGCTCTAGATCTCGCAGGGCTGCAGACACAGCTTCTCTGTGCTGCTGTAATCCTCTCAGCAGCGGCAGCATTTTGACCCACTATGAAGAGAATCCACATCAAGCAAAACGAGTCGATGTCCGCGCAACAAAAACATCACGTCATGTGGTTGTGATGAAGGCGATGTGGACTGCCCCTCAAAAGACACACCACAAGGAAGTGATCTGTATGCTCGGCCCAGTTGTGCTTTCCTGAAACAAAAATAAGAAAAGCGTGCTCCTGGTCCCCTCAGCCCGTCATAGCTCTCGTGGAGGTTCCCCTCATGCAGGCTTTTCCCTCCAGCCTTTTGTCAGTGCTTGTCCACCAAGAACTAATGACTTGCGGCCTAGCCCCTGTGTGCAGCTTCTCCTCGCTGTTTGTGAGGTGGGGTTTGAGGTACGTGTGCTCCTCTGCCCCTCTCTTTCTCGCTCACTCCACAAATTAAATTATCATCAAAGAAAGGGTGTATTTCTAAGCGTTTGCTCGCCTTTCTCCTCCTCGTCGGTTTTCCTCCAACCTATTTGAGAAATAGATCATGCAACGCCTGGCCGAGAGAGGAAGGGAGAGGGAGAGTGTGTGCAGAGGGGGAGGGGGAAAGCTCTATGTGTGTGTGTGAGTGTGAGTGTGTGTGTAAGCTCCCAGGGATTTGACACTGCTATTCAGGCCCTGCGGTTACCATGGTGCTAGCCGCCTTATATGGCCATCGGAGTCAAAGAGCAAAGAGAGTGGGCTGTGAGGGGCAGCATGCACACACACAAACACACAAGCAGGAAGGATGTGGAGGATCTTTCTCCTCAGAGATGCAAAGAGCATGACCCCGAGGCCTCAAAAAACCACCCCAACAAAACCAGATTACCCAGAAGCCCAGCAGCAAATTCAACCATGCTGATCTCCTGCAGTGCCCTTTGTCTTTTAGAAAGTAATCAAACGCTGCATCTCAACGTTTCTGCACTATTTACAAAACCAAGAAACGCACAAGAAAGGTTATCCGGATGTCTCAAAGGGAGTGCGTTTCTCTTCTGCGTAGCTCACTTTGATCTTGCGTACGTGCGAGCAGCCCGCTTGAGATCAGCTTATTGTTCTGGAAGTAAAGGTTAGCATTTTGTGGTCATTGCTCATTTGCTGAAGGCCCACTGTCTGGGTGCTTTTGTGGCGCACACAGTGATTTGTGTTCGAGGTTACCCCAAGAGGTCAAACTGACTTTCACACCCACACCGTGCTAAAAAGCCCAGGGTCAAATGCATATAAAGGGAGGAGGGAGGGAGGCTAGCCTGGATAAGAGCTTCAAGAGATAAGTGATGAGTCTGCTTGTAAATGTGCAGCTCTTTGGGGGTGGCTGATATGTTGAGATCAAAGTGTTAGCTCCCTGAGAGACTCACCAAATGCAACCTGTTGTCTTATCTTAAAGGCATCCCTCTCCCTAGACTGACACTTTTATGGCATTCTTAAATCTAAACCCAGCTCCACCCCCTGGAGATCTGAGTGTGTATGTGTTTGACAGAGGGTCATTGTCCCAGCCATTGTGCAGCTAATGGGTCATTAGAGGGTTGTGTGTGTCCATAAGAAGAAGAGAATTTGTGTTCATTTGAATGAAAGTCTCTTTAATTAGGCCACTGTGCCTGCTTATTGTCACTTTTTGTGTTGGGGAAGATTAGGCCTGTCAAATAAAAGAGGGCCTGTAAAAGAAGAGAAGATATCCACAGAGCTGTTAATCAGTAGTTTAACGGAGAATCACAACAACATGGTAAATGTGTTGTTGGTATCTGATCAGCATTATATATGAGTCTGACTTTTTGAGTCTATTTTGCATGATTTTTGTGTAATCAGGGTAGTGTACAGCCATTTCAGTATCCGTTAGCATAACATTATTAAAGTAGAATTTGAACTTATTGAAGATACTGTACCTGCCAATCACGTCCATTCCAGTGTTTGTTTGAGAGATACCACAGGGGGGGCAGGAGTGATGTGACCTCTGAACCAGCGGTCAGGAATGTGTTTGTTCCCAGTGAGGAATCCAGAAAATGCAAGACTGCAAAAGATGACTGCCAAACTGCCAGCCCCACAGATACACAGTATAATGTGCATTGAAACAGCTGACACTGTGACACGCAAGTTGGAAAGCAGCTTACAGTTCACAGAGTCAGTTCAAACTTTACATTACAAGAGTCTGATTACCCACATCTTAAAGATAAATATATCACTATTATTTTGGAGAGCTAAGGACTTTAAGGCACTATTATTACTGAGATAATGTGATAAAATATTTTACCCCTAATATCTGTGGTTCATCACACTCCAGAGAGGTAAACACACAGTTGTAGAAATACAATAAGGAAAAAGGACATTTGAATAAACAAAAATAAAATTTAACTGCATATTATAACACATTTTGAAACTTATCGTACTTAAACATACTTTAACACACATACTTTAACACACAGAGGCTGTGCCTCTGATTGGACAAACTGGCGATCTTGATATTGTCTATACTGCAGAGGCAGAAAAAAATTCACCCCCCGTACAGTGTGTGCAGATACTGAAATTAGCAATTCAGACGGGAGACATTCTTTGTACCAGGCTGTAAATGTGCTTATTTTGGCCGTGAAAACGGCATTTTTTGTTTAACTGTGTACGTGACTTCCGGTACTTCCGGAGCCAGCCTCAAGCGGACACTCGAAGAACAGCAGTCTTTTGCACTTCCGCATTGTCTCATATTTTCAGACTGGAGGTTGCCGCTAGGTCTTTCACCTCTTTGCAGACAGCTATTGTGCCCACCTGGTAGTGAAGTCACCCAGGCCCTTACATGAGCAAAACTTGCAAGTTTATTAAAGTAAAATAATGTGTTGTGAAAAATTCACTCACTGAGGCAGTGTGTGCTAATTAAGAAACAAGGTACTCAAAACTAAGCAGATTTTTTTAACCAGGCTGTAAACATTTTTATTAATGCTTTACAAAACAGCTTTTTTCACCTGGTGAGTATGTGAGTTCCAGTCTTTCTGCAGCCAGCCTCAAGCCGAATCTCAAAAAACTGCAGTTTAAAGCAGTTTTCAGAGGTTGTTGCTTGGCCTAGAGTCACACTTTGTCTCAATTGTTTTAAGTTGCACATGTCTTTACAGTACATCTTACCATCAGCGCCATAATTTTCTCATCAGTTTTCAGGAGATAACAATGCATCTCATGTACCCTCCTACTGTCAACTATATGTGCAGAAGGGCGAGTCTGGACAACGTCAGGGCCTGATTGTCCACAGAATGTGGGAGTTCACATGTGCATAGCGCCTAACATTACCATCTTTAATTAAAGGGCATCTGTTGTACCATGAGGGCAAGTGTACTCAACTCAGGTCAATAAAGAATCTGTACTCTCATTATCTTTACCATTAATTAAACAAACCAGTTTGTTTTTATATTATTTAAATAACTAAGCCACTAGCCTCTTTTGTATCTGGTTCCCAGGGTCATTCTCTCTCTAGTTTACACACACACACACACACACACACACACACACACATATATATATATATATATATATATATATATATATATATATATATATATATATATATATACACATTTGTTGAGTCCTCATGCACCAGGTGGAATAAAAACACTACTCTTTCCACTGCAGCAGCAGATACTTACACATTTGTATGCATCATCATGTTTGTATATGCCAGAGGGAATGTGTGTGTTGACAGTACACCTCTGCATTGATGATGTTGCTTTGATTATATACTCTTCTTTTACAGCCTCAATTTCAACGAAGTTGGGACGTTGTGTAAAAAGTAAATAAAAACAGAATGCAATTATTTGCAAATCCTTTTTAACTTATATATTCAACTGAACACACTATAAAGACAAGGTAATTATTATTTAAACTAATAAACTTAACTGTTTTTTCGAAATATCCACTCATTTTGAATTTGATGCCTGCTACACATTCTAAAAAAGCTGTTACAGGGTCATGTTTACCACTGTGTTCCATCACCTTTCCTTTTAACAACACTCAATAAGTGTTTGTGAACTGAGGACACTAATTGTTGAAGCTTTGGAGGTGGAATTCTTTCCCATTCTTGCTTGATGGACAACTTCAGTTGCTCAACAGTCCGTGACTGTCGTATTTTGTGCTTCATAATGAGCCACACATTTTCAATGGGAGACAGGTCTGGACTGCAGGCAGGCCAGTCTAGTACCCGCACTGTTTTACTATGAAGCCAGGCTGTTGTAACACGTGTAGAATGTGTGTTGGCATTATCCTGCTGAAATAAGCAGGGACGTCCCTGAAAAAGACGTGGCTTGGATGGCAGCATATGTTGCTCCAAAACCTGTATGTACCTTTCAGCATTAATGATGCCTTCACAGATGGTCAAGTTAGCCATGCCATGGACACTAACACACCCCCATACCATCACAGATGCTGGTTTAGAGACTTTGTGTTGATACTCAATCTGGATTATCCTTTTCCTGGAGGACGCAACATCGATGATTTCCAAAAAAAGTTTGAAATATGGACTCATCAGACCACAGCACACTTTTCCACTTTGACCGCCTGTAGGTGTATTCATAAATTTGTAAATGTGTTGTTAAAGATGGGTGGAATTATTGATAGAGTAGATTTGACTAACAGGCTGGTGAATTGTAGCTGTTAGCCAGAGGGCTTTCCTTTTTGCCTCCTGCTTTAGTCAGCCTAGCTGAGTCAGCTTTTCTAATAAGGCAACTACCATTGTTGGTTTTCAAAACTCCACCTGATCAGTTAGTGACTTCCCTGAGACTACATTCATAATACCTAAAGTATTAAGAAATATGTGTAAGCATATGCTAGCCTAGTTTCCAGAGAGGGCTGGTGATGGTCACTGAATTGAAAAAAAACAACAACAAAAAAACAAAAAAAAAACAAATCAATCTCAATCTCTCTCTTTTTTTTAACCTTTTTACAGGCAATTCAAGCATTTTTTTTTCTTAGAATCTCTTGAAATAAGACCTTTTTTGACTTGTCAATAAATGTGACTCATATAAAGTCTAATAAGACCAGTTTTACTAATAGATAAGTCAACACTTGCTTACATTTTAGTTTTTGCAGCTTAATGCTATAACAAAAATCATTCACGTAATACCTTTTTAAAATTAGAAGGACATTTAAATGCTTTGCTTTTCATAATTATTATAATAATAAGTTGTTAGACTTCTTTAAAGTTAAGACTACCAGGTGGGGCCTTACAAACAGAGCGGTGACATTACTGGGCAGGCCCAAACACAACACAGTTAGCCATTGATTTGGTTAATATTTGAACCTTTTAATTTAAGCTTTAAGGTTTGCAACAGAGGTCCCATGACAAAAAGGACCTCCCTCCCTCCGCCCATGTGTTTGGTGTCTAAAGTTAGGTTAGCCTCTCCCTGAGGCGTCCCCAGCAACTGTAATTTAATCTCAGAGTGTTAGTGTGTGCTCTCAACCGCATCAGCATATGGAAAGTAGGTCTTTACTTAAGGTAATCATCAGGCGTCTGTGCAGCCCTCTTGCAAAGACTGCGTTTTCATCACGCTCTGCTGGCTGTTAAATGTTTAGACTTGCAGTGACAGCTTCACCCTGAGACCACAGTGACCTCTGACCTCTGAGGAATGGACAAGCCTGGAAACAAAAACAGAGGCTTTTGTGCGGGTCAAAGAAAAAAACATCTGCTGGGCTGAAGACACAGAGAAGAGGGGGATTAACTCTGGGATTCATCACTTGGACTTTTCAGTCACTCCAATGAGAGGGGGGCTGATGGGAACATGCAGAAAGCCACTGTACGTCACATCATTACGAGACAAATCCCCTCCTCGTTTCACCCGTGAATGCCCCAGCTGCCTCTTGGCTCAGCAGGAAAAATTGATTTATAAAAAGCAGATAAATAGTGAATGAGGGAGAATTCCTTTGATATGAGTGCTGCAGTTTCTCTTATCTCATCACCACAGGAGCCTCCAGTCCCAGTCAGCCTTTCATTTTAAAATTAAATTTCAGCCTGAATAAATGATCTGAGAGGATTGCACATCGGCCTCTTGAGAAAATTAATTTGAACAATTCTGGTTTTGATACTATCCTGCATTGTCATGATAAATGAGTGTCTGAGTTTTTTTTAACCCGACTTGAGCGGTGCAGTGTAATTTACATTTGGTTGATGGGATGCTGCCCCCTCAGGAGTGCAGATAACAAAAGAGCACATTTCTCCTCCCTTTCTTCAATGAGCTCATGAAGTTATTTAGCACCACATTGTTTATTTGTCTCTGTTCAGTCTGGTGATCCACTCAGGTATTTACCACTTCCCCTCTGTCCCCTCTGTGTCTACCTTTAACAGAGGCCTCTTTCTTCAGACAGGACATCTGATACAGCACACGGCTGTGATATGAGTAACCAGATCCTTCAGAGCAAGTTAGCAATTAGCTAAATGTCTCTGGAGAGGAACATCACAGTGTGACTCCATGTGTTGCTCAGGCACCAGTGAAAAGTTTGTTTTCTGTGGCAGGTGGACGGGCTGAATAAAAAGGCATGTTTTTGTATGCATTAAGGAAAGAGATGGGCAGTTTGGAAGCACTTTTATTGTACAGTTGCCAGGCAACCAGCCTCAAAATGACTGCTCCCGGTCGACATCTGTAACAAATCACAATATTTGTTCATGGTAACTCTCTGGTAGAGAACTCCAGAGGCCCTAACCAACAGTTTAATGGCTTTAAAGATACAGCAGTGGGTGAGTCTTTGTTGTGTGTGGTGGTGCAGGGGAAAAATGATCAGGGTTTCTACAACCTCAGGATCATACGGGTTGCGGTGTAGTGTAAAAAAGCAGTTTTACAATAGTGTGCAAAAGCTTTTATTTGATGGGAGTAAGTAAGAATATAACAATGAAAATATCAAATATTAAATATTAGTTGTTGGTTTTTTTTTCAAAGAGTCTTCAATAGGTGACAAATTCAGGACTTCAGACCCGGACAGAAATTCATCATGTTTGTAAGCCAAGCAGAAATTTGTGAAAGAGTAGTTTGGCATCTATGCTGAATTATGTAAGGTCATCCCTGAAAAAGGCATAGTGCAGATGGCAGCGTGTGATGCTTCAAAACCTGCTCAGCATTAATACTGAGCCTCCTCAAATGTGTGAACTTTCCCTGGCAGTGAAAAGCAGGATGCCTCCCATCAACTCCAAGGATGTTTGCTTTTGAAGAGCACAGCGACAAAAGCTGGATGGTTCCTGTCCTCTATACAGTTCAGGATGTAACGTACATGATTTACAAAAATGTCAACTTTTGATTTGTCAGACCACAGGACAGTTTTCCATTTCAAATGGACTGGAGCGCAGAGAAGTCGTCGATGTTTTTCTATGATGTTTAAGTATGGTTTCATATTGAAGCTTTAGCCTGTTCACAGACAATGCTTTTTTTGGACGAGATTTAATCCATTGTAGTGATTTCCACTACAGAGTCATATCAGTTGTTAATGCTGTGCTGGCTAAGGGTCTGATATTCTCATATATATGCATTATTGGTTTGGGGCCTTGTCCCTTTCATACTGAGATTAATCCAGATTATCTGATTTTATTTATGATATTATATACTATAGATGACTGAAATTGCTGAACTATTTTCTCATGCAGTCTCTGATAGAGTGTTGGACCTTTTCCTTTCTTTATTTCTGAGAAATTAAGCCTGTCTCGGGTGCAGTTTTCATACCCAATCATGTCACTACCCTGTTGATTATTAACCAGATCAATTGAAAGGTTTTCTCACAGCCTTCAACTTTTTTTTACTGACTAACTTTTTGTAGTGTTTTGTTTTCTCTGTCCGACTGTTATGACTGAGGTCATTAGTTTTTTTTTTCTTCTCATTTGTTTTGGTTTTTTTGTTTTTTTAAATAAAAGTGTAAGGATAATGTTTTGGAGTAGTGTGTGTGTGTGTGTGTGTGTGTGTGTGTGTGTGTGTGTGTGTGTGTGTGTGTGTGTGTGTGTGTGTGTGTGTGTGTGTAGGTGAATGCAGGTGTGAGTGCTTTCAGTTACTTCACCTAAACAATGATTGGTGCCCTGGTTCCTGCGCTCTGAGGCTGATTGGCTGTGTCGGAGGCTGGATACGCTACTTAAAGAAGATCATGACGTCAGCGCATCCCAGGGGGAATGCCATCTCACCCATCTCCCAACCGACCACGCCACGTGCTTCTTTGTTTCAAGAGTTGTGTTACTTTGGGTTATTTTTAGGTTATTCTTTCTTGGTCAGTGTAGGGGTGATGTCTCAATTTGATTAATCTTACTTTCGAGTGGTTCTGGTTTAGTTAAATGATAATTGATTCCTTTGTTTCTTTTAGATCACTTTCTTTTCATCATTTAAATTATCGTAGAGTTAATCCAGTTGAAGCCTGAGATTCACCCCGAGGTATTTTCAGTTTGGCTTTGGTTGTTGTGAATTTTAGTGGGGTTTTTTTGTAAATAATCACAATTATTTCCCCTGAAGCTTTTTGGAACTGGGGTTGTAATTTCTGCACCTGCAGAGAGCAAGCACGCTCTGTACTGAGGGTCTGAATATGAGCTACTTTCCTTCAAGCACTGAGAAAGCCAATATCTGAGAGTCAACACAAGCATTTATTAGTTCAAAAATGGACACTGATATGTTCACACAGTTTGTGGTGTGAGTATTAAAGCAGGTCAGGCTGGTTCATTTGTTCATGTTTAAAGGTTGAAGTTTGGTACATTTGATTCATCACGACCCCCTTTTCACAATGCAATTTGCGATAGTCTAACAATAGAGCTCTGCCATCATCACACCGTTTTTTTCTTGCACTCACTTTATTTATCATACAACTGAACATGATATCCAAGTGTGTGATTTTATGTTGCGTGGCAGCATTGGTAAACAGTGGAAGCTTGTGCATGCACACAGTTTTTCATTTCCGTGCCTGCTTCTCTGCTTCACAGAGATCCCTTCTTGTCTCTGTAACTCCTCTGCTGTTGTCATTGATGCTGGCAGAGCAGAGGCATGACTACTTCTACTGTCGTGCCTCTGCCACAATCAAGCTGAACTTGAAAATAAAATCCTGATGGCAGTTTTAAATCCTAAAACTGCCAACATGAACAACTGATGTCATTTTGATATAAAGTAGTGTTGCTCCATGTTTACATCTGTAGATATACAACCTGATCATGTAGTGCTACTTAGTTTATAGTTTTATGAGTGATTTCCACCCTAAAACAAGATGGGCTCAATTAATTAAGAATATATACTAATTTAAAGGGGCTGTAAGGGCTTTCTAAGTGATCTTGACACAGTCTCACCTCTCAATATATGCCTGATTGTAATCCACAACTTCAAATGAGATTATCCGCAACAGTATGGGTCATTTCTATACTATATTTCAGCTTTATGGTCAGGTGGGACAGAACTAGATTGATTTACAGCACATATAAGTCTCTACGACGACACCACACTGGCCAGTGAAGTTTGGTAGTGATAAGAGAGATCAATTTTTTCTGCTGAAGATGATTTATTGGATTCATTTAGTAGTGATGGTGAACACTGGAGCTGAACTGTCAAAAAGAAAAGGGACAGAAGAGCAGAAGAAAGTTAAACGGGAGAGGGAGAGAGCCTGGGTTGAGCTGTTTGTGATAATATTCATTCCAACCCACATGCAGCAGTTTGTACTGCAGTGATCTGATCAAACTTGAGAGTCTATTAATAAAATGAAGAGCGAGGTTACCTTTGCTCTGGTAGGACATAACAGGATTCACTAAAGTTGCATATTATGGACACTCTCAGAGCACCAAGCTGTAATTAGCGCTAAACAAAGCTGGCAGCTAAACAAACTGAGTTTTCAAAGTTTGCTTGTTGTCACATTTCAAACAATAGAGCTACATAACTATTAATAAATACATCTCTGAATCACTTTGTATCCTATAAAAAGTTGTTAAGTACAAAGAAAAGTAGTGTTAAAAAGAAGATCCAGTCTCCCTTCATTTGCCTCAAACTAAAGAGTCACGTTTTCATGACAGTGGTTACAAGTGCTCATTGAAAACTGAGTCTTTAGAAACACTGGTGTTTCCTGATAATCCTCACAGCCCCTTTAAGAGTAAGATAAAATTCATTTAAAAATTTATTAAAATGAATACAAACATACAAAGAAGAGTCAGTCTACCAAGAAGAGCATTAAAACTACTCAATGCACAAAACAGCTAGCTTGTATCATCAACCATCG
Source organism: Labroides dimidiatus (assembly GCA_030710495.1). NCBI lineage: Eukaryota > Metazoa > Chordata > Actinopteri > Labriformes > Labridae > Labroides > Labroides dimidiatus. The sequence goes on along the minus strand of CM061152.1, from coordinate 13,796,687 downwards.
AGCCATCAAAAGATGACAGAAAGTTCAGCAGATCTAAAAGAGTATAAGAAAAGGTTTTGAGGAAAGAGTATGATGATGGCAAAATGCAAATGGTGTTGGCCTTAGGAATGTTTTTTTATTTTATATGGTTATTATCATTATTATTATTATTATTATAGGATTTGACTTTCCTCATATGTATAGAAGCATATTGCTGTCACACCACAAAAAAGTGTATTTACTCACATCTGGGTAAAAAGGTTTTGTGATGAAAGCTAAAGAGGCTATCATTTTTGTTCCTGTTGGGTAGACATTTGCTTTTCACCTTGTTGTTGGTCTTCAGGCAAACCTCACATGGCCCTAGGGAGAAGGATTATAGATGTATTCTCATCTTTCTACTGGAAAGCATGTGCATGAAGAGAAGCCTATTATTGTATTAGAACTTACTTTGTGATACCCATTACCTGAAACATGTTCAGAAGTAATAAAATTCTTTATAGCTCAAAAGTTCTGTGATAAATCTGAAACAAAACAGCAGCTATGAAGAAGCATTCAGATAGAGTCTTACTCAGAGGATGTTAGTAAGTAGTTCAGCAATTCAGGAGCAGTTCCTGTGACTGACTCAGTCCATTAAATATTGATCAGAATTGATCAGATCCGTGAAAGCCATGAATAAATAATAAAACACATCTACTGTAATATTATTCAAGCTTTTCTTGGTGAAATTTTATTGTTTATGCTTATTTTTATTCTCACCCTTAAAATCACTGCTAAATCAGTGATTACCTTCAGCTGCAAGACAATGATTGCTCACCAGGTGGCAGTGTTCCATGACAATAACATGAGTATTGAAATTAGATTTGTCCACACTGTCATTTCCCAGTGTATCTGATTAGTTTATTCATGAATGTTGTTTCACATTTCTTACTACAGAATAGCTGTAAACTCAATTTTTTTGCCCTTTGATATCTTGGTTTCCTAACTGCATATATATAATGCAAGAAAAAAGAGCAGTATCAGTTCAAGTGAGATAAAAGCTTATTTTCTGTGCTTACTTTATCATTTGTCACTGAGATATTTCACACAGAAACATCCATTTATTAAGTTAACATTACGTCAAAGTTTCACATGTAAGTGAAGCACATCATGTGTTTGTATCAGAGTTCATAACACCAACACAGACAGTTTGCTAGTTTTTTAATATATTTTAAATTATTTAACAACAGAAATGATAAAGCTTACTTATATTTTTTGATATTCTTACATAATAGTACTGTCTGTGACCTCTTATTCATTCTTCACAATGTGTCTGCACTCAAACCAGGCCAAAACAATCTCATCAGACTCCTCCAGCTGTCTGGAAAACAGTCGTGTAAACACCCTCTAGTTTGTTTTGTGTCTGACAGGACTTACAGTAAACACTGCTTACACAATAGAGCTCTGTTCTTTCACCACCCAACCCAGAGGAGGGTGTGCTGTGACCCCCAGAGGTTCCTAGAAAACCAGTACATACTGTTCAACCTTAGCAGCCTCAACAACAGGAGGAGATGCTGCACACCTACAGGAGCAGAGTAGTGTGTGGGAGCGGCTCTGGCATGTTCATCCATTAGGTGTTGCCAAATTAGGCTGCAGTGCACCCACATGCACGGCTTACTCTACGATAACAGCTTTTAAACTGACAGAAAGCACTTGACAAAATATTTTTCTCCGGGTTCATGTAAGGACACATTTTAGGGGATGTTTCCTGATCTTAATTTAAAAAAGATTTTTGTCTCTCTTTCTTTATCGTCAAGTCAAAAACTTAAGTCAAAGCAGATTTTCAGTTATTGTAGTGTTTGTTTTTCATTGCATGCTGTGTTTTGAGTTGTTTGTATTTTTATGTGGCGCTCTGTTAAGTAAAGGTCCATCCAGGCGTCAAAGTCCAAATAAAAGCGCTTCAAATGAAAAAGATAATCAGTTTCAAATTTTAATTCAAGCCTTGCTTATTATATGAAAGGTGATAACAGTAAGAACATTTTAACCAAATTTGGTCAAGTATGCTTGTTTGTTTGTTTTTCAATTTATTCATTCATTTATTTATTTTCTCCCTTTTATGTATCTGTATTTTGAACAATTGGTTCACAATTGTTTGATTATGAAAAATGAAAGCAATGATTGTATATTATAAAACTGGCTCATGAATATGGATGGTTTAGGACTGCATGGAGTAAGTGTATACATTCAAAGGTATCATTGTGTGTTTTAGAGTTTGACCTCTCTCTTGTTGAGGAACACTTATTGTTTTAGAATCTGTCTGCGGCAGAGCAGGATTATAGTGTTAACACCCTCTAAACAGGATACACATATATCCTTTCTGTAGGCTTCTGGATATATCCGTTTCAGACATACACCTTTTAACCTCTGACCATACACACACTCATTTCTGGACTGGAGCCAAACAGTCAGGCAGAGGAAGACAACTCGTTATTCCACTTTGCAAGGGTTTATTGACAGTCATGGAGGTTGAATGTGTTGGCTTCTGTTTTGATATAAAGGCAGCATTTATACATTGTAATAGTCACTAGTAAACCCTTTATTGTAAAATAATAAGATATTTGGTCACTTCTGCACACACTACAAAATGTCACAAAGTAAAAATGTCCTTCAGTGACTCTCTGAGGTTGAAATTTCTGTAAAAGGCTACAGAAAAGTATAGTTCCATTTCAGGATGATGTTTACTTGCATTCTTTTTGAAAGTAGGGTCATGAAAAACCACACTTAAGAAACTTCTGCAAGTTTTTTGTTTGTTTGTTTGTTTAGTTTATTTTTTGCAGAAAAAAAGAGGCAGGAATCATGTGGCTCTGTTGTTGAGTGTTCTTGATACATCAGGTCTGTTTGCATCATTTTTATTTCATTTATTTTTTTTATTTTAAGTCAATTTTTTTTTATTTATTTTTTTTGTCATTGTAGCTTAAGCATGCTCACCAAACAATGATCTTAATCTTCTATTAAACTTAAATGCAGGTGCACCTCAATGAATCAGAATGTTGTCGAAAAAGTTAACTTAGTTAAAAAGTTCAATTCAAAAAGAGAAACTCATATATTACATAGATGCAGTACACACAGAGTTAGTTAATGTTTCAAGCATTTATTTCTATGGAGAGACAGAAACTAAGTCTTGAAGTCCAGGGGAAATCACGATTTATTTGTGTGAATTCTGCCTGCCTATATAAAATATTTATTTCTTATATCCGTCAGTTCTTCAAAATCAGAATCAGAATAGCAAGTCACAGTCATTTCATGCAAAGTTGACCTGCAGGGTTCCCCAGGGATCAGTCCTCGGACCATTCCTCTTCTCCTTTTATGTTTTCCCCTGGTACACACCATCCGCAGCCCTAACGTGAGTGTCCACCTTTATGCAGATGACACCAAACTGCACCTGTCTTTAAACAGTTTACCTGTCTATTGAACACAATTAATAACTGCATCCAAGACGGAATATGCTGGATGTCACAGAATTTTCTGCAGTTAATTCCACAGACTGTATAATTAATGGACGTAGCCTCCGCAATGTCACCCATCTGTTTCTGAAACGGCTTATTGAAGCTAAATGGCTGATGCGGCCATACTGGAAATGGGACGGGCTTTAAGTTTCCACAGTAACAGTCATAAGGCGTCCGTCAGTCACATGAGCTGAGCTGTGCCTCTGATTGGACGAAGTGGCAATCTTAAAATTGTCTAAACTGCGGAGTCAGAAAAAAAAATCACCCCACATACAATGCGTGCTGTTACCAAAATTAATTTCCAGACAGGAAACATTTTTTTGTACCAGGCTGTAAACATGTTTATTTCGGCTGGGAAAATGGCTCTTTTTGGCTTGATGTGTTTGTGATTTTCAGTACTTCCGGAGCCAGCCTCAAGCAAACACTTGATGAACTGCAGATTTTAGCATGTCCGCATTGTCTTATATTGTCAGATGCTTGGTTAATTTTTGATAAGACTGAGGTGATGACTGCGGGCCCTGGTTCAACAGGAATGACCATTTTCAGCAGGAAGATTATGTGCCTTGTGATACGATGGAGTCAGGATGAGAAACTGGAGCCAGTCCGAGTGAGGCTGATGGCAAGTACCGTCAGGAAACTGCAGGTTCACTGGCAGCAACAGCTGCGGTCCCAAGCTTGGTATCCAGTGGCAGATGTAAACCAGGATTTATCAGCGATTAAGCAAGATTCAACCTGACGGAAAAATGAGCTGAGCACCGCAGTTAATTCTTGATTTTTGTTTCCTGACACTAGATTAGCAGATAGACCTCTAAAAGACTTCTGTCTTTCTCTCTCTGGACATTAGGCTACATGTTGCTAGCTAACACCAGCCACTCACCGGGACACCTGCTCTGTTCTCCACTGGTTCTCTTCACACCACAACTCAGCTGCTATCCTTTGGCTGTTATTCCTCCCAATCCTGTTCCTGGTCTCCATATTGACTAACAGGTTCATATTTATAAGCCTGAGGACCATCAAATGTATAGGAATACAGATTTTCTTCCTCTTTATTGTCAGGAGTGACAGTAAATGTTTATTAAAAACCCTGCATTAGTAGTTTATTATATTTTTTCAAGTGTGCAGATATGTCACCCAAATTAAAGAAGAAAGTCTGCTTGTGCCTGTAACACTCACAGAACTAAACACCTCCTTTTTGGGGGCCAAGGATGACAGTAAATATCAGATGATCATCTTCGGTAAAAAAAGTGTTTTGTTAAACAACACAAATGTAAATTATTTGTCTCTCATGCTTTGTATAAGCTGAATGAACCGCCTCTCCTTTTTTAATTCTAAAATAATATTTCCTCATCGTTTGGAAACTCCCTTTGTGCGGTGAGAAAAGAAAAAAAAAAAACACTCTCTATTTGGTACAAAAGAGCTGTGTCAGCCATGTTCACTCCCATCAATTGATTCAGCTCCATGTAAACACACCCAAAAGAAATTTAGGAATTTGAAACTGAGGCTTAGCAAAAAAAACAACCCACTTCAACTTCAATTAATCCACATCTGTCACTGTTTATGTCTCATTCTGTCTCTGATATCCTCCTCTGTTGGCGCCTTTTATCTACAATCATCTCCAAAAAATTGCAACACATTTGGCCATCAACAGTTCCTCTATGAGTTACTGTTTCCTGTCAAAGGCCTGCCACATCAACAATACCAGGAAAAAGTAGAGGCTGTTACTGTCAGGCTCGTGTGTTTCTTTCTCGATGGAGAGGTTCAGTGTGAGAGTGTGTTTGTCCTACGAGACACAGGGCAGCTTACCCACGTCATCATGTTGGACTGAGACGCTTGGCATCAAAGAGACGCTGAAAGAAAACGTCAGGAGAAGGACGGGAGCCATTGTCCTCCTGGCCTGCAGTGCACAGGAAAACGCTGTTCATGATCCCATAAAAAAGTGTTTTTGGCACGTTTATTGTGGGCCTGGATTCAGCACGTGGAGTCCAGTGGGGTCTTTTATGGCCTGTAGGTTTGCACAAGAGAAACTAGAAAGTTATTTTGCCTCCAGGCTATGTACTCAAACATTTACACCTACCATTTATTACATAACTTCTTATTTTATGGTGAAAAACAATTCCATCAAAAATGTCTGAAAAATGCTGTAACTTGCTCCCCCTGCACCCTGACATTTTGACAAATAAAACATTTGACTGCTTAAAGCTCCTGTGAGGTTTTCTCTGTTGTCAAATCTGTACACGTGTGTGTGTGTGTGTGTGTGTGTGTGTGTATATATATATATATATATATATATATATATATATATATATATATATATATATATATATATATATATATATATATATATATATACACACACACACACACTGGTGTGTGTGTGTGTGTGTGTGTGTGTGTGTGTGTGTGTGTGTGTGTGTGTGTGTGTGTGTGTGTATATATATATATTAGTGAGAATATCTCATTAGCTTACTTACTTATGAGTTGCTACATGAAAATCAGCAACCATTGCTTTGAACTCTATATACAGGTTGTCCCAAAAAATGTATACACCTATTAGCAGCTGATAACTCAATTGATTGTTTTTTCTTTGCAGATTGAACCCATTGAACCAAATGATGGCAGCCAGACTAAACTATAAAGAAAGAAAATTCATTCTAAAATGCTTATGGAAGTATGAAAATGCAGTTGAAGTGCAAAGACAATTTAGGAGGGAGTTTAAAAAAAACCCAACAACACGAGTTACCATCACTTGATTTAGACTCACTAGACTTCTTTTTATGGGGATACTTAAAAGACAAAGTCTACGCAATAAAACCTACAAGAGTCGCTGAATTGAGAGCAACCATTGAACATAAATGCACAAAATACCAAGGGAACTGATATTTGGTATTATGTGTGCTATTCCATCACTTTGCATTGTCGGCAGTAACTGGACCAGAACAGACATCATTTTGAAAACAGGCAGTGACAAAACAATAGAATGATGTTTGCAAATTCTTTTAGATGTTGAAAGTTAAACAAATTATAATAAACACGTAGTTTACAATTATTTAAAGTGTGTGTACATTTTTTGGGACATAGTATATAGGATGAATTGTATATAGGATAATGTATAGTGAGCAGCTGGATTATGTAAACTAGAATCCTGATAGCCAGATTGATTTATCAGAAGTAGGGCTGTTAGCAGTATCCTATTAATCACAGTACAACTAAGGTACAATGTTATCACTATTTTGCTCCTTTTATAATACACCATAGCAAAGCATGAAGCACCATCACCCACCCTACTGTCGTCTCCAAGATGGAAAATTACACCATTCCATTTTCATTCAAAAAAAAAAAAAAAAAAAAGTTGACCAGTCAAAAGTAATATGAACTTGTCAAAATTAAATTAAGTATTTGGAAGTGCTTTGAATTTCTCCACCACACACAGGTGCAATCGCAACAGATGAAAGTAGCTTAAAAAAGTTAACTACCGGATGTGCTTAATTTGTGCCAAGTGACTGCAGTCAGTCAGCATCATTGTTGGCATCTATGATCTAAAAATGTTGATATGGACTTAAAACTGTTTCTAAATGCAAAATAATACAGGATGTGAAAAAAAAAAAAAAAAGCTGATAATGACAACCTGTTACTGCTATGAAAATAACTGAATGTGTTGATGTCTGTTCCCCGTTCATATCAGCCTCTATTAGACTTGCTGTCTTCAGTCAGAAGAAAAATCCAAACAAACAAATCAATTTATTATTATAGTTGAGGGGAAATCTCCATACATGATGGGCGAAAGCAAGGTAGACCATCAGGAACATGGGCTGCAAAATCAGCACAAAATAAAGTTCCTCTCATTTCTTAAAACTGATGAATGAATCTATATGTAATACATATTGAGAATGAGTGCTATGGCGTCTCTTAAATAGCAGATTTGTAAAAGTTAAAGAGTTCTGATAGATATAAACAGACAGTGTGTGTGTGTGTCTCTGTGTACTGCTTGATGATCTCCACACAGGGAGGGGCGGCCAGCAGAGCGGTAGGATAGCTTACTGAGGGAGGGCACAGAGGCCAGGGTGACTTCCCATCATAGGAAGTGTGTGGCCAGAACAGTGTTTAAATTCCTACCCATGTTTATACCTCACACAGAATCTGATTAATTCTCATGCTATCAACACTGCAGAGAGGAAACACCTGGCATGTGTCTGCTAACTGTGCTTTGTTAGAGTTAGAGACACAAGCTTTACTGGAGACAGACTGTGAAATCTGCTTTAGTGAACTGCTTTGTTTGATCTGTTGGCTCACAGAGTGCTGAAGAGGAACATTTTTGCATTCAGATTCAGGGATGAACCTTGTTTGAACCTTGCTGGCTGCTTCTAGTTCACCTCAAGCGCTGGACTTCACCTTGAAACTCTGCTTTCTGATCCTCCATCATCACCTATGTACAGCAGCAAATACTCCCAAGTCTCCAAGTACAGCCCGGAGGCACAAAAGAGGATGCAGTACCGCTCTAAAGGGAAGAGCTGCGGCTACTACATGCGCATCGTCTTCTTCTTCTCGTCCCTGATCCAGTCTCTGATCATAATCAGCCTGGTGCTCTTTCTGATCTATGGGAAGAATCAGGACTCAGCGTCCACTTCTCGCATCCACGACCTGGAGGAGAGCTTCAGCCGACTCTCCATAGAGAACAGGGCACTGAAGCAGCAGAGGAAGAACCTGACAACCTTTCTCAATTCCACCCTGACTGAGAAGGCTCGAAATGACTGGGACCTGGCCAGACTGCGTGACTACACCAACATCTCTGTGGTTCTTATCCAAGACATGGAGAAGAGGATGGTGAGATATATAATGACCTCCTTCTAATTCATGTGAATTGTTTGTGGTGTTGTTCAAGTGCTTAGTCTGATTTAAGATGCAACCTTTCCACCTTTCAATGGGCACATCGTGTCAATGTGTAAAGATGTTAGTTCACTGGCTGTTTAAAATAGAAACAGAAACAGAGAAACAGAGAGAGAAAAAACACTAGATGTGCTGGAAATCTTCTCATCAGGTCAGTGCCTTTTAAAAGCTAGATGCAGCATGCCATCATAAATATCCTCTATTCATGAAAAATGTAATATTATAAACAAAACTAGGCTATAATTCAGCATATTTATGGTTTTGTGACTAAAATAGATGAGTGATGTCAAACCAAATGTAGATGACAGGTATTTAAGAGAAGGATGTTTATCAGTGATGACATACAGCATCTACACGATGCAAAATACTAAACATTAGACCTCCACCTCCAATCCCGACATTTTTTGAAAATGTTTCATGAAAAGGGATGTGAAACAAAAACACTCATTGCAACTTTTTCTATGTATCAGAAGTATTAATTGTTCATCAATAACAGGTTTAAGACATAGACTGTATATGGACTGGACATAGACAGGTGTATATGGAATGGTATGGATTACAGATTTTGCTGTAACACCAGTACCGGTAACTGCTTCGACTGTTATTCGTGCCTGTGGCTGATGAGGAGCTGACTGTACCCTGCGTACTACTGATCAACCATAGGGCAGGGTACTTTGACTTTTTTTCCCTCATCATTTAGACTTCAATCTCAACCTGTCCAAAGTTATTCTCTCCATTATTGATGGCCCTAATCTGCATCCGAACAATACACTCACTGAGCCGTACTTAAGTACCATTCTGTTGCTCACATTGAACATATTTCCTTCTGTTGAGTCTGTAATGAAGAAAGAGGAACCTACAGTGTTATGGCAGCTTTTTTTTCTTATTATTTCATGTCTGTATGATGCACTTTTGCAATCAGCTGCCCAACAGTCATCAACTCATACCTTAAAACATCATGCAGAATTAGCTGGATATTTACACACAGCTCCATAATGAATAATTGTATATTAAAAACAATGCTGAGATGAAAATACCAATGACGTTCGCTGAAAACTAACAGTACAGTCACATAATAAGTTTTTTTTTTTATGTAGAGATGCATGTGATGAAATAACATTCTTAATACACTTCACTTTGTGTGTATTATTTAGGTAATGTTGATGTACTTGTTGATTTTCTAATAGGGTACTATCAATTACATTTTCCCTCTGGTGCAGCCACTCCTTGTTTACCAAATATATATATATATATATATATATATATATATATATATATATATATATATATATATATATATATATATATATATATATATTAACCTCTAAGTTTACTCTGACGACTCAAACAAGGCAACTGGACTGTGTAGAGGTGGGCAGACGTTTCACTTCTCATCCAAGAAGCTTCTTCAGTTCCAGAGGAAGCTGGTGGTGGTTGTCTCTTCTGTAACAACATATATACTTGCTTCCTTCACTAGCTTCCTTTGGAACTGAAGAAGCTTCTTGGTTTAGAGGTGAAATATCTTCCCAACTCTACGCAGTCCAGTTGCCTTGTTAGTCAGAATAACCATGACCTGGATGAATGACAATCAACATGGATACTCTAAGTTCACATGACCCTCAATGGGATGGGAATCGGATGTAACAAAGTAGTTTTGGGATACCTTATTTGAGGAAATGATATAACATAACAGGTGCTTTGTTATCATTTAAGTAAATATGTAAGTAAATTGATTTAAATCATCCAACTTATTTGATAACTTCCTGTCCTCCTTGTCATCATTTAACGGTTGATCTGTAACAAATCACTAAACAAATGCTTTGTCTTTCTTTGTGAATAGCTACGGTGCAATGGAGAGTTGAATCTGTGCAAGACACAGGCACTTTTCAGTGGCCAATGTCCACAAACATGTAAGTCTGAATTCTTTTTGGTCTAAGGTCAGAAATAACCCAATAAATTAAAAACTGACAGTCTGGGTTCTTCATCTAAAGTAGTTATAACGGATACCCTGTCTCTTAATTCTGTGTCCTCTTTTTCTCTCTTTCAGTGATTCCTAACAACTGTAACTGTGGGTTACAGATGGAACGGCTGAAAGCCAGAGTTGAGCTTGTGGAGTCCAACTTCACTCAAACAGCACAGAGGATGAGGATGGACATGGACCAGATTACCAAAGAGAGAGACAGCCTGAATTTAGAGGCAATCCGTCTGAGGAGAGACAAGTCCACTCATGAAAAAGAGGTGGAGTTCTTAAAAAAGAAGTGCAAAGATGACTTTTCCGAATCCTTGAGCGGAGTCTCCCGCGTCACCACCGCTTTCCTGGTGAAGATCGACTCCCTCTTCCCCACGCACATCCCCTTTCAGCTCACCTGTCCCAAACAGAGAGAACACCTGGAGCAGATCCGCACCAACTGCTCTAGCCTCTCCAATGAGGTGGAGGACAGGTTCCAGCGTTATCTGAATAGCGTGGGAGATCAGGTGTCAAATATCCAATCTGAGAGCAGTCGACTGAAGGCGGAGAACTGGCGACTGTCTGAAGACTACCGCTGGTGCAGCCAGAACCGCACAGGCCTGATCCAACAGCACAAACAGGGCCAGGAAAAGCTTCAGCTGAAACATGATCAGGACAAAGAGAAACTCCTGATAGACAAGATGAAGCTACAAGGACAGATTGAAGTCCTGGAAAACAACGTCAACTATAAAACTAAAGAGGTTGAGCACCTCGTAGAGCAAATCAAGCACCTCAACATGACCTGCATGTCCAGGGTAAGAAAGCAATTGCTGTGATTGATTGTCTGAGTGTGCTACAAGCTCTGTGAGGCTTTAAGTAAATAAATAAATAATCTATATACCCCATCTGTCTGTTGTTAAGCCTAAAATTACAACCAGACAAAATTTTGCTCCATAAAGATTTAAAGTACTGTGCCTGGAGCACTCATAAAAATAAAAAGTCTGTTGAGAAATATCACATGAGAGGGTGTAATGTGCTTAATATCAGCACAAAGATCTAAAGATGATCACAGAGAGCTCATATAACACAGCAGTAGTGAAAGGCAATATCAACAATCATTGTTGTTAGTATTATTTCCTCTATTTACTCTACTTTTACATCTTAACTAAGTTGAGCGGAGCAAGATGACGTCCATTTTTTTACAGTCAATGGACAAAATAATCTTGACTGTCTTATTTAAATGTTATTTTTCATATGCTTTATGCTGTTTTTCCATGTTAACATCAGTTTCCTACAATTTCAGGGTGGGTTTGGTGGTGGATTTGGTGGAGGCCAGCAACCTCGCACAGGCACAGGTGGACTTGGGTCTGGTCTGTTAGGTGGTGGATCAAGCTCTTCTAATTTTGGCCAGTTAAGTAAGCCAGGGTCAGGGTCAACGTTAAGTTCAAACACTGGCTCATTGGGGTCATCTTATAACAAGCCAGCATCAAGCGGATCCAGCTCTTCTAGCTCATCCCTCTTCTCTTCTGGATCAAGTAGTTCTGGATATGGGTCCAACAAGCCAGCGTCAAGTGGATCCAGCTCTTCTAGCTCATCCCTCTTCTCTTCTGGATCAAGTAGTTCTGGATATGGGTCCAACAAGCCAGCATCAAGTGGATCAAGCTCCTCTAGCTCATCCCTCTTCTCTTCCGGATCAAGTAGTACCGGATATGGGTCCAACAAGCCAGCATCAAGTGGGTCTGGGTCTTCCCTCTTTTCATCTGGATCCAGTAGTTCCTCAGGGTCAGGATCAAGTAAGCCAGCATCAAGTGGGTCTGGGTCTTCCCTCTTTTCATCTGGGTCATCTAGTTCTGGATTTGGATCCAACAAACCAGCATCAAGTGGGTCCGGGTCTTCCCTCTTTTCATCTGGATCCAGTAGTTCCTCAGGATCTAGTAAGCCAGCATCAAGTGGGTCTGGGTCTTCCCTCTTTTCATCTGGATCCAGTAGTTCCTCAGGATCAGGATCAAGTAAGCCAGCATCAAGTGGGTATGGATCATCAGGATCCAGCTCAAGTTCTAGCTCCAGCTCAAGAGGGTCTTCAAGCTTTGGTTCATCCTCCTCATCAAGTGCGAAAAGCCCCTCCAGCTCTGGGTCTTCCTCATCAGGGTCTTCTGGATCAACGAGCAAAAGTAGTTCACCCAGCTCCGGGGGTTGGTTTAACTCATGGGGCAGCAGCAGCAGCTCAGGACAAAGTAAGACAGGAACTGGATCTACCAAGCCATCCTCAACTGGAAGTGGATCATCTTTTGGAATTGGGAGAACCAGTGGACTGGGAGGTGGCTCAGGTGAGGATATATATTTATTTATTTGCTTTATGTAGTTTGTTTGGTTTCTTTAACCCGAAATGGAAAAAGCTTTTTTTTCACATGGACTCTGGAGGGTGCAGACAGGCAGAGGGCTTTAGTTTGATTTGCAGTTTGTTCACCTCTCAGCCAACTAAAGTCAGAAACCTTGGAAATGAAACTAAATCATCCTGCATATGGAAAGACAATTGATGTGATCCGACCCTTAAAACTTCTTAACTGATGCAATATACATACAGTGTATCACAAAAGTGAGTACACCCCTAAGCGACTACACCCCTAAATGTCCAAATTGAGCACTGCTTGTCATTTTCCCTCCAAAATGTCATAGTCTGTGGCTGCATGAGTGCAGCAGGTGTTGGGGAGTTACATTTCATTGAGGGAAACATGAACTCCAACATGTACTGTGAAATACTGCAGCAGAGCATGATCCCCTCCCTCCAGAAACGGCATCGCAGGGCAGTGTTCCAGCATGATAATGACCCCAAACACACCTCTAAGCAACCACTGCTTTACTAAAGAGGCTGAGGGTAAAGGTGATGGACTGGCCAATCATTTCTCCAGACTTAAACCCAATAGAACATCTTCGGAACATCCTCAAGCGGAAGGTGGAGGTGCACAAAGTCTTGAATATCCGCCAGCTCCGTGATGTCATCATGGAGGAGTGGAAGAGCATTCCAGTGGCAACCTATGAAGCTCTGGTAAACTCCATGCCCAGGAGAGTAAAGGCAGTTCTGGAAAATAATTGTGGCCACACAAAATATTGACACTTAAGAGACTTTCACTAAGGGGTGTACTCACTTTTGTTGCCAGGGGTTTAGCTATTAATAGCTATAGTTTGAGTTATTTAGAGGGGAAAATAAATTTACACTGTTATTTAAGCTGCACACAGACAACTTTTCATTGTGTCAAAGTGTCATTTTGTCAGCGTTGTCCCATGAAAAGATATACTTAAATATCTGCAGAAATGTGAGGGGTGTACTCATTTTTGTGATACACTGAACATAAAGCTGTGCATACTGTAAATAATACCTGCCTAAAATACCTGTTTCACAAATCTTGTGTTCTTTTTCTTTTCATCAACAGTCAACATTGCTCAGCACCTCAGAGATCTGCAACGCCTCATCAACCCTGCTGCCCCAGAGTAAGTAAAACATTTCATAGCTTTCTTGCCTTGTTTGTATAGCCCTTAGTCTAAAGCTGAACCAGTAAGTTCATTTCTTAGCTTTTTTTTGACAGTAAGTCAATAGAAGTTGTGGTATTTGAATGTTTAATAAAATCAAATTCATGAAACACTTTTGTTTTTTCTCTCTCATTCTCATGTTTTCCAGGGAAAAACAGGATCTGTCCAGGATGCTGGGTTAGTCATCTCGATTAGGAAAATCACCAAGGAGATTTATCTGCTGCATCTATAACACAAAGCTGAATGCGAGCGCCTCATATTAACATATTTTATATCATCAGATGTAGCATATGTTACACACTGTGACAGTAAATTCTCTGTAACACATTTAAAAGAGTTTTTTTGAATTACTGAAGCACTTTTGAATGTAAAATGTGAACTTTGTGTGTTGATGATTTGTTTTTATCTTTGCCTGAATAAGCACAAACATTTTTTTTTAACTTTGTACATAATTAAAAATAAAAGCTTTGTTGAAATGTGAGCCCATCAAACATACCTGTCTATTCTTTATAAACAAAGCTATTTAAGATATTACACCATTCAGAAGAGGAAATAACTGTTTGTCTCTATGTGCGTCACCTATTGTGTGGCTAATTGTCTACAAATGACTTCCCAGCCCCTCTTGTGATGTTTCAGGCGACATTTGCTGGCAACACAATTTAATCCCTCCTGCATGTTTATGTTTACCTGCCAACCTGTCAGCAGGCAGACAGAGGCAGATGGGAGGAAGCTTTGGAAACACTGAGTGTATATGTTGTTGAAAACAATGTAGCACTTAGCAAAACTGATCAGGGATATCCATTACGCAAATAAACCCTGATCTTGTGGGAGCAACCAGGAAAGAGGCGTGATCTTACTGTTTACAGGTGTTTGTACTTTTCATAAACAAACCTACATATCAGTGAATTTAATCTTTTGATCTTTTATTTTCAAAGTCCTGGTCAAAAACATATCGAGTTGACTCTTTGCACTTAAATAAATTCCCTCAAAGACTGAGTCATCATGACGTTTTAGCATTTCAGCTCTTATGAAAGTAAAATGATCTCAAAGCATATCACTACAACACAAATTATATAATGATTTCAGTGCAGATCTTGTTTAATTTTGACCTTTTCAACAGTGCAGCCAAAATAGAGCAGGAAAACCAAAACCCGTTATGAGAACACACAAACATCCTGTACCCACACTGTGAAAGGATGAGAACCTTCTGTTAAATCAAGAACCAAAAAGTATTGTGTTGGTGCCAATTAATAAATAGAGAAGTAAGTCTCGAGCAGAGGGAGAGCTCTTTCCCGTCTAAAGGATATCCTTTGTTTAACATCAAGTGTTTTTCCACATTTGGGATGCGTGGCTCACTGCAGGAGGAGCCTTCAGGATATTAAAGGTCAACTGTTCAGATGCTTCAGGGACTTGCTTTAATAGTCTGCTTGAGACATAGGACATGTTTAAACAACTTCACTGGAAAACTATCATCATAACGTGGGTTTGTGCAAACGGGTTTCCTGTTATCTCTCTCACTTTTCCAGTTGACGCATGTTATTTTGTTATTCCCTGGACACAAATTCAACAGCAGACAATAATTATTAGCAGCAGATTGGTTCCATTTTTGGGGAATATTTCTTTAACCCTTTACACTGTTTAAAAAACTTCTTCAAATAGAAAATATTCTGCTATGGTTTGCAAGAATCATCAAGGCTACCTGATTGAGAAGCGACAAAAACGAGAGGGGTAATGAAAAGCAGGCACATCACGGGTTAAAATGTGTCAGATATCATGTTAGATTCAATCAGAAAAAATGCTAATATTAGCATTAGCATTAAATATGATAGAAAAGGCATAATAGTAGATGTTAACTCACAACACATTAACATTAGCCCGAGGAAAACTCTTTGAAATGTTTAGTAATGCAGGCATAAAAAGAACAATGTCGAATACATCTAACATTACCTCTGCATCTTTCTTATTTTCTCCGCTGACTGCTTTATCATGTTAACATTTATGCTAGCTTTGGTTCTACTTTATGGTAGTGCTCCAAAAACACAATGTTTACAGTGAGGTATGGACACTAGTGGCTTTAACTGTCAACTTTGTCCAATAATCCTCTGTCAAGTTTCTGTATAGATTCAAGATGGTGAGATGAAAAGTAGCCTTAAAATGTGCCCCAGGTTAACTGCTAAGTACCATTCGTTGAGCGAGAGTATTTCCTGAACTATGGGAATTTGATTTTATATGTATGTTGTGTTGTCTACCATACCAGAAACAAGACTAAGACAGAAAAGTACTCCAAGGAGGTTTTCACTAGAAACTTGTATTCCTGTTCAAGCAGATGGTCAGTTGTTTGGCATTCTGTTGTGTAAGAGCTTTCAGCTCGTTTGCTTTGTAACTGTATGAGAGCTAAAGGAGAAGTTTTCCTTTTGGGAGTAAATAATGTGGGTATGGTGTGAAGAAAACTGTTTAAATGAAAAAGATAAACTGTTCAAAAAAAGTTAAGTCCCTTTACTTTTAACACAAGAACTGGCTGAATTTGTTTGGAAACACATTGTTTTGTTTACAAAACATTATGACAAAAAGCAACCCAGAAATGAATGAAACTGCAAAGAGTTTCTGGCTTCAAAACAACCAGAAATATTCAAAATAAAATACTGCATGGCTCATTGGATGTCAATGACATCCAGGCCTGTGCAAATAAAACACTTAGTTTTAAGTATATTTGAGTGGCTACTTCTCACTCTTCTCAGACATTTCATACAAAACATGCTCATAAAATCACTTTTCGCCTTTGAATGAAAAACCTGCATTTTATTCAAGGCTTTGGCTCGCTATAAAAATCCTCTTCAGTGTCAATAAAGTCCCAAATCGTGTGACCTATTCAGACTGGTGATCACTGATAGTGATTTTTCATTCATTTCTAACCATTTTATCTATTTTATTCAATCTTCTGAAAAAACAAAACAAAAACAAAAAACAAAGACAACAAACAAACAAAAAACCAACAAAAAAACATGTTAGTCATTCTGAAAAGGAAGAAGAGAAGTGCGATTGTGATGCATTATCAGATATAACTTTCTGAGGAGGATACTGAGGAGGTCTTTGACCACACAGCCCAAGAACTTGCACCATTTGTATTGAGCTCCTCTATTGATGAAAACACACAAAGACCAGCCTTCACTTCCTGCACTCATCATGACCCGTTGCTGGTTCAGGGTTTTTTGTTAATGATGTCAACCACCATTCATAATAAATATAGTTAGGGTCAGCTCCTTGTATCAAAACTACCCCCCCCCCCCCCCCCCCAACAAAGATGATTTTTGTCTTGAGCTTTAATGGTATTAAAATTGTACTGAGTGAAATTCTTTGCACTTGATGACATGACTGAAACAACTTCATAGTAAGCACAGAGGATGACTCAGTGAAGGGTGGGGACACTTTTAGAGAAGCTGCTTGTTGAACACATCACATCATACAAAAATAAGGTTTGGTATGTATCTCACATTTACTTAACTGGCCAAATCAGATCTGATGTTGATGATAACCTTGAAACACTGCTGAAAACATACTGCCATAAGCAAAACTATCACAATCCCTGTTTAGTTATTAAATCCAAACATGACACAATCTTACTGACTCTGTGTAAGGTGTGGACATCAGTTAGTCTGTGATTACTGACTTAAACAGATATCTACATATCAAGTTTATTAAGTTGGACATTATTTAGGTCAGACGTGATACAGAAACAGATTCATCCAGTGATGGTTTGAGGTCAAATAAATTCCTTGGGTGATTTAATTAGTCACTGGCGTCTTTGCGGATATTGACCCTCATCTTTGTGGACAGCTCGGAGACCACAGACGCAGAGTTGGGCCATTGTGTCGCAGTCTGTGCAGCCTCCTCCCTCCTCCTGCAGATGCAGGAAAGGGACCTTGAGCTCATGATTACGACCTCCTTCCTTACCTGGGGTTGCAGGACTGTAACCTCTTTTGTCTGTCCCTGCTAATGTTCCTTCTTTACCATTACTCCTAATTGCATTTCCTTTCTGCTTGGCCTCCCTCAGTCCCATAGCTGCCCAGGCTGGTAAAAACATCAGGGGGCAAAAACCTTTCTCTTATGTACTATCGTGTGTAAGGGGGAAGAGGTAAATGCTGGAAACAGCTGGGAAGGAAAACATACCTCAGCAATGACGTCCTTTTGTGTTGAAGCTGCTAAACCAGACCCTGACTTTCACCTTAACCTCCTTTAGGGACAGAGGAAAACATGGCTCAGTTTCATAGCTTAAAGGGGGCGGATTTGACTTCAAGTTACGTGTTCGAGCAGCCACAACTTAAATAACCTCAGTTTTATTTGGGTTCTTGTGGTGGTTAAACTGAGCGCGGGATGTAAACTTGTCACAGATCTTTCCAGTGACTGACTAAAACCCTACCAACAGCTTGGCTGTTTCTGAGAAGCTGTCTGTATTACAAACCTGAAGCTTTATTCTTGGCTTCCTATAAGCAAAGGATTAAATATCAAATTATTTTTTATCTGTTGGTATTTATATGTTGCTGTTATCCTCAAGAAAATGGGACTTCATGCTAAATGCTAAATTAAAAAAAAGACCCAGGCATAGTGACATCTTCTTTGGTACAATGTTTACCCAGTTCTACATCTCTGGTAAAGATTTTAGCATGCTAATTTTTCCTAATGTGCATAATTTGTTAAAGCAGGGCTAAATGTAGAAAAAGCATATGTAGTGATGCAAAGAAGACAACATTTTCTTTAAACTATTTTAATAAAAGACACCTTTTTTTTTCTTGGAAAAAAAAGATAACCAAGCATTTTTTCAGCTTCGCAGTAACATCAACAAAAATATTATTATGGCTTTTATAACATGCTATGACACATTTGGAAAAGAAATTGATGAAATGTGTTGGGTATTTTTTTTTTTTTTTTTGCAGTCATGTCTACTTGGACTGCTATCAATTAGGAGATGCACATCCAAGTTAAAATTTTGAAGTAATGACAAAAGGAAAAGTGGCCACATCAGATGTAAAAAATAAAAGTAAATTATTAGCAGCAAATTTTGAATCTGATTTCAGGGCCTCACTTTCCCACCATATCTGACCCTGATTATATTTTTTATACTTAATAAACAAAATCAAATGCTATCCTTTCACTCACTGATGACCAAAACAAAAAAAAATAAAGCTACATAGAGAAACAAACAACTTTCCTTTAATCTTCCTTTGCTGTAAACAATGATGTCATGAGCTGAGCTGCTGTAAGCCCTGACCAGCTGCAGCAGAGTCCTTTTTATCTGTGTCATTGATTATCCATTAAACACACAGAGCTTTACAAGAACATCACTGGAAAGGATATATATAGGGATTACTGATTCATTCAGAAAGAGTGACAGCAATAGAGCTACTGCAGTTCTGTTTCACTCGCAAAGACACAGAGAGACGTGATGTGAAACACAGCTGCTATACTCTTTATCAGTCATAACACCCTGAAAATTAAGCACATTCATTCTGAGTGATAAAACAAATTCTTTGGTTTTCATTTCTCTATTTAATTTAAGTAAAGAAAAACTCAATGGATTTAGCCTCATGGAAAAGCCTGGTCCTGCTTAAAGACCAACACTTTTCAGGTCCAGAGGTTTGACAAAGTACAAGTAGTGGTATGTTTTTTCATTTTTCTTTTTTTTAACAACTTCTAAAACTCACTTTTGAGGGATTTCTCTTTCTGTCCTGTGTACAATCTATGGGAAATGCCTGCTTTATGCTTATTTTGGTTGTTTTTATTAATGACAACTGTGAACTTTAAACTTTAACCTCTTTTGTTCTAGCACTTCCCAAGGAGGGGGCCCTTTTTTTCTCTTGTTAAAAGATTAATTTCGGGGTTTCCATTAACCTAACCAAAACTGAAACCCCAAACACAAAAAACAAAAACAAAACAAGACAAAAAAAAAAAGAAATACAATCTGTTAAGTAATCCAAGTCAAATTTAATATTTTTTGATTGTTAGATTCTAGAGGGCAAGGGGGAGAGTCAAAATACCTAAAACTGAAAGAGTTATACAATGTGTTGTGAGGGTATTGCAGCCTAACCATATTGGTGTGAAACTGTTTACTACCTCCATCTAGTGGCCATAGTATTATATTGCTTAGCAAAACTGGAGTGAAATCAAGTGTCAAGAATATGTCCATAAACTGAAAGAATTTAGGTTAGCTGAAGCTGGTATACAATCATTTCATCTCTTTGCTGCAAAAACAGAATTAGAAAACAGTAGCCTTTTATTGTCTTTTTATTTGTACTCCTCTCTTTGACTGAAGCAGTGAATCAGAAGCATAAGGCTCTTTTCAAACAAGGCAGAGCCGAGGGATGATTTCAGGAATCAACGTTGACATAACAGTGAGCACCTGTGACAGGCAGACAGGCAAGCTTTTGAGTGACAGCCAAACAGACGGTGTGAATGAGTAACTGATCCCAGGAAATCAAATGAAAGGTGGCTCTCTGGCCCTGTAAAGCAAAATATTTACACATAGGTTTTTTTAAATGACTGTTGTGGGTGGGAAATAAGACACGCGCAATTAAATACATTACCATATGGTGTTATGATTACCCCCCCCCCCCACACACACACACACACTTTTTGTTTTTTTCAAATTTTTTAATTTATGTTCATGGAAAAAATGAACTTATTTGTGTGAAGCAGCATTTATTGTACCTATAATAATAATAATGACGCGTGCATGCCTCTGATTGGACAAACTTGTGATCTTAATATCTTCTTAACCACTGAGTTAGAAAAAAAATCACCCAGTACAGTGTGGGCTGTTTCAGACCCAAGCTGTTTTTGAACCAGGCTTTAAATATGTTTTTTACTGCCATAAAAGTCTGTTTTTTTGGCTTGATGTGTACATGACTTCTGGTGTCCCTGCAGCCAGCCTCTAGCGGATTCTCCATCAATCAATCAATCAATCAATCAATCAATCAATCAATCAATCAATCAATCAATCAATCAATCAATCAATCAATCTTTATTTGTATAGCGCCAATTCATAACAAGTGTTATCTCAAGATACTTTACAATAGAGCATAAAGATCTTAATGAACAGCAACTTTTAGCACCTCTGCATAGGCTTCATTTTTCTCAACAGGATGTTGCTCCCTGGTTAGTACATCATGCAGTAATTCCTCTGTTGGTAGCCAGAGGAGTCTCCCCCTTGTGGTCATTGAAGAGAGTGCAGGTTGAGAGCACCCAATGTTGGCTTCATTTCTGGAACCAATATGAGGGTACATGAAAAAAAAAATGCATTTAATATTGTGGTATAATTCTTTGAATTCTTTTAGTCAGACATGGGAAGCTGTTGCTGACCATGCAAAGTTATGCACTGACCCTGAAGACCCCAGACCACTAAAAGGTCTTCAACCTGTAAACTGATCCTATATTGAATTCTAAGCTCGAGTTGGTTAACTTATGTAGCTTAGTACAAACAAGCAGCAACAACCTCCGTTACTTAGATGTGAAGCCAAAGCAGAAGTCCTAAAAACTGCAGTATGTGCACTAAAGTGTTCACTAATATATATTTACAACCTGGTTCAGAAAACAGTTTTGACTTGACAAGGCAGTTTCTCTACCCACAAACTGTAGAGGGGAAGAGATTTTTTTTGCAGCTTGTCACTTACTGGAAACGACAATTGCATTTCGAAACTGTTCACCTGTGTTCTTTTGCTATTTATTTATTTATTAATTGCAATAGCCATCTATCATTGATTCACTCCCACCTTATCTGCTACGTAGCCAATATGAAGACCATTGAGTTGAGAAGTGTCCTGCACTTCAACTTTTTGACCGTTTGGAGTGTGCCAGCCAAGAACTCAAAGTACAATGTTTTTTCTATACTGTCAGTGTGAACGCACTTATGCACTCAAAATAGTATGTATAAGTACAGTGGTGCCCAATAAAAGCATTACTGGGTTGAAAAAAAATTATTCATGTTATACTTCAGAACTTGTTTTACCGTTAGACAGTAAAAACTTTTTTAAACACCTGTAAGAAGTAGGCTTCATGTAGTAAACAACAGTGTGACCCTGGGTTAATTTCTGGGGTTTGCATCGTAGGTCTTTACCAAAAACTGTATAATATATGGACGATGTATTCTCTGAGAGGTCACCCATCTGTTTCTGATAGGGAGTAATGAAGCCTTCCATCAGTAGGAGCCACATTACAAAAACTGACCGAAGGGGTTGGCTTTGAACCTGCTTTTTTTTTTTTGGCTTGGTGTGTTTTTTGCACTTCTGCATAGGCCTCATTAAAACAAATGTTGCCCCTTGGTTTGTACACAGTATTTAAAGACTGAATGAAACAAGGTATCATTTCTAAAGCTTTGGGTATTTTAGGTGTTGATAAGCTTTAATTTCACAGTCAGGTTAGCTGTAAACAGCTGTTTCAGGCTTAGCTTAGCCAAGCTAACAAAAGAAGTATGACTGAATCCATATAACCATAAACGTTCTTAGACTGTGCTAAAATGTTACAATTATTTTTGGTCGTTTTGAAGCAACGTTTCATAGCAGAGCCCTACAAGTCATGATAGCTCAACACTGGTTTGTTTACAGTGGGAAAAAAAGCAGTAAAGATTAGCCAAAAAAAATTCAAGATGGCGCATGAGAGATGAGTTGAGTATCATGTCTACGTCCTCACCTATGCTGGGGAAGTTTAGCATCCCACCTGTATTGGTTCACATGAGAAGCAATAGAAATTGGTTTGCATAAAAAAATGCATCTTAACATGTTAAGCTACTAACATTGTATTTTAGTGATCTCAAATTTAGCATAATCTAAAAGCAATATCAGTTTCACTCCGTTATTCAATGATCTTCAACAGCTGATAGATGTACAGAGAATCTGAATTACGGGTAGTACAGGTCTAACAAACCGAATGCATGGTTGTTTTACTGTCAGTAGCTCTGCATGGTCAGATGTTATGTCACTGACATAACCAGACCAGCAAGCTGTACGGTGTTCCCCTCATCTCTGTCGTCACTCTTCAGTCACCGTCACGACGGGTGTGTGAACGTGTAGAAGCCATGATCATGTTCCTCCCCCTCCTCCTCCACCTCCTCCTCATCCATCAGATACACTGAGGACTTTCCCTTACATGCACCATTCAAACCATGCAATAGATACTCAGTCCTACGTGCAGTGTTTGTCTTCCTGTCCCGCCACTTACACACACACACACACACACACACACATACATAAATACACACACTCACCACCACCACCACCACCAGCAGCAGCACCATGCAGGCGGCGGGCACGGGAGCAGCTGATACCGACGCTGCTGTAAACAGTAGCAGCAGCAGCAGCAGCACCGCAGACGTCGACGACAGCGACGGGGCAGGGGAGAGGATGGAGAGGACGGTGCCAAACGAGCAGCAGGACAGAACCAACAACCAACAGCACCAGGAAACGTCCTTATCGCCATCCGGAGTGCTCGGTGAGTGTAAAGAAACAGTGCAAATAAAAATACTCAGCGTCCTTTGAAGGTATTTGATCTCATCTGCAAAAATGGATGGAGATGAACTAAACAAGATTAGGATACGGTGCAAGCACATAATGGTGCAGTCACGGTCGCTTGATAGACTTCATTGAATGACTCAGTCACAGGATACTTAAAGGGTCAATCTTCTATGATTGATTTCGTACGTCTTTTGATGGTGCGCATTCCTTGTCACACAGGCCCGGGAAGAGTCAGACTGAAAGGGTCTACAGGTGCATGCAGGAGTCATGTGCATGTCCTGGCGGGCTGAGCTCCACTTTAAAGAGTGTAAAAGAAAGACTGTGTTGCAGGCTCAGGTGTCAGCTTTCAGGTGCTGAAGACCGGAGGTTTATACTGGGGAGATGCCTCAGTGTTGAGTTAGCAAATAACCTGTGTTGTGGTTACTTATGGATTTCATGATGAAGACTCTTAGCATAACTAAGATTATCCATGGAGAATGTCAGGACCCTTGTCCATCAGTGGGGCTCCTGAGATTTGAGTTTATTCTCTTAGTGCAGCGGGAAAAGTCTAGACCACATTTATTGACTAAATAAGGTCTTATAGGCTCACAGAATACAAAAGTGAACTTTCAATAATCAGTTATAATATAATATAATATAATATAATATAATATAATATAATATAATATAATATAATATAATATAATATAATATAATATATGTGGTATTCAGTGAGTCTCATATCCATCCATCCATTATCTTTACAGCTTTTCCTTTTCAGGGTCACTGGAGCTTATCCTAGCTGTAATGTGGCACAAGGCATAGTACACCCTTTACACATCTCTGGTCTATCACAGGACTAACGTGTAGAGACAAGCAACCTTCCATGCACACACTGGATGATCATCAGATCAATCAACCTGATGAGTAAGTTTTTAGACTGTGGGAAGAATACCCATCTTGGGACTTGAACTAGGAACCTTCTGTGTGGACCAGATTTGATAAAGGTGAATTACAGCTGTATTTCAGCATGTGTCAGAAGCGTATATCACCATGAGGTGCCTTTTAGACTTCCCAATTCCCCAAAAAATAAAGTTTCGATTTTCCAGTGAACTTCATTTTAATTATATTAATTTAAGTTAGAATGTTAGAATGTTAGAAATGAATGATGGTCAAGCTCAAGCTCCGTCACTTTTAACAAATTAACTACAAGCAGACGATGTCCATCCATTCAGAAGAAACATGTCCATCCTGTCATGAAAAATGTCAAAGTATAGTGAATACATTTTTATTACACAGGCTTATTGACAGGGTGGATGATGATAGGGTGGAGATTTCAGGCTACTGTAAGCATTTGATGAGCCCATGGTGGCCCTCCACTGAGCAACATGATCCAGTTATCGAGCTGACTGTACTGTTTAACAAATTCACATTTCTGAAAGGTTTTCATATCAAATGATGTTTCACTAGTAGTTTCATCTTACAACATCCAACCACACACATAATATGATAAAAATTACAAAACACAAGTGTAAATACGTAATCTGTAATTAGCCATTGTTTTAGCCTCCATTAAAGAAAGCCAAACTGCTTTAACAATATCACTGAAAACATCAGAAGGTTTCTTAAAGGGCCAGTTACACCGGGTAGACAGCAATTTCAGGGGCACATCCAAAATGCCCAGTGTGATAATGAAAATAGAATGAACATGATCAAAATTACTTGTTTTATCAAATAACTTGTTGTGGACAATAAACCCATGTTATTGAAAAAAAATAGTATTATTTAACCACTTATTACACACACACACACTGCAGTTCGCAGAGCAGTATCTGGGACATGCCAAAATCATGTACATCCAATTTAAAAAAATGGTATGAAATCAAGGAAACACATTTTAAGAGACTTGTCATTGTTCTGATATGTGAGCAAATGTTTAGCCACTTATAATAAGACCCCAGAGTTTAATTTCTCTAATAATTTTTTTATGATAGCAGTGATTCTGATGAGGACCCCAAAGGCACTTTACTGTGTTTTTGACCAGGGATGCACTGATACGGAAATTTTGGCCAATACCGATATCCATTATTAATATGTCTGTTATGGTTGACAACCTTTTTTTTTACTGATATCCGTATATATTTTAAAAAGAGTTTCTGAAATGATAAAATTTTGAACAGACTGAAAGTCACACAAACAGATTTTTGAATATCTTCCTTTAGCTTCAAAAGGTGTTTCACTTTCAAATAAGAACGTTACAGCGCTAACATAAACACAAGTAACCAACAGAGTTACTTTTTATCAACCCTCACGACTTGTTGTAAGTATGTAATTAAACTCTCATCTCACAAAACTCCTGTGAGAAAGTCTGGATCATAAATTACAAAAAGGATCATAAATCAAAATAATATCCTGACCTTAACAAACTTACCAGTATTCATGGCAACCCCCTCCTGACACAAACAGCAACTAGAAGGATATAAACATCAGTTGTTAATATCGACCCAGTTTTACTCATTGGACTGATACTGGTATGTTAAAAAAAGAACACTCTTTAATCATATTAAAGTCAAAGTTTCAGGTTTTAATGAACATGATATTGGGGTCAACATCATTTTTATTCAGTTTTCTGATATTCAATTCCATCTGCTTGAACAGCCAGTTAAGTAAAAGCTGCAAGAAGTATAATGACAAGGCTGGATTCTTGCCTGAGCCATAACTGAATGGACAAAATCAATATGGTTAATGGAGTATATCTGAACCTGTTATTATGCACGATTGGTGTGAGTTTTTTGTAAATGATTTCTAGCTATGTAGCTTGTGTTTCTATTCTATAAAATGATTTT
Source organism: Labroides dimidiatus (assembly GCA_030710495.1). Lineage (NCBI taxonomy): Eukaryota > Metazoa > Chordata > Actinopteri > Labriformes > Labridae > Labroides > Labroides dimidiatus. The sequence continues at coordinate 13,770,541 of CM061152.1, read as the reverse complement.
GTTTGATAACTTTTGAACATTAGGAACAGTGCATTTCAGTCTGTGTCATTTGTAGTCAGTGATGGAGTCTCAACTTAACTTTCTTTTTACCCAAACAGAAGAATAAACAAAACATCTATTGCAGTATTAGTTTTTCAGTGTACACTAGAGCTACTCCAGAGGGACATAAATGACTTTATTTCCCAAGTGAATGACCCCTCTGAATGGAAAAACCACTGCTGCTGTGCCTTTATGTCGTATATACATATACAGAAAGAAGTCTAGTGGCCTGAATGAGCAACCACGTCAGTGACAATCAGAGAGACCATCACTCAGTTAGTTGCATCACAAGCATGCAGTACATGGAGGACAAAAGTGAGATGCAGAGTCATTTGCATGTATTGAATTGAATCATTATTTGAATCATTATCATACACACACACACACACACACACACACACACACACACACACACACACACACACACACACACACACACACACACACTCACACACACACACACACACACACACACACACACACATACACACACCACCCAGTGCGCCCAATCCCAATCTTCAACAGTGCTGCATTCTAGTATGTGGATCATGATCCTGAGGCATTCTTTCTTTTGATTTATAGGAGGTGCGTGCTGATCTAAGACGTAACCGAGAGGAGACAGCAGCTTTTAATAAGAGCAATGTGACATGTTGTGGATAACGTGCTAATGCAGTTATGCTGCAGAGACTAAAATCCTAATCCTAATCCAAATACAGAGAGAGTGTCAGAGTAAGACTCAGTGAACAGTTGAGATGTGTGCATCACTGGGGCAGCTGTGAAAGGAGAGTAAAACTGATGACCTCACATCTCTACTGTACCGCACTGTGACAAGTAGGATACCACTTCTGTGAGGGCCTGTTGCTTTAGTCTCATTTAACAATTTTAAAGACTGACTTAAAAGGCGGATGTCGTGCTGCCTATTTGCACAACTCTCAGTTTAGAGATTATCTGTTTGTTTGGAGCTCAGCGAAATTGCTCAAAGTCACATGACCCATGCTGCACAAACAACCTTCATGCTGGCTGAACAATTGTTTCAGATGTTTCTGCCTTCTTGTCTCTGTGACAGAGCAGAAGAACAAGAAAGGACAGAAACATCTGAAACAGGAATAACATTGGGATGAACAGTAGAGTGAGAGTAATGACTAACCCTGTCATCTGTGTCCTTGATTGCCCAGATGAGAAATTATCACCAGCTGCCTGCCCATCCTTATCTCTGGCTCGGCCTCAGTCAGACTTTATTAACCTCATTTTGACTTACACTCACCTTCTTCTCACCCACCTTTATTTCCATTTCCACTTTAGATAAACTGTTTGGGAAGCGTCTCCTGCAGGCTAGACACTACATTATGTCCCGGAAGTCGTGGCTGAAGATGGTGTCCACTGAAAACTGTGATATCCTGATGACATTCCCAGGTACAGTCAACTGCAGGCCGTCCTGTCCTCTCATTGACAAATCCCTGTGCTGTACAGAGAACAGAAGATCCTCATTAAATGTGTTTTGTGGTCAGCCAGCCTCTCTGAAGCTTCACAGGGACTTTAAATGGTCTGAAGGGAACTCTAAATCTCACCCATTTATGGGTTCTTTGTGCACAGATGAACCTTCCCTATAGCACATTAAAGATGCTGCATTAAAATGTGACTCTGACTTATTTAAACTTGCTATATTTATAGTTGGACCCTGAAAAACTTTGTGCATACAAAACACATCCTGTATATTCGCACAGTAGCCTATGACAATGAGCTTTGTTTTTATGGGCTGGATATAATGTAGCTTTTTGTGACAGTTTTTCCCTGACTGCCATCCCAAAAACTTTACTCTGTGTCTCTTTTCATCCGAACGTGGCATGATCCCTTTCTTTAAAATATAGATCAGGTTGGCTTTGTATCTGGTAGTATACCAACATCATAGAGCTGCAACAGTTAATCAAATAATCGATTATTAATCAATAACTAAATTAATCGTCAACTATTTTGATAATCGATTAAATCATTTAGGTAATTATTTTAGAAAAAAAGGTCCAAATTCTCTAATTTCAGCTTCATAAATGTGAATATTTTCTTCTTTCTTTGCTTCTTTATGGCACTCCTGAATATCTTTGGTTTGCAAACCAGACATTTGATGATGTCATCTTAGAATCCAAAAAATCATTGACATTTTTCACCATTTTCTGAAATTTTATGGACCAAACAACTACTCGATTAATCAAGAGAAAAACCGAAAGATTAATCGATTATGAAAATAATCGTTAGTTGCAGCCCTACAACATAGCACTGTGAAGGAAAAATGGCACATGACTAGACGTGTGTTAAATAAGTTGGAAATTGTGTTGTGCGAGTTCACACCAAAGTGAGTAAGCTTAAAGTTCAGTTCACACAGACTAAAATGAAATACTATGCGTTCAAAGTTCTTTGTTTTTGTTTTGTTTTTTTCTTTTTTACAATGTTCATTGCTAAAAAAATTAACTATAGTAGTGAAGGTTTGACTTTTTTGGCTGCAAATCCTTGGGTCCCCTGTCTCAGCTATTTCCTAAACTAAATGAATAACTGTATTATACTATAGAACCATATCAAGATTTAAAGCCAAAATCCTAAAAAAATAAATCTAAAATAAGAAAAATCTGCAGCTTAAAACCTAAAAATATACCTGTCAATATTTAAATAAAGGTTCAAAACACATGAGAAATGCATGCAGAAATGCATAAATCATGTTGTGTGACAAATGGCTGCCATAAATCTGACTTAAGCCACTGTAGAACTCTAGATATCTCTCTGATCCTCTCGGAATGAGTTGTTGTTTACTGCCCTCAGAGTGAACTTCTTTAATTTTCCGGTTAAGTAAGTGAAAACTGAGTGATTCGGCTCACCAAAAATGCAACCATTTTTAATGAATGCATTAATTCTAGATCTTTTAATGACAACACTGGTTGGCAGTGAAAATGCTTGAAAACCAAATAGTTTTTGTTGCTAATAATAGTTGACAGTAACTCAAAAAAGGCCTCATAATTTTGGACATTTTTTCACCAAGGTACTCTGCTATTTTCCAACACAGCATCAGTGTTTTGTCAATCTTGGTATTACTAAGGCCCCGTAAAAAGTAAGACGTATAGAGCCAATACTAGCAGCAGTAGAAGTTTACTGAAAATGCTGTGAACAGCTCAAAAGCCATGTAAGCCTTTCCAAAACATGCAGATGCAATTTATTAAAACTTTATTTTATCTTTTATTTTTGTAGTTGCTTGTTAACATACGTCCCTCTCAGTGTAAATCCTTCCTGTCAGACTAGAGGAGTAGTGTGGGTAATGAGCATCTGGACATGACACTACAAACATGCTGCAAGAACTGCAGTGTAATATTTACATCATGCAAGAAAAAAGCATCAGAAATCTTTGCTGTGTTGACGGTTTTATATTGACGCTATGTGAAATTAAAAATTATGTGTGTTTTGTGCATGTGTGAATAGAGCTGTTTATACAGAGAGCACAAAAAAATATGAAGTAGAGACTAAATAGGGTTACATTCAGCTGGCTTGAATCCAGATGTAATCAGCGTGAGCTTTAGCCAATCTCTGCAGCCTGGTATATAAAACACCTTGTGATATATGTAGACAGGCATTTTTAATGGGAGGGTCCGTTAACTGTCATCTCCACCATCCTTCTCTTTGCTGTCAGGGCGGTGAGAGATGGGCTCAGCCCAGCCCTCTAATGTAGCAGCAAACTCACCATTTTAAGCCTCCGGGGAACATATCTGGAAGGATGTGATGAATTCAAGTGGATGTTAAATCCAGAAGCTGATCTGTAAACATGTACTAAAATGCTGATCGTCCTCCCTGCAGACACCATAGACGACCACACTCTGCTGTGGCTCCTGAATCAGATCCGTGTTGGAATCCCACAAGTCAGCATTCAGGTCCGACAGCACAAACATGCACAGACACACGCATTCTTCATCACGACGACGTTTGAGAAGTAAGACCCAGAAGATCACACACTGTGCATGATGTGTATGTTGGCATGTTTGAGTGGGTGTGTGTCTTTTAAGTCTTTCTTTGAACTGCTGTGAGTGAGCTTGTTTTCACCTTTCAAAACAGCCAACAATGTGTACAGCTTCTTAAATTGAACACCGAGCTTTAGAAAAACAATGAGACCTGGCAGTTTAGATAGATTTTTTTTGGTAAGTGGTGAAATTTTATCAACTATGTTTAGCAGCATGAAGGATGATTTGAAGCATTTTTTACAAGTTGTTTTAATGGCCATTAAAACCGACTATAAAGTCTGATCAGTGAGAAGATCTTTAAAAAAAGAGGTCAGTTTAGTGCAGTTTATTGAACACAGCTAAATAGGCTTACAGAGTCTTTGGGTAAACAGTGAGTGTGGCTAATGTTAGCAGAGCTAGCATCCACAGCCGTGTTTCCTCCCTGCAGACTGATGTCCTCGTGCCTCTGCTTGTTATACAGTACTCGGGTTGAATGGTTTTATGCAGGTTTAATCAGACACAGTCCTTCAACTTATTTCCTTTGTCCGAATCAAAATCCTGCCAAAGTGTGCAGCACCTCAGGAGAGCATCTGTGTTTTTCAGCTGGGTATCATTGGAACATTTTTGATTCCTGTACCAGTACCAATACCTTTATGCCAATACCGGTTCCTGAACAGTACTTTTTTCTACCAATTTTATAATATCAACTCTAACAAGAAGACAACTATAATACACATTACGGTGCAAATCTTGAGTTTTATTTTTTAGCTTTAGTATTTTTCCACTCCGAAAGAACAAGAGCACGGGGTGAGTGAAGACAGCAGTGCAAAAGAACAGTTTCAAACAAGTGATGTCTCCAAACTCCAGAAAAAAGTTGCTTTATTTGTCACTAGTTGCTTTTTGAAATGAAAAAGTTTCTAGACAGGTCTGAAAAGTCACTAAATATAGGGATAAAGTTGCTATATAATAAGCTGGCAGCACTGTCCTGCAAGCCGCAACCACCTGTAATGTTTCAGCCAATAACTGGTAGCATTATGAGATTTTCATCACATTATTAACCCTTTGGGTGCCAAAACTTGGAACTGAAACACAAGATGTATTTTGACACTCTGTACAACAGTCTGTGCAATAAAAGAACCAAAGTTCGTTACCCAGCACAAATCCTAAGTGACATTATACAAAAGATGAGTAAAGAAGAAGAGTGAGGTCAGACAATCTGTTGACAGAAACAGAGTTTAGCCATCTTATCTGCACCAATTTTGAAATACTTAATTTCTCACACTAACTGTAGCAAATCTCTGTAGGATTTCAAGGAGAGGGGAATGTTATTTTAATACACATTAAACACATTACTTCAAAGATCTAACTTAGCATTTGTGTGTTTGTACAGTGCATTGTATGGTCCTTGGTTATGGAAGTTTTAACTGAATAATTTGTCAAATTTTAGATAACTTTGATTATAAAGACAATACACTGGTTGAGTTTTCAGCGTCCTGCCAAACCTGAGATGAAACTTGAAATCACTCAACTGTAATGTTGGACCATCAATGAAAATGGACTGCTCTTACAAACCACTTTCTCACCCTCTAAAGCACTTAAGCCTACATGTCACCTGTCTCCTATTCACAGGCCTGTTCACACTCCAATGACAGTGCCATTCAGTCCAACTTAGGAGCGAGAGTAAAAACCCCTAATTTTATCATGGCTGAATAACCTGCTCTTCATTTCAATGTTTGACCCAGGAGTTGATGAGCTTAGCTATAAGGAGAGGAGGAAATGTCAGCTCACAGCACTTCTGGAGCTCGAGTTAATTCCTGTTTTGTAATTCATACAAGAAAAAAAGAGTGACAGATAATGACAGCTGTTGAAATGTTTCTCCAGCACGTCAGCAAATTCAGAGTTTCCAAACCAAGGTGACAGTCATCAGTGACAGCTTTTTGTGTCACAGTTTGTGTGTGGATGCTAAACACACTTAATCCATCATACATCTGCAGTCCAGCCTGTGCTCATTTTTAGTGTTTTTCCTCCATCAGACATAATCCTGCTGCTCACTTACCCTGTGACCTCTCCCTCAGCTTACTGAGAGGGGCCGAGCAGATGGGCATGCACAAGGCTGTCAAACCACAGTTTGGTGGAGGGATGCGCCGCTTCTCCTGCGAAGAAGACAACATCTATGAGAACATAGAGAGTGAGCTCTGCTTCTTCACCTCGCAGGTTAGAGGTTATTTTTAGGACATAGTGTAAATCCTGAGTTGTGTTCTGGAGTATATTTTAAATCTTCAGCTTTAATATTAAGTTTGAAATATCTTTGGGTGCAAGTATGGCTTAGCAGTTAGGTCACTCACTATATGAGTTTAGCTCTCCAGCAGGATGCCTAGGTTCAAATCCAACCTGCTACCTCTTCCTGTTTCCACTGTCCTGTACTCTCTGTGTTAAGGCATAAAAAAGTTTAAAACATCTCTATTTTTGACATTTTTTTCTCTTTCTGTCACTGTGGTGGGTTTTTTTTTTTCAGGAGCGTCAGAGTATCATAAAGTACTGGCTGGATAATCTGCGAGCCAAACAAGGGGAGGTGCTTCACAACATTCACTTCCTGGAGGGACAACCAATCAGTATGCCCACATTTATTATCTACAATCATTTTAAATGTGTTTCCTTCATCTTGTCTTCAAGGTCTAAATGGAATCAATTCTTTGTTCAGTGTATTATATCTGATTCCACATGGGTCATGTAGAACAGTGTTTCTCAAATTGTGGACCATGGACCACTAGTAGTTTTTACAGTAAAAAAAAAACCGCATCTCATAACAATGTTTAAATTCTGTTTTTATCTTAGTGCTCAGCTTTAACTCAACACCGCGTGTGGCAAATATATTTTATCAGTGAACTTACTGTGACAGTCCATGTGCCGAACCTCTCTCTCCTTTGCCCCTGTAAGCCACATCCAGAAAAGTAAACACAAACATAACTGAAGACAATAACGAGTCAAAAAACAAGTTCACCAGGACTCACAGAAGTTCCCTTGAACTCCTCCACAGAGAAAATGGTCAAGCTAATGTTACTCCATTGACGAGCCTATAGGCAAAATCATCATGTATCGGTGGCTTGAGACAAGGACAGTAAAAAGAAAATCAAATGAGGAAGAGAAAACCTCCATCACTGACCAGGATGAGGTTAAGCAGCAAAATAATTCAGCTGCAGTGAGCATTGTGGACACTGTGGAAGCTAACGTACTTTTAGCCAGTACCTGAATGTTGCCAGTTTACACTACATCAGTTGGCTATCTGGGCTGTTGTTCTGGGACTATTTAGCTTGGTAGTATGTGAGGGTTTTTTTTTTGTTTTTTTTTTGTTTTTTTTTTTTTTGGGGGGGGGGGGGGTGTAAGTGGTCCTTGGTGTGATACTATTTGAGAAACACTGATGTAGAACAATGTTTTATTATTCAGAGAGGCTCAAGTGTTGTTGTTCAGAAGCTCTCTTTAAGTATCCGCATACTTTACAGCTGATATCAGGTGTAAGTGTCATTTCATGCCCTCTGTAGTACCGGAGCTGGTGGCCCGAGGCGTGATTCATCAGATGTTTCCTCTGCATGAACAAAGGATCTTGAATCAGCTGATGACATCCTGGGTCCAGGCTGTGTGTGAGAGGCAGCCTCTGGGTATGACACGTCCACATTTTATTTAGAGGCTAATTTAGACTGAAGGTTCATATCAGGTTCTGTTCACAAATCAAACAAAGCAGTATGTATGTATGTATGTATGTATGTATGTATGTATGTATGTATGTATGTATGCGTGTATGTATGAACGTATGTATGTATGCATGTATGTATGTATGTATGTATGTATGTATGTATGTATGTATGTATGTACGTATGTATGGATGTACGTATGTATGTACGTATGTATGTCCGTATGTATGTATGTATGTATGTACGTATGTATGTAGGTATGTACGTACGTATGTATGTATGTATGTATGTATGTATGTATGTATGTACGTATGTATGTACGTACATATGTATGTATGTACGTATGTATGTACGTATGTATGTACGTACATATGTATGTATGTACGTATGTATGTAGGTATGTACGTACGTATGTACGTATGTATGTAGGTATGTACATACGTATGTATGTATGTATGTATGTACGTATGTATGTACGTACACATGTATGTATGTACGTATGTATGTATGTATGTATGTATGTATGTATGTATGTATGTTTTTATGTATGTTTGTATGTACGTATGTATGTACGTATGTATGTATGTATGAACGTATGTATGTATGTATGTATGTACGTATGTATGTAGGTATGTACGTATGTATGTATGTACATATGTAGGTATGTACATATGTATTTATGAACAATGTATGTATGTATGAACGTATATATGTATGTATGTATGTATGTATGTATGTATGTATGTATGTATGACTGTATGTAAGTACGTATGTATGTATGTATGTTTGTTTGTTTGTTTGTTTGTTTGTTTTTGAACAATATGAGACATGTTGATTTTTCTTGATTCTCATTGTTTAGAATTGTTTCTGCTCTGTAGATGACATCTGTGACTACTTTGGAGTGAAGATCGGCATGTATTTTGCTTGGCTGGGTTTCTACACAAACTCCATGCTTTACCCAGCTGTCATTGGCTTCCTGCTCTGGATACTTGCAGAGGCTGACCAGGTACTCAAAACCAGTGAAACAATCTTTTATTTTCATCAAAGCCACTAACTGTCAGATCTATTTGAAGCCACTTTGTTTCCTCTTTAACCTACTTATCATTTTATGCCTTAAATGTCAGGATATCACAGCGACTTTGATGCCTCCTTTTCTGCTACTTCTACATTTATATGGTTTCCTTTTTGTGAAGATATGAAGAGAAACAAAACAAGCTGAAGTGGCCAAGTGTCAGCACATGATAACAAGCGTTGACATTTGCACTGTGACAGAACCTTTTTGAGAAGCTTATCTGAGTATCTTTTGATTCTCTCACTCTCTCTCACAGACCAGTCAGGATATCTGCTGCGTGGTTTTCGCCCTCTTCAACGTTGTGTGGGCGACACTGTTTCTGGAGCGCTGGAAGAGGCGAGAGGCTGAACTCGCCTACAGGTGGGGGACCCTGGACACCCCCGCTGAGTCCTTAGAAGAGCCCAGACCACAGTTCAGGGTGAGAGGGTTGGAAATGTGAGCATGCATGGATGAAGGTTTTTTGTTTTTGATGTGGGTGTACAAAAGCTTTGTTCAACACTCTGTAGTATTCGCTGAGCTCCTTACAGTCAAAGTCACAGTTTGCTCTGGAGTTACACGATCCCGCCTGAAGTCTCACAAACCAATGGTAACATTAGTTACAGAGGTCCTCTCTCATGTAGAGCTGTGAGCTTGGTTTGCCTGCATGTTTCATCAGTTGCGCAACCCTGCAGCGCCTGGATTAGCACAATACCAGGAAACATGGTCATGTTTGCAAAAGTAGCGTGTCTTCACTCACCACGTGCTCTCATGGGGAAGGGAAGGGTGGTGTTGGGAGTGCCTTTCCTGCCCAACCCCCGCCTCCAGCTCACCCTCAAGTTGTGTGGACTGAATAGAGGACCAGAAGGAGGGGGGGCAAGGGGAGCCAGTTTCAAAAAAACCTCCAAATTCCATTGGAAACAAGCCCGGCTAGCTCAGTCGGTAGAGCATGAGACTCTTAATCTCAGGGTCGTGGGTTCGAGCCCCACGTTGGGCGCAATCGTTTTAAAAAGCAATTCTAGAGGAATTGGAATGATTTACCACAAAAATATGACGAAGTAACACAAAACATGAGAGCTCTAGGTAACTGAAACTGCTCAATGGGGCTAATACAGTCTGGTTAGAGGATGGTACAATCTGAAAGTTTAGCTTTCAAACTTTTACATCGTCTCCCGAAAGATACCCTTCAATATTATTCTGTTTACCACAATCATCTGGGTATTAAGAAATGCAAACATGCAGTCATTTTGCAGCACACACATTACTAATCCTTTCTTCAAATAATTAGACTGAAGTAGTGATTTTTAACAAAGCCTTTCTCTGGCTGCTATCTCTTTCTCCCTCTGCTCTCTCTGCAGGGTGTTAAGCGCTGCAGTCCCATAACAGGCTGTGAGGAGTTCTACTACCCGCCCTGGAAAAGAGCTCTGTTCAGATGGCTGGTCAGCCTGCCCATCTGCCTCCTCTGCCTCTGCTTTGTCTTCCTCGCTATGCTGCTCTGCCTGGAACTGCAGGTGTGAATACATAACACAGAATGGAAGTTACGCAAGACGTGGCCTGGGACTGAAACATTGAGATGATTTTATTTGGATGTATTTTTGTATCTGTATCTTTTGAAAGCTGTATACCTCTTTTTGAAGTGACTGAACATCCTCAAAACCAAGTTAAAGCAAGACAGAAGAGTACCAATACAGCTCATAATGAGAGGAAAAAGCTTGGAACTCTCACTTTGCTTTGCTTTAAACATCTATAAATCATATCATATCTATAATCGGGTGTAACAAAAAGCTTTCAAATCAGCCTCCATTTAATTTCACAGCCATTTTGAAATAGCAGCTGGGCCTGAGGGAGCAGATAAGAATGAACAGGACTCATTTAACATTTATGAAACCTCTAATGCACCTTGCAGGAAGTCGTGATGGAGATCCAGGAGCTACCTGGTATCACAAGATTCATTCCTAAGATACTCCTGGCTCTTACTGTGACCGTATGTGATGAGGTGTATAAGAAGATCGCTTACTGGCTCAACGACATGGGTAAGATACACTGGATCTATTCTCTTTAAGTTGCATGGTTGAGATTTTTGTTTGAGTCTGCTTATTGATTTTTTTTTTTTATCCAGAGAACTACAGACTTCAGAGTGCCTATGAGAACAACCTCATCATCAAGATGGTTTTTGTGAGTCATTGTTCCTCTTCAGTTTGGGACTGAAAAGAGACAATTCATCTTGACTAATCAAATTTTTGACTTCCTGTTATGTGTCCTTTCTGTTGTTTTTACAGTTTGAATTCATCAACTCTTACCTAAGCCTTTTCTATATTGGATTCTACCTCAAGGACATGGAGCGACTAAAAGAGGTGACAAAAGCTGTGTGATGCTAAATCTTAAAGTGACAGCTGCTTTTGTGATGAAGTGGTGGTTTGGACTAAACAGAATGCTGATTGTTAGCTGATAACTGCTAACTGTATTTGCCCTTTGACTTAACCCACAAAATGCAGTTTAAATTCATAAAGCAGAGCAAAATCTTCACATATTCCCTGATTTCTGGTGAAATTGGACAAGAGCATGCTCCTTATTTTAGCTGGCAACAGTCAGTTTTTGTTTGGCAGCCTTCATGGTGCTGTGCTGGTTGCTAGAGAACCCGATTTAGAGAGTTGTCACACTTGAAGTTAAGATTTTTGTACAACAAATGCCCTCTTAATAGCTGTATGCACAACATTGTGTTCAAAGATGAGGCTAAAAGTGAGCATACTCATTAGTTTGAGGGCATAGAAATTTTTACAAGGAATATCAAGATTATTCTTTTGTTTCCAACACAGCTCTATCACATACTAGAAATTAAAACATTCTTATATAACGATAAATAAATACTCAGCAGGATTAAACACATCTCTTCAGCAAGCTAGGCTATTGCTTGCTGTAGTTTTATGTTTGAAAGCAGAATGGAGCAGCTAGCATTAGCCTTGATGTTTTAATTACTAACAAGGCTTAGTAGATATATCACATTGTCCATTATGCAAACCATGAATATAACATTAAAAAAAAGTTATAAACAAAAAACTAACGGTAAATACTTAACCCGCTAATCATACGCCACATCACTTTGTAAGTGCTTGGTGCAGTAAGCTAGCTAGTTAGCCAACTTTAGCTGATTCCTGGCATTTTTTTTGTGTGTGTGTCTTCAAAATCTGAAAAAGTGTGATTCATACACATCAAGCTAAAAGAAAGAAAGACAAAAAACAAGCACACATCAAAAAAGATTACAGACCTGCCAAGTAATGAGTGAATGTGTGTCTCAGTGACTCAGTGCTGTTACAGCTGTTGTCTTTTCCTCACAGATGCTAGCCACCCTGCTGATCTTTCGCCAGTTCCTCCAGAACATCAAAGAAGTCCTCCAGCCTTATCTGTATGAGCAAAACAAACTGGGTGTCTTCACTCCAAAGGTGCTGTGGGAGCTCCTCCAAGCCATCATACTCAAATATGGCCGTCTGGCTCTTGGAAAGGCTCAAGCCTCAATGACTGCCTATTCCTTCCTGGGTCCCAAAGGCATCACTGTCAGTCACACTGCTAACGGTAATCCTGAGCCAAGGAGACGAGGGGATCTGAAAGCAGGCTTTCGGCTGTCAGAGGAAGAGTGGGACATGAGTGACAGCAATCTGAAGCAGCGTAAAGTCAGCTTTACTGAGAAGGTCGACTATCAGGACGTGACAGCGGAAACGCAGCCGGTGTTTGACAGCTTCCTGGAGGACAGTCCTACACTGGTAGAGGAAGGGATGGACCCATCCAGTATTTTTGACAGCTGTGATGATGACAGTGATTGTGAATTGCTGAGTCAAGTATGTGGTCTTTTTACTTTTATAATTTATCATACTATGTCCATGCTTTGTTTTTTTGTGTGAATTGTCTTGATAAAGCACACCAAAAGGGTAGCTTCATGTGGCTTCAGAGCAACAGGGAAACACTTACTCCACCCCTCCAACGTGTCATGAACCAGTTCAGATATCCTTATGCAGTAACCTCACAAAGATCTCATGCTGTTTTTTTTAATAACTTATTGTTTTAATCAGTTTACATAGAGATTCAGGGATTTCTGTTAAATATGAATATGTGGTTTGAGAATCATCTCAAATTTACTGCCTTTTTTTTTTTTACTTTTATCCATATTTCAAATATGGGAAAGCAGAATACCCTGTCTTCAAAGTTATAATTGCAAACACCGCTGACAGCTTCATGCTGAATAAGCTCCTTGATGGCTGTTGTGAATTGCCACAACCAGTGATTCAGTTAGTATGCTCTCAAGAGCCGATCTTTCATATCATTAACAATCTAAGGATGTTACACAGAGTGCAACAGCAGAATCTTTTATGCTACATTCTAAATGTTTGTAGAGTTAGGGGCCCTGAAAGAAAAGCATTGACTTTATTTTTGTGGAGTTTGATTCAAATCAGAATTTCAGATGTCATAGTGTTTAATAGAGAAAGTATCGTAGTATAATGTTTACTTTAGCAGGAGACCAAGGAGCATGCCACTGTGTCCTCTCCAAAGGAATCTGAGTCTCTCTGTAAGAGAAGAAAGAACGCAGGTGAGGGGAAGGAGGAGAAGAAGTCATGGATTGACCCACCAGAAGAGCCTAAAACTGTGACTCTGACCCAGGCGGAGATTGAGAGCTGTATGCAAACCTACGAGGTAAGATATTTAACATTTCATAAACTGTCTCGTGTCCTGCTAAGTCATTCACACCTCTGATGTTTTATGACCCAAACAGGACACACTCCAGGACTACCAGGAGATGTTTATCCAGTTTGGCTATGTGGTGCTTTTCTCTTCTGCGTTCCCCCTTGCAGCCATGTGCGCTCTTATCAATAACATCATTGAAATCCGCAGCGACGCGTTAAAGCTCTGCACTGGCCTGCAGAGACCCTTTGGGCAGAGGGTGGAGAATATAGGACAGTGGCAGGTCAGTGTGCTGGGTTTTTTTGTTGGTTTTTTTTTTTTGGAAAATGTCTGAGTTGCCTCCAGGATACTTTGTCTAAATGTCTCAATTATTTTTCTCTCATCATCAGACAGCAATGGAGGCCATGGGCTTGATTGCCATTATAGTAAACTGTTACCTGATTGGTCAGTGTGGTCAGCTGCAGCGTCTCTTTCCCTGGTTGAGTCCTGAGATGACAATCATCTCTATTGTGTTACTGGAGGTATGAACAATACTGTCTTTGATTTGACTGTAGGTCTGTCCAGGGTGAATTTAAGAGGATGTGGATGATACTTTTTAAACTACAGAAGAAGTGAAATGTGCACGGCCTGCTATGTTTTGTGTTGAATTTGTTATAACCTTAGAAATATGATAAATGACTGAACAGAGATGTATTTACGGTGATTGTGAAAGTGAATGTGCCTCATTGTAATCGTGTGTTCAGCTTGTCCCTCTGTGGTCTCGGTGGTTTTCAGCACTTTGCAATCCTTCTAAAGTACATCATCCATGTTGCCATCCCTGATATCCCTGGCTGGGTTGCAGAAGAGATGGCCAAACTAGAATACCGACGAAGGGAAGCTTTCAAGGTATTGTTGAATCATATCTTGAAAGACCTTCGGCCAACACGAGGCATGCTGCTGGCTGCACTTTATGTCATGTTTTCTACCTTTGTATCCAATTGTGTCCCCTGGTTTATTGGTATCTCCTGACCCTAGATGTACCTTTGAAGCCTTTTCTGACTGTTCGTCTGAAGTAACACTTGTCTGACTTTTTGCGTCACATCAGCAGTACTTCCTAACCACTGTGAGCAAAAGTCAGCATTTTTATGTAAAAAAACAAAAAACAAACAGCTTATTGTGTGGCATATTTTCTGGAAGAAAAGCTCAAAGATGGATTGATCATGATAAAACCTGAAGTCTTGTTTTGCCTCTGTGTAAAGTACAGTTTGACCCAAAAATGTGACTGATATACCTGAATGTTCAGACCACTGCTGTGTTTCTGAAATTGCTTCATTCAGTTTGACACATTTCACTGATAAATTGTGTGGGCACTAAAACTTTTATCTGTGAAACTAAAGAAAGTTTAATGTAGAACTACATGTAGCACATAATTGCCTTTAAAATAAAGTTTGGCTAAAGTAAATCTGAAAATTGAAATGGAAAAGAGGGAGTTTAAGCTAGTGAAAATTTTCAATAAAATGCAAGAGACCTCAAATTATTTTGCAAAAATTCCTTCAATTGAAATAAGTGAAAGAAAACAAAATCAGTCTGTTGTTTTAAAAAAACAAACATTTCAATCTGACAACAATTTAAAGGGGCTGTGAGAACTTTCTAAGTAATCTCAAAAAAAGTCTCACTTCTAGATATATGCTTAATCCTAATCCAAATGTTAAAATAAGATTATTAACACCAATATAGGTTATTTCTAAATGCTACTTCTTAGCCATCTGATCAAGTCGGACAGGACCGGATTGATTAAGTCTGTGTGACAACACCACACCAGCTGATGAAGTTTATTAGTGAGACGAAAGATCTGTGTTTTTCTCTGCTGAAAACTATTTCTGTGATCTATTTAGTAGTGATGGTGGACACTGGAGCTGAACTGTCAGACAGAAAAAGGACAGAAGAGCAGAAGAAAGCTGAACAGGAGAGTGATAGAGCACAGGCTAAAGCAGGGGTTTCAAACTCAACTTACTTAGGGGGCCGCTGGAGGTGAGGCTGGGCCGCATCAAGTGTTCCACAAAAAAAAGGGCTTCAAGTATTCAAAAAAAGTGCAACTGAACCAATCTTCTCAGTCTTAACAGGTCAGCATGATAATATCGTGCTGCTCTTTTTGTATAGTCAAAGTTTCACTGCTCTCAGAACAAAGAAAAGACTTTTCCCGACCCTGCAGGAGTGTTTACTGCAGTAACCAGTAATTATATTTAAGTCAGCAAAAAAAAAGATATTAATCTTAGTCTGTTTCATTAGCAGCCAAAAACTCTTCAAAGAGCTTAAAAATCAACTGAGTTTCATGCTGTCTTGAACAGCAAATAACTACATTCATCATTCATGTCAGCAAATATACTTTTTCTGTCAAAGCTGTTTGAACATTGCAAGGTTATTTTACTGCACTGATTATCTCAGAACAACAAAGCCCGCCTCCTTGACTTTCATCTGTTAAATGTTAGACCGAGACTGTATTTCAGTGAAAGAAAGCTCTGCTTCAGCCCCTCATTATGGTTTGCTACAAGCCACTAGATGGCACTGTGAGAAAGCCTCAAACAGGAAAAATCTCAAGGCAGTGTAAGGCTTCTTCTGACCATTATTAGTAAAGATGCAGATTAAGAGAAGGAATGCAATTTCATTTAACCTTTAGTGAGCACTCTTTAGAAAAGTTTAGCCTTGTTGTTAGTCCCAAAACTTCACATTAATTGATTCACTTCTTTAACCTTTTTTTTTTCTTTTCTATGTTCACTGTGTCATGTTCCTTCTATCTCTCTCCCCCTTCTTTTTTGATGTGCCTCCTGTTGTAGAAACACGAGCAGCAGGCCCAGCAGCACTTCCAGCAGCAGCTCAGGCGCCGCCGTGAAGAAGAGGAGCTCCAGCGTCAGGCTGAGCTGCAGGCTGAGGCTCGCCAGGAGAGTGACTACCACAGATCAGACTCCCAGCACCAGCACCACCATGACAAAACATCCGGGGGCAAGCCGGGTGACAAGCCCAAGAGGCCAAGCTCCCTGCTGGGAAACAACAATGTGATGAAACTCAAGCAGATCATCCCTCTGCAGGGGAAATTCTCCTCAGGGACCTCCCGCTCACCAGCTCAATCCCCCACAGGAGGAGAGGCAAAGCTGCCGGGATTTCTCAAGTTCTTAAAGTCGCCTGAGGTGAAAAAGGAGCCAGCAGTTGCAGCTGGAGCAGTGCCGGGGTCAACAGTGGCCTCATCAACTCCCCCTGGTGGCCAGGAGAGATCACAGTCCCCAAATAGGACATTCAGTCCAGGGAAACTGTTTAGCTTCAGCAAATCAGAGGGGACTGTAGTGTGTGTGAATGGGACACAAACAGCAAGTCAGCCTGCTAATGCTCAGGCAAACAGAGCTGAGTTAAACTCAAGCCAGGAGGAGTTACCCTCCAACGAGTCAGAGAGGGGAGAGTCAAGACAGTTGACTGATTCTGAAATCTCAAAGAGTTAATACGCATTCAACAATGATAAACTGAGAGCAATGTAAACAGACAGTGATACACCTGTACTGTAGGACAACACTTTAGTCACAGGGACCACATGTAAGGTCAGCGAGCGGTAGACTTTCACTCTTGATGCAACTTGCTCTGCACAAAGTATTCTAATGTATCTATTAACACTTGATTATCCAGCTTCCATGTAAAATATGTACAGTACGTGTAACTCTGTGTATGGGGCTTGATTATAAGGTGATAATACTGCATGACTGCCTGGTTTTTAACAGCACCTGAAGAGATTACACTGATGTAAAGGCTTGTTTTTCTAAAAACCAGGACCTGAGTATTAATGACATGAACAGCAACTTCCCTTGCTCTCTGTTTCTCATCGTGGTGCCTGTCTTTAGTGCATGCTGCGTCACGTGCATGCATTACACATCCATCACATCTTTTAGGTTGTGAAGCACTTTCAAAGCCATTGTATTCTTCTGCAATAGGTCAGATTATATTCACTGTGACCATAAAAAAATTATTCTATTTTTCTTAACTTTGGTTTTCTATGAATTATTTTAATACATAAATTAGTGAATGTAATTCAGAAATGCAAATAAACATCACTTGAATCAACATCCATCAAGAGACAAAGAAGTGGCTTTTTTGTTACATGCACTATAATATGATTGGATTATGGAACATGTTTATGGTGATTGGTTGTATGGAAAAAGGACATGTACGTAAATTATGTAAGAAAGGATTTATAGTGAAACAATGATTATTTAAATGTGAATCCTGTTTGGGTGTTAAACTATTAACAACTAGATATGAATAACCATCCATTCCTGAGACATTTTCTCACTTGTTACCAGGCTACAAATACTGACACAAATTTACAATTATTTATTGATCAATTGATGTAAAACTTAACAGTTCAGCTCATAGTTGAGTTAAAAAGGCTAGCTTATTTCTTGCGCTTCATATTTAATGGGCATTTTATTTTAAGGTATCTTTAAGACGAAATGAGCAAGACTTCTGTATGCATAGAATATTCATGTTGACATTTGTGTCCTCAATCAGCTTTAACTTTATGCATCTTCGAGCATAAATAAGGCAAGTGTTACAAACTACTGCCTATGATCTGACTTATTTTTAAGTGATTTGCAAATTCAGTGTAGTGCAGATGAAATGGGTCATTCACCATCAACAGTAGTAGTTCCACCAGTCTGTACATTTGGTACATTCCCACACTCTGGGCCTCTGCTGTCTCTCTATTGATTTATTGGTTTAAACATCTGTCCATCAACTCTGTACTGCACTTACCCCGCCCGACGGCTCGCTAATCGTTTGTAACGGGCTGACCTAACGGCATTCTCCGGTTTGATAATATGAGACAATGCAGAAGTGCTAAAATCTGCAGTTTGTTGAGTGCCCGCCTGAGGCTGGCTCTGGAAGTACCAGAAGTCACGTACACACCAATAAAAAATTTAAAAAAAGCCGTTTTCATAGCCAAAATAAGCATGTTTACAGCCTGGTAACAAGATTGTCTCCCGTCTGAATCGTTAATTTCACTAAAGGCACACACTGTACAGGAGATGAATTTCTTTCTGACTTGGCAGATTTCAACAATATTAAGATCACCAGTTCATCCAATCAGAGGCACAGCTCAGCTCATGTGACTGCCAGGCGCCCTATGGCTGTTACTGTAGAGACTCATAGCCCGCCTCATTTCCAATATGGCCATGCCGGTCGTTTTGCTTCAAAAATCTGTTTCAGAAACAGACGGGTAACGTCGCCGAGACTTTGTCCATTAATTATACAATCTATGGGGCTGACCAATCCGCACACCTGGAAGGAACTGAAAGACTCTGCTGCCTGCTTAATATAAAGCCATATTTCTGTATGAATTTCTTTTTACTGAAAAAAACCCTGTATTTTCTAGTTTAGTTACATGTATTTTAAACATAGACCTTAAAGTATATAGGATGGACAGCATGGCGCTGCCTTTAACCATGGTATGGTTTTGAAGCCAAAAAACCTCCGTCATGAGAGCCAGCATTGTGCAGCCAGAGTCGAAGTAGAGACTATGAAGGACTGAGTGGAAGCAGATGACAAAAACATTTTTTTTTTCCTTTCGACAGTCTAATCTCTTCTTAACTCTCCTTCCTGATGTATTTTACTATTCCCAAAAAACTACTCAAGAACGGCAGTTGTCAGTCATCGTTAAACGAGATGTAAAACCCTGTTTTTAATGTCTAATAACTAATGAAAAAGAAACTTTTCAGAAAAAAGAAGATTTGAACACAATGCATATCTAAATATCACCACAGCTACTCGGAAGGAACTTTGTTTGAATTCTGAAATCAGGCTGTTACCCTGAGCCATTCCCAGTGGTGTGGTAGGATTTTGTAAGAAAATGGTTGCAATAATTTGAAAAAAAAAACAAAAAACTGTTAAAATAACTTACACTTCAAAAGTATTGTGTGTATTTTGAAGATAAACCGTTGAAAGTTATTTGACTGAACTTTAGGAATGCCATTTACATGTTGTGTCCTGAAAAAAGAATGTGTATATACATAAAGCAGACCTCTGTTCAATGGTGTTCTAAACAGCCATGGTCATCTGGTTTTAACAGCTTCTGTAAAGTTGTTCTTCAGTCTTAAAGACCCGCATTACATTCACAGTAATGAGTTATAAAGTTTTAAAACTTCTTAACCGTTCTCTATCAGTGTTTTTCCTGTAGAGGAGTTTTATGTAATCCTGAATAAACAGGCTAAATCTGCTGGTGCTGGACAGATAATGTTTTCAGTCTGTCCACCAGCCTCTGCATTGGCTTTACTTGATCTGCATGCAAGTTCAGCCAACACAGCCATCGCTCTCTAAGACTGTCTGCTACTAGCATGTGTGACACCTGCAAGGATAAGGGAGGAAATTAGCGAGATAACACGCTGTTTACAGTTTTAATTCTGTCACTTGAGTTAGTGTGAACGATGAGAGATTAAATCATAAAGTTAGGAGGGAAGCTAGCTTTGTGCCACCTTATTTCACTACAAATTTTAAATAAGCAGCAGTTTGTTTGTTTAAATAGAGGGTATTATCAAGGCCACCAGTGAGAGACTTTAAAACTCACTATGTCAGTGTTGTTCTGATAAAATAAAGATTTGCATCTCTTAATGAATCATTTCTTTCGCCTTTTATTTATCATACAGTCAACAGGAGCATGTACAGAAGGAGGTACAGGTCAGGTGGTAAGTCGGCTCTGCTCCTTGGCTTAAAGACCCGACTTGGCAGTGCCTGAAGCGCAGCTGTTTCGAGAAAGAGGGACACTCAGTCTTCTCCTCTTCCTTCTCCTTCTTCTTCTCTAACTTGCTCATGTTTTCAGCTGGAGCCTTCTCCTTCTTCTCCCCCTCCAGTTTTTCCTCTTTCTTTTTCTGAAAATAAAACAGAATTCAGAAATATTAAATACAAGTGCACAGTTCAGCTGAGAAGAAAAATGGACAGACCTCTCCCATTGCTTAAAAAAATGATACAGCTGCAGCACAAAAGACTCACTGAATAAAATAAAGATAAAAGCTTTAAAGATTTCAAATGAAGGAAATAATCTATTTTGTGCTCATTAATTTGACGAAGTAATCATAGTTTGGATTCATCTTTACCTTTGAGAAAATGTTACGTATGTGGATCAGGAGGGATTGCTTTTTAATTCCAGACTCATGGTCCTCGATCACTTCACAAAGTTCCAGATGCTCAGGATAGCTGGGCAGGTGATTGTTTAAATTTGTAGCCTCAGCCTTTGATGTGTCCTCTGACACTTCAGGTGTGGTGACCTGAGTGTCTGAAAGGACTGAGCCGGTCAAAGTCAAAAAGGGCACCCCAGGTCCAACTTCTGATTGTGTCTTGTCTTCAGTAACTTGAAAGTCCTCCAGGACTAGAGGAACAGAGCCCTGGTCTGTGCTCCTGCAGGATGGTGGTTCTTGTGGACAAGCACAGTCCTTTTTATAATCCACAGAGCTGCAAGGTGTGGGGTCAGGACTGGCTGAATCAAGTTTACAATCCACATGTTTCCCTGGTGCTGGGTTGACCTTTTTCCATGTCCGCCATTTTAAAAAGCTCTTCCTCTCCTGCTTTTCATTTGAATGTCCTCTTGCCTCTGTCTGTGCTTTGAAGACAAAGAAGTCTGTGGAGTTGACAGTGTCAGAATTTGCCTCCTCAACGACTTCCTCTGTTTCTTCTTCAACCACTACTGGAGCGAGATCAGGGTCCTCTTTAAAAGCAACGACAGCGTCCTCTTTAGGAGCAGGATCAGCGTCCTCTTTAGGAGCAGGATCAGCGTCTTCTTTAAAAGCAACGACAGCGTCCTCTTTCGGAGCAGGATCAGCATCCTCTTTAGGAGGATTTAGGGTATCCAGTGGAAGTGAGATCTTGGATGCAGGAGACGGGGGCTCACTGTCCCGTTCGGTTGCTGAGTTGGCATGAAAGCTGGTGATGTCTTCCTCCTTCAGGAGTGTGTCTGGGTTCGTGAACTCATCAAGATCAGCTTTCGTTCCACTCATCTTCTCTGGGACAAGTGTACTTGTCTCAGCCATTTCTGAGATTGTAGAAGATGCAGCGGTGGCACTGACTTCATTCATTTTCTCTCTTTCTTTGTTGGTGGAATCACAAGAAGCAGGAGTCTAAAGCGGAAAAACTCAAACATTACAAAACTGTAAACTGTGCTTCAGTGATGGATAGGAACTCTTAGCCCACTGAATAAAATCCCCCCACATTTCCCTCAGTGCTGAATATATTTAAGAAATTACTGTTTTGGAAATCATTCAACATGAGATGAGATCTTCACAGAGATGCCCCGGGAGCGCTTTAAAAAAAAAGACGGATTTCTTTTCTGTATCTCTTGTGATGGTTGTGACATTTTTCTGGACTCTCTGTCCTACACATAGTCACATAGTGTTCTTGTGAGTGTGTATGTGTGTGGGTGTGCATGCATGCGCGCTAATGTGTTCGTGTCTCTGCATCAGGGCGGACCTGCCGTGCCCAACACAGGGAGCAGAGGGGAATTGTGAGAGCTTAACCATCCCGTCATATAAATAAGATAAATAACATGAGCCTGTTTAATCTGTTAAATAAAGAACAGGGTTTAGATCTGATCTATTAGAGAGGTATGACCCTCATCTGGTTCAGAGCAGAGTCCTTTTTTCTGCACTTTGCTCTCCCTCTCCTGCACTTTGTGCATCTCCCTCTCCAAGCAGGTTCTCCACAGTCATCACGGCCCAGATCATTTCTCATGCGCTCATCACATGCTTTACTAATCACTATCTGTGGGTCTTTCTCAGATATTTTGAAATACGTCAGCCCTTATTCAGAAAAGAGGAAAGTGATAAGATGCACATCTTTGCACAAAAATGATGCAGATAATAACACAGACTAAAAGCTTCTAGAGAATGACAATGATTGCAATGACTGCATTAATTTTAATATTCAATATAGATGTCAGTGAAAAATATTTATGGGTAATACAAAAAGGAGGACTGTTAAGGAGAAGTTAAGGAGCTGAATACAGAAAAAGTGAAGTTCACTTTGGAATATAATTGTAGCTTTACTCGTTTTCTTCAAACTGGATTAGCACATATGAACAATGGATATCCAGAAGTTAACGCTCTTCATTTTTCTCCTCATAGTGAAGTCAGATTAACCATCCACCAGCTAATTTATTTAACAGCAGAGTATTCTCAGTCTTTACGTTTCATGTCTTTAAATATATTTACTCAATTTTAAAAAAAAAAACTCCAAATCAAATGACGTTAAAGCGTCAGCACAGCTCAGTGACCTACCTGTCTGGGATTAGACATCGTCAGACAAAATGGTTTTCTGATGAGGGATGTGTAGGAACCCATTACTTGGACACACTTACTGCTGAGGAAGGACCGGGATTGATTTTTTTTAAAGTATAAATTTGTTGTTTAAAATCATTAAGGCGATGTTGGATTCTTTTCTTTCAAACTGTTTGTATCCAGGGTAACATGATCCCTCCACATCTTGTCCCACCCTGTTAGCATCTACTTCACATTAACTTCCTGCTGGCGACACGAACTCTGTGCAGCTGCTGCTTGTTGTTTCATTCTAATTGTTTTAAACTGTCTTTGTCGTGTTTTATGGTGTTTTATTGTATGTACTGTAATTTTGTTGTCAGTGGCATGGCTTTTTTTTTTATTTGATAATGGGTATATATCTGATCTGATCTGATCTGATCTGATCTGATCTGATCTTGTCTTGTGTATGATCCCTTATCTGAACTGGACCATAACTATTATATTTAATATTTTAAAGATGTCACTGTAATCCAATATTATACGTTCAGTTGCTGAGGTACAGGAGTTGCGGGATAAAACATTACTCTCTGAAATAAGCAGGGTATGGAGACCGGAGCTGGTTGGAGACATTAGCACCACTTTCTTTGTGTCAGCCTGGATTCTATTGGTTATATCCACTTATTATCTATACATTATGTTGCACATTACCCAGCTGCCAACAACACATACAACAAGGTGACAAAAACGATTTTATAAATTTAAAATGAATTATTTATAAAAAAAAATCAGTCCCTCAGTTTTGACAGTCAGTTGCGCAACTTTATTCTTTTCCCCCTAATGGCGGGTCAGGTTTTGAAGCTGATGTGACTTTTTATTTTTTTGAACACACTGATTTCTGTTCTCCCATTAAGTGTATGAAAAGGAAGAAGCTGGAAAGAACTTTGAGAAGATCTTAGATTTAACCAGCGATGAGGCATCATTGGAAGAGTAACTACTTTTAAATTAAAAAAAAAAAAATAATAATAATTCTGATCTATTTAAAGAAAGCCGATACAGGACTATAGCATGTTCAGCATTTGATATACAGACCTACATAGGTAGCTAACTTTGGCATTATTATTTACATTTTTTTTTTTTTTTTTTTTACATCGAATGTAATGTGGTGTGAATCAGAAAATCACATTTTTGGAGTAATACTAAAAGTGTGGACTAGTATTAAGATTAAGAAAGAAAAAAACTGAGACATCAATATGGTAATAATACATTGCTAAATAACTTAATTTTTAATTTTTTACAACAAAGAAAAAGCACTATGTTTGAGTGCTGCCCTGAGGATTCGACACCCACACGACACAGCGGGTGAGCATGTTTCTGATACCAGTTAACGTTACCAAGTGAGACTTCACAGAATGTGTGATAATGTGCCAGCTGAGCTTCACAACACTTTCACTGTCCCTCGTTAAACTTAAATGAATCCCGTTTTGTTGCTTGCCAAACTTCAAATTCACTCTGGATCATTTTCCAGGACATTTTCGGGACAATCTAGCCCACCTGTAAGACAGGGAAATGTGTCTTTCTCAAGCAATATTGACTCTACTCTCAAAAGTACAGCGTGCATACAACTAACTGTTTTAACTATCGTTAATCGAAAGTCCAATCATCTTTTTTTTCCTTTTTCCCGTCTGTCTAGAAATCAAGCTGTAGATTAAATTAAAATGAATACCTACAGATTAAAAAGTCAGTCTTAGACCCTGAGAGAGGACAGCCTTCTTGAGGGCTACTGTAGCTTTAACAGTTACAAAGTTTTTGAATTATAGAGTTTTTCTGAACATTTTAACAATCAATCAAATGAGAAACATTTTGCTTTATGGCAAATATAAAGAAACACAAAATAACATTTTAAAACATTTTCATAATGCTACAGTACACGGTGCATTGCTGGCATAAAGATTGTGTTTTACTTGCTCACAGTTTGGCTGTCATCCTTAGTGTTAACAGTGACAGTCTTACGTTTTACCACAAGAAATATTTTGTAGTAAAGATGCCATGCACCAGTTGTACTTAGTTGTACAGCCACACACAAGTCTCTTCAAAGAAGATCTGGGGGGTAAATACCATACTACGAGGTACTTTGAGTGATTAGTAAAAGCAGCTGCAAATGTTTCAGTCCTTGACTTTTATCAGTGCTACTGTCATGAATATTTCAAAAAGCATACATTCACCTGATCTGTTCAACATTTCCAGACTATCAAGATCAGCCTGAGATAGAAATAAATGATTTTGCTCTGTTTACCAATCAGGAATGCTAATGTAACCTAACATTAGTACCAGTGTCAACATGAGGAGGTGAAATGTGACTGACTCCTGACAGTGATTTGATCAGATAAGACGTGTGTTGAGGTAGCCTCTGACACAACAGGGTCAAGAATTTCTTTATGTATATATATAAATAATAACACATGAAGCTTTGCTACTGTTAATGAATTACAGCCTTTACTGTATGTCACAGTGCAATCTATACAAGAACTTCTGAAATCAACATTAATACATTTATACAATGAACTCAAACCAAAGTGTGAAACAGCTGGGAACAAAACTCTACATGTATGCTGTTTAAAGTGAACTGTTTTTACACATTCTACAGAAAAAGCCATATTGAGCACAACTTTGTTACTGTTGAACAATAGTTTGGGGTGATGAAAAAGATGTACATTAATAGTCATTGTAAACTGGCCAGGTTAAATGAATGAACAAAATAAGTGGCTGATGGAAGGACAAAATACATTTCTTTTGTTCCCTGATGAAGGATCACAACAGTCACAATTTAAACACTGTACAAAACAAATAATAATAAAAAAATACAAAGAATCTTACCTATGAACACACGGTTTAGTAAACCCTGCCTACCATGCTTTAGACACATTGATCAGCCAACACCAACTGGATAGCTGAATGCCTGAAGTCATCACCTTATCCATAAAGTTAGGCCTGTAATTACTAAATTACAAGCATGGGTGATTAGGAAATTATTTGTAATTGAGTAACAAACTTAGAATAAACATGTCAGAGTCTGCATCTAACATCTGCATCCTCTAGTTTCTAACCACACACTGGTTTGGATAAATTCTAATTAAGGAGCATGCCAACAACTTTCTCAGAGTTCATCAACAATGTAAACAAAAGGGACCAAACCGAGACATGTTGAAACTTTTTTGTCCTTAAGGCAATAAAAACTTTTTTTTTGCCAAACTGGTTTGATTATTAGATCTTAACAACAAAACACAACAGTTTTGTTTCCACAATAAAAACGTTAAATGAAGAGTAAATTAGATTTTTAAGGGTCACTGTCTTTAAATCATCAACAACAGAAAAAAAAAATCCTTATAGATTATGAGCAACAAAAGATGTCTCTTCACCTAATCACATACACAGACATCACATAAAACATGCATATCTCAAGGATGACGTGATTAACAACAGCTGTAAATCCTAACAGAGCAGCAGATTATTCCTTGCATATTTCGAAGAAACCTGTGTGAGCTGAAGTGAATGAATAAGAAAAGGGTGAAGGAAGAAAGAGGTAGATGTCTGTTATGTAAATAGACTAAAGTCTGAGGCAGAGGTGTCATGGGAGTGAAGAAAATTCTGGTGACAGTTTAAGACGAACTGAAGGAGATTTTTTTTTGGTTCATGAGGAAATCTGAGGTGAAAGAAAACATTTGACCAGGTTTTTTTTAATATAAATATCAGCTGTTATGAAATATCTTGCTCCTAGTGTGTTCCAGGCTTGCAAACCCTGTGTCTGTGTATGCATTTTCTTTGTACATGTCTGTCTCTGCTGGGTGTGCATCAGTGGCACAGTAGTTTATGAATCCTCGTTCAGCTCCCGACAGTCTGTTCTGGCAATTTTTCGTGGGGGTGCTGTATTTTCCTCCTCTGTTTGTTCCTGCTCTCGCTTTTTCGCTGAATTCTGATGAAGAAAAGAAATACACTTTGGCTAGGCAGACATAAACCAACACAAATGATTCAATCAACACCAACTCTCTTCTACATTACAAAAGGTCTCTTTGAAATCCTCACCTTTTTGTCCCATTGTTGATGCAGATACCGTAGAAGGATGTTTGTCTTCTCTGTAACTATGACTGTGAAGGGAAATTACAAAGAATGGTGACATCATGGGAGTCTAAACAAGGAGTTAAGAGTATGAACTTCAGTCTTGACAATCTTAATAGGAGGTTAACAATAAAAATCTGCATTTTCAATCATGTTGACACTTACTCTGCTCTGATGGATATTCCCTTGTTGGAAGATATACTGACGGTCTGCGGTTCTAGAACAAAGACAAAGTCGATGTTAGTCTTTTAACTGGATTGAGTCCAAAAGGATGCATCATTAAACATAATTCACATTAATTGTAAATTGATATTTTGTCTGCATTTGGAGAACCGGGGACTTACTGATGCTTTACAAACAGAGTCTGCATGGAATCTGCTAAAGTTGTTTTTGTTGTAGACTGGTAGTCCTTTCAGGAATTCTCCCTGAAGAGGACAGAAAACAACAAAGACACAAACAGTTTAAAAGACAATGTAGTCCGAGGTCGTTACATTAGGTACACAACTACGGCCATTAAATGATAGCGAGGAACAGCTTCTTTCTATAACATTTAATTAGCACTAATGTTTTAAGTGACTTTCATACTACGTACTGTTTTACCATGCTACAGTTACATGTCTATCAAAAAACTAGTTTAAGCCAGCAATATACAAACAATACACTAACCACAGAAGCGCCTGGTAAACATACCTTCTCCATGTTTTTCAGTCACGCTCACGCTGGGAGTGAAAACGAGCAGATGCTACTGTTGTTGTTAGCTAGAAACTAAGCCTTGTTGTAGCCAAGATACCGGGTTATTTGTCCGTTCGACAGCTTCCTACGAGTGTATAAAACATACACAACGTATGACCTCCAGTTTTATGACATCGTGCCGACTGAAATCAGTTACAAAATCGCTTAGGGCCTAGGCTATATTACCAATATCGCAAGTGAACGCTCGCAGGAGGCTAAATTGCTACTTACTTCCCAACTCCATTTTTGTTGATCATTTGCTCAGGGGCGGTTACCTTTTGAGAGTCCACGTACCTCATTGGCTGAACGGCAGTAGTTACGTGACGACATACAAAAAAAATGTGCTGATTGGCTTAAGGTGGTTATGTAATACGCACACTCCTGATACAAGCGGGCTTTGGTATGAAAGCGACATGAGTTCTGCATTTTATACCTATGGATGCTACCTAGACTGTACTCTAAACTCTAAACCTAACAGCTGATTTGTGTTAATAACCGTTAGTCTATTTCTTGGCCCATGTTGCCTGTCTTAAGTGTTCCTACATACGTAAGGTAAATACATCGAATGGATAGGAAGTCCTATTCACACCTAATGGATTTCTCTTTTGATATTTATCATATCATAAATGTCCTTGAAATTATAAAAACTTGCACTTCAGCTATATATTAAAATAGAAATGCTGCACATTTTTAAATTTTTGTAACGAGAATTGATATTTTATTCTTTACAATAGTTAACAATGACTGCCATACTTTACACCTCTTGACTTTTTTGCTTGACACTTCTTTATTTCAGCAATTTTTTTTTTCAGAGACCATGTGAATGTAGATTTCTTTTCCTCTGTGACAAAACTACCCAATTTGAGCCAGTTTTGTAGAGCTGTCAGTCAATAAAAAAGTAAAGTGTCAAAAATGATTGCCGAAGGTTCAAAACTTTTTCTCTTGTGGCAACACACACTTTGAAATCATTGAATTTTGATATTTAATCATAAATGTGCATCATTTTTTTGAAGGTATCTCATTTTTTTAACAAACCAAAGAGTTTCAGTATCTTTATTTGACAACAACCTGTCAAAACAACTTTTAAAGAACACATTTTGGTTGTGAAACTGTGAAACAGTTTTCATCCCCCATCTATCATTAATATAGTGGTGCTGCTAAACAAAAGCCCCACCCAGTATCGCCAGCTACCAAGTAATCGTGCTCTCTGTAGAACACAACCAACATGTCAAAACCAATATCTGTATCCTGAAAGTCTTGGAGTTTTCCAACACAGATCTTCAGTGCGAGAGGGACTTGCGCCCCTTCAACATTCGTCGAAGAAGCACCTCGATGCCGCCTTGTGAGCTAAGCCTCTTGATCCAGCCATGGGTCCTCTTCCGTTTGATGTTCTTTGGCTGATACTCTGTGCCTCTCTTTCTTGTCCGTACCTGCTGGTATTGCCATGGAAGCTGCTGGACAACTCCTGAACCCTCAGCTTGAGAAGAAAGAGGCCCACATGTGGAAACCTTGGGCCCTGCAGTTGCTCTGGGCATCATCCAATTACTGAATAATCTGGGATGAGAGGTGCTAGTTACAGAGAAGTTCCCTGGAAGCAGACTGTTAAAAGAGCACACGTTGTTGTCAGCGTTAGTCTGGAATATACACTTGTTGCTAGAATGTTTTGATTAAAAAAAAATAAATAAAAAATTGTTTGTGTTAGATGTCAAATATTTGTGAAAACAGGAGTTGGATTGACTGCCAGTTTTTCAAGCACTGACAAACATTAACAAAAGGAGGTAAATGTAAAAACGTCATATGTGTAGACTTTCAAAGTATCGACTATCAGTAACTGATCTGATGCAGATGAGACCCGCAGAGCTTTGTAAATGCATACTAGTTTAGTTCGTCTCTGTGAAGTTGTTGGGTTCGCCCTCATTAAACTTTAAGTTTGCCTATGCGAATTAAATATAACAACTTATCAGTAGACAAGACTAGCTTGTTAAAGCACGACTAGTCACTAGCCACTCTGCTAGCATACTGCTAAGCTAACTTGGCAATAATAACGCCGCACTCTAACAAAACTAGCTCTGACGTTGATCCAACATGTAAACACGTTTGCCATATTACCTGGTGAAATTTGTTATTCCACGCAGTCGGGACAAAGACGGCCGTATGATATTCATTTTAAGATATGTTCACAGATTACAGAAGAGACATCAGTGAATGTCACGAGTCGACTTGCGAATATGACGTGCAATGATTGGCTTAGACTTTTTCTTTGAGCCAATCAAAATGAGTTTTGCTGGAACTCCGACGCCTGCATGCCCTGCGTAGGATTTTTCAGGTTAAACTCATGCGCCTTTCCGGTCGAGACCGCACTGTATAAACATGAACGAAAATGTCTAAGTATGCTGAAGTATAATGAAGATATATATATATATATATATATAACATATATATATATAACATATATATATATAACATATATGCAACATATGCCACGTCTTTTTCAGGGACGTCCCTGCTTATTTCATCAAGACAATGTCAAGACACATTTGGCATGGGTTACAACAGCGTGGCTTCGTAGTAAAAGAGTGCCGGTACTAGACAGACCTGCCTGCAGTCCAGACCTGTCTCCCATTGAAAATGTGTGGTGCATTATGAAGCGTAAAATACAACAACAAAGACCCTTGACTGTTGAGCAACTGAAGATGTACATTAAGCAAGAATGGTAAAGAATTCCACCTCCAAAGCTTCAACAATTAGTGTCCTCAGTTCACAAACGCTTATTAAGCGTTGTTAAAAGGAAAGGTGATGGAACACAGTGGGAAACATGACCCTGTTCCAGCTTTTTGGAACATGTTGTAGGCATCAAATTCAAAATGAGTGAATACTTACAAGAAAAAATTAAAGTTTTTCAATTTAAACAATAATATCTTGTCTTTGTAGTGTACTCAACTGAATCTAGGTTTAAAAAGAATCTGCAAATCCTTGTATTCTGTTGTTATTTATATTTACAACGTTGCAACTTCATTTGAATTGGGTTGTTGTAACTATACATTCCAACTTTCTCTAAAGATTAATCTTATGTTTTCAGTTGTTTTTGATATCGCTAATCTTGTGGCATTTTAAGTGAGAAAAAAACAAAAGCAATTGTGAAATTTAACATGCAAGCAGATGTATCTTTTAGGTTTGATCAAATAACATCAGTTTGGCAAAATGACAACTGAGGCCATACATTATGACATCTGCATGAAACAGTAAGTCTATTTCACATCTGGTCATTTCCTTTCAGTCATTCATTGGCTGTCATAAACTGTTTCAAAAAGCAAAGTTCTCATAAGTACAATAGGATACTTTTTAAAAAAAAAAAAAAAAAATCAAATATTATTAGCATCAGTTCAGTTTTTTTTACAGATTGAAAGACCAGTGCATAGAAAAAATAAACATAAGGCAGTATTGTTTCCAAACAACAACAGTTAGCCTACTTAGTCTACACACTTGTTGGCCCTCTGCCCTGGTCTTTCAGTGACAGGCACCAGACTGTCCCAGACTGGGATGAAAGTTCACGTATAACTGGGATTTGTCATCTCTTAATGCAGCTAGTTAACGGTCAGTTTTTCCTTTTAATGGTGCAACTACCATAACAAGTCTTCAGGTCTTGGTTTATTATGATGTGGATATGACAATGGCTTTCTATATATGATCACTGAGTTCACGAGTAGGATGTGTAATGGGATCATACAAACAGGCCTGTTTAGCTCCATGGTTTACAATTAGCTGGACTGTCATATTAATCTTTTCTCTCCCTGAACTTACACGCACGCACACAGACGCACACACTTTGCTTTTCTTTCAGCCTTGGCAACAAGGAAACAACGTATCCGATTGGCCTCCTCGCAGCGTTCATCTGTCTTCCTATTCGCCTGCATCGCTGCCACTCAACATCGAAAATGCACGAAGCTCGCGGTGAGCGTTGCGGATGCTGGGGCAGCAGGGCTGGGCAGGGTCCGGCCTGAGTGCGCAGTGGATGCTGAGAGAGGGAAAAGAAAGAAACATTGTCTGTAGAAATCGGAATGGGTGTCTTATCGAAATACCACTGGTACAGTTGTATGGATACATGCTTTATCATCAATCCCAGCCTGTCCGTGATGTGTGACAGCAGAATAATGAAGCTAATAAGGACCGTGGAGTCTTCTGCAGCATCTCCAGAGTAGACAAATTGTTGCACCAAATGAAACGTTTTCTCACTTCAGTCTCTTCTGGCCTTGACCGTCAGCATTCGGCTCAGATATCTGATAGTCCCCCCTCATCTTAAATCCCGCAGGTAAGGGGTCGATTTTTATTGCACTGAGTTTTCTAATTATTTATGTTGAGTGGGAGACATGGCTACAGCTAGTTATACGCATCAATAAACAGCTGCATAATGGCTGCATGCAATTGTCTAGTGACAGCGCAGAAATAATGTGGGTATCAGTCAATAAGACGTGTAGCAGTTATAGCCCTTATGCAAGACTGCTTGAGATATTTGATCGGTTTGGATTTTGGGCTATTATTTGGGCCTAGATTAGGCTTGTGGAATTATCCTTGGCTGTGTATTTTACTATTTTGGGCAAGACATTAAATTCCAATTAACTCATGTGAGTGAAATCAAAAGCTTGCTTCTGTGGTTTGCGGTTTGATATTGTACTGTCATAACGCTGCAGACGCAGTAGAGCCGTGGGATGTAAGTGCACGAGTCACCTTTGTGAAGAAGAGTTGTTTATTTTAGTCTAATAACCTAAATGTGCATTAAATATGCAATCTTATGTGGTGCAGACTAGGTCAGAACTAGTGCAGCACAGGGTGTACCAAATGCGTGTTACAGTAAGGCTCTCGGCAGACATATCAACCTACATTTTCTGCAGTGCCGAAAACCCCGACAAAAACATGGCTGAATAACCCGCCGACTGTTTGTCTCGAGGGTTTGTGGATTTCAGATGTGGGTTCATTCGCACCCCTCAGCCATGTTCAAAGCCTGTCCGACCGTGGTGATGGATTGTAGGTCAGAAGGAGAATCCCAGGGCTGCAGATGGGTGCTGCTGATGCAGTGGTGTAATGTGTTAATGTGTAATACGCTTGTTATTCACCACCAACACTTAATGTCATCATGAAAAACTTGTTGCCAATGAATCACAACTGACTGTTTCTTGCTTAGAAAAGGGGCAATAATAGATAGATGGACTGACTGGTGCTCCATTTGGTTGTCTACAGAGAAACAGACCTCACTGTGAGCATTCACGGGGCTCCAGGATAACACATTATGATCTGACCTTCAGACCATCCTGCCACCACCAATAACAACAACAACACACAAACTCTCACATACATGCAAAGACACGTGCACATGATCAGGAACCTTCATGTATAACTGCAGACCTTGATGAGATGAGTTCTGTTAACCTTTAGAGTGCCAGCCCTTGGACCCAAGATCTGTTTCAGGTTGATTCATCGGTTTAGCTATATATAAAATTTGTTTGTGTTGAACAACTTTTTAATCTCCAAAAGATAAAACACAAAGAAGCCGTGGAAATAATGGATAGAGAACCATAGAGCGATGTGATCACCGTCACATAAGCTCAGTTTTGATCATTTTGAGTTCTCTTACCTGAAACTGTTTTTTTTCCATTGTTTGCAAAATAAGGCAATTTATTTATTTATTTATTTATTTATTTATTTTTAGCACAGGCAAAGTAGTTATAGGAGCACTAGGGGCATTGCTTGTAATACTGCACACTATAAGACCTTCTTGGGACAGTTATTTTTATTTTTTTTCGATGAAATACTCTCAAATGTGGAAAAACTGACAGCTGAAATGGAATTAATGCAAGATATAAAGAGCTTTAACTAATTTACACAACACAAATAACTACTCTGCAGCCAGCTGGACACCTAGAGCTGACACATTTCACACTGGTCACTGACAAAACGAAGGACCAGTTCAAGAAAAAGGAAGGACGAAGAAATCATCTGCAGTCTGAGTCCATCAACGTGCTGCCTTGATGAGTTACCCACTAGATTTCTAAAGTCTGTGGTGAGCAGTTTGTTACCACAACTCGCACATCTAGTCAACATCTCACTTCATACTGGAACATTTCCAAAGGTCTTAAAAACTGCTGTCATTAAGCCTCTCCTGAAGAAGAGCAGTCTTGTTACCACAGTGCTGAACAACTACCAGCCTTGTTGAACCTGCCAGACTAAGGCAAAGTCCTGGAAAAAGTGGTATACCAACAGCTTACTGACTGTCTTCTGTCTAATAATACCTTTGATACATTCAAATCAGGCTTTAGGCCCCACCACAGCACTGAGACAGCTCTGATCAAGGTGACAAACGATATCCGCCTGACCACAGATGCAAACAAAGTCTCAGTCTTAGTTCTGCTGGACCTCTGCATTAAACCAATCAGATGGTGCTGTGGGTGGGACAATGCTATGACTGCAGACAGAGGAACCAATAATCAGCCAGGCCAGTAATCAATCTATCCCTAGTTTAGTGTGAATTATGAATGCATGTACAGGATAAGAAGCGGCTTTACTTAAATGTAAATCAAATTAGCACAAATACTTTATGTGAGTTGCATCCAGAAGAAATATTTCATAGTAGGAGTATTTAATATCAGCCTTATTGATAATTAAAATTAATAAACACACTTTCTTCTGCATTACTAAAAATAATTTTCACCTTCAACAATAATATAACATTTTCTTCCAACCAGGAAACTAAAAAGCCTTATCATGGTTGTTTTGCCATTCTGTTTCCTTCATATCTCAGCCTGTATTTATATGAGAAATGAAAACCAGTCATGCTTTATTTGCTCCACCACAATATTGAAGTAAACCTGTGACTTGTCCCATGGAGACACATTAAGGTTATCATAAGTTTTGACTCATCTTCAATGAAACCAGTACAGCTTGGAAAACTGCTATCACACTGTTATGAGACACAGTTTGGAGGCATGTACACAGTCATGGCCAATGAGTTGTGTTTTCTATTTTTACATATCCTGGTTCTTCCCATCATGTGAAAAGAAG
The DNA here is from genome assembly GCA_030710495.1 of Labroides dimidiatus. Taxonomy (NCBI): domain Eukaryota; kingdom Metazoa; phylum Chordata; class Actinopteri; order Labriformes; family Labridae; genus Labroides; species Labroides dimidiatus. The sequence goes on along the minus strand of CM061152.1, from coordinate 13,735,968 downwards.
GGGTTATTAATAGCAGAAGCCTAGATCAGTGTGTGTGATTGGTCAGTCTTTGCTGACATTGAAACCACAGGCACAAGTTTTCTTTCAATGTAAGTGTCTCCATGTGTGATTATGGACCTAGTATGTCTGAATGTTTAACTGCTGTGTCACAAAGGTAAGTGTGTCCAATGAGCTTCACTGAAACTGGCTTTGTGGTTTGGAATAAGAAATCATGAGTCTGACACTAACAACATCCTTGCTGTCTTTGTTTCCGTTCCACCCCATACAAGTTGCGATGGAAGGATGAAGAGGACTATTTCTTTGCGACTGTTGCTAGGAAACAGCTTGAGACCAATTTTAATAGGATCCACGCTAAGAACTCATTTCTTCCTGTTGAGCTGTTGACATTTGCAATCACAGCAGCAGCAAATTAAAGTTGAACCATGTAACATGAAACTGTTTGCAGCTGTACGTCTTTAAAGTGCTCAAATTAAGCATCTTTGATGATGTTTCTTTGTATCTCTTTAATGTTGTGTCTGCAGGGAAACACCATGTTGACCAGTATCACTGAAGGAATACTGTGCTGTCTGACTGGGAAGGCTGCCAGTCTGGTCTTACCCCTGGAGTCATCTGAACCATCTAACGGTTTTGAGTTTGTGGAGGTGAAACCTGGCAGAGTCTTGCGAGTGCGACACATCATCCCAGAACGGCAGCCTGTAGAAAGAGAAGAGGAAGTCACAGGCAAGGAGAAGACAGATGGCTACAGCAAAGATGATGGATCTCCTGAGGATTCAAATATCCAGAGTAATTCCAGCAGCAATGTCCACTGTAAAAGGAAGATCACCGTTTACCGTAACGGCCAGCTTGTGATTGAAAATCTGGGGGATATTTTGCACTCTGAGATACTGCAGTGTCAGGATGGGGATCTTGAGCCTTGCAGCACTGTTGAAGTCGAGCTGGCTGACTACAAAGAAATGCCTTCTTCTCCAGATCCCAACCCTGTTCCCCCTCCGGTTCCTCCACCCCATGGGGAACAGAAACCTGCACCACCTCCTCGCCGCCGCCGTCGGAAGCCTAAGCGCACTGTGCTGATCGACTCGAAGAGGGTGATCTCGAGCTGCAAAGGGACACACTCAGATGTTGCGCTGTTCTTTGTGCATGGTGTGGGAGGATCGCTAGACATTTGGAGCAGTCAGCTAGACTTTTTCTCCAGGCTGGGCTATGAAGTCATTGCCCCCGACCTGGCAGGGCACGGAGCCAGTACAGCCCCGCAGATAGCAGCAGCGTATACTTTTTATGCCCTTGCAGAGGACCTCCGTGCCATCTTTAAGAGATATGCTCGAAAACGTAACATTCTGATTGGCCATTCATATGGGTCAGTACCATTATTGCAGTCACTCAATACTTGAAAGGTCTTTGAAGTCCTTTTCTTTTGATATGTCATGTTGATTAACACTCTTGTTTTAACATGCTGTACCCATCTCCTTATATCTCTTTTAGGGTGTCATTTTGCACCTTTCTAGCCCACGAGTATCCTGATCTGGTCCATAAGGTGGTGATGATAAATGGAGGGGGCCCCACAGCTCTTGAGCCCAGTTTGTGTTCCATCTTTCAGCTGCCATCTTGTGTCCTGCACTGTCTGTCACCCTGTCTGGCCTGGAGCTTCCTCAAGTAAGATTTGCATTTGCATTAGTGATGCTCTGATACTATTCCCCCCTCATTTTCTGCATCAAGTTAAGACATACTCATGATACCCAAACATGGAAACTACCTTTTAGGAGATTATCACATCTTTGTTTCTTGTACTAAAAGAGTGAATAAATCAGGATATAATTTAGATTCAATCAAAATCAGATGTAGTAAAGCCTTTAAAACATTAACTTATAAATTAACACTTCCTACTTATCTTTTTTTTTTTAATCATCAGAGCCGGGTTTGCACGTCAGGGTGCCAAAGAAAAGCAGCTGTTGAAGCAGGGTAATGCATTCAATGTGTCCCCATTTGTCCTACGAGCCATGATGAGTGGACAATACTGGCCTGAGGGGGACGAGGTCTACCATGCTGAGCTCACTACCCCTATTCTGCTGGTTCATGGCATGTGTGACAAGTTTGTGCCCATGGATGAGGACCAGCGTATGGCAGAGGTACGTAACATTTTCATGTGTGCATAAGAATCAATTTATTTTGCGATTTTAAAGAGTATGTGTCCTGATGATCTGTATATTGCCCCCTTTCTAGATCCTGCTGTTTGCATTTCTCAAAGTCATCGAGGAGGGAAGTCACATGGTCATGATGGAGTGTCCCGACACTGTCAACACTCTACTCCATGAATTCTTCCTATGGGAGCCTGATATGTCCAAAAAACACATTCACAAGTCAGACACAGACAAGACTGCTGCTCTCAGTGACTCTTTCCACACACTGAAAACCAACAAGTCTCTGGAAAAATAACCAACAAAGAGGCGAGGTTTCTCACACAACCAAGCAGATGGCCTTTTTTGGCATGTGTTCTTAAGGCTGCTACCAGGCTGAGAGCTGTTAAAAACAGGGCCACATCTTCAGGATGCAGATGGCCACTGGTGCTCAAAGATAAAGCAGAACTTAGGCATGATGCCGACCAGATGACGATGGAACGGATACAAAGATAAGAAGAATGGATGCAAATAAAAACAAGAGATTTTCTGTGTTTTTGATACCAATCTGTGCTCCATCTCGGCGTGTTTGACACAATATCTGGAGATCAAAAGGACTGTCCATTTGTGATTGGTGTATGAAATGTTTTCTAGTGAAGAACTGTCTACCACAAGATACAAAACGCTTAAAGTTCTTGAAATGGTGTGTGAATTGTCTCACCTTTATCCTAAATATTCTGTAAACTTCTGCAAAAGCTTCTGTTCAGCTTTTACAAAATGGTCAAACATCTGCTTTGTGAGAAACAAATAATATGCATTGAATTTGAGGATTGCTGATCTGATTTTGGAGTATGATGATTCAGTAGAGCTCACAATGAAACAAAGCTGTTATCTAAAAGTAGTGACTGGACAGTAGTGGGGAATGATATAAAGGCATTGAATATATAATAGTGCATATGCTAAATGTAATATTCCTACCACATGCATATCTAGATTATATTATAAAAGAAGGTGAATTACAGAAATACTATACATTGTTACCTGCAGTACAGCCATGTCTTTACCGCTCACAGTGTGCTGAAGTACCATCTCAGACATGGCTCTCAATCACAGTTACTGTTCATAAACTGCCTCATGCTTTTTAAATTACAGTGATCTCTTTGCCTTACATTAACTCTCTTGTAAGTCAAAGGGCTAAGAGTCTGTCAAGCACAATGTAACCAATCCACTAATTCATAGTTGCATGAAAATGAAATAATCTTCAATGAGTATTTTATTTGCTGGTTGCAAAACAGATGTAAACAAACATGGATACCAAAAGGTTCTTTATTCTTTATTGTAGTGTTTTCATCACTACATTCAATATCCTATGGATAAAAAGCACTGAAGCCCTGCACGAGCTAAGAACATCAAAAGGGTTTCATCAGACACAATGTATTCTCATATTGCATAATTCCCCGTGCACTTCTCTCTACTTAAAACTTTACTTTTTTAATATTGTCTGAGCAAGTTTTATTTCACATTTATTCTAAAATAACAGCAACTGCCATAGAATATTGTTGTTGTTTCAATAGCTTTCAGCTGTCGTATCTAAAAAATAGTAGATGCAAAACAAGTGTACATTCCCCTACTACTTTCCAGTGCATCCTATTTATCTACAGAAGTAACAAATAAGAAACAAATTATGCTAATTAAAAACATTCATTTATGGGTGCTGCTTTGTCTCATAATGGGACTGTGAGGTGCGAGTAAAAGCACCGTCTTAATTGCTCAATGACAGTTCTTATCTGTTGGTTGGATAGTTCACACTGTTAAGGGAAGAAGGGTATAGGAGTGGACTGGTGATAAAGACTGGATGGCTAATGCTTAAAATCAAATATGCGTTAGCCAAAGCAGATAGTCTGCTTAAAAAGGGACATTTGTACCCACCATGCTGGTCTGTTATATATGCATTTTGACAGGATGCGGATGCAACATGACTGGTATATATGCAACTGGAACAAAACACAGAAAAGGGAGTGGAAATATGTTGACACCTAAAAAAAATGTTATATTCTTGATGAATTTTTCAAAAACCAACAAGTGCTGATGCAATGTACTGTGTGTCTCTTTTAGTGTTGGTTAAACTGTATGGACTACAGGGTGCACATGTACTCCCTCTTATGCTAAAATTGTGCAAATACAAATTGTCAGTGCTCATATGTGCTATATCTTTTTGTGGCTAACAATATGTGTTAATGTTATTGTTGCATTTATTCAAGGGAATCATTATATATGCACTGCCTGAATGTAGATGCATATAACATTATATAGCCTATGACAACTGGTGGATTCAGTGTATGACCATGCCTTTCCTGGCATGAAATAAAAAAATGTTCACGAACTACATGGGGTTTGCTAGTTTGATCTTTTGCACAAATACAATATGTAGAGCTTAATGTAACATAATTTTCCTGATATATGTTACATTTATACCTTTATGTATAGGCACAAAATGCCTTCAATTTCTTTAAGATTATTTGCCCTGTGATGGTAACACGTTTATCTTAATGCAAGACACAGCATTGGCACCTCATCCTGTAATATCTTTTACTTATTTTCATTAATAAAGAATAATCTGGTATAACTATAAAAATTGTAGGAGCTTTGGTAGGTGCCAGGGACACTTAACTAGTAACTAGTTGTAATTTATTAGTAATTTTTAAACAGTTGTGTGGCAACATCGACTATCTGAACATCGACTAACACCTATCTCTGTTATTATGTAAATGTTCATTAGGTAATGCAATCTTTGTTTGGAATCCTTTTTTTCTATTTGATCATTGGCCCCTTCACAAGCAGGAGAAATTAAAATTGGAATACATATTTTCATTGAAATGTGAAAGAACAGTCGGCAATTGTGTCAGCAGACTCTACTTTTCGATATTTAATTACGGATTTAGTCTTTAAATAACGAAATAATTCCATTTATTCTTCAAATTCCCATAAAAAAGACGAGCTGAACCATAGACCCCATGAACTGTTTTCATCAGTCATATGACGTACCACCAGAGCCACTCTCTGATTGGCTAAGCGTGTCCCATGCGTGTTGTGGTAAACAAAATCCGAGGTGCGTGTGTATGCGTAGAAGTGGTAATGGAGGATAGTGTTCTGAACAGAGGAGGCTTAGTTAGCAAGCTACCTTGTTTCTGTCCTGCTTGGAAATACACATTTTGGTAAAGAACAGACCTATATGTGGCAGTGGAACTACATCTGAGTCAACTAATAGCGGGTGGTAAGTAGTTGCATGTAGAGTTATGTCCGTCCTAGAACGTCAGCTTCTTAACTCACAGTGCTAATCTGGTGGAAAGGCTAGCTCCACAGCTAATGGCGATGCTAGCCGTTCGGTGCAGTCTATTTCCTGGTAAAGGTCTAAATAGCTCCATAAATGACAGCATTAGGGCTCGCGTTGGCTGTTGAGCTCCAATATTGGTATGAAGACGTTTTTGGACTTTGGTGTACTTTATTTAGGTTATTTTCATAATAACTTGTTTATCAGTTCTTATAAGAGCTTCAAGGCTTATTGTGAAAGTTTGCATACACTGCAAACGAGTTGTATACGCTGTAACGCAGTTACTGTAGTTTTCTTACTCAGCGTTTAGTCTTGTACCATCACAGTGCTAACGTGAAAAAGCTAACTGTATCAGATTATTACGGTGCGTTTTTGTCAGCACGAATATGGGATGGCAATTAGTTCCCATGAGAATGTGTCAGTTTACGCTGTCGTGTAAGAGAGCTGAATCAAAATGGGGATTAACACTTGTATTAACGTATATGCTACCAGCTAGCTAATGCTAAGCTATGTGTCAACGCTTAGTCCACAGACATTTTCTCATGCTCCTTTAGCACGTTAGCAAATGAGCTAACATAGGCTAACGGAGCCTTTAGAGTGGCCGAGTTAAAGAGACGCTTAAAGAGACGCGGGTTCAACCAATCAGAAGGAATTTAAGCCCCGCTGCCTCTTTACCCGCCATAGTCGTAGCCCTGTACAACCCGCTATATACAACAGTGACCAATTAATACAGTGTTCAAATGTGATAATGCTCTCGTTACGTTTTAATTTATTTGAGATAAAACTCCACCAATCAAATTATTCCCCCATCCCCCCATGATTAAATTAATAGTAAATTGAATTCTTTAATTAATGAAAGAGACATCAAAGGAAACATGTTATTTATTTCTTTATATATAGGGTGGTATTTGAAGCTATGATTCTTTGGGTATACAGAGTTTTACAATGTATTGAGGGTTCAACATGAACACTCACTTGTAACAGATGCAGAAGGAGATATCCAGTAAGTTAAATGAATACATCAGAATCAGAAATACTTTATTAATCCCAGAGGGAAATTCGGTGTTACTGTTGGTCGTACATAGTACAGCAGTTGTGAGTAAGAAGGAGTTGGATAATAAAATAAGTGATAAGATAAAAAATAAGATAATTAAAATGTAAATATAAATAAGCGGTAAGTACCAGGAGTAAGCAATAAATAATACGTACTAAACAAGGTAAACATGATAGAAGAAACTATTTACATTATGGGTAAGGCAAGAACAGTGTAGAACAGGTATTGCACTTGTGATCTGTGTTAAACCAATACTGCACTTAATGACCAGTAATAAACGAATGTTGCACATAATGTACAAACTGATATTGCACTTAGTGATTATGTTGAACAAGTATTGCACTTTAACAAATATTGCACTGAACAGGTAATGCACATTAAACCGATATATCCAAACAGCTATTGCTAGTGTATTAACATATATTGTGAAGTGTAACAGATATTTCAAGTGTATTGACAGACTAGACAATTTCCACGGAAATCGTGAGAGGGGCTCGGGACGCATGCCGGCTGGCATACATACTCTTCTTGATATACTTTCTAATGTGTCCGTGCGCCATTTCAAATAAAGATCCCCTCTGTGAGTTGATTTTAATGGTGAAACATTGATTAACAGAAATACACACACACACACACACACACAAAGAGTCATGCACACTACACATGCTTAAATGTGGGGGGTGTTTTGTGTGAACTGAGGTCCCTTGTACACAATCATAAACGCACACACACTTACACATAGGCGCACGTTGCTTTTCTTTTCAAAGACAACAAGCCCTCTGTGAGTGGCCTTCAATGATAAAACTTTGTTTAACGAAAAACAAACACACCTTCACACACACACACACACACACACACTCACCCAAACACACACACACACACACACTCACCCAAACACACACACACACACACACACACACACACAAACACACACACACACAGAGACATGAGCATTACGCGCTTAAATGTGAGGGTGTTTTGTGTGAACTGAGGTACTTTAAACATCATCAATACAGTCACACACACATACACGTTTGCGTGCTTTACATGCCCCTTCAAGTACAAGAAAACCTCTGTGTTTAAGCTTTCATTGATAATATATTGTTTGATATGAGTTATTTCATTCAAAAGGAATCCTCACTCTCTCCGTGTGTGTACTTGTTTTGATAATATAGCCAGGATCTCCCAGAATGCCCCAGAATGTCCTTATGAGTCATCATTCATGAAGAGCTGCATGGTTTCCATCTTCCGTCAGTCCTGCTGTGACTGACTGATGATGTCACGCACTCTGAGAGCTGAGTTTAAGTGAAAAAACTCAAAACTTTGTGTTGCTTTACCTTTGTTTTCTCAAGAACTGTTGAAGATAGCAGAATGCCCCTAGAAATTTAAGCTGTGGACAGATGTGTCAAGATTTTGAAGCAAGAATGATGTCTCTAGCTGAAAGTATGGCGAGGCAGGAGCAGTGGGAAATAGTGTGTTTTTTGGTGTTCTCGGGAAGCCTCCCTATTCATTGTCTATAGGACTTTTTCGTCGGTTTTTCAGGTTTTTTTTTCGGCCAAAAAACACCGAAATTCTTAGAAAAGTCATAGCACGCCATTCTGGACCGAGCCGCACGTTTTGATATATAATTTGTTGGGGTTTTCTTAAAGCTCTGGGAGGAGAAGCGGTCCAAAGTTTTGTCCTTATGAGTCATCTTTCATGTAGAGCTGCGTGGTTTCCATGACGATTTAACTGAGAGCAGCTGTGGAGATCAAGGGACACCTCTTTGTGACAGCTGTTCTCTGCTGTTTTTTGGGATGAGGCATGTGTCCGAACAAATGCTCGCTGTGGCCAAACCGTTATAGCTATCAGAAAAACGAGCGCACCGTGAAAATCCAGACGGGCGGAGGAATCCGTCAATGTGCAGTTTATATTTGTAGGATCAAGAATTTGCCCTCACGGCCGAGTTGAAAATGAGTGACCCTTTTCTGAAAAACCCGAGAGATTCATAATGAAAGTAAGTACAGAGAGGTGGTCAGGTTTGGCTGACAGTTGGCCCTTTCCTGACTAAGAGCTCCATCCTTTGACTTCAAAGGCTGCTTTGACAGAAGCGCAACGGAAATACCTACGTTTTGATGTAATTTTTATGACCGTGGAGTGAAATTTGTGGTCCCACGAGACATTTGTTTGGGAAATTCCTTGTGTGTCATGAGCTGCAGCTCCCACTCTAACTGATGATGTCACGCACTGTGAGAGCTGAGTTTTAGTGAAAAAACTCAAAACTTTGTGTTGCTTTACCTTTGTTTTCTCAAAAACTATTAAAGACAGCAGAATGCCCCTTGAAACTTAAGCCGTGGAAAGATGTGTCAACGTTTTGAAGCAAGAATGACGTCTCTAGCTGAAAGTATGGCGAGGCAGGAGCAGTGGGAAATAGTGTGTTTTTTTGGTGTTCTCGGGGAGCCTTCCCATTCATTCTTAATGGGACTGTTTCGTCGGTTTTTCGGGTTTTTTTCGGCCAAAAATTGCCGAAATTCTTAGAAAAGTCATAGCACACCATTCTGGACCGAGCCGCACGTTTTGATATATAATTTGTTGGGGTTTTCTCAAAGCTCTGGGAGGAGAAGCGGTCCAAAATTTTGTCCGGAAGATGAAAAAGAAAAAGAAAAAGAAAAAAGATGCGAACGGAAGAACAATAGTGGCTCGTGGCTTCGCCACGAGCCACTCTCCCCCATAGCTTTGCTATGGGGGAGAGTGGCTCATGCGAAGCCCGAGCCCCTAATTAGCAACGTGTAATTCAGTGTTTGATTTAAAGGGACACGTTATGAAGCCTGATGGCCACATGCAGGAATGATCTCCTGTCTTTCAGTGGTGCTTCGTAGGGGGATCAGTTTTGCACTGAAAGCACTCCTGTGACCGACCAGTACACTGTGGAGTGGATGTCAGACATTGTCTAGGATGCTACGCAGCTTTGACAGCATCCTCCTCTCTGACACCTCAGTCAGAGATTCGAGCTCCACTCCGATAGTGTCACTGGTCTTGCGGATGAGTTTGTTGAGTCTGTTAGCGTCAGACACCCTCAGCCTGCTGCCCCAGCACAGACTCATTAAACATCCTCTGCATCGTCCTGCAGATGTTGAAGGACCTCAGCCTCCTCAGGAAATAGAGACGGCTCAGACCCTTCTTGTAGACGGCGTCAGAGTTTTTACTGCAGTCCAGTTTATTGTCCATGCCCACCCCCAAGTACTTGTAATTGTCCACTCTGTCCACATCGACCCCCTGAATGGAGTAAGGGGTCAGTGATGTCTTTTTCATCCTAAAATCCACCACCAGTTCCTTGGTCTTAGCCTCTTTGAGCAGGAGGTGATTCTGCTTGCACCACGCAAAAAAGTCACCCACCACAGCCTCCAATGCATCCAACCACCGCTGAGTTGTCAGAAACAAACAGGAGCAGCGGTAACAGGCAGCCTGCAACATCGGCGCAAGTGCACTACTCATTTGCAAAATGATTACACAAGAAGTAGTATGTCACTCAGTGCAAATGCAGTATTGTGAAAAAAATAAATAAACTGTAAACAGCTGTCAGATTAGAAACATCCTAACAATGTCCCTGTGCATGCTGAGACCCTATCTTAAACTTTAAGTAAAGTGACTGCTCTCTTTAAATGGAGTAGGTCAATATACTATCCCAGCAGTGGCTTCTTTACTAAGCATGCTTGCTTACTATCCTTTCAGCTGTGTAACTTACAACCTAAAGTCAAAGACATCTGGCAATGGAATGATTTCTTTCCTTTAGTTTGTAAACGGTGCCATACAAGACAGGCGTAGTATCTACAATTTCATTTAATATTGCATGCACTCCTGACCCTAAAGACTTCATATCTGGACACTCCCATTAGTAGGGCTTGATAGTCAACACAAGTTGGAAGCGTTTCAGGTGTCTTTGCGACTGTTACGGAGGTGACATAAGTGCTGCATAAAATCTTGTATTTCATGATGTTATATCTGACACATTTTGATGATGATTCTCCCATTTTTCACTTTTTAGAAACTGCTGTTGAGTTTTGAGATGGCATCAGATGCAAGTTCCCAGAACCATGGTTCCAAAGGGATCATGACATTTTATCCCACTGCTGAGGAATTCAAGAACTTCACCCGCTACATTGCATATATAGAGTCCCAGGGTGCACATAAAGCAGGCCTTGCTAAAGTAAGTGTCGAGTGCATGTATACAATGATAATTGAATTCTAGTTTTGGTTTGAATAAATCATGTTAAAGCATAATGTTGTGAACAGTTGTTTCAGAATAGAAATAATAACTCAAGCCTGGCTCACGCTACAGGATTTAAAAAATCTTAAAAAATTCTAAAATCGGGTTGTATCACACACATTATTTGCAGTGAGGAAAAGAAAAAGAAGACTAAACATATCTGTTTAAAGAGGGGGTCAGGGAGACGCAGACAACATTTTGTCTCTATTAACTTCTGATCATTTCCAGTCCTTCGTAAGCAGCTCTCTCTGATTGGTTATTGTCATCCTCAACAAAAATAAATGGTGTAATCAGTCTGATAGATATCAAACATGTTTGAAAATTATGGGGGCAGCTCCAACGAGTCCGCTAGCCGATCATGGGGCTTAGATTGATCCATCATCTGTTTAAACTTGAAGATAATTTGGGCAGAACATCTGGGCCGACCTTGGTCCTTTTCCAGATTTTGCCACCAATTGTTGGGAGGGCCGAATCAGGGTCAAATCAGCCCAATAATCCTGTGGTGTGAACCAGGCTGAACTGACTAGCTGGCAGCTGAATTTACAAATGACTAGTAATCATATTTATGTACATCCAAATCGCCAGCCTTATGCTGTGTCAAAGTCATAGTGCAGAAACCAACCACAAACTGGAGCTACTGCTATAATGCTTAAGGATGATATGATAATGCTACAATAACATAATGATGTAAGCAAACACAGATGGCGCCAGGAATTGCACTATGTGAAGTGGTTTTTGATCTTGTAAATAGAGATGAAATTGCACGTTGGCTGTGTTTGGTTAATCAGAGCTATGCGTCACCAGCACAGCCATATGTGTGTTTTTTTCTTAAATTATTTCTTTATTTTTTATTTTTTACCAGCACAGAGGATCAAAGGCTGTTGTTGGTAGCACTGCTGCACTCAGCTACAGATGCTGTGACTCTGCGTTACATACAGTGTGTTTAATTGTGACTGTTTTCTGAGTTTGCTCACCTTGAAACCAGTCCGTTAGTTTAAAATTTCTCTTTAAACACCTTGGGAATTTGTCATCTCATAACATCCATTGTCAAAAAATGTACAGACTTAACCATGCTCCAGCTGAATTTTGAACAACAGTATTAAAAGAAAAGTTACTGTGACTTTTTTCCTCCTCCTAGATTGTACCGCCAAAGGAATGGAAGCCTAGGAGCTCTTATGACGATATTGATGATTTGGTGATACCTGCACCCATTCAGCAGGTAGTGACAGGCCAGTCGGGCCTTTTTCAGCAATACAACATTCAGAAGAAGGCCATGACTGTCAGGGAGTTCAGAAAAATTGCCAACAGTGACAAGTATGTACTTTTTAAGTTATGTATTTTTTTTAAATGTGTGAAGTGACAAACGGTTTGTTGCAATTAACAAGTTTGATTTCCCTTTGAAGGTTCTGTAGTCCACATTATGATGACTTTGAGGAGCTGGAAAGGAAATACTGGAAGAACGTGACCTTTAATCCACCCATATATGGAGCAGATGTTAATGGCAGTCTTTATGACCCTGTGAGTTGATACTTTGTTTATGACAGTAGATGAGACTTTTTGATACTCATTACTGTTATTGGTCAGAGAGTGGCCAAAATGAGTGGATACAATATATGAAAACAACATGACCCATCCAATCTTTTGGCCCCAGCTACATTGCTTAACATGCATGTTAAGAGGCATGGTCGTTACAGAAGGGTCAGTGTTCTGCAGTATGTCATGTACACAGTGGAGAGAGTGAGACCGCTCAGCAGCGTTGTTGTGATGTTAGCTGTGTGGAGTTACTTTAAGCTAGAAAAAAGTAAAACACAAAACAGCTGAGTGCAACTCAAGCAATGTGAGTGTCTCTGGGATGACAGCATCTTTGGAAACTACAACAGTTCAGTCATACAGCTCACGATTTAAATGGTTAATTGCAGCAAATACATTTGCATGTTTGGCACCAGGCTCCGACCTCATCACTCCTTGCAGAAAGGTTTACATGGCAACATTGAGGAGTGATGTATAAAACTTAAAGAATATAGCTCCCCTCAGAGCCTGCAGGTGAATGCTGGGGGGAAATGTTTTTTGATGAGGAAATAGCTACAGCTTGTTGAAAACATGGGCTTCATGTTGGGTTGAACACCTTAATTTGAATAGTTTAATGTCATGTAAATATTGTTAACACCACTCTGACTGCAACTCAACGAGAACATGTGCAAACACTTACTCACAGAGTTTAATTATATTATAAGCGTCACTTCAGATACAAGTAACCCTGAACAGTGCCCATTGTTTTCTTAAATCTATCAACATACTAGATGGACCATTGAAAAGATGAACTTCTGCATACCTACTGAATATGTTTTTTGTGCTGTGTTCCTACAGGGAGTCAAAGAGTGGAATATTTGCCACCTGGACACCATTCTGGATACTGTTGAAAGTGAAAGTGGCATCACGATCGAGGGTGTTAATACACCTTACCTGTACTTTGGCATGTGGAAGACCACCTTCGCATGGCACACTGAGGACATGGACCTCTACAGCATCAACTACTTGCACTTTGGAGAGCCCAAATCATGGTGAAGACACAAACTGTTTCTCGAGTTATCAGATGTGGAAACCTATGATTCACACATGATTTTTGTGTAATGAGTAGATCATCTGACAACAAACTGTGGATCAAATCAAAACAAGTAAAGGTTTTTTTTTCATATTTGCAGGTACTGTGTTCCTCCAGAGCATGGGAAAAGATTTGAACGATTGGCTCAAGGTCAGACAACACTGAAATGGTTTCTGTAAGTGTTTGAAGTACATTAACGTTGACTATCACAAATATTAACACACAATTCCTTTCTCTTTAGGGTTTTTCCCTGGCAGTTCCCAAAATTGTGAGGCCTTCTTGAGGCACAAGATGACTCTCATTTCTCCTTCTATACTGAAGAAGTACAGCATTCCATTTGATAAGGTAGGCACAGAGCATCTTTGTTTCATCCAGTTGATACTTCATTCATACACAAAATTAAAGCCCAATGTACATATACAGTGACTAATACTTGTAGTACCTTTTTCCTTAGATTACTCAGGAGGCCGGTGAGTTCATGGTAACCTTCCCATATGCATATCATGCTGGTTTCAACCATGGTTTCAACTGTGCAGAGTCCACCAACTTTGCCACGGAAAGATGGATCGAGTATGGCAAGCAAGCAGTTTTGGTGAGGAACAGTGACAACACAGACGGCAACACAACCTGATTCATATCTGGTCAATGTAGTAAGAATGTAAACACATATTTACATGTCATGGTTTGAAACATGTTTTTCTGTGACTGTGTTTTCTGCAGTGTTCATGCCGTAAAGACATGGTGAAGATTTCAATGGATGTATTTGTGAAGAAATTCCAGCCAGATCGCTACGAACAATGGCTGGCAGGGCGAGATGTGACATCCATTGATCATTCAAGGCCTACTCCAGAGGCTAAGGAGTTCCTGGGAGAGTCATTCAACGACATCTCCAGCAGCACCAACAGTAACTCCGTAGAAAGCTGTGTGGAGGACGGAGAGAGGAAATGGTGGGTCTTTGTTTTTATAACACAAATAGTGATCTTACACCTTATGGATTTATTTGACAAGACTTCAATAAACAAAAAAAATTAGGAACAAAAAAGACCATACGAAATCTCCTGCCAATAATTTTTTGAAGAAGGAAGGGATGAGGTAGAAGGCTTGAGTCATGTTGAAGTAACCACAATGAACCTTGAGTTTAAAGTTACATTAAGTCTGGTTGTGATCAGTTTGGTGGCTCCATCAGTACAAAGATCCTGATATTGGGGTTGTCACTTTTTCAAAAAATCAAGTTTAAGCGTATATAAAATGACCCGTTATTTCTTCAAATATATTCGACCCCCCCCCCCCCCTCTGCTCACTGCTCCTCTTAACAGCCTATTGAACAGAGAAAGCTCCGACAGCTTTGAATAAGACAGTAGCGTAAAACATATAACTGATACTCAAACTGAACAGCCAGTTAATTTCTCTTATTATTTGACAGAAACACAAGTCCATCAACTTGGTCAGGGTCAAGTGTGACTCTCTTTTTGTTTACAATATTACCAGCACAGTTTGGATGTGAAGTAGTTGGTTGTCTGTAGACAGACAGAGGAGTTTCCTTCACGTAGGCTGACATCTCCAGGATGCAGCTGACATTCGAACGGATTATTACAGTTCTAACATGAACTTTTCACCTCATGTTCGAACAAATGTTCGAAACATGAATAAAAAGTGACAGCCCTAATAGATATTTAACTTAAGGAAGCTACTCAGACAATTTTGAGGAGGGTTTGTTCAGGGATGTTAGGTAGCCATAGAGACAGTTGAATGAACAATGTTTTCATCACTTGTCACATGAATGTTTTGATTTAATGTGTCTAGGTATAAAAAACATCACACTTCATGTGAAACAAATCCGGAAATCTGGTTTTCCAGCTTAGGTGAGATGGCCTACGGATCACAGATATACATACATCTCAAAATGATTTTATGAATGGATGGGGGTGAAAAGCTATTGAATGAAATATAGAGGATTTCTGGATATGCAGAGACAAAAATATGGTGATACTTTTCATTGCCAAGTATTCCAACCAGTGTATTATGAGCCAGAGCTAAGCCTGTTTTTTTCAGATAGCCTTTATTCTTCTTAGTCAAACCAATGATACAGCCCAAACATGTAGCCCGATGAGCACATCTTCTAAACCTGTGAGTAGAAATGACCTCATGCCCTGTGACTGGTTCGCAAAAAGTAAGTATCCTTAGTATTTGGTATATTTTGTTTATATTGCGATATTTTTATTGTTACTATTACTTGGAAGCAGGTTAATTACAATTACTTGTATAAAGTGAAGGGGTGGGACTAGATAGGTCTTCACTCTCTTTCGCTCCTTTTTTGAACATGAACAATACATCATTCTCACGACCATGTCAGCCACCAACAAAGTGTTTAAAGCATAAACCAAGCTTTTGTGTTAACCTGCAATCACTCGCTTGTATCAAAATTGAGACGTCCAGAAATATTTCCTACCAAGAGAAAAAAACTTGTCATGACAACAGCTTTGTGAAACCTAACACGAATGATAAAGGGTTCTGTTTGTCAAACTTTCAGTGCTACACAGAGGATAGAGACCAAAAGACACAGGGTGTGTTTGGACGTGCCAGATGAGGTCGTTCCCAAGGATGAAGATGAAGAGGATGTGGAGCAGTATGGGAAGCGGCCCAGGCTTAGCCTCATTCCTCCTCGCACTGTTTCACAGGATGGCAAAAGACATAAAGGTATCACAATCATTATGCTACTTTACTTATCTCCAGTAGAGAGCTGAACTTTTGATGTGTCTTGTGATGTTTCATCGTAAAACAAAAGCACTTTTTCAAACCTAAAGCAAGACCTCCTCTTTATTTTACAGGTCCACCTAAGCTTGTCGTCACACCAACCAAGCTCACTCTATTGGATCCTTTCCACAGGGGCATGAGTCAGAGCAATGGTGATGTAGGCCGCCCCCCTCATTATGCCAAGACTCGTGCTCCTGCAATCTCCTCTCTGTCCCAGCCCAGAAATGGGCATCTATCAGTTTCAGTTGCACCTGCATGGTCTGAATCCTCATCCGCACCGGCTCGCAAAATGGGAGTGGCCAGCCTACTGTTCCACAGGACTCTGAGTCCAAAAGACACTCTTCAAGTTCACAGCTACACTCTAGAGAAGCAGCAGCAGCCTCACACACAGCTACAGGTGCACAGCTACGCCCGAGAGCATCAACCACGTCATCTCCAGCATAAAACCTGCACACCATCACACACACAGGTTCAGCCCACATTTCAGGTTCCAAGCTGTGAAGTGACAAATCCTCAGCCAGAAACCAAGAACGTCATTTCCAAAGGAGCACTGAATGGATCAGTAACACAGAGGCTTGCAGCACAGGACCAAAAGGAAGAAAAACCTAAAATGTCACCTGCACCTGCACCTGCACCTGCACCTGCTGTGGCAAAACCTGTGGAGAAGAAACCTGAAGTTGAGCCCAACAGACAAACATCTTCCTCTGAGACTGAGACACAACAGGGAGAGATGAGCAAAGCAGAGACAGAGACCCCCAAGAACAACAAAAGAAAGGTCTGTTATTATTTACTTTGCTAAACTGTAGCATCAAATAGTAGATTGAAGTACTTAAAACATGTCATTAAGTCCTAATTATGGCTTTCTTTACACTGCAACACCTGCATGTTAGGGCATACTTTCCTCTCTTTGCTGTAATCATTTTTTAACAGTTTGTCTTGAATGTAGTCATGAGCCCCTTAACTCATTGGCAGCCAGGCGTTTTAGAGCATTTTGACCCACAGAATCTTTTTTTCTATGATTATGTAATACACAGAAGCTAACAAAACAAAGAGTAGACTCTCCTCTGTCATCAGGAATCAGGGATTTAGCAGAAGAACATAGGCTGGTTTCAGCAAAAACAAACAAACAAAAAAAAACCTGAGAAAAGAGCTTTTTTTTGGATAGCACTCGTCTCTGAAGCTCCGTCCTTTGATCCCCTCCACCATCTCTTTCGTCTTTTCGCATGATTGTGACACTCTCTCTCTCTTTCTCTGAACTATCTTGACACATACTCTGTTAAAGTGTGAACTGCCTGAACTTTTCCGACTTGCAACGTCTCGCCATCGTCTCTTTTCCATCTCGAATCTTCTCCTCATATTTATGCTGATCTCTCATCCAAAGAGAGAACTGCTGCCACCTACAGCAGTTAAGAAGCCTGATATTGATGGGCAAAGTCCAGCAGACCATCCCCCAGCTTGCCCTTTTGAAAAACAAAATGTGCATCTCTAAACATCAATGGCAGCCAATGAGTTAACAAACATGAACTTGGATTCATACTAATATGGCCTTGCATTTTGTAACTTTTGTGCATGAAATCAGACTTATTGGTATCTCTGTACTGGTGCGTTTTCCTTGCATGGTGTTGGCATACTAATCCCTCTGAGCTCTCTGTTCTAAATTTTCACACTAAAATTCACTGGCAGAAAACATGAGACACTTTTCCAAAGTCTGCCATGACTATCAAGTCTTATTGATACTGTCCAAACTACAGAGTTACCAATGCCCGCTTGTGGATAGTGGCATTGTCATCGTGAAAGACACCATTCCTGTCAGGCAACCAATTCGTGATGAGATGAAGGTGATCGCTCTCAGTCATCACGTAAGTGGATACTAACTGTGGCCATGTTGTCAAAAGGATAAGTGGAGCCAAGTTTAAATGAAGATGTGTGCAAACCAGTACAAAGCCACCAATATGGCTGAAAATTTACAACAAGTGATGTTTTCTTCATTGGCACAGGGACCGTGTACATCATTTCCTGTTTTAAAGTTTTGACTTGCTTTTCTCTCGTTTCTCCAGCAGGTGTCAGAAGAACAATCCTACTGTAAGTCAGTAATGAAGAAGCAACAGCAGCAGGCGCAGCTTCCGAAGCTGCCCCGTCCTCACCCTCTGATCACAGACCCACACACTGTTGATGGTGCGCACCTTTCAGATCATCTTCTAAATGGAAGAATAAAAATATCACCATCTGTTTTTACAACCTCTCCTCACACACAAACCTGCTATTTATCCTGTCTTTAGATTGGTGTGGAGATGTGAATGTGGAGCGAGAGGAGAAAGAGGAGTGGGCAAAGCCGCTCGCTCAGCTGTGGCAGTGTCGACCGTACAACCCTGAGGCAGAGAGAGAGTACAACAGGAAGATGGGCCAGCAGGCTCCGTACTGCTCCATCTGCCTGCTCTTCCACACCTACCACCAGGTGACAACTGAGCCCATTAAATGCTTTTATAGAGTTTTTTTTTTTCCCCCATAATCTTGTATGAGTTGGTACTATGGGCTTGAACAAAACGGTGTAGACACATTTGATCAAAACAATAATGGTGAAGTAACGGTTGAACTACTGGAAAAGAGATCTCACCAAATTTTAAGATTCTTTAAAAATATGATTCCATTGATGAAAAATCCCTGATTTCTTTCCACTAAATGCTCAGAAACATTATTTTGAAATTCCCATATGCAGTCTCTCTCATAATTTACAACCTTTTCCTACTTTTACTCACTTCACTTTACATCGCAAACTATTAGGTAAAAACAAATGGTTTATATGTCACATATAATATGTGCCATCAATCAGTACAATCTTTCAATATTTGATGTTGTCTTTGCATGAGGGACGTCCACAATCCTGAGCCCAATCTGGATCAGAGCCATCCTCGGCTTTTTTACAACTGATAGGGGATCAAAAATTCTGAGCCGATTATCTCATTGTGATCATTTACTTCAGCTGTTGTAAACGGAGCACAACCTGAGGCAGACTGCCAATGTGCCACTAACTCAGCATTATCAACTTCATGGCTAAAATGTCAGCAGTGTGGAGATATAAAAATATTAAATAAATATAAGCAGTTTGATTCAACATTTCAAAATCAGATATGCAGTTGAGTAGAATATGACGTGTTTACTAAAGCAGCAGAGGAAAAGGCTGCCGTGCCAAAGCAACAAACTGTGGAGGAAAGAAAAGTGTAATTTGAAGGCAGAGTGCCTAAAGGTTACAGAGAGTGCAGTTGAATTCATAGCTTTGGTGAACCAGCTCATCCCAGAAGTAGGGGATGTTTGTATTTGCTGGTGTTTTGTGGAGCTTTTGAACCCACAGTGTGTCCTGCCTATTTTTTTTGATTGAATATGAAAGTTACACAAAGCTAGTACACCATGCTGTGTAGAATTTTGTTTGAGAGCATGAGTTCTCCATCAAAGTTGATTATTATTATTTATAATTATTATATCATTATTATTTATATTTATTATATCATATCCTTAGTATTTGATATATTTTGTTTTTAATATGATTAATTTATTGTTATTACTTGGAAGTATGTTAATTACAATTACTTGTATAAAGTTAAGGGGTGGGACTAGAAAGATTTTCACTTTCTCTCACTCCTTTTTTGAACATGAAAATTACAATTTTATTTGGCCTTGGTTGTTATTGTTTTTTCTGTTGATTTTTGTTTGTGTATTTATTTTGTTCTATGTGAACAAGATGTTGTTCGTGTTCAAAATGGATAGAAGGAAAAGCTAACTAAACTAAGTTAAATGAAATGAGCTAGAAAAAAATATTTATTTCTCTAAATTCATCAAAAAAATCTGTTCTAGTATTTCCAGTACTCATCTACAAAGCAGAGTAAATGAAACCTCACTCTTCATTTCATTTACAGACTTTTAAGTTTGATCAGATTACTGTGGTATAACTGCTGCATGTGGGTTGGAATGAACATAATCACAAACAACTTAGCTCGTGTTTTACCCTTTAGCCTGTGCTCTGTCACTCTCCTGTTTAGCTTTCTTCTTTCTTTTTTCTGTCAGACAGTTCAGGTGTGTACCTTCACTACAAAATTAATCAAAAAACTGTTTTCAGCAGAGAAAAACAAAGATCTCTCATCACTGTTAAACTTTGTCAGCTGGCATGGTGTTGTCATAGAGACTTTGAAGTGCCTTAAATCAATCAGTCCTGTCCAACCCATTCAGGAAGCTGAGATCTAGCATTTAGAAATAACCTATATTGGCACTGATAATTTCATTTTAAGTTGTGGATCACAATCAGGTGTATATCTAGAAGGGAGACTTTTTCAAGATCACTTAGAAAGTCCTCAGTGTTTTTTTATTTTCTGGCCAGTTCAGACTGCCAACTGAATCCATGCAGTAACATGCCCTCTGACATTTGTCTTCCCCTGCAGTCTGAGTCCAGCACTGAGATCTCGTGTGTGACGCTGGTGAACCATCCAGGAGGCCGCCAGTGGTCCAAGCCACTTATCCCCGAAATGTGTTTCAACACCCAAACCAGCAAGTCAAGCGACTCCGGGGAGGGACAGCTGTCCAACCCTCATGTGGCTGAGGATGGGACCAGCCAATTGGTCAGCTGTGCTCAGTGCTGCGTCCGTGTCCACACCAGTAAGCCCTCTTATTGAGTAAAGAAGTGGTGTTTACAGAATCATGTGTAGAAAGAAACTTCATGGTTCGGTGAGCTCTGTTACATTTTTAGTTTTTACACTGCAAAAACTGACATCTAAGCAAGTGTGTTTTTGTCTTATTTAGAGTAAGAATTGCCTTATTATACATGACATGAGCCACATTCAACAGACAAGTCCAGGAATGTGTCTTATTTCAAGATATTAAAAGACAAAATAAGGTCTGAGTTACCTGCTACAAGTAAAAAAATATGCCAGTGGGGTAAGAAAAATTTACTGGTAAAGTTTAGAATAATGTCTAAATACAAGAAACTTTCTCTTACTCCACTGGCAGTTTTTTTTTACTTGTTACAAACAATTCAGAGCTGATTTTTGTCTTTAAATATCTTTGAATGAGACATGTTTCTGGACTGGTCTGGTGAATGAGGCTCATATTAAGTCTAAAAAGACATTTTGACTGAAAATAAGACAGAAGCACTTCCTAAGATTTGAGTTTTTTGCAGTGTAGTTAAAAATATTTTGAAACTTTGAAAAGCCAAACAGTTAAACTTTCTGCACCCTGCTCTCATTTCACTTCCTCTTTTTATTCAAAGTAGTCATGAAAGTGGTTACCAAGTATACCGTTCATTTCTTCTGATCCAAGTGTACTTTTCATGTTCTGATGTGAAAGAACAAGTGCAGGAAATAAAAAACACGAGCCAGTGGTCATGCATCTTATTTTCTTTTTAAATGTCTTAGTCTCTGAGACAAGCTGTGTCACATTCATCAGAGGGTCAAGTATGTGAGAAGTGAAAGCTCCTTTCTGTACCTCTTCAGGTTGTTATGGTGTATCCGGAGAGGGCGCAGAGCTTGACGACTGGTTGTGTGCTCGCTGCGATGCGGATGCCATCACAGAGGTTAGTTGGTTGGGCTACCAAAAGGAGATGAACACTTTTATGATACAAATTAAATATTTCACCATCAAAATAGAGCAGCACAGTTTTTGTTTTGCGAAGAATCACGTAGCTCTATTTCTTTGTCCCTTTTTTAAAATCTATTAGCGCAATCTAGACAGTTATATAACCCAACAGCACTATAAGGTTTGCCTGTTCTGATCTCATAGTTAAAAAATGACTGACCACTTCATATCGCTCCGCCTTCCACGCACAAACAAACTCGGCCCTGTGTGCTTCTGCTTCCTTTGTTCAGAGACAGTAAGAGTGTTCCCGTCCTTTGTTTATCATGTTTGAAGAATTTGCTTTTCTAAACTTTGTTTGTAAAAAGTATCTCTAAATTTCCGTTGCTTTCAACACTCCTGACTGGACAGAACAATAGAACGATTCTGGGAATGTTGCCCAGATTTTTTTTTTTTGTGCAAATACTTTTTGACCACAGGTGGGCATGCTTCACTTCATAGTTCAGTGTAACTCAGAGACCTCAGTTTAGGTTTTAACATCTCCATGCCTTTTGTTGAAGTTTTTAAGCTTAGGGATCATCGTATTTCCTCGATGTTTACAAAAATGACATATTTATTCTGAGGAATAATCAGTTTATGTCCCATCTTAGTTTTTTCAGAATAGTCTAGTCATTTGCCGTTATTAGAATCTGTAGGAACTTTAGCTTATTACTTTATCGCTACAACTCCAAGCAGGTATTTTCTATCTGCAGTGAGTAAACCAACGAACTGAGTGTAACTTTAAAAATCTGTGGAAAAAAAGGAGTTAGACTATACTGTCATTCATGATTTAACAGAATGTAGATAAATAATACATTGATGTTTGATTTAGTTAACTTCGTAAGAAGGTCACTGCTCAGAGGGAGTGCTTCAGTATGTGTTATCTATATTATGTATACGACACTGTTTGTTTGTAATTCAGGCCTAGTTTTTCTTATTTCCCTTCTCAGCTGAAACGGTTGACTGCGTTTACGCAGGCTGAAACTCAGGAACAGGTTCTGAGAGGGTTCATTGATGTGCTTCAAACAGCTGCCATGTCAGGTGGATTTTGTTATACGGAGCTTTACTGAGTTTTGAAAAACTGTTGGTGTGGTCTAGTTGAGGAGATTTGGTCATCCCCAGGACAGTTTATATGATAGAACAAGTATATAATATAGATAACACACACACAGAAGAACATCCTAAAGATCAGGTTCAGACTGACACTTTTTCTGTCTGTCATGTGTCTGTATTTTAAAGACCAATGTAATGTTGTATGTCTGCTCCCACAGGACTGCTGTCTGTGTTCCCTAAGAGGAGGAGCTCTTCAAAGAGCCAACGATGACAAGTAAGAAATGTTACACAGCAGAGGTGGATCGAGGTTAAGGCATTTACTCCCCCCCACGTTATGAATGTTCCAGTCTTTGTCATATTTACCCTGCCGTGCCAGTTCATCTTTCTTTCAATGACATTTTTTACCCTCCTCTTGATCAGAAGCTGTTTTAGAGAGGGAAAGCTTAATCATGTGAATGGAAATACTCACAAAAAAGTGCCTCATATTTACAAAACACCTCAGGCATGTTGACAGTGATATGTTGGTACACATCAGGTTGTTGTGCCTCCATTTCTCCTCTTTTGACCTCTTGAAATCTGCTTGTGCATTCGATCTGCTGCTGTAATCTATCTGGTGCATCAAGCCCTTTAGGCTAAGTGCACTTTTTAAATGTGGACATGTACACACACATGCTGTGTACACAAAGTTGGTGTGTGTATGTTTGAATCCTCACTGTAACTGCTCAGTGTGAGGCAGACAAAATAAATGTTAGTTGAATTGACAGGAAATGACTGCGTGTCTTGAAAGGCCTTTTATCATTGTTCAGGAAAATTCATCAGATCGCTCAGAGTGTTGCTCCGTTTCATTACATCAAATGGTTTCATATCAAGAGCACGTTTTGGTTTCTGAAGTGTGCTTAAAATACAGTTTGGGTTCAGCATCAATAATAACCTCTGTCAAAAACAGAGAATGTGTTTGTTGATTTAATATAAACCTTTTGTTTACTCTTTTTCAAATAAATGCTTAGCAGCATAGCCACACAGCAGGATAATATGAGGCTGTAATCGGTATAAATGAACTCTGTAAAAACAGGTCAAGTGACGGCTTTTCCAGAAACATTTTGCCATGGACATTGAACTGTTTGGTCTAAATCTACCCCATGTTTGCTTTTCACACAGGTGGGTTCATGTGCTCTGTGCCATCACTGTGCTGGAAGCTCGCTTTGTCAACATTACGGAGCGATGCCCCATCGACCTCTCTGCCATCCCGCTGCCACGCTTCAAACTGGTAAGACTCAGTGCAGAGACAGCACTCCGTTTTTGCTCTAAGTGAGGCTTAATTCACAGACATGAAGAATTCATCGTGTTTCTTTTTGAGAGGGGTGATATAAGATAGTTATCAAAAGCACACAGCCTGTGTACAGCTTGGTATCTGTTCAAACAAAGAGTGTTCTGTTTGCCATGTAGATCACACTGAGTTCTTTTGAGTGATAACGTCTCGGGTAGCGGCGGCTGTATTTGGTAAATTTCAACATCCACACTACACATGCAAAGCCACGCTGAAGGTTATGCAAAACCAACCACAAAAACTGGCTATACTTGTGTTTAGAAGTGCCACTGTACTCACACCATTAGGAAAGCTTGGGGAAGGATAACGCATAGATGGAAGGTGGTTATGGGAAACAGAATCCTAACGGGGTGAGACAAGACCCTCAGCTAACTTTAAATATTAATATGTTGGTGAAAAAAATTGATTAAAAGACTTTTTATTTGAAATGATGTAGCCTATGTATACAGCTAAAATAAATATGAAATAATTTAAATATTATATATTATTATAAACATTATATATATATATATATCAAAAATGAAATGCTGTGGTACCCTGGCAGTCATATCTTATCTGCCTGTTGGGGTCAATTTAGCATGAAACTGAAGGCTTAAATTCACCTTCAAGTCCCAGTCCAACATCATCCAGCTTATTTGTTATTGCTCAGAATCACACTTAACATGTCCATTCACGGTCAAGTAAGACAAGGTATATGAGTCTTCTGCAAGATTATGAATCTAACTTTAGTCAGCTCTCCTTTTTCTACCAGCTCTGCGGTTAGTACACTTTAAATATAAACGAGGCAAATGACACAATTTTTTGCTGTCATCGCCACTGCTCGTGGTTGGTGATTTCTTTGTTGCATCCTGGTCAACTTAAGTTGCACTCACCTGCTCTGCTGCCATTGTGAGGATTGCAGGACATGATCACAGGGATTAAAATTCTCTGTCGCTTTGATGGATTTCCATCAATTTCAGAATTTTTATATTTTAAGTCAGTGTCAATCAGACAAAGAAGTCGAGCAGACTGCTGTTCTTGATGTCGCATGTATCTCAATCCTGTAACACAAGTGTAATTTTGCATCAGTGTCAATGTAGAGCACAGTTGGAGCTTTTATCTGCTACATGAAGTCCACTCTGTGTAGGAGGCTTTCATTGTGGTAGCCAGCCTCACCATGCACTGCCTGTCATGTTTGGACTTGTATTTTGGTCTCTGGTTTGCAATGTATTTACCCGACCAAAGAAAAAATACCAGGGAAAGAACAATACATAACATGACCATGAACGTTTTATCACATGCAGGCAGAGCAGACAGTCGCTGAGCCAGACACACTCAGTTAATAAAAGTCATCAAGACAACAGGCGATACAACACAATACCTATACAGAGCCCCACGCAACATGAAACAGCTTTAAACTCGATCGTTTGACACTGAACTCATTGTCATGTTCGAGAAACCAGTCTGAGATGATTTCAGCTTTATGACATGGCGCGTTATCCTGCTGGAAGTAGCCATAAGAAGATGGGTACACTGTGGTCATAAAGGGATGGACATGGTCAGCAACGATACAACAATATCCCCCACACCGTTACACCACCACGACCAGCAGCCTGAACCGTTGATACAAGGCAGGATGGATTCATGCTTTCATGTTGTTGAGGCCAAATTCTGACCCTACCATCCGAATGTCGCAGCAGAAATCGAGACTTTCAGACCAGGCAACGTTTTCCAATCTTCTATTGTCCATTTCTAGTGAGCCTGTGTGAATTGTAGCCTCAATTTCTTGTTCTTAGCTGACAGGAGTGGCACCCAGTGTGGTCTTTTGCTGCTGTAGCCCATCTGCCTCAAGTTATTTGAGTTACTGTTGCCTTTCTATTAGCTCGAACCAGTCTGGCCATTCTCCTCTATTTTATTCCTAAAATAGAAAAGGCTTCTGTTGTTTTATACATTGACAATTTTCAGTCATTTTTTTTCATTACTCCCTGGGATCCAATGTGAATCTATTCATGTTGTTTGGCCTGACGTTTAGCATGCTAACTGAAGCTTACTTTTTTGCTAACAATATGATGCTAAGGGAAACTAATGAATTTACATCACCTTATAATCCACTGTATAAAAAGCAGCAGCAAAAGGAGCCAAAACGGTTTTGATATGACGTGTGTTCAGTTTATTAACCATTGGCAAGATGTTTGATTCTTGACCAGTCAGAATCAAACATCGTGGACTGCCAGGAGATCAGTAGCAAAGACGGGAAGCAGTGCCAAATAAATGCATGATTGGAGAAAAAGGAATGTATTCTTTGTAATTTTATTTATTTTCTCTCACTTTTGGTATCTTCTGCTCTCCCAAACAGCTAAGAGAGAACAGAAAAACAGTCTGATGGATAAAGGCTGTCAGGTGGTGAAAATATGGGTTGTTGTCATGTGGCAAAAGTACAGTACCTGTTCTGATGAAGTCTGCAGCAAAACTCATAGACAGCTTGGCTCCTGGTAAGAGAAGCTCATGTTATCAAAAGTAAGTGGTAGATAATTACAGTAGATAAGTACCTTATATAACCTTGCTT
Source organism: Labroides dimidiatus (assembly GCA_030710495.1). NCBI lineage: Eukaryota > Metazoa > Chordata > Actinopteri > Labriformes > Labridae > Labroides > Labroides dimidiatus. The sequence goes on along the minus strand of CM061152.1, from coordinate 13,709,350 downwards.
ACAAAAAAAAGAGGGAAGCAGATTTTCCCTTTGAAACCTTTATGACGTGTTGTGCTGGCCCTTTCTCTTTGCTGTTTTATTTATTCTCAAGACAGATCTAATCATGGATGTAAAACAAATTGCTTTGGCTGTTGGCATGATGCCTTTCCACTACTTCACGGCAGAGTTATGTGATACATTTTATTTACACTACTAGGTCTGTTCTTCCCACACTGTTTTTTTTATATATACTCAGAGAGCACCTGGTTTCTACTGAGGATACACATTTCAACATAGTGAAACTTTTGAAGCCTTTTGGCTGTCCCTGCTCAGTTTCACTTCTTGTTTTTGCCCCAAATGTGTGGGAATATAAGCTGCTGTTTAATGTGAACAAAGGAGCTTTGTTATCCTCATAGCAGTATATGAGCAATGATAGGAGTCATAATACATAATAACAAAAGGTAGAACTTGAGATTACTGTAAAAAGCGGACACTGTGTGCTCGTCTTCTCGCCTTGTGTGGGTCTTTGAAATAAAGCAGGACAAAGTTCATTCTAGTTCGCCTACTCTTATTGTTCGATGCCTCAATCTCAAAGGAAAGGTTCATTCAATGGATCAAAAAGTTCTTTGGTCTCAAAACCATTTAAAACCTTTCAAAGTAAGTTCATGGTTCATGTCTGGGTCTGCCTGTACTGTACCGCCGTCGACCATTTTTTCTGTCTCCCTCTCATCCTTCCCACTTGACTCGTTTCCTTTCCCCTCCTTTCCTTCCCCTCTACTTTAACCTGCCACTCATAACTTGCCCTCTTGACCCCTCTCCCCTCCTCGTTTGTGTCTTTGTTGCTCTGGTAGAAGTGTGCGTACTGCAGGAAACGAATGAAGAGAGACGTGAAAGGCTGCTGCGTCCAGTGCTCCCATGGGCGCTGCTCCACCGCCTTCCACCCCACCTGCGCTCAGGCAGCTGGCGTCCTCATGCACCCAGACGACTGGCCGTTCATCGTCTACGTTACCTGCCACAGACACAAAACGCCTGTCATACCTGAGGTAACCTCCTGTCAGGCCAGCAGAGGTCGAACCCTTTCTGCTTACAAGCAGAAATAGTCTGAGAAGTTTTTTTTTTTTTGGTGTTTTTTTTTAGATATCTGTAGTTTTAAAATGTTTACACCAAGTTTATTCAATATATTTTACTACTGTTGAGATCAGTGTAGCATTTAGCTAAGGCAACTTTTTTTTTCGTCTTTAGTTTTAAGAAAGATAGTTGAGTTTAGTGAAACAGGAAGCAAAAGATCAAAAGTGAAACATGCACCACTGTCTCTTAGTCATGGTACTTTTTTTTTTTTTAGACAAAGATGATGTTTCTGATATTATGATCATTGCATTCTAGCCTTTAGCTCCTGTTTTGTCATCCTCAGTGAGCAGTCATTGATGTAGAACGTTTCCTGCACCACCACGGGGATTCCTACATTTGTTATTTTTTTATGCAGCTTTGGTTCTCTAATTAGGGGAAACAGACATCTGTTTGGTCCTGTCCAGAAATATGCAGCAGCGGCTTTCTGTCAGAGGAGTTTGGATATTTCTGCTATGTGATGAGTCTGGGCTTGTTTGTGTCAGCTCTGAGCTGCTACAGCCGGGTACATTTTGTTATGTGGAAAAGAGCAGTGCAAATATTAAAGGCAAAATGTTGTTTCAGTCGTAACCGCAGACTAATCACATTATCTCTTTACACAACCATCAACCACTTTTGTTGTGGCAGTCAGCACTGACAGGTTACAGACTTTGAAGAGTAATGCTTGTTTTCCTCTTTTCCAGCGCAACAAGGCTGCCATGCGAGACCTGACGGAGGGGCAGAGGGTGATCTGCAAACACAAAAATGGCCGTTACTACCAAAGCGAGCTGTTGGAGCTCACCACAGCGATCTTCTACGAGGTCGTGTTCGACGATGGTTCCTACAGTGACAACCTCTTCCCAGAGGACATTGAGGTGATCAGACTTTGTTTAAAAGAGCAGCAAAGTGGTGATGTAGAGGAAAAAATTCAGATGAACTGAGCGAGATCTATGCACCGGATGTTATATCACATGACTTGTTTCCTGTCTAGTTTCCTTAGAAGAAGTATGTGTGTTCTGAGTTCACCTTTCACTTCCTCTCCTTCACAGAACCGTGACTGTGTGCGACTTGGTCCACCAGCTGAGGGGGATCCTGTTCAAGTCCGATGGACAGATGGGTTGACATATGGAGCCAAGTTTGTAGCATCACACTCCATCCCTATGTACCTGGTAAACCTCCTCGTGTCTATCTCTGTCTGTCTGTCTGTCTGTCTTGTCCTGACATGCTCACACAGGCTTTATGTAAACCACATCAGAGAGACTTGCTGTGCTTCCCAACCTCAAAGCATGGGAGGTCTGTAGTTAAAAGCAAAAAAAAAAAAAAAAAAAAAAGCTGGAACATGTTAAAAATAGAAGGGCTTGCTCATCGGTATGTGATCTCTGAAGTCTTTCATGTAGTCGGCCCTAATGAAGCAGTTTCTGCTCTAATTATGTTCTGTGGTTGTTGAGAGAAATGAATATGTAAGAAGCCATCTAATTATTGTTAAACAACAGTTTCATGTGACACATTGCAGACTTGTGTGTAATGAACTAAACAGAGCAGAATTCAAGAACATAAATGGTGAAGTAATGGTTTCACCTGCTCTGTTTGTCACTCAGGTGGAGTTCGAGGATGGATCTCAGAGTTCTGTTAAACGAGAGGACATCTACGCACTCGATGAGGATCTGCCCAAACGAGTCAAGTCCAGAATGGTAATCTTTAATCATTTGTTTAATCCTTGTTAGTGTGAGATCAGAAACGCTTAAAGATGCTGATTATTCTTTCTCTTTCTGTGTCTGGTCTACAGTCGGTGGCGTCAGACATGCGTTTTGAGCTCTTCACACAGGACGAAGTCAAACAGACCTCCAAAAGACAACGAGTCATCAACTCCAGATACAGAGAGGACTACATTGAGCCAATCATCTACAGAGCCATCATGGAGTGAAGTCTCTCTCTCTCTCTCTCTCTCTCTCTCTCTCTCTCTCTCTCTCTCTCTTCACCACAGATGGATGCATCTCCAGCTCTTCGTTTCTTGGTCTGGCTTCTCAGTTTGTGGTTTTTGCTAATAGGAATGACCCGCCCCCTCTTTTTGTTCTTATCCTTTTTCATCCACAGCCTGTCAGGCATCATATTTATAAACTACGGCTGGGACTTCAAAAGATTTTTATGTACACTGAACAATAATCTTCTCCCATAGTGTTTTGTGGTTTATGTTTCCCTCCACCTTTGCATCATTTTCTTTTTCTCAGGAAGAAGCCATCAATTAATTATTAACTGGCAAGTTTATCTTTCTACAGCAGGATGTCTTTTCTTTACCACCACAACACGGCAGCTGTCAAGCTGTCATCTTTACACATCCTCGAACGAGCAGATTTTCTACTTTAGTGATGAGTCTTCTCTAAAGTAATTTATCTTTGTTATGTTTCATAATTTATCATAAATACTCTGCAGTGACGATAATAGTGCTTAGGAATGATGTTTTTTTAGAAAGCATTGTTTGGGTTAGGATTGATTTTTTCATTCATAAAGTTACAGAAAGGCAGGCCTGAAAAGTTTGAGCCAATCAGCTGTTGACCAATTTGACTTGCAATTTGAGTTCTAAAGATCGGTGTTAATGTTACTCCAAAGACATGAAATACTTTCACACTCACACACGTCTTCAAATTGTCCTTTCCACCCTGTGCATCTACTGTGAAGAAAGAAAAAGAGGACATGTTGTGAAGGCCCGAGCCTTACATTTCACGGGGCCTGGCAGCCTTTGCTATTCCTAAAGCTTTGTCATAACTCTTGTAATTAATGTTATTATACTTTATTTATGCGAGTGCATTGAGTTTGGAAACAAAGCTATTTTTGTCATGTCCTTTTCACGGTCTTTAGAAAACCTCAGATGTATTTATATTTATTATATTGAAAGGTTTTCAGACATCCTGTTTAAATTTTTTCAGGCTCACTTTCCTGTTTTTGATTGGAGGGTGTGAATGCCAGTCTGGGTTGAGTCCCTGTCAAAGCAAAAAGCACTTATTGTTCCCTCTTGCTCGGGACATTTAGATATTTTTGTGTGATCCTGATGAAGGTTAGTGCTAGAGCATTGTAACCAGGTTATAGTTTGATCCTGAATAAAAAAAAAGTGATAAAAACTTTCATGTGCAGGTGGTCTTCATTTTTATACCTTTTGTATTGGCTTTGAAAGGTGCTCTATGTTGAAGGGAAATGTACCTGGAGACATGACGTCCAGACACTAATAGACCATTTCCGCCATCCTCTCTTGGTTTTGTAAAAATGTCATAGTTTTAAGTGTGGAATAAGAAAATAACTTCTCACCTTAGTTTTCTATGGCTTCAAAAATCAGACATTCAGGGTTTTTTTATATATATAAGATCCATCAAAGTTTTGGAAATAGCCATAACCTTTGTTTTCTTTTCAAATTCTCCTGTGTTTGAGGCTCTGGTGTCAGATGTCTCAGCCAGAGGGCCTGCAGCTGTGCCAAACACGATGAGTCTTGTGAGATGAAGATCGCTGGAATTTCAGGAGGAGGAATTTCTTTGCTCTTTATATCACAGCTAAAACCCCCGAACTCCATTTTTAAGACAAGTCAGATTTATCACTGATGTACTGAGGTCTAACAGACATATTTAAACTTATTTGAGACAGTAACTTTGTTTTACTCCAGCATGTACTGGCACGTAACTGTAGGGATAAAATGTTCACCGGTTAGAAACAGCACTTCAGATTAGAAGTATATAGAACTGTTTGGCACAGAGTCTGCAGGTCTGCAGGTAAACAGAAGAGAACCAGTTGATAGAAATTTCCAGAATAAAACTTGCTGTCGCTTGAATCATTACACCAGAAAGTCCTGGAGTGGCATTCACTAACACCTTTAAATAAAATTCTCATCACTGACTTTTTAAAGTACAGACCTTGTACAACATTCACATATCTTTGTTAGATAATGGACATGATAATGGTGTTTGTTGACCAGGTTTAACAACTGACTTGGCTTCTTTATAAGGCAATGTCCTTCTCACATTTGTTTGTATTGCTTAGATGGTCATGAGTCCATGAGTTTTGGTGTTCATAATAAATCCTGTGATTTCGATATTTGTTGTGGCACAGCATGTACAGCTAATCACCAAATGGCAGAGAGGGAGCATCGACTTTGGCGTCACGCTGAGACTCCCCGATGGTGACTGGCCGGTGACATCTACAACATCCCCAAACAGGCTTTTCTCTGAATGAAAAGGGAACTCATTAAACTATTGAACAAAGACTTAATAAATAAACCTTTTTTTAACAAAAAAGAAAAAAAAAGACAACACAAATGTCACAGACGAAATCTTTATATAAAGAAGTATTACTTCCTGAGAGATGTAGCTCTATACAATGGTTTTGCCAAAGGATTTTGTTTATTATGGGATGACAGGATTTTTTTTTATGTACAAACTTAGAGAAAAAAAAAGATATCTTGGGACGACTGTGGAGCAGTGGTAGAATTGTTGTCCCTCAATTGGAAGGTCAAAGGTTCAATCCCAGCTCCTGCAGTCACATGTTGAAGTGTCCTTGAGCAAGACGCTGACCCCCAAATTTCTCCCACTGTTGTCAGTGGTGCCATCTGTCAATAAAGACTGTTCTACATGGGAATTCTTTTCTCCCCTGAAACACACAGGGACTTATACAACTATTTCAGTCAAAGCTTATCATTCCACTTTAATGCGGATGACAGATATACCTACCACTGTGACCTGGTGACCAAGGAAGCCTGACTGCTGCTTCTTACTGTCTTAAAGAAATAAAATGTCACACACTGCTAAGACTGAAAGCTCCCTCAGTTAACGCTCATCAAACAGATCAACAAAACAAACTTTCAGAAAAAATACATAAACAAGAAATCACAATCAAAACAAATATCTAACATGTTGTAGAAAAGGACAAGTTAAAGGAAAGACATGAATAAAGAAATAAAACAGGATAAAATAAAGTGTAATAACGTTCACAGAATCACTTCGTATGAGATCGTCACATCACATCAAAATAACCTTGACCGCCAGTAGTGTGGCAGAGCAGCAAGATTGGGAGATTTAACAAAAGGATTCAGAGGGTGGCACGGCTGAGGCAGGTTAAAAATGGAGACGAGGTTGTATGAAAACATTCAGGTTTTCCACAAGAGCTGAATTTGAGTTTTTCCAGCCTAAGGCAGCCCAATAAGTCTCTGATCCACTGGCTATAAGCGGGCAGATAGGTAAGTTTCCAACTGAGCAATATGACGCATCTGGCCAACAGATAAGCATAGGATACTGAATCAGACTAAGAACAAGTTAAAGGGCAGCCGATTAGTGTAAGCCCGAAAATAGCAGTGAGGGGGCAAGGTTTACAGTCAAACTCAAACATCTCGGAAAAAAAAAACAAAACACGTAAAAATAGGACCCCAAAAGTCTGAAATCTTTGGACATGTCCAAAATTGATGTATTAAAGTTGCTGGTTCTAGTTTGCAATGAGAACAGATAGGATCAGTATTTTAAGAAATATCTTACAAAGTTCAGCCTTGGACCAGCGAGTGCGGTGAACTTAAACTGAATAAGAGAATGTCTTTGATAAAGGAGGAAAAGTGAATCTTATTTAAGATAAGGCTCCATATCTCATCCTTGAATTCTTTCCACAGGTCCTTTTCCCACTGTGCCTCGAAAGGAGATGGAGGGATCAAAGGGTTGGCAAATATTCCACAAATACTCAAAATTACACCCCTGTAAGCTTTAACTGAACTCAAAGTATCCTCTAGAAGAGTTCCTGTGGGCCTTTCAGGGAATCCAACTGTGTTTTTGTTGACAAAATTCCTCACTTGTAAATAGTGGAAAAACTGAGACACGGGTAACTGAAATCTTTCTTTCAGCTGTGCAAACAAGGCAAATGTACCATCAATATATAACTGTGATAAGGAAGTCAGTCCAATTGATTGCCAAACTCTAAAGGCTCCATTATTTAATGAAGGAGGAAACATTGCATTCTAAAAAATCTGACCTGAAATGGAAAGATGATTTAAATTAAAAGTTAAACAAAATTGTTTCCAGATCCTAAATGAATGTTCAACCACTGGATTTTTGCCACATTTTTTCAAAGAAAAAGGTAGAGTGCACCATAATAAAGATAAGAGAGCAGCAGGTTTACATGATTCTGATTCTAACTGAACCCAAATGGACTTGTGTGCCTTTGGTCTGGCAACATCCAGCATAAAATACTTTTGAAATTTGCTGCCCAGAAATATGATTGACCCCCAGGTCTTTGGGTTTTTGCAAAATGTCCCTTGCTAACATGAGGTGTTTTACCATTCCAAATGAAAGACAAAAAAGTTTGTTCAATCAAAGTGAAAAAAGATGAGGGTATGAAAACAGGTAGACCCTGAAAAAAAATACAAGAACTTTGGAAGCACATTCATTTTAATAATATTGACCTGTCTAATGAGTGAGAGATGTAAGGACTTCCAAAATATAAATGATTGTTTAAGACCATCAACTAGAATAGCAATATTTGCCTTCAATAAGTCTGAGTAATTTCTTGTTATTTTTACTCCTAAGTAGGACCACTCTAAACTTAATATGTGAAATGAAGTGTTCAAAGCAGGCTTGTTAACTGGGCACAGCTCGCTTTTCCCCACATTTAGCTTATATCCTGATATTTTGCCAAATGCTTTCATAGCCAATAAGGCCTTGGGTAGAGAGACGTTTGGATTGGAAATAAATAAAAGTAGGTCATCAGCGTCATCATTTGAGCTTCAGAGTCACACGGAAAATTCCTGGATTTCATTGTTAGCTCATAAGGCTATGGCAAGAGGTTCCACCGCCAACAACAAAGGGGACAGAGGGAACCCCTGTGTTGTGCCATGTTGAAGAGGGAAATACTCAGATTAAAGATTATTAGAGCACACTGAGGCCATAGGGGACATATATGGGGTATTTTCTGACTCAGACCTAACCTTCGAACATCACATTACGAAAAAACTAATCAGTCCTGTTCCATTCACCTAAGATCCATCTCTAAAATCAAATCATTTGTCAAAAGCCGACCTGGAAACAGTCATTCATATGTTTATCTTCTCCTGACATGACCACTGTAACTCCTTCCTCTGCGATATCACACATTAACTATTTTTCCACCTCCATCTGCTCCAAAACGCAACAGTGAGGCTTCTTATTGGTTTCAAAGGATGTCATCACATCAATCCTGTCCTCTCTTCTTTCCACAAACTTCCTGTGTATTTTAGAACTGATTTTAAGATTTTACTGATCACTTTCAAAGCTCGTCTAGGCCTTACACCAAACTACATCACAGAAAGGCTGAAATCTGACGTGCCATCTCGCAGCTTCAGATCTTCAGGTGTAGTTCTTCAGGTCGTTCCATGGTTAAGGCTCAGATCAGAGGCTGCCTTTTCCATCATAGCCTCCTTGGCTTTGGAAAGATGGTCCTGAGGAGATAAGACTCAGCAGCATCTTCAAAATAAGAACTTACACTCAGACTTGCATTTATGTAGTTTTACCCTTTTAATTGAATTTTAATTTCAATTTAGATAATTTTGATTTTATCAATTCATTTTTAATATTTCCCTTTTAAGTTCTATTAATTTTTTAAAATTTTGTTTATTTTTGATCTTTATTTTTGTAATTATTTGCTAATTATCACCTTCTGCTAAATATTACTTATCAAGGACTTTGTAAACAAATTGTTGGTGCTGGTGCTGTATAAATAATGGTATTATTATTATTATTATTATTATTATTATTATTATTATTATTATTATTGTAAATGTCAAATAGCAGGTTTTGACCAGTGTCCTTAACTCAACCCTGGTCGTGCTCATTGTTGCAGAGGTAAAAAGGCTGACTATGACACAACACACCTGATGTCCTGAAGTGAATCATAACAAAGAACGGGAGTTTTGTATGCGGTTAGAAAACAGGGTGTCACATCACAGCAGGATCATGTGAACTCATCTGAGGGTTTGAATTCCTCGTATAACTGGTTAAAGATATCAGAGCCCTTATTTATTGTCTGCACTCAAAGCAAAATTCCACCAGATGACAACAAGGAGCATGTACAGTAAGTGTCCGGAAAGGTCTCTTCTACACTTTTCTAACTTTTGCACCTTCAGTTAACTTTTAGTTTGATGGCAGCACCTGTGGCCAAACAAACTCTAAGCACTTCGTTGCACTTGCTAAGGTTTTTCTCTCTGGTCTAAATTTTTGCTTATGTTGTACATCACTTTGGACAAAAGCGTCTGCTAAATGAAATTGAAGAACTGTAGGACTGTAGTTACCTAAACATGGTGAATTCTGTTCCCTGAATATTCTGTGTCCAGTGTTTTCTTGCCTTGATTTCTAGTAATTTTTTTTCTGCAGAAATGCTTGTTTCTATATTTCTAAAATATGCTGTGTGGAGATTTCATGTTATGTGGATTATTGCAGCCCATGTTATGTGGAAAAAAAGGATCATTTCTTTTGCTCCGTGTTTGTGTGATAATAAAAATATATTCTGTTCCCCTCTTAACTTCTCACTGTGAAACTCTAACTGTGAAAATAGGGCAGGCCAGAGACTTGACTCTGAATGAATGTTAATGTTTACCCTGAGGTTTGTGCGAGGCGATTCTTAAATTTTGTAAATGTATATATCCAATGCCTCCTATTAGACTGATGGCAAAGCTTGTGGTTCATCTTTTCACCGCATAGTTCAATTCTGGAGGGGGTCTAGGTGCAGACCAAAGCTGTATGCATAGGCTTCTGCATGGGAACAAGACTTTTGCAGACCTATGGCTTAGTCTAAGGTGTTGATTTGACAGAGATATAAACTATGTCTAACCCTTTGATTTTTACCATGTCATCCCTACAAAGACCCTAGTTTGGGTATCCAACTCAGTCTATGTTACTGGTTATTACAGTGCAACCAATCAAGAGAATCAAAGTAAAGGACATCAAGCCATGATTTCCTTTTCCGTAGAGCTTATTAAGAAGCCAGAGTGGAGTCATCACAGCATGACTATAAGCTTCACATTCATGCAGATGAAAAAAAGGTCAATCATTGGAGTTAAATCATGCTCAGATGAAAGCTGATAAAGCTAATCTCTGACTCTTCACTTTGACTGTTTCCACATACAGCTTATGTCTGTACGTCTATAAGATGCTGTGTGAGTTTTTTCATGTTGCAATACACACGTTTGTCATTGCTGTAAGAAAACGTGTCAGATTAGACATTTGACAGCTTGGTGAAGACAGTTTCACGGTGGGTTATTCATTTGAATTGAAGGACTCAAAGTTTTCATTGTATGTCAGGAAATACCTCCTTGGTCTTTACAGGAAAGTTATAACAAAGAAATAAGACATACAACTTTGTCCAGAGGGGGAGGCAAACACTAAACTGATCAAAGTTTTTCACAAGAGGCCTTAACTTTCAGTCAAAGAACTTAAAAAGTGATCCTTTGTCGATGTTAATACAGCCCCAAAGTGTCAGGTTAAGTTCATGACATTGGCATTTAAATAAATAGTAAGAACATGTTTTAAGCAGTCAAAAGTATAGAAGGGATTTTGTCACATCATCTAGATCTTTTTTTATATTCATGTTTAAGTTGTTAGCATGACACATCTTGACTCTCCCACCACATTTTGCCCTTTTAGTGACCCAGCAGCTGCAGCTCCCCCGGGTCCCTTTGTACTTCCGGTTTCATTGTCTGTAGCTGCGTCAGACTGGTCACATGGTGGTCAGGTGACAGAGTCGTGTTGGTGTCTGATCTGCACACATTATTTCATACTGAGACTTCACCAGGCCTGGACCCTTGAAACACCAGCAGCAGTAAAACTTTAATTTGTGGTTGGTTTGATTCTCTTTGCTTTATTGGTCAGGCTGTTAAACTCTTGTATGAGATGTAGGGATGCAGCTTTGTAACATGAGATAATAGACTTAATCATCATCACCACTTCCTGAAACCAAATGAGGTTAAAGCTATAACCACATTAGCAGGAAATATGAAAAATATGTGAGACGTGCTGTGTTTCTGTGGAAATATGCTCCTTTTAAAAGTGGGTGAAAGTGAGTAAAGGATTTGGCTGCTTCTGTTGGTTTGAAGCTGTCATCAGTGACACAGTGAGAGTTTTGATTGCATAGAGAGATCTGGAACATTATCTCTCAAAGGGGTCTCTTTATAAAGATTGAATTACACTTTGCAAACTGCATTCTGCATGTGGAACACTGTCACCTACACTTTCATTATTACTGACTCTTGCATCTGTCATTGGTCTAGATTTCTCTTTAAAATTGCTCCTCCTACACAATCATCTTTAGCCTTAGCGTTTTGGTTTATTGTGTTTTTCTGTTCACACTGTATCATTCTTGGTGTCTTTGTTCATTTTCAGATTATGACTGAAAAATCCCAAAGCATAACCAAATACACCATTAATTATCATTAATAGATATTAAATAGAATTGGTCAAATATTAAATGGAAAAGAGAAAAGAAAAAAAAAGTACCTATTTACGTTCTACCTTTTGTGTCATCTTTAGATAGACTGTATGGCTAGCTAGCTTACCAACAATCTTTAGACTTTAAAAATGTAACTAATTTTGCCATTAGTGCTAGGCTTTTAATTTAAAGCTTAAAGTTAATTGGGTTTTTGACCATATCTGGATAAAAGAGGGCGCTGGAGAGGAGTAGGAGTTTGAAAAGCATCACAGTATTAAAGTTATATTAATTTGAGCCAATGTTGAGTACAATGGCTTGCGATTTAGAAAAGCTAGCAACCCAAGCTATACAAAGCAAAGCGGTTGGTAGAAAGTAATATGTGTTTGTTGGTGCCAACACATCCATATATTAATAAGAATTACAGTCAATGATACAGCGACCAAGTATCAGATGCTTTGTCAGGAAAAATATCTCTAAAGCGGGCCAGACCTTTATTATGAATATCCTTACTCTAAATAGAGGCCTAATCAAATGAGGGCATGTTTGCAAAGGATTTCTCAGCATTGGCCCACTGCTGGAACAAGCTCAAGTAGCCATTCAAGGAACTTTGACAGTTTAATTTTGCTCATAGACTGTATAAAACATGGACGTAGTCTCAGCCATTTGTTTCCAAAATGGAGTATGGAAGCTTAGTGAAGGCAGTCACCATCATGGAAATGCAAAGTTTCTAACTGACTCAACCTAGCTTTCGGTCAACCTAGCCCAAGTCGAAAATTGGAGTTAAGAAGGGTTTTTAGCCTCCTTGCTAACAGCTGCAGTGTTCCCACCTGTCAGTTAAGTCAGCCAGATCTTAATTATACAATCTTGTAACACAGATATCTATAAGTTACTGTTACACATGTAATGGCATCTTACCAAGTTAGCATTAGCATGTACATTAAATGTTTTAGCTTAACCCCTTCAAGCATTTGTGTCATTTATGTATGAATGTTCACAAGATAACTATGTTGAAAGACACCCTGTTTTGCAAAGTTATTGCCAACATTTTTGGACAAAAGATAATGTCAAAAACTGATGAAGGAAAATAAGTGTTAACTGGTTTATTTTTTATATTTTATGTGACTTTCAACAGTTTACTTTTAATTTAAAGATGTGATGTTTTTCTTTTTGACTGACCTTCAAACTTCTTACCGCCTTCCACCTTTAGCATGTAAAAACCCTCAGCTGAACAGAGTATGACGTCTTTTTCTGAGGTACATGACAATGTGGAAAGTGAAAGATGCCCTCACATCTGATATGATGAGGTTTTTGGGGGTTTTGTAACAAACATAGGCTTGAAAGTAATTCTAGACCATACATAGTATGAACTTGATACCTTATAGTTCAGTTAAAGTTTTTGAAAGGAGTGCCTAAGACATCACATTAAGATAATTTGTCTCCATGGCTTGGATGCACACTTACAAGTTAGTACTGCAGGTGAACTGCTGGGTGAGGATGCTTTTTCTGTACAAAGGTCTGTAACATGATGCAAAATCAGATAAGTTACGAACCGTTTTGTGCCTGTGTTTGAAAAACAGGAAACATTGCTCTTCCTCTGTGAAACTAGCTTGAGAAGAGATTCATAAAACTCTAAAAACAATTAAAAATCAATTATTTTTTAATGGAGTATTTTTCATTTTGACAATCATAAATCTGGAGGTTTTTCAGCGACCTGATCACTCTGGGGAAGACAATTTTTTTCCTATATAAACTGCTTATTAAAAAAGCAAAGGTCTTTCTCAGAACTGGCACCGTGCTGTCTAAATTGAAAGTAGCTTTCAGTAATTCTTGCTTCCCTTTCTTGAAATTTTCCCTTCTTGCCTCTCATTTCGTTTTTGCATTTATTTTCTTTTGACGTCAGAGTGGATTTCATTTTTTTTTCTTTCAGGACAGAAAACGCAAAAGCTATTTGTACTCTAATTAATCATTATCAGAGACTGTGGACTTCTACCCAAAAGCACCTCATGGGGTAAAGACTGACAAAAACCAACTGTCAATCAAACCGCATCATGCTGGGTTTTCACTTCTTCATTAGAAAGTGTTGACAGCTGAGCTTGGTTCAGGGCTACGAGACGACAGAAAGGCTGAAGATGCTGCAATGTGAGAGGTGAACCACAGGTCATTGACAATAGGTCTTACTGCCACCTACATTACCCAACATTACCAGGTGATTGTGATCAAAACTCAACTGAGTGAATAGCATATAAGGGTCAGTAAACATTGTGTGGTAAAACGTCAACACCCACTATTTAAAGACAAAATAACATCTGTACTAACCCTAAAATAAAACAGCTAACATTAGCTTTCGACCACTATCAAGCTATATTGCCCATAGACTGTAAAATTAACGGACATAATCCCTGCGATGTCACCCATCTGTTTCTGAAATGGATTTTGGGAGCAAAACGGCCAGCTTTGAGTCTCCACAGTAACAGCCATAAGGCGCCAGAAAATGACCTGATCATAATAGAAATAAAACTTGAAAAAATGGAGTAGTTTTTAATCAGAGTAAAACATATAACTCATCCACGTCCATTGAGATATAAAAATTTCTTTGGTAACTTTAAATTGTCAATGTGTGTAGTGTACACAAAAACATTTTCAACATGATCGGTAAAAATTTCTGGGACAAGTTTGATCAAACATGTACCCTATGAACGGTCAAAATTGGACGTTTTACTCCAATTTCCAAACTTCCTGTTCAGAATTCACTATGGTTGTAAGAGACTTTTTTGTAGGTCTTGGCATGATGGTTATGCAAACTGAAAATCAGAAGTGTAGCTCAAACCAGTTGGCTTGGCTGACTCTCCAGTGGCTAGGGGCATGTATCAACATGAAAACACATAAAATTTGTTGTGGGGCTGAATTTTGTGGCTAGGTGCGTTTGCGTTTATCTCAAGCAGAAGGGGGAACATAATTTGGGGTTAAAGACACGGAAGAAACACGGATGAATAATTACTCAGGTTCCAAAAGGGCCTTCATCCCAATTCTCCAGCTCGGGCCCTAATAAATCCAGAATATGAGTTGCACTAGTGAAGAAAAAAATTGACTGTAATCCTCTGTCCAGACCTTCAGCAATGTGCTGTAAATAGAGACACACACACACTGGTAGAGAGAGAGAGAGAGAGAGAGAGAGAGAGAGAGAGAGAGAGAGAGAGAGAGAGAGAGAGAGAGAGAGAGAGAGAGAGAGACTAATTTAACAGACAGGGACAGCTAATTTGGGCAGAGATAGTTAATAATAGGATAGCCTGACATCATCTAAGCTTTCTTCATTGGCCCTGGTATCGAGTAGAAATGGTTGGACAGGCCAACAATAGTACTGAGTCATTGAAACTAGAAAATATATGTGTTCTTGAAGTGCAACTTTGCAAAATTCAAACAGACTGCACTAAGAAACTGGCATATTAAAGTCTCTGTGAAAATTCAAAATCTGGTCGAAAGTACTACCACTGTGTGCATAGCCGAAGGGCTTGTTGTAAAGACTTTAACCCAAGGCTTGTCACCTGTCTTTCATCTGCAGTATGTGCACAGTTCTTGTTACAACCTGCCTGCTGTTTTTTTTTTTACTTCCTCCAACTTAAAAGCCCCTCACATCCATAAAAAGCCCTTCTACAGCTCTGCAGATGCTTTTGCAGCTGCCAAAGATGTATTTAAGTGTGCACGCCAAACATGCACACACACACACACACACACACACACACACACACACACACACACACACACACACACACACACACACACACACACACACACACACACTCACACTCACCCAAGGATGTAAAAGAGGATGCATGTCTGTGCTTCCGTTATGGAGACAGAGAGTCTAGATGTGTCGGGGTGTGAAAGTTTATATACAGCCTGATTTGTAGAAGACTTGCCGACTTCTTTTGTGCAATTTCCACAATTTGTTTTCCTGGCTATGCAGATTTTATGCAGATTTGTTGGCCCTAATGATGCTAATATAAAAGCCAATGAAGAAAAAACAGTTTACATGTCTTTCTCTTTATTCCCCATCTTGTCTTCAATCCATACTTAATGAAGTGCTGCTGGGATCATGTACAGCATTATTTCTGTTTCCTTGTAATGGGACTTCCTGTTGTTTCCACCTCATTAAACAGCAGACAGCAGCAATCTAAGCCCATAGGTTTCCCCGAGGCTCTGCTTTATCACATGATGGATCGGGCTCATAATCGTCTGAGTGATCCTGTGTCTGCAAGCACGCAATCTCCTCTGGTCCCAATGCCACCAGCTATGACTGGAAATAAGCCATGTGATACGGTTTCTATGATGGCAGAGATAAAAAACACAAAAAATCTAGTTTTTCAAGATCATGGCAGTTTGAGAAAGAAAAGAGAAGGTTATGAAGAGTTCTCATTCAGCTACTTTAAATTCATGTTGAGACCTTTAGTTAAAAATTGTAGTCCCCATGACTCAAATCTTTGATGTTATGCTTGGTGTGGATTCATAGCTTGAAGGTGAATTTCTACCATACTTTGCAAATGTCATGATAATTAGCATAGTCTACTTTTGCAGCAGTTTAATGAAAGAATGTCACGTGGATAATATATACAGGTCTTATTTGTTGCTCTGACTTTCACATGTACACCGCTTTGGGGGAAAAATGACAATAAAATGACATTATATAATTTCAAAACCCTTTTTTAAAAAAAAAAAAAAAAATACTGCATCTTTGTTGTTCGGATCTAAAAATAAAGTGTATATACATAGGCTTAGGCTGCATGGTGAAGCAGCTGTTAGCGCAAGAAGGTTGCCGGTTTGAATACCAGTTCAGGCAAGGTGGGCCTTTCTGTTTGGAGTTTGCATGTTCTCCCCATGCATGGTACTCCAACTTCCTCCCACAGTCCAAAACATGCTTACTTGGTGATTCTTAATTGCCTGTATAGGTGTAAGTGTATGCATGAAAAGTTGTCGGTCTCTGTGTGTCAGCCCTGTGATTGACCGGTGACCAGTCCAGGGTGTACCCCGCCTCTTGCCCTCAGGCAGCTGGCTCAAGCCACCCGTAACCCTGAACAAGATATATGGTATAGAAGATGGTTGGAAGGATGAATAAGCTTCTCAGTGTATCAAAACTTTAACACATGAAAAAAATGAACCACATACATTAACATAAGCCACAGTGTTTAGTGAGTTATAATAGGAGTTTCACCCTATATGCAATGAATACTTCTTATGGTTAACACCCACAGACAGGACTCAGATGCTGCATTTAATGGCCTCATCCTATGTAAGTTACCTTAAATTACAGACTACTGTGTTGTTACAGAGTTCCTGTTGTTTGGACACATCAGGTCGGGTTTTTTTTTTTAAACAAACAAACAAAACAAAACTATATTTCCCTACCTCTCTTGTAATCAGTTAACCATGCTATGCCTCTCTTGTTTGTTTTTAAGTGATTCAAATCCTCAGAGTTACTGGTTAACCTTTATTTGCAGAGGGTGCCTAAAGCACAAATCAAACTGTGCCATCTGTGTTTTCCCTTTTCTGAAAAAAAGGAAAAAAGAAAAAAAAAATAGTGGTCATTGATTCTGACACTCAGAGGTATCTGCTCTTTTGCTACCCACACTCTGGATTAAATACTTCACTTCCACAGCTTTAAGGTAACCCTTTTTTTTCTTGCCCTTAAATTCAGCAAGAAGAGAGGCAGGTTTTATCATTCTGGATAAGTTTTGTAAAGACTTTTGTAAGGAAGAAATCTACTCATGATCTTGTCCTCTCAAAGGCATGGCTCCTCAGACGCTGGGTTGAAATACTATTAAACTGTGAGATGTATAAAAATAAGAAAGGTGAGCAAATCTGTGAAGCCAAAATGATGCATGGTGTATCCTTCAAAATGAATTGCCAGCAAGGGAAAATAATGTTATCCATGTGTTGCCGTGGGAACTTTTTTTTTATCCCATATTGCTTTGTTTTTTTAAGATATGATATCTTCAAGATAGAGGCTAAAAACAAAAACAGGAATTATTTGTGTCAAGGATGAATTCCTGACCTTGGCCGAGTGCAGCCAAAAAGTAAGCAGTGTGGTGCACTGCAGGAAGGAAAGCAGACCTTTCCTAACTAGAACAGTCTTATTTGAGAATCTATTTATCTATTTATTTATTTAGATCAAGACTTAAGAAAAGACTGACAAGTTTTTCTCTTGTTGTCTCTATGTTTAGCAATCCTCCTGCTGTAGTTTCTTTCATGGCTGGATGACATACGAAAGACTGTCAGTTCCAAAATTTGATATTAAACACCAAGATCTGCTTGTATCTGCGCCTGACAAGCCCCCAGAGGGCTGACCAATCAGAGGGAAGGGGGTTTGTGAAGCAGGAAGCCGTAACAAGACAGAATTTCGTATAGAAGCTGAACATAAGGATGTCTGACACACTTGTGTGAGAAAACAGGTTTTTTTTTCATTGCAAACCATATACATCAAATAAATGCAATAGCAAAATGTAGTTCAAAGAGATAGGTCACTCTAGTCGACTTGTGTATGTATGGGAACTATTAGTATCTTATTAGTAACTGTTTATTTTCTGCTGCCTGCATGCCACAGAGCAAAAGCCAGGCCATGAAGCAGATACTTCATCCATGATTTAGATGATACAACAATCAATAATTCATTCTGCCACAGTGAAGTCTGGCTGCAGTTTTGAAGGGGAGATGATTTGATCAAACACAGTAGATTTTGTTTACATAATTAGTAAGCTTGTACACCTGTCAATAGTGAACTAGATGTAAAGGTAATGGGGAAAAAAAACCCCAAAACAAAACATTTAATTGTTGACATTCAGTAGTGTGTGTGTGTGTGTGTGTGTGTGTGTGTGTGTGTGTGTGTGTGTGTGTGTGTGTGTGTGTGTGTGTGTGTGTGTGTTACATGAGATGATGTGCTGTAATGTAGCCTTCAACAGTGGTGAAAGACAAGATTCCAGATTAAATTCCCTTTAAGACGGATTTATTCCACAGACAGCGCGGAGAATCAAGGTTACAGGCACAGGTTTTATTGAGCTGTGCTATCACTCCCCGTATAGTATCTCCAGAGCCTGAGGGATCGGGGCTTTCTTGTAGAATAATAGTAAAGGGCTTAAGAGCAGCCCCTTTTAATACAAGTGCACATTATTTGTATCATCCACTTACAGATAGATGGAATGTTATTCAAGCGATTGATCTGATGGTATTACGGCAAATGGCACTTTTTCCACAAGCAGTGCAGAGGAAAGTGCTTTTTTATCCCAACATGTGACAGACCCATCAGTCTAGACCACCAGGGTCTGTTATTTCTACCTTTGTTAGCTCCAGATTAATCCGAGCATTTGGAGGGAATGGGGTGTGACAAAGAAGAAACAGGAAACCACAATCCTGAAATGACTGACTCACGTTTCCAGCCCCGGAGGATCAAATTAATTTGCATGTGGCTTCATATGGCCATCTGTACCTCTGTAACGTGATGTGAATGTATCACAGTATTTTCAAAACAAATGTGCTGCCCATGTCCAGGAACACAGCTTCTCTGCTGGAAGAAAAACATAAACAGTTCTGCTTCCCAGACATCGACAGAGAATGGAAAATTTCAGGTCTTTGCACTGTTTTCTGTAACCATTAATCATTCACACTTGTAAGTGTGATGTAAGCAAACTTTCCATGTGCCAAAGGCCATTTAAGTGCTACCAGCACATCAGGAGTCCCAGCCAGCTTAGAAAAAGAGGTCCTGTGATCCTGGTACACTTCAATGGGTGTGTGCATGTGTGCGTGTGTGCATGTGTGCATGTGTGTTTGTATATGTATTTCATTCTCCTGGCTCCTGATAATCTCCTGACCCCAGATGGAGAACAGTGGGTGAGCAGATTGTATTTCCTGCTTGATTTAATATTAATAGATCGGTATGCTGCTGTGTCACACTCTTCCCTGGGCAAAAAAAGACTGTGCCCTCCCTCACCCCACAACCCTCACCCGCACCTATATCCAGCCTCTGCTCTTATGTAGGATACAAGGCTGTACTGGTGTCAGGGCGCAAATAAACAAGTTCAGGGAGGAAAACTTAATTACAAGTGTAAGCTGAGTAGGTGTGAAGGCCAGGACAATGGATCTGCTAGTGTCCGACAATGTGCAGCCACATGATATGGCTCTGAAGATGATACACGAGGTATGCAGAGCCAGGTTTACCAAGCAAGATAACTTTGTTTTTAGTTATTTATGGCAGATCTTTTATTTCAAGAGGATGAATAAACATAGCTACAAACATTTATGGGAACACCAGTGTGTGAAACTCACAAAGTATCTTTCTCCTGCAGCTAATATTGATACACCTTGATACTGTAACCATTTGCTTCTATTCAGTTCATGAGTAACAGACGTACTACTTCATTACTTCTTTGAGATAAAACTTGCAATGGCAGAAAGTACTAGATTTTTTTCCCCTTATTATTTCCTTACTTCTTAATTTCTTTCCATCTTATTTTCTCTTTATTTTCTTCTTTCTTCTTTCACTTTCCTTTTTCGTTTCTATATTTTTTCTTCATTCAATTTCCTTTTTCTTAAATCCTGTCTATGTTTTTCTCTTTTTCAGTTTTATTTCTCTTTCATTTTTCATCCTTCTTTCTAACTCTGTCATTCATTTTTCATTAATTCTTTGTCTTTATTTCTCTTGTTCCTTCTTTATTTTTTCCCTTGTCTTTTCCATTCTTTTCCCTTGTTTTCTTTCCCTCCTTCTTTGGCCTTAACTTGGCTGACCTTGGCTTTTAAAACAGTTGTTTCTGTCAAAGTATTCACCTGTCATCACTCGTTGCTATTTGTTTCTTTTTATTACGTGAATCTTCCAGCTAATTTGAAAAGTGAACTGGAGTCTTCTGACTGCATTACTTCTTGATGGTAGAAAACACTCAAAAACAGCTCGTGGCAGACTGCTCAGTCAAAAAAAAATGTATCTTAGGGATATTGTTGAACAGGAAGGTGTAAAAATAAACAATAGACCCAAGGGACTCTGACTTGAGTGGCACATTATTTTGTAGTCTCCTAAAGAACAGGTCGTTTCACGGGAATCTATGTATAGCGATGCAGTTTGGAGGATGAGTAATAAAGTTTGAGGTAAATTCAGCTCCAGCTTTAGTTTACAATGGGACTTGTACCAGTGCCCTTCTGGTTTCAAACCTTCGCAGCATGGATAATACATACATTTTTGTTGTTATTATGTTGTCACATTTGCTACTGTGTGTAGACAGCCCTTTTAGTTCTTGTTAATCGTTGTCCTTCTTTCTAACCCATATCTTTGATCAGTCAGGTTTTGATGAGCTGCTTGTTAGAAGGATGCATTTTCTCTGCCACTTACTAATGACTGGATACTTGTTAGGTACCCTACAGCATAATTTGGGTTTGCTCTTTTGTAAAGAGTCATTTTATATTTAAGCAAATCCAACCATAACTTTAGGAGAAAACACGTATCCAACCCGTGCAGCCCATGGAAAAAATAATGCTGACAAAGCAGCATTTCAGTTTGAGTCAGGCAGCCCGATAAACACCAGACTGTAGATTATTGCACTGCTGCTGGCGACGGACTGTCAATATAGGACAGGAGTCTACTGTAAGTGCAAAGGGAAACAATGCCTTGTTAATAGCTGACATGCTGAGAGGAACACCACGTGAAGAAGATGAAAATGCGCTTTCATGTTAGCACCGTTACAACAGGAGGGGGCATCATAATTCAGGGGTACCTCATGTGACTGAGTGTCGCTGGTAAACTGTGTTTGTAGACCCAAAGGCTGCCGCTGCATCTGCTGCTGATGTTGATGGAGGGGGTGCTTTTCTCTCATTGTAGTAGTCTCGACGTAAAGTAAAGCTACAGACAGTAAAGAGAGCACGCAGTCATAGTGGTTGCAGGATACTTTCTCGGATTTATCATCGAGATGGCTTGGAGAGGAGGGGGAACACGGTCGTTTTATCGACCTGTTCGTTATTTTAACTGAAACTGGTGTTGCTTCTTGCCCGTGGACTCGGAGAAAACGAAAGGGTAGGCTAATGTTTACATTTTTCATCAATAACGGAATGATACTCAAACGGTGCTACGCCGTTTTAAGCGACAATGATGGTGGTACATTATGGTAAAAACGTTGGTCCAGT
Source organism: Labroides dimidiatus (assembly GCA_030710495.1). Taxonomy (NCBI): domain Eukaryota; kingdom Metazoa; phylum Chordata; class Actinopteri; order Labriformes; family Labridae; genus Labroides; species Labroides dimidiatus. Next base: position 13,687,702 of record CM061152.1, on the reverse strand, counting down.
GTTCCTCTAGCCTTAGCGGTATCTTTCGTACATTCTTCTTTGTTAAGGCTTTAACGAATTCTTCGTGTGTGGGTTTTTTTTTTTTTTGCCACTGGCTGTCTGCTGCTGCAATATGTAAGCCCCATGTCTGACCACAAAAATTTCCTGACCAGTGCTGCTGTGTTGATACGCTGCAGGCCTGCCGACGGGATCAAGGCACATTTCCTCCTATGCCAACGTAGCGTTGTTAGCATAGCGTTGGGCTAGCCTGAGCTAACCGTTATGGTTAGCGGCTCAGTGTTCCCCTGTCTCCTTCCTGATACTATTTAATTGTTCATGAACAACCGTGGACCGTTAGATTTGCCCATTGTTATAGTGTATCTAAACGGAGCAGTTAGTCCAGAACACATGTGAGTGTATCTTTAGATACAATAAAACTGTACGCAAAGACGGGGGTAGTTGGATTATAGCGTTGATTTACGTGACTGAAAAGTTCCGTAAACGTTATTTTGCGCTGTTAGCTGTTGAAATAAGTTGAAGTTGAGCAGCCTGTGACAGCTTGGTAAATTCATAAATTTTTAGGAAAAATAAGAAACAAAGCCACCTACATAGCCCTAAGTAAGTCACTTTCACTATATGAAGTGAGTATTTTGAGGGGAAAGCCACTGTTGCAACTGGAACCTGTTACACATTGAAGTGGTGAGTTAAAGCTGTACAGTATTTATTCAATGCTGCTAAATACCTTGTCTAATCCCTTTCCTTTTATGGAAACTTGAAAATTTATGTAGATTTTTAGTACATATAAAGCGTAACTAACCCAATGTTTAAACTGTTGAAGCGGCTAGTGTTATTGAACATCATACACGATCCTTTGAGGTAAATAAAAGGTTTCGACTAATCAACAGGTGACACCTTCTGTAACAGATATTATTTAAAAAGTCTAGGCAGTAAAAATGATCATTTTAAACATTCATGTTTTTCAGATCACTTTTTCAAACACTTGGGTATGTAAATCTTTGGCTTTAAATGTAGTTTTATGATAAGCTGTATGTTCTTAACAGGTTTCGTCTAACTGTAGATCAGGGCGATGTGTGGCTTATCATGTTGTATATTAAGCTAGTGGACGACATCTGTTTTCCTATGTGGATTAAAGCCTGCTGTTTTGCACTGCATGCTTTTGCAAAGGTATTACAGTCTTATCTGAGCTCAACTCTGCTCAGGCACCTCCCAGCCCCAAAGCTTTCCAGCCCCTCATTTACACTTGCCTGTAGCAGTTCTCAAGATGAAAAAATAGACATCCTGGATGTAATTTAACAAATTTTGTTCCAAAAATTAATATGATAAGCTCTTTGAAGATAGATAACTTTGAAATGGAAGCTGCAGATGATAATAAAATTACATTAAGAATGGAATATATAAGATTGTGCACTCACTGTCTTGGGTTGAGTCAACTGTCAAGATGACTAGTCATAATTTACTGCTACTCTGCAGCATGTTTTGCTTCTAAATATGTGTACAATGTGGGCAGTCTGTTTTCAAATCCTGTGTCTAAGGCATGTAGACTAAAGGTAAGTCAGACAGACTAAATGGATAAGTAGTTTTCTCACTGTTGATTGAACAAAGTAAGGCTGTGGTATAAAAGCACAGTGACCTGTTAAGTCATATAGCTGTCATTTCTCTGCCGCAGCAAGGGTGTGGTTTCCTGCCAATATGTAAGTTTCAGTAGTGTGACGGATGTTTAACCGATGCTTTAAACAAGTTAGATAAGCAGCTTTGTGTAGCCGTCATCGACACACACACAGTGATGTCCACTGTTTACCAGACGAGAATTTCAGCTTCTGCTTTGTGCCCTTTTTTGTGCATATTTACCAATGTTCTTCATATAAATACAGCTTTGAAGCCAAAATATTTCTTTTTAATATTCAGCATTGCCTGTGGAGAATATGTTCCCAGTCACTAGGGACAGTCATAACCTGTCAACTTTTATGGAGTTCAATCAAAAATAATCATTTAAGAAGCTTCTTTCTGTTGCAGGTGCTGTAATGCATGTTATGAGCCTCTTTTAATCATCCTTTTACATCCAAACTGTCTTTGACTCCAGCTTCCTCTCCCTCCCTCCCTCGCTGTCTACGTGCTCACACTGTATGTCTAACTGTGACTTGGTTGTCACTCTAGCTTCCTTGCTGCTGCTGACAGATGGATTTTGTCTCTTTAGTGAGTAAACTCCATGTCCCTGTTCCTTCTTCTTCATTTAGGTGATGATGTGGATGGTGCCATGTGAATGACTGAAGACCATGAAGCCCACACACAAGCTTATGTTCATTCTGTGCCCCATGCTGGTCCTGGGTTTTATTTACTACTCTTCTGGAAAGCTCCATCTACCTGTGTGGGGACAGAAGTCTCGTAAGTTACCTCTACAATCTGTCTGTGACATAATTTCATCACCTCATCATCCATCTGTTATTCCTACACATACACATACTTCTTTCTGTGTTAATGAGAAAATCTGTTTGACACCTGTCTGTGTTTTGCTGTTTGCCTCTCTGTGCTTACTGCCAGTCAACTGTTTGTCTTGTTTTCAGTCTTTATTTTTTTAATCTTTCAGTGTTGAAAAGTACATATGGTAAGCTGTGTGTTGGTATCTGGTTCGAAAATGTCTTTCTTTGATATAAAATTAGTTATCATTCTCTGAATCGGAGCTCTGGATATTGAGGGGAGCGTTTAGTCAGATTAATTTTTGCATGCAGCATAAGTTGCTCCTACTCCATGTCACGTTAGCTCTTTTGTTGTAGATGAAGGTACATTGACCATCATCTTACCTCTGTTACTGTGAGACAGTCTCTGTGTTAACTTTATGGATGAAAGCCCTTTTCTGCTTCAAACAGTTAACCCTTTTTTTCATCTCATCTTGAAGTTAAGAGGAATTGCCAATTTCAGATTTCCACACTTTGATGATGAAAATGTTCCTCAGTAAACTGAAACTGCAGTTTTGCAACGCCCTTCAAAATTCACACAGAAAGCACTTCTTCAAGTTTCCTCTTGAAAATACCTCTGGTATGTCTGGCCGTTGGTCCTCACTCAGTGAGACTTCCCTACAGTGTTGGAGTGTTTGTGGCCATAATTAGAAAGTAATGACGACAGACCTGGATGTTTGCCTACTGTTACTTTTGGGCTTACTGGAAAATATGCCTTCAGCTAAATTATATGATTTAACAAGTGATGACGGAAGGCAGGAAGATATCTGTCTGGGTGCCCTGAAACAGCTGGTGAAATCCAGCAGAGGGGGCTAGAAGATTTCTCTATGACAATTCTGTAACTTTGTTGCCTGCCTGTGCCCCCCACCCCTACAGAGAAGGAAAACATTCTCATGGAGCAGCTTTTGGCAGAGAAAACACAAATATCTGTGCTTTGAACCACAGTAAGGGTTGAGCTGGAATGAAAAAATGCTCTTTAAAATGTAATGCTTGGAGAAACTTTCCTCCCGGATGTCCCAGATGTCTTCATAGCAGCTGGAATAGAAGTCTGACAATGTAACTGGAGTTGTTGTGTTATAATCAAAGGATTTAGAGCTTTAAGAATTTGTTTGGATAGACTGAGGCTGACAAGGGAAACTGTCAGCAAGCATAAGGTCCTCAAATTTTTCTGAATGATGCCAAAAACGCAATACCTGAATAGAAGTATATAAAGTTGTTCACACTGTGTAATCATTCAGGTTGGTATGTTGATAGAGATTGAATTTTCTGCTGTGTTGTCTCGTCACTCGTCTCCAGCAATGTGTCCACTGTTTGGAGAAACGTCCTTGTTATAATGGTAGAGTCTTCAGACTTTTGATTCTGTTTTATTCAAACAGAGCTAAAACAAAAGACAATAACCTAGCACAGTGAATTGAGGAATTCGCCATTGTTATTGTCCAACGGGGCAGTCTTATGTTGATGCCTCTTCATAATAATAATTAGATATTTTATTTAAGGCACCCAAGGCTGCTATGCAAAGTTTGAAGCAAATGAATGGGGATTGGATCGTCTTTCTAACACTACTTTTCATTGTTCAACATAACTTTCAACTGGATAAAAAAACAACAATGTAATGTATTTATATGTAGTTAGACAGAGCTATTGTTTGAAACATGACAACAAGCAAACTTGTAAACTCTGTCGAGTAGTTTAGTAACCAGCTATATTTAGTACTTATCATAGCCTGGTGCTCTGAGACATGTTCATGACTTGTAACGTTAGTGAATCCTGGTTATGTCTTACCAGAGCTCATCTACTAACTACATCCTCACCAAAGAGAGCAATCATAACCTCACTCTTCATTTTATCGATACTCTCAAGTTTGAACAGATCACTGCAGTATAGCTGCTGCATGTGGGTTGGTATGAACATTATTCCAAACAGGTTAGCCCGTATTTTAGCCTTCAGCTTGTGCTTTATCCCGTTAAGCTTTCTTCTGTCCTTTTTTGTATTGCCAGTCCAGCTCCAGTTTCCCGTAATGCTACAAAATAAATCAAAGAAATCCTTTGCACCAGAGAAAAACACATCTTTCTTGTTACCACAAAACTTTGTTGGCTGGCGTGGTATTGTTAAGGGGACTTGGGTGTTGTAAATCATTCTCAGTTCTGGATGACCTGGAAAGGGAAACTGAGAAATAACATTTGTAAATCACCTATTTTGGCGCTGATAAACTCATTTTAAATTGTGAATTACAATCAGGCTTATAGAGGGGAGACTTTCTCAAAATCACTTAGAAAGTCCTCACAGGGACTTTAATGTAAGTTAGATTAGAAAAGTGCCATTGGCTGGTGCCCCATGTGTCCCTTTTACGGTTTTGATATTGATACAATGCCATTATTTCTATCAGCTTCCTCAGCTGCCTCATACACATTATGTAGTCACAGTAAGTGTGCAAGCAAATCACCATAAAACTGATAAGATGTAATGACATAATAGTCCCACATAAAAATTGTGTTTACTTTAGATAAGCTTTTACGGTCTGTGAAATGTTTGTCAAAGCTTCTTTTGATGAAGTGTCAGACAGGTTTTTCCAACATTTTGTTTTATTTATTCTTTGCTGGCATCAGTGTTGCAGAGGTACATTGCAGCAGTACATTCTTAACATTGGAATCTGTTATGGAATGGAAATATGCTAAAAGAGCGTCCAGTGACTGGCATTATTAAACCTGATGGTATTTGAATAACTTCACTTTCATCTGAATATCTGTGAACTTTTTTTTTTCTCTTCACTGACAGTATACTGGATCAACAGATGATCTTTTCTGCTTCATACATTAGAGATTCTTCAAGCGTGTTACTGGAACAAACCAAATATAGGGGAGCTTTAATTGTAGTAAGAAATACTGGTATTTTACATTGCTGCTGTGCCAGATGTTTGGCTTAACGGAGGTCAAGGGGGAAAGATGAGCATGTGGATGGTCCCTCTAGCCCTCTGTCCTGGTCAGATAAGCTACGCTGTTTCACTGAGAGGATCAAAACCAGTTAATCTCCCTCATTCTTGATTTACAGTATCAGACATTCAGCCATTGCTCCAGGGTAAAAAAAGAAACTTATGTCCTGCTCATCATATGTAACAATAAAAGTACCTCAGTAATTATTCCATGTCCCTTTATGCTACCATTCTTTCATTGTTTTACCATGTGGGTGTTTGCTAAATAGAGAGCACACTCACACTAAGCCTGTACTGCGCTGAGGCATGATTGTCCTCTTTCCTCTGTCCCCTGCTACTAGTCTGTACTCACATCAAATCGATGAAGAACCCCTCTTATGTCTCATATGCTCTTCTAACAATAGCAACTTTTTTTGTTTGTTTGTTAAAAGTCACTCACTGCAGCTGCTCCTGTAATGCTTTCAGTTATAATGTTCAGGACTTGCTGCCACTGACAAAGGGAATATATTTAATTTAAATTACCCCCCATTTTTCATGAGTTCCATCTAAAACTTGGGTTAAAAAGCTGCATGAAGAGTTAAAAACGAGAGGGAGCGAAAGAAGGCTGAATTTCTGTCACTTGAAGCTTGTTTTGTCCATCAGTAAAACCAATTACATTACAACGATTGTCATTGATCAGTGTTCATGCTGTGAGCCAACTTTGGGAGCATAAAACTGTCATCTAACTGGCCATCCAAGTGCAGCTGGACAGATGTAATAGAGGTTAAAAGTGTTACTGTTTGTAACTTAATGCTTTATAGATCCTTTTGAAAGGAGAAGTTTTAGAGGTAAATGACTTTGTGTTGAAGATATATGTAGACAGATCCGTCCCCTGATGTCAAAATGTGTCCTAAAAGGGGACGTGTTTTAAAAATCGTGCAAAGAATCTTTTTTTCAAACAACTCTTTCCATTTGAAATAATGAACCCCGGAAAACACATTTATTGTTGTTTTGTCTTCTGTTTTGATGTTGTAATTTTGTGTGTCAGGGAGTATTTTTTCCACATTTTCAGTGGGTGTTTCCACAAGTGAATTTAAAAATGTATATATATTTTAACACTGATGTGAGGATATGGGCCAACATGCACTGTTGGCGTTGCACACATAAAACCACCTCACCCTTTCCTCTCTCCTTTATCCCCTTTCGTCTTCTTTTTTTTTTACTGGCCAACACTTGTGCAAGCCTTATCTCCTTCAGCATGTGTCAAACTTTGTGGTATGTTTTGCAGAAGCAGCCAAACATCATCTGATCGTAGTGCTCCCCAGCAGCAAAATCACACAGACAGATCTGCTCCTCTTCTAGTAACAAGAACACTACCTCAGGGTGTCACATCACACTTGAAATTAACACCTGTGGGGTGAGAAATGAATTTGTTCCACCAGCCAAGCTGCTATCAGCTGTCGAACATAAGCCACAGTTTTCAACCTGGTTGATTTCAGCCTTGAACCACTTAACTAAAAATAGAATACAGAAATAGAACATAAAAATGTTGTATGTGTCAGATAAATGTAGTTGATGGCTGGTTGGTACTCTCAAAAATCTATTTTCAAAAATGCTCTTACATGGTGGTATTTAAAGCTAGACAGTCTTTCTTATTGGGACCTGCTTCCTGTATATTTTACTGTTTGTTATCAGTTTTGTTATCAGCAGTTGACATAGAAGCATACTCTCAGTATTCTTCACCCAGTTTAGGTTTTAGCATCAAGGATCGTCTTGCCTTAGAGCTGAGGTAGTTATTCCCGATACACGGATAGAATTTCAGCTCTAGCAGAGTTTAAGTAACCGAGGAATTTGATCTGGCTGCAGACTCTTCTTAGACTCTACATTACAAACCACAACCTGTAAGGACATTTTTCTTATTGTGCTTTAACAGGATTAAAAAGTTGCACTGCATTCTTGTCAAAAGAGCACTTGTTTTTTGTTCCGTTTTTGAGAGTACTTTTTTCATTTGGTCTGTGCGTCATCATCAGTACAGTGTTGGATGAAATGACATGGCAGCTGGTTGTTTTATAAGAAACAAAAGATAGATTTAAATTATTTTTTTTCTACCTTTTATTTTTTTAGTTGTTTCAAAAAGTTTTGTTGTTGAATTTAAGAGGGGACTTAGAATTGAGATGTGTGGCACTAAAACTTACCCTGATAATAAACACATTCTAAAGGATGTCAGATCCTGCGGGTCTGTCACAGTTGTTCCATTTTTTTACACTAACAGGGAGAATCTCATGCCTCCTACTCTTTAATAAGAAAGACTTGAATCATTTAGATCTTCTAGATCTGTCCCTTTCTGGTGATGTTATTTCATATCACTACTTTGAAGCTAAAATCTCTCAGCAGGATCAGCATTGAACCTTTGATGTTTTCTTTTTCTCTGTCTCTGTCCTCCCTTTGTGTACATTTGTTTGTGTGCATAGCCCTGGTTTGTGTTGCTGATGTTGAAGTCGTCCTTTTTTTTATGACTTTCTGAGAACTTTGGTCTGTAGTTAAGTGGTTACTGGTTGTTTCCTTGGCCTTACAGTTGATGAGTGTCCTAACCCCTTTTGTTTCCAGAGAGAGATGCAGAAGTGACTGCTGTAGTCCCGACTAAAAGGGCTGAAGTGAACAGAATTCCAGGTAGAGACATGGGAGACTCTGCCTATTTATGCTGGGTGACTGTCAAATAATCGTGACGCGGATTTTTCAAGCTGAATTTTTTTCCCCTGCAATGTAAATCTCTGCTGTGCTGTAATAAAAGCTTCACATATTTTACTACTTTCATTTACCTTTAATCTTTTTTTTTTTTTTTACCAGTGTGTGTGCTCATTCACTCATTCAGTCTTCATGGGTAACTTTTGGATCTACTACAGCCATAATAATCACACAATGGGGGCTTTCTGCACTTAATTTTCCACTTCATTGGACTTTCTGTCTTTGAATAAAGATGGGGACTCAGAATTATAATTCAGCTTTCTGGGATTAAAGCTATTAACCTTTCCTTACCCTCCTATTCCTCCTTTCTTTTGCTCTTTAATGTTTTACTATGCAGTTGGCTTAATTTTCAAGTCCAATGCCATGCCAAACAGGGTGACCTCAAACTGTGCTAACTGACCATTTTGTGTTTCAGAGTTGGAAACAGACATCCCCGTGGGACAAATTGTAGGCTCAGGTACATCTGCAGCCCCACCTACTGTTCTCCTACCCATCCTTGTTGTTCCTTCACTCTGAAATCAATGAAACCAGCACCTTCTATAAAAGTCCTGCAATGCTTCAGCCACTAAATTTAAGTAGGGAGGCTGGTAATGATTTAAAAATGAGGGTTAACTATCTTTCTTTTTCAAAACTGTTACCATATGGGAATAAATGTCTCATGATTTTCAAAGTAAAATGAAGTTCTAAATTCTGAATTTTGCATTCATGACAAGAAGTGAGAACTACCTAGTCTTTGCATGAAGCTGCAGTGTGATACAACACTGCCCCCTGTTGTCTTAGTTCAGTAACACAATCTGTGCCTCAAGCAGTCTGCAGGGGTTTTGGTGCATAATTCTGTCAAGGTTTTCACAGACCGACATTTTTGTTTCTGGTGCGACCCTGCCTCTTTAATTTCTCCCAAGCTGCTGGCTCAACTTGGCCCTCTGGCTGCTTTATGCTTCTTTACAGAAACATAATGCGTGCAAACACACACTCACCCATCTTGGCTGCTTTGGTAAAGTTGTCCATCCTCCAGGGCAGTGCTTGGATCCTTCCCTCACCAGCCATCATGCATTCCCATTGTCCTTTTTTTCTTTATCTTTCTCCTCCAGCTGCTCTGTGAAGACAAGATCCACAACCACAGGAGTAATACTGCACTCTTCCTACTTTAACTAATGCAAAATAATATAGCCTTTCACATATAGATGTTATTTTACTGTTAAGTGTTTCATAGATCCTGTAAGTATAAAACATGTTGATTCAAATTACTTCATTTCTCCATATCCTACTTTTCTGTGCTTCTTCTGTCTTTTGCCTCAGCGCTTCACCAGGCACCTATTGGTCGTCCATAGGTGATCTCTGACGTCTTCTCTAACTTTATTTTAAACTCAACAGATTTTTTTGGCTCGCTTCCCCCTAACCTTGCTTGTATTATCACAAAGTCTTTAATTCTAATACTTTTATATTGGCTGCATTGTTTCCCCATTAAAGATGCACAGGTTGTTCACTACAGCTAATGAGCTGACAGTTGAAGCTATGTAGATATGTTTATAATCCACCCATTTACCATTTTAACCTCAATGATGCCGAACTTAACTCATACGGGACCAGTGTGATAATGAATTTCCTTTTTTTCTTTTTCTGTCCTCTCCAGTGTATGATAAGCAGGGCTTTCTGCTGCAGCTGGATGCAAAACTGTGAGTACATCTTTGTCTAATAAACATTTCTGTCATTGAATGTGCCGTTTTATTCATTTCTCCACCATTTTATTTATAACGAGTCAGATTACTTGCTCCAATGCAAAGATTTTATTGGAGATGGTATAGACACAGTGCATAGTGGCAACATAACTTAAAACCAAACCCTCTTGCCGCTTCTTGCAGAACGAGAAGTTTCTCACTTGTGGCTTCCTCTCAAAAAAAAGAAAAGTTTGTAATGATCCACAGATGAAAGGAAGCAGATTTAAAGTGATAAAAAAGGATAGCTTTATTCCTGAAAATAGTTGCAGGTTACAAATTAACATCACAAATTTCCTGAAAGAAACATCTCAGAGCTCTGTGACTGACTGGCAACCAGTCCAGGGTGTACCCCGCCTTTTGCCCTAAGCCAACTGGGATAGGCTTGAGTCACCCACGACCCTGAACAGGATAAGCGGTATAGAAGATGAACGATTGAAACATCTCAGGCTCAACTAAAGACTAAAACCGTGACAGTCAGAAAACTGTTGCTCCTCGTCCTTCTTGGTGGGATGCCTTCTTATCTGAGCTTGTCTCATCTTCATCTGAACCCACATGGTTATGTACGCAAAAAAAAACTGTGCTTACTACAGCAGAAACACTTAGGGCAAAAGGACATATAGACGGAGCACTATAACCACACATAACTGCAGCAAACAATGTTTCAATATGTAAAATTTTAATTAGTCTTCAAAATCCAAGGCAAAAAAAATATATAAACAAAATTATAAATGTAAATGCAAAATTACACCAAGGGGCAGAATTATTATTTTATATTAGCCTGCTGTCCTTCATGGCTCTAACACAATGTGTCCAGAGTGGCTGAGGTGAGAACACACTACATGACGACACGGTAACACAGCTGAGCATGTCTTTTGATCTTTGTACAATTCCCTGAATTGGTTTGACTCTCTGGCTTTGGACTGTCATGATACGGCCCTTCCCCGGGCCTTCCCTTTGCCGTGTGAGAAGTAATTACATGCTGCCATCACCGCCCTCCCACCCAGCGCGCAGGGCACGTCTGTCCACGCTCTGCGCACACATTGTTAGCACTGTGTCAGCAAGCACTTTAAGGTGGTTTTCTCATGGGTTCAGTTTAAATAATGCAACTCTTTACAATATATGTAGAGTGCCATCAATTATTCGTTAGATTACATGCACACAGTAGGGCAATTTATCTCCAAAGGAGTAATTACTTTTGTGATTTGGGTCATTTATTACTAGCAGGTGGTCTACATGATTAATAAGTGCAATATACTTTTTATTCCTACCAAAGTACTTGTCACCTAAAGTCCAGTAAAGGTGAAGCTGTCAGTGAACAGACTTAAAGCAAACTTAATTGTATTACGATAATTAAAGATGTGGTTAAAAAGGCCTTTAAATTTTGATTCCAGGCCTTACTGACAGTGCTCAAACTGAGGCCTCTCTCCCATCTCCCTGTTTATTTGGACAACACTCATGGCATTCATCAGGTTATTAATGATCAGACTAGTAATTGGGAGGTGGAAGTTTGAGCCCTGCTGGGTGATTATTTGAACAAGGCCCCTCTGCTTTGTCATACCACACACACAGGTGATATATTGAGCTGTGGCTGAGCTCTCCAAGGCATCTTGGTTTTTCTTATCTCCCAGGCAGATTGTTTGACAAGCTCAGCGTTTGAGGCCTGGAATAGTGTCAGTATAATTGATATTCAGCTGTCATGAAGTGTCTGATAAATGGCTTCCTCTTTTCTTTTCATGTGCAGGCCACAGGAGTTGGCATACAAGTATGGCAACCTCAGCGAAGGAGTGTGCAAGCCGGGATATGCAGCAGCAAAGATGACCACCATCTACCCAAAGTGAGACAGTTTGATCATTCTTGTATATATTAAAGAGAGACATGCAAGCTTTGAGAACTACCCACACCAAATCGAGAGCTTAAGTCTGTTTTAAATGGGTGTCAGCAAGAGAAAAGCTGAAACTGTTATCAAGCATGCCAGCGTGCATGATGTCACTCCTCAAGCCAGCTTGGCCTTAAGGGGTTTGAGTCAGAAACAGAGAAGCCCCCACATTCCTACCCAACCCAATCCTCCATTTCAATCAGTTCCTCCACAACCACAAAAACCCTGACTGTGTCCTTGTGATCCCCCTGTTACACAAAAGAACCCTTGTTGTCCAAGCATAAGGTCTCCCATCTTTGCTCCTATCATATCGTAGACCCTCATAGGCTCTCACTATGAACAACACCAACCAACTTCCTGTCTTGACTCATCACCGGCTTCCTGCTACCCGACCCACACAATCCTTCACAGCCCCTACTGATCTCATTGGCTCTTTTGATTTTCCTCTTTGCCTCTTTTCCACCCATCTCGGCTTGATCTATAGGGCATTGTCCCATCAGAATTCTTGGAGCAAAGCTAATAGAGGGGTAATTTACTGCACTGCTGAACAATAGCCATAGGCACTTAATTGCAGAATGTGACCTAGATATGGGACAAAATCACCATCCCATTTACAAATGTAAGTGTTGAAGCAGATTTAGCCATCCCCTGAAGGTGCATCATCTACAGTATAAAGCTTTCCATTCCAATTTATATTGAGCCAATTCACCAAAATCCTGCTACTACACATCCACCTTTCCTTCGCCCATCAGTATTTAGGCCCTATGTATGCAAAGAGAATCAAAAGAAAAAAGGAAGATGGTGGTAAGAGTACAGAGAAGAAGACAGTGCTAGAGCAACAGGAAGAGATGAAATGGAGAGAAAAGCCTGTAGAGAGACGTTAGAAATTGCAAAAGCAAGTGTGAAAACTGTTAAACTTTAGTCCATCCTTGCCAGGTTCAGCTGATTGAGATGACAAACTGTCTTTAAGCAGCAGCATCAGTACCACCTTGTGTGTAAACTGCAGTGCACCTTCAGAAGAAGCAATTTTTGGAACTGCCCTGTACCTATCCCAGAGGCTACAAGTCAACAGTGTCCTCCCTCGTAATGACTTCCCCTAATCAGCCGCACGTGTCAGATCAAAGTTCTTTAAAACACAAAACCCCCACCAGGAGCCCGCTGATTACTACCACCCTCAGCTCATTCACACACAGGTCAATGAGCGCAATTAATGCTGCACTTTGTGTAAGGTTGTGTCTACAAGTGTAAGTGTATGTTACGACCTACATGGCCTGCTGTATCCAAGCTCATCTGTGATTAATTTTATTTGTAGAGGGGAGTAAACCAGTTTCCATCTAGTTTTTACTTTTGTTTTCTGTCTTAATCTGTCTGATTTGTGTGTTTACCAGGTGAACAGATCCTTGTTTTGTTTAATCTTTGTGAGCGTTTTGCCTAAATAGATGTGGCCTACAGTTCAACTGTTAGAGAAAACCTACTTAACCTCTCACCATGAAGTCCTGCGTCTGTCTCTCTAATCATCTCCTGCTTCCTCGATGTTTGTCTTCTCTGAAGCCTCTGCCCTGCACAATCCAATTCATTTTACTTACCTCCCCTCCCCTCCTCTCAGCTTTACCCAAAACAGTTTGTATTGGAGCTCTAAATCAAGTGATGGCAGTGAACTCGAAGTGGCACGGTTATGAAAATATTTCCCTCGAGACGTGTACCAAGCAAAGGAAATAAGTACAATGTGTCTCTGCACATTGTCTGTTTTGGGAACCCTCACTTTTTATTTAACAAAAAGCAGCCTTCTGTCTCTCTGCTTTGTCAGGAAGTCAGTGACTGACTGTCTGTCAGGGCTCAGTGACTTGCAATGGTCCTGTGTTATTTATAGCCTCTCTTTTAGGTTTAATGAATCTTCATTTATTTTGGCAGGACAGGAGTCCCTGAGTTTATATGCCCCTGTCAGGAGATGTGAGGAGGAGAGAGTCTCAATTACCCTCCACAGTCTCTGTGCTTTCATACCTTGAAACCTGGGGGTAATGAGGGTATCAAAGACAGATTAGGGTGCCTGGAAAAGGTTTAAGCTAACCGGATGGCGTTCCAATAATGCCATCCATGTTTGGTCATTGTGCCTCGGTGCTCCACATATTTCTTTGTCACGGCTGTGTTATGGTAACAAGTGATCCGGGGTTCCTGAAACAGAGGGGTGTGATGGTTCTCATGTGTCCTCTTCCATTCCAGTGTAAAATGCCTTTGCTGGTGAGTGTGGTCTGTCTGCTGAGGGGGCCATAATTTATGTTTAGTAGGAACGAACAGTCTTCTGTGTGTGAGGGAAATCATCGCCTTCTCAGCAAGATAGGATAGTTTTGTTGTTGGGTCTGGTTTCTTCTAATGAGAGTGTGCAACAATTTCTGTAATTGTCTCCTGTTATAAACAAAATAATGCACAACAGCTTAATAGATCTCTCCAAGAGACCGAGCATTGTCTTTTCTGTGAGTCTGTGTGTGTGTTGATGGATCATTTAGGTCCGGCATAGACATGCACGGAGCTCCTCGTATGTTTATGTGAGAAAACCGTCTCCCCCTCTCGTGTCTCTCCCCGCTGTGCCTGACAGCGGGTCATAAAAACACACATCCATCTTAAAGCCACACTCGGGTCGCAGGCGTGACTAAGAGGAAATGGCTTCTTTTGATTTCAGAGCAGCAGTTAATCAAAGCGAGTCTCAAACACACAATCACACACAGACATTAATGCAGACATACAGGATAAGGAAGAGGCGATGCTGGAAGCAGCAGGTCACGGGGCATTAGAATCATTTGTCACACGCATTTCCTTTAATTCTAAACTTTTTTAAATATATATATATAAAGAGAGAGAGAGAGAGAGAGAGAGAGAGAGAGAGAGAGAGAGAGGAATTATTACTTCTTGCTGAAGACCTGAACATGTGAAACAGTAGTTCTGTGAAAGTGTTTTACAATAAGGAAAACCTTTCCCAGTCTTACTCAGTTTATTGGAGCACTCTTGCCACAGATCATTTGAAGAAAAGCACTCTGGCATGAGTATGTTGACTGAGCAGATTTAGCACACCCGCGACTTGGCTGTGATTTAGTTCTGGGTGGAGAGGTTTTGTTGATAGGTTATGCACTGCAGCCGCCTGCAATGTCTCTCTGCCTCTTAGGTTTTTATGACCCACTTGGTCTCCAACTTGCTAATGTGTGCTGGCTTTGCTTGTTCTGGGAGGCTTTGGAAGAAAATATGGGGGTTGCTTTAAATTGATACTGGGACAAGTGAATTTATTTATCACTTAGTGACTTAAACTTTGCTCAGGCCATTAACACTACTATCCAGGTGGAAGACAATGAGAGGCCAAAAGCCATAGAAGGGGAATCCTTCACTGTATAAATCACCCCTAATCATTTGAGGCTGAGTATATGAGTGGCTGTATAAGATACAACACAGCATGTTTTCCTTGTTTTTTTTAATGCGTGCAGTTCTTCCTCTTTATGTTTTTTTCTGCCTCTCATTTCAGGTTCATAAAGCCAGCACCCCTGTTTCTTGATCGGAACTTCAAACGTTTAGCAAAAGTCAGCAGTCACTTACCTCCATTTGGATTCAAAACGCAAGGTAAGACTAGCTCTATTGATGAGTAATTTTATATTTTTTTATTTTTCAAAATGTGTCCAAAATAAGGTCCAAAAAAAGAAGTAACAGGAACGCTTGCACTCTGCTGTCTTAGTCCAGACATTGTTCTTTGTGCTTCTGTGTAATATTTTCCAAAGTATTAAAAACAACTGATATAGATGGTTTATCTTTCATATTGTCCAGATCATTTTCAGTTTTAATATTAGTTTCTTACTTTATACCTTCTCATTCAACCACAAAAGTGGTTGAACTAAATTAGTGCTACAGTGTTTTTCCCGTCAGTTTACTTCTCATACTTTTTCAGCTTTATTTATTGTTGTAACTTGTTGGACCATTCAACACGTTATCCACTTTTCAGCAGCAAAGCTAAACCAAATAACTGCTTTATTTTTATCTCTTTATCATAAAGGTGTCTGAGTGACTCAGATTCAGCATTGCAGAACGCCAGTGTTCTGCCTCATTGAACTCTTGATCATTTGTCATTGTTGCTAGGCTGCTGTTTTTGGCATAGTACACTGAGCCTCAGTGTTATTTTTCTGCTTTGTCTTTAAATAAAAAAAAGTGAGAAAGGTAATTCAGCCTGGTGTACATTCCATCATCTGAAGTGTCTGGCAAAGTTTTGCTATCATTAATTAGTCATGAAACTTTGGAACATGATCAGAAAGGTCCATCTGTTTCTTTATCCATGGACGTTTTAGAACTGGAAATTTCAAGGGCTAGAAATAATCTTATTCCTAATCCCTTGTTTCTTAGGAGTTATAGGTTTTGATACTGGACCAGTTATTCAGCTGGCCTCTGGGAATACTTTTTTAAAATTTCAAACACTGAATTCCTGCAGTAAATCTTTTACCCCTTCAAACTTTTTTTATCAGCAAAGTACAACCCCAGTTGATTTTCAAAACCTATTTAACCTACATTCAGTTAAATACATTACAAGGACAAGATATGTATTGTTCAAAGTGATATTTTTTTCTTTTTTTCCCCTTTTTTTCCCACAGATATTCACTTATTTTGAATTGCATTACATTGCCTGCATTACATTCTAAAAAAGCTGTTACAGGGTCATGTTTACCACTGTGTTCCATCACCTTTCCTTTTAACAACACTCAAAAAGTGTTTGTGAACTGAAGACACAAATTGCTGAAGCTTTGGAGGTGGAATTCTTTACCATTCTTGCTTGATGAACAGTTCCACTTGTTCAACAGTCCGGTGTCTCTGTTCCTATATTTTGGGCTTCATAATGCGGCACACATTTTCAATGGGAGACAGGTCTGTACTGCAGGCAGGCCAATTGTGCGCTCTTTTACTACAAAGGCATGCTGTTTTAACATGTAGAATGTGGCTTTGCATTGTCTTGCTAAACCAAGCAGGGACATCCCTAAAAAAGATGTTGCTTGAATGGCTCCAAAACCTGTATCTACCTTTCAGCATTAATGGAGCCTTCACACATGGTCAAGTTAGCCATGCCATGGGCACTAACACACCCCCATACCATCACAGATGCTGGCTTTTCAACTTTGTGTTGATTACAATCTGAATTGTCCTTTTCCTCTTTGACCTGGAGGACACAACATCATGATTTCCAAAAACAATTTGAAATGTGGACTCGTCAGACCACAGCACACTTTTCCACTTTACGTCAGTCCATCTCAGATGAGCTCGGGCCCAGAGAAGCCGGCAGCATTTCATTGTTGATATATGGCTTTGGCTTTGCATGGTAGAGTTTGAACTTGCACTTGTAAATGTAGTGATTAACTGTGTTAACTGACACTTAAGTGTTCCTGAGCCCACGTGGTAATATCCTTTACACAACGATCTTTTTTAATGCAGTGCCACCTGAGGGATTGGAGGTTACGGGCATTCAATGTTGATTTTTAGTCTTGTTACTTTCGTGCAGAGATTTTTCCAGATTCTCTGAATCTTTTGATGATATTATGGACTGTAGATGATGAAATCCCTAAATTCCTTGTAATTTTTCATTGAGAAACATTGTTCTTAAACTGTTGGACTATTTGCTCACGCAGTTGTTCACAAAGTGGTGAATCTTGTTCCATCTTGCTTGTGAACAACTAATGCCTCAAATACACTGGCTGCGCCTGCGTTGCAGTTCCACTTTGATGCGTGTTGACTGCATTTGTCAACTCACACCGGCTGCGTGTTCAGTCTGACAAGCTGCATGACTGGCAGACAGCTGGAGTAGCGAGACCGAGGAGTTCACGCGATTTCCTCTCCGTTAATAAACCTCTCTTCATTCATGTTGTGTTGTTAAACCTCAAACCTGTTGATTCCTGGCATGTCTTCGCTCATTGTGTTGTTTTCTTGCATTGGTAAAGCTAAATATGATCTAGTTTTGACACAGTTTGTTTTATTTTGAAAGTCTCAGGCTCTTTTTAGGTAGTTTCCGTGCCCTACTTCCTGTCCCACTCGATCTTCTCTACTCTGAATCGCCGCGTCACAGCTCCGGCATCCAGCAAAATAAGATGGCTGCCGATTAGCTGCGACCTGTCGGACCAGCCACGCAGCTGAACCGCAACGGAACAGATCCAGTTTAAGTTGACACATTGACTTGAATGGAAACCTATCTGATTCAATGCCGTGACGGAGCGGAGCTGCAACGCAGACACAACCGGTGTATTTCAGCCGTAAGCCTTTTGGGGATGCTCCTTTTATACCCAATCATGACACTCACCTGTTTCCAATAAACCTGTGGAATGTTCCAAACAGGTATCTTGAGCATTCCTTAACTTTCCCAGTCTTTTGCTGCCCATGTCCCAACTTTTTGGAATATATTGCAGGCATCAAATTCAAAACAATTAAAAAAAAGAAAAATGATTTGAAAACAAACAAACTATTAAGTCTATAAGTTTGAACAATGAATGTCTTATCTCTGTAGTGTATTCAAACGAATGTAGGTTAAAAAGGATATGCAAATCATTGGATTCTGTTATTTACATTTCCAACAATGTCCCAACTATATTGGATTGGGGTTGTATGATATAAACTAGATTACATACCAGAGTGGATGAGCTGTAGCTTATTCCTGTTACTTCTGATGTAAATGCTGAATTTAAATTCAAGATTGATGACCCTAAAAACAAACATGTTAACTGTGTCTTTTGTTTTGCTATTTCAAATATGACAGAGTGAGGGGTGACTGTACCTGCTCTGGAGCTATAAACTTGCTGTTATCACTGTATGTTGTTCTAGAAATCCTCAGTTTAAGCCAACAGTGATGTTGCATAATCAGGACTGTCAGTATTGAGGGAAAAAAGCAGGTGAGGAATAGTGGGCCTGTAATTTATAGGATTTTTCTTTTAAGAATACCGATTTTTCCTTCAACTGAAAGGATTTTTGTGGATGGAAAGGCATCACACATCCATGAGTTCACGTTATTCTACCCTAAATATTCTTGTGAGGGTTTTCCAAGAAATTGGATTTATTATGTGGATCTGAATTTGTGCTAAACCTTGTCCCAACCTCCATCAGGATTTAATTTTTATGTACAGAAATCTTAATTGAAACTATATTTGATTAACTCCAAAACATCAATACTAAACCAAACTTGAGTTTGATTTTTCAAAATAATCCTGCTGCTTGAAAACACTTTATAGAGTAGGATGAAAGAGTGGATTTGTTCAATCAAAATAACAATCTACCCCCACATATTTATACATATACATACATATTTGGTGTGCACCCACTTTAGTTAAAACCTAATTCGTGATGTATGTGTTTTGTGAGATAAATCCTGAACAGAGAACTCATGTCTTCTAACACTCTTCTTTTAATCCCTTCACAAACTGTGGTTTTACTTGTTCCCTGACCTTAACCCACTCCAGCCCTTCAGATATCAAACCAGTACACAGTGCCATGGGAACTGAAGAGATAGCATTTACCTGCATCAGTAACATGTCCTGTCCCATATTTTCCAATACTTAACATCAGAGGGTACGGTGAATGTTACCTTTTGTGTTCTGTAAAGCGTTCCACTGTCAAGTGGTGTGTCAAAAGAGCACTCCTTGTGTGAGTGTTACACCTGGTTTCTGTTTTCCCCAAGGACTGCCATCAGTCCGTGGAGACTGGTGGCAGTGGGGTTTCCTTTTTAGCGGTACTCATGTGTAGAGATGATATGTGTGGATGTTGAATGGAAGGCCACAAAGGATTCTAAATTGGGAACATAAAGTGGTAATGTGTGAGGGCGGGAGTTTTATTTTTACTTTTCATTCTTTTAAAAGGTATCTTTGGCCCACATCTGACAGGGCCTGAGAACAGTAAAGCTGGTGTTGATCTGGTCTCAGAGAGAAACCAGACAAGTGAGCCCCGAGGGACCTATCTGACTAATAGGCTTTATTATGCACTGATTGTTAGTTGTATGTTCCAGTGAAATCTGAGTCCCTCAAAATGATACATTTCTGCAGTCCAAGCACTGAGTAAAGCTAAAGGGATTTAGCTAAGTGACAAAAGCCTCGTACAGTAAGTCCTACTAGCTGCAGCTGATGACAGGTACAAGAATCAGCTTCTGATTAAGTGGTGTGCAATTGATAATGATGTTTTATTTATTTAGATTATGAAGCTTACTGTATTAGCATAACCAAAGCATGATATTTACTCAGGCCATGTCTGAGTCACATGATCAGATTTTGGATGAGCACCAGTTTGCTGCGTTTTATTATAACATGACTAAAGCAGGTGAGCAGGATTGTAAGAGTGCATAATGGTGCACTGAACTTCCCAAAGGTACTATGTAACATAGCGTATAGCTAGAAGTGTAAGAAATATTATGCTGGAGTAACAAGATGATACTGTAAAATGCAAGTGATTTCCTTTTATTTTACTCATGAAGGCAGTTTTGTTTAGATTGTCCAAAAAGTAGTACCCAGATGTTAATGTTTAATTTTCGTCTGTGCTGGATTGCTTTTTAGTGTAGTAGAATTTTACTCACGTGAGATTGAAATTAAAATCTTTACTCTGGATTAGGGCTGGGCAATATGGCCTAAAAATAAAAATCCCTTTTTTTCCCACAACAATCGAATTATGATTTTAATTTTTTTAAGTTTTTATTTTCTTCTTAAAAAAAACACATACAAGTGAGTATTTTCACAGTATATACATGGAAGTATCTGATCAATATTTAATCTCATTTAGAAAAAAAAACAAAAAACAAAACAAGTACAAGCCTCCAAAAGTCCTTGTGCAAAACCTGACAGGGCCTTCCATCATGAAAACTGTACATTTTTTTAAACAGCTCACAATTGTACTAAGGCAAGCAAAAAAAATCTTGATTTTTAATTTTTTAAATCTTCTGCAGAAAATAATTTGATTTAATTGATATATCCTCCAGCCCTATTCTGGATTAGTATAATATACTTCACTTGTCAGTATTTAAATCATACACAGTCCACTTGTGACAAAGATCTAAACACACCTCAGATTTTTTTAACTCCAAGCCAAAGAAATAACTATCTCTTCTGATTCTTTGTATTGTGTAAGTTACACTCTTTTCAACAATGCTTCTTTGTTTATGTATCATGTGATGTGTCCTCTGTATGACTAGCAGGATTTTTGTCGTTTTTTGAGTTCCATGCGTCTCGAACCTACAGCCATTTTTCTTTTGCTCGTCCACCAGACATACTTTTCTGAAATGTTTACCCTGGGTACTTATAACACTTAGCTTCCATGTCGTCCTCTGGAAGAAAGCCTTGCCCATTGGGATTTTTCACTTTGCACCCGCTTGGATCCAGGTGTGGTCCTTGGGCTTGTGTTTATGCCGCCTGGGGTGATGCTTGACGCCAGACATCGACACCACATCCAAACAATGGGCTGCAGTTTTGCTCACTTCTCCTCAGCAGGTTAATCATTAGGACCGTTAGCCAGGGTGAATGAGGCGGTGATACATCTTCTCTGAGGCCTCAGTCTAAACTCCCTTGTTCTCACTCTCTTTACTCTCACTTTTGCTGTTTCTCTTGGCTCTTCTTTGCAGATTCTAAAATGTACACAAAAACGATTAGTGAGGTAAAGAGGGCAACGAAAAGACCTCTCATTTTTGGCAACTTAACACCTGGAGGCTTCCTTTTCACATCCAGGATGCAAAGAAGAAGATGAATAACTGGCATTGAGTTAAAACTAAGTCGTCTTTTCTTAGTGCTTTTGCTTTACTGCAGATGTAATGTGGAACAAATGAGGACATTTCTAGATGTTTGAGATGCAAAATGTGAACAAGTATGTGAGACCTATTCTAAATGTTGAGGCACAGACAGAAATATATGGCACATTTAAAACTGGAAGCATGACCGCAGCAGAACAGCTTGTGGAACATGGCAGGAATGCTTGCAATGGCTAAACATCCCTGTTTTTCACTCCACCATCACAGGGGTGCTAGCCACGCAGGGAGACGAGCCGACCATCGCCTACTTCACTTAACTACAGGAGAATGTGCTTGTTTGAAAACAGCATTCCTCCCTGAGTGCTTTTATGGGAGACTTTTTACATACACAGGCATGCCATCCTGCACCCTGTATGTCTGTGTCTCACAGATTCACTCCCCCAAGATTACAACAGCTTTTTTCCTTCCATAATCCAGTCCCCACTGGCCGATTGTTCACTCCTTATCTGTGGCTGAATAAACTGAGAGAGGTGTTCTCTCCTCCAACTGTCTCAAGACCACCTAGATTGCTAAGTCCAAGAGCTGCATGTTGAAGTCTGTGGCAGTTTGTTAGTCTTTGTAGGTGTAATTCCCAGGTTTCTGTGTCTTTTAATGTCTTGGTTTCATTATTTGATGACATCACCTTTCTGTGAGGTGAAACTGATGCACTGCTCCATGGGGAGGGAATTACATTTTTTTTGTAGCATCAAAATTTACACCCATTATTTTTTTTCTCATTCATCCTCATAAAAGCAGCTGTCCAATAGTGAATTGATACATAAACTTCCTGAGGCAATTCAATTTCCCGCAAGTGTATACAGTTGATACACTGATATAAAACTTAATATTTTGCAGTGGGCTTAATTTATCCGCTCTCTCTTTCTTTTTCTTTGCAGAGAGAGTCATAGACAGCATTTTAACTGTCACAAAAAATTATGGATTGGGAGAAGAGCTGGACAGGTAAATATCACCACTCACCCATTCTGACAAGAAGTCTGTTTCGAGTATTTATCAGCTGTTAATTGTACTGACTTCTGAATCTCCTGCCGTGCAGTCTCCCCTGTAAAAGATGTGTTATTGTGGGGAACGGAGGCATCCTGTTCAACAAATCTCTGGGCTCCCGGATAGACGAATACGATGTTGTTGTCAGGTAGGATTACATCACAGTAAACTTTAACACTTTAAATAAAGTCTTTTTTAACACTGTTTTGCACATCACTTTCTGAAATAAAGGGCAAAATGGTAGGAACAGGACACATAATAACTATAAGTGATAGTCTAAGTGTATTGTTGATTAACTTTATAGATTTAAATCCACAGACTGTGACTTTTTCTTTGTTGCTTTGACAGGTTAAATGAAGCACCAATAGGCAGTTATAGTAAAGATGTTGGGACCAAAACCACCCTAAGGATTACCTATCCAGAAGGAGCCATCCAGAAGCCTGAAAACTATGAAAAAGACTCCCTTTTTGTTTTTTCTGCTTTCAAACCACCCGACTTCAAGTGGCTCAAACACATGGTCTTCAAAGAGAAACTGGTGAGTTCATTTTAATATTATACAAAGAATGAAAATAGGATTTTTTTCCAGCATAAATACACCTGTAAGATCTTATAGTAGGAACTCTGACCTTTACTTCTGCTGACAAGTGTAGACAAAGTTATCATTTTAGTCTTCAGTGTAGTTCATTTCGGTCACTTTAAACATAAAGACTTATCGACACACATTGAAGTGAAAAATTCACAAATAAACAAATGTTGTGTTAATGCTATTTCTGCATCAACACCAAACAATCAACAAAAGAAATCAATGAAACAAATAAGATAAGACTGAAAAGGTGTAGGCTGAAGCCTTCACTTATTTCCCCTACCCTTGGGTAAGTGTTTAACGGGTGTTTAACTTAGATTTCAACAGGATACAGATCTTTCCCCGCCCAGCAGGGATTTTTTTTTCTTGTCTGGGTGTCAAAATTTGTTTGGATGTCTGTGTTGTATGCCTTTTTTAGTGGTCTAAACTCTGATCACATTCTGTACATTCCTTCCTGGGAATGGAAACTGTTTTGTTTAAGTGGGCAGCATGAATCTCTGTTTCAGAATGTTTTGGATGCTTTGAATAAGGAAAGAATGTTTAGAAATAGCAACACCTAGCACCAGGGATGGATATGCAGAAGCTGCACTTTTTGGGTACCGGTACCTGATTGGTCAGTGCTAGAATACTGTTAAGCTCATGGGGAAATACTACTGCTTTCAATTTATACAGGGCTATTCATACGTAGATACCCAAACAGCCGACTCATCACTCAGTTACAGCATTCACTAATTTTTTTTGTATTACTGGTTCATATGAAGTTGTTTGTAAAAAGGCTGCAACTGGCTGTATCCTGTACATTTTGGACTCTCCTCTTCATATGCAAACATGGGAAATATGCCTATCAGTTTGTGTGAGCCCCAGCCCTTTGTGTGTGAGCGGGAAGGACAAAAGCATTCAGCTGACATCAACTGCTTCATAGACATTTTTTCTTGAATTAAATTGTCTTGATTTCATGGCATATCTTGTTGGTGTTCTCCAGAATCTTTATGATTTATCATTTCAAAGCAAGGCTGTGAATTGACTTCTTAATCCTTAGATTAAGATTAATCCTACACTAAATATCTAGGCAAGCTTTCCCTTATCTTTCAAGTTTAAAGTTTTTGTAGCTCCTCTGTCCTTGTTATACTGTATGTGTTGTCACTGAAGTAGCTTCAAACAGCATTTACGCTTTGCTTAGTATCATCACTTAGATGTTACGTTGAGTCCATTAATCTCCTGGACTGACTGTGGGAGCACTTAGTAAAAGCTTTATGGAGTCATGAAAGTAATGGTAGTGGTGTTTTAAGGGACCACACTAATGTTTCCCTCAGCCCATTTACTACAAAGCTTTTCACTATGCATTGTCACTGACCATTTTCTAAGGCAGACACTTTTTCTTCATTTAAAGCTTAATACACTGACAGTTATTGTGAAAGTTTTGAATTATCAACAAGGAGCTAATGACGAGCGATATCATGCTTACTGTGGCAGCAAACAGGCCTAACAATGTAAAAGGCATTACGTTTCTTTTAAAGCACTGGTTACATGGCATGGTTGTGAAGGATGCTTCTTCAGGAAAGCCAGAACTGAGAAAATTTGCTGAAAACAGTGCTGCAAGTTTGAGGGAAGCAGTTGCCTGCCAGATTTTTTTTACAAGGTGACATTTGTCAAAACTGTACAGTCAGGACTGAGGGGACTGTGAAGAATATAACAAAGAGGAAAGGACAATGGCATTACGATCAAGGATGAAAAGGGCAGTCCATAGCAAGCTGAAACTAAGCAATGGATTGGATTAAAGGTGGAGAGAAGAGAGGAGAGAAAGCGATGGAAAGGGTAAAGGGATAATAGCAGGGGAAAGAAAATGAACAGTGGAAGCATCAGTAAAGTCAAATGAAGGAAAATAGCCTGCTTGGCTGGCTGATGGCCTCCTTAACCTTTGATAGCGCCCAGATTTTTCTGGTGTGTCAAAGGGAGAGGACAGTGGAATTGGTTGCCAGGGATAATTGATCTGGCCTCTGGCTGCAGACTCAGCTTTGATCCACTGAAGAAAGAAGAATGTTTCTCATTGGTTGAGAGTTAAGGAACAAAAGGAAATGGGGTCTTTTGGTCGAACTTGATGTTAATATGGAAAAAAAAAAAAAACGGGCAGATGGTCGTAGCCATTGAAGTCTCACAGTGAAACTGAGATTAGATTGCCTTCAAAACCAGTGGTGCTAGCACCGGAACACCACAACCAACGACTTTTGAGGTCAATTTATTTTTCTTTTATTTCCTAATTATTGGCGAGCTGGATGAAATGTTTTGGTCTGATTGGTTAAAAACCAATGAAAATGTTGATGAACTCTCAGCAGCTAAATGATGCCAGAGCCAATCTGCACATTTCTCTTCCGCTCCATGACACTGTGGCAAAAATCTGAATTTGTGTTAGCATTAAGTTAAACAGCATGGAACATAATACTACTTTAAACCTTTTAGGAAGCATGAAACTGTAGATTTGTGGTTAACGGCTAACAAGTCACTAGCTTAACCCTGTAAGGCCCAGCGTTGTAATATTACAACATTTTTATTTTTTCTAAAAAAAGGTATAAACGTTTTGTTTTTCTTGTTTTTTTTCACATTAACATAGTCATTGGGTCCTATTGTTCAGTCCCACAATACTATTGGATAGGACATTTGTATATAAGTCCGGCCCACAGGTCCCGAACTTTCACAAGCTGCGAAACTTTGGCTGAGCAACAACGCTTTGTTTCACTGGACCACATCTATAAGATTTAAGTAAGTAAAATGTCTTAAATATTTTTTTTGGTGATCATTAAACTGTCTAGAACATGTACATATGTAGTTTTTGTGAAATACATTCCTCAATTGTAAATTAGAGCATGTTGTATATTTGTTGTAATTTTACAACACTGGGCCTTTAGGGCAGCAAAATGGCCATGTTGTAAGTTTACAACATACATGGCTAAGTGTAGTCTAAATATGCATTTTGATAGGGACCTTCTACTTTTTACAATATATTTTAAATTACACACATTTTCTACACATTCCAGACCCTAGTATATATTATGTAGGCTGTATATTTATTTTTACTTTAATTTCCAATCCAATACTATTTGGAACCCATTGCCTATAATGATATAGTAATCACCTTCAGCAGTTTAGTTTCTCATTCTGTATGTATATGTGCCCATTGTTTTGGCTCAATTCACAGTCAAACAGTTAGTTCTGGGGGGATGCTGGGGGATGCTTGTTGCATTGTTGTGGAACAGGTGAGAATGTTCAGGAATGTGGAATTATCATCCTAAAAGCAGTGCTTCATGCATTCCTTTTAGGATGATAATCAGAGTACAATAGATTGGCCAGACAGTATGGTGTGACTAGAGAAATGTGTGAATAGGTTACTTTAGTTGAAAGTGTAAACACTTTGCCCCTCCACCCATGTACTAAAGATAGGGTTGGATGGGGTGGGAACAGCCAGGCAGGTGCGCATACCCAACTGCAACCTGGACGACGACAAGAGCTTGAAGAAGAAGGGGAGACGAACCTTTGACTACAGAGTGGAAGTGAAACACAACATCTGTGCTGTCAAATGGTATGACAACAGGGCGGTGACACTTGTGTCATCCTTTGCTGGAACAGAACCGGTGCAGAAGATTCAACGCTGGGACAAAGCCAACAAGACCTACGTTCAAGTTGAAAGGCCTTACATTGTGGGTACCTACAACACATACATGGGAGGTGTGGAAAGAGACACTGAACATGAGACATTTCCAGGCAGAGCTCGCATCCTCCCTCATTCTGGTGGACACAGTCAAAACTCCAAAGAGGGGACGACCATCTTCAGGAAATGGTAGTCCAGTGACAACAGGCAGCCCTTTGAATGCACAGAAGAGACCGTCCTTGGGTGATGGGAGTCCATACAGTGTTCCACCAAAGAGATCATGTGCACACACACCACTGGATGCACGCAAGGACCTCATTGGACATTTTCCAATGAAGACTACGAGAGGACGCTGCAGACATTGCCCTAAAGGGTACACGAACACACAATGCCGCAAGTGTGATGTTTGACTTTGCTTTTCAGAGGACAAGGACTGTTTTTGGGACCATCACTCTTAAATGATCACTCCAATACTCACTTATATGTCTATACTGTACATATTCGCCCGTCCCTACATGCTTGCCTTGCATGTGTTCCTGTTTTTTATTTATACATTGTTTTCAAATAAAATGGCCATTCATAAAAATATGACTCATGTTGTTATTATTATTCATGTTATATACTGTTCTGGGGCTAAGTAATAAGCAATCAACCATACAAATGAACCCTTAGTTTGTTTTACGGAGGTACAAACACTTGTACCTTTCTGTTCAGACAATGACTACAAATAGCCTACAGGAAATTCTGCTACCCATTTGACCCAACGTTGTAATATTACAACGTTTCCATAAAACCTTACAAAAACATTTTTTTTTGCAAACACTTCATTTTCATCTCCAAAGGCCTCCTACAACACCATCTAAGTGGTTGAAAATTTTTTTTTTGATGTTTTACTATGTCTGGGTCTTACAGGGTTAAAAAGGATAAGGTAGACAGAAACAGAAATGGCAAAGGAGATGAAAACACAAACAAAAGGACAGAACTTTGGATAGAGATCAGAAACGGGGAGAAGGGGGTGTGGCAAAGGTTCAGTCCAGGGAATAATGGTAATGATGGTCAGTTACTTGGGTGGTTAAGTTTGCTCTTCCCATCAGCACTTGTGTAGCTATCATAATCTTTTTTAAAATCGTGTGAGGTAGTGTGACGACAAGATTTTGGAGTGTTAACTGAGAAAACAAAGAGGCGTGATGCTGATTTATGAGTGGATTGAGTAACATGAAATTTAAGCACACAAGTAGCTTAGAGGCAGTGACAAATACACGTCAACCTGGCAACAGTATTTGTTTTCTGTGGGAAGTGGATTGTAAGTGTTTACAAAAACATGAAAGGTACTAAAAGACCTGTTTAAAGACCATTATCCTAGCTTCATTGTATGTGACTCACACACACTAATGCAGTGGAAACATAAATGTAAAGAGGCCTCTGTGAGTGTGTACGTTCCACGTTCTCCTGTGAGCTGAGGACACATTTCCAAAAGCTCAGACTCATAAATGTCACATTTATGTTTTTTACTATTTCTACCATGTCATTTAGATCGGTATAGGAGATATTTTGTTGAGGCATTTATTCCAGTGGACATAAATTAAGAAAAGTCTAAAGTTAGTTGCAAGCCCCCCCCCCCCC
Organism: Labroides dimidiatus; assembly: GCA_030710495.1. Lineage (NCBI taxonomy): Eukaryota > Metazoa > Chordata > Actinopteri > Labriformes > Labridae > Labroides > Labroides dimidiatus. The sequence continues at coordinate 13,659,388 of CM061152.1, read as the reverse complement.
CCCCACACACACACACACAAACACACACACTTTTTGTATTTACTTCTCTCCAGAGAAGACAGATTGTAACCTAAGACATTTCTTTGTGTAACATGCACGCTCATGGCTTTAAGGGAGGCAAAGCCTTTCACTTTCCTTCGGCGGTTATAAAAGCAAGTGCATGTGTCCTTCTTCTTTGAAAGGTTAGTGGGTGGTACACACACAGTTGTTATGCAGCCGCAAGTGACTCATCCAGCCAGTTGTCAGCATGCACAATGATTCTTTGCTATTGTGGCTCTTCAAATGCCTACAGCGATCTTGGATGGCTGAACAGAATACCAATTAGCGAGGCAATTTCCCAATCTGTTCTTTAGTGTTTTGTACACTCTCATAAAACACACAAACAGTCACACACAAAAAAGCCCTCCCACTCACTCAAGCATGCACAGACTCATAAACTTCACTGCAAAACTGAAATAAAGCCAGATTTGCAGAGCTGACCTTGATCATACTCTGACCTTGCAGGCATGGTTCTCTCCCTGAATGTGTCTTACATTTTAAATCAGTGAAGTCCAGTACTACACACACAATTTTAGTAATGCTGCATCACAAGACTTCCAATTCCCACAATCCCTCATTAGTGCAGGTCTCCATGATTATGACTCTGTCACTGCACTTCAAGCCCAACCCCACCAGTGCAGCCGCTTGGTTGATTGCCCAGTTACTTTATGTTTACAAGTGTGCTCAAACATGATTGTCACAAGTGCTGATATCTCCTTTTCATTTTCATCCACTCTCAATTTCGCTCTCGTGCACAGACCACATGCATTCGGGGCCCATCCACAAACAGCCGCAGTTGTTTGTATATGCAGGGGTATTTTCAAACAGAGCCAGTGAAGGATATACAGCCGGTGGTAAACATGGGGACTGAAGGTGGAGTCTCGGTGTTCTATCTCCTCTGTTTGTTTACAGGAGCTATCTGTGCTCTCTACAGGCCAGAGAGAGAAATGATGGATGGAGACAGTTTGAGGAAGAGATTACTTCTCCTTTAATAGAAATCCATCCAGGAGTTCTCAATCGGAAGGATTAAAATATTGCAAAAAAGGAAGGGATTAGAAAAACACTGCACATCTCTCCTCTCCGCAGAAATCAAGTGTGCAAGAAATAACCAATTAGCTGACAATCACCATACAAATCTCTTCCTGCTGGAATATTGTTTCATAGCAATTACTGTTTATCCCCCTGTAGCACCCAGGGTTTCCAGTTTATAGACATGCCACTCAAGCCTAAAAGGTTTATGGTAACTCTATGACTAAAGATGCAACGTGGGGCAGAAATAACAGCTTCATAGCCTTTTTTAAGCCCAAACATGTGTGCAGAAGTCCAAAGTAGCATACATACATGCATTCACAAACATTTACATGCTTATAAACATGGACTTTGACCATGATCCAAGTGACTAGCATACGTTCCGGATGTCACTGATTACCGTGAGTGTTGTGTTTCAAATATGAGTCACCTACCTCGCCTGCAGTGATTAACACTGCAACCTGCACTCTGGATATTTTAGTTTATTCAAAGGATGTTGTGTAATTAACTATTTATGGAAGTTTGAAGAGAACTTAGACGTGTGACTGATTTGTTTTGTAGTGAGAGACCATCATGTTCTGTCACCAGGCCAAAGCAGTAACCCGTTTCTCCTCTTAGACTTTGTTGCACATAGTTTTCAGGGTCACAGTGTTGTCAAGCTTTGCTGCTGTTTCCTCATTTGCCGTCATGGGAGTGTGAATACAAAGGTTTCACACACCGGATAACCTTAAAGCGGCCAGGAAAAGAGAAACCACAGTGACCTAAACGAGGGCAGAGGTCTTGGTATGTGTCCAGAACAGAAAAGGGCAATCTGTGAATTCTTTAGATTCCTGTTGTATAAAGGAAATCTAATAACCAAAGCTATCCTGAATTTTACCTCTCCTGATTAAAGGAACATCTCGTCAGCGTCAACCACCTAGTTTGGAAAAGCTCTCTCCATTCAAACATTCCTTCTGAAATGGTTCCTCTTCAGTGCAGTACTTATGTGGTGAGACACTGCAACTTGTAAACTTATAAGTCTGACATGTACACAGTGCTAATGACCTCCAGACAACCTTAATTGTGATCGTTAGCAGCTCAGAGGCTGCTGCCGTTTTTGTTTTTAGATTGCTCTAAGTCTACCTTCCGGACTCCACTCCACCTTGTTTGAGTTGTCCTCTACATAAACATCAAACACAACCACATCCTCAGGCATTTCCATCACACAAGAGGCCAAAAAGAACAGAATTATATGATCAACATGAGATTAATTCGTAGAATGCACAAAGAACTTCAAACACATACATGAACCATTTGTGGTTTCTACTTGTGGTGAGAGAAAGCTGAAGTTTGTTTGTGTTTGCCACCTATAGTAACCAAGCAGATGAGAACCCCCCCCCCTCCATATTACAGCTCAGTGCTCCACATTTCTACCCTCCCTTGGGAACTATAAACTCAGCTATCTGCGTGGGCCCATACACAGAAACTTTTGAGTTTAAAGGTGAGTAAAGTTTCACTGGCCTCACTGAAAACCCTAAATACAAGGTCCAGGCTCAAACCAAGCTGTTTCTGATTTGACTTTTTGTACTTTAGTGGAGTGAAGCACATATGCAGTTCATTTTTTTTCATTTTATGCAACAGGGAAAGGATGCGTGTCAGAATGTTTATGCTCAGTCAAGTTTAAGTGCTTCACCACAATTGGCCCACAGTTACTTTCTGATGTTTTGAGTTTTGTACATCACAAAATTTGGAATCATAGTGCTTGACGGGAATCTGAAGTTGGATTTCTAAGAATCTACATTCCCTGTTTTAGCACGTTTCATCTATTTCTTAGCACCCTCTCTGTCAGTCCGCATCACGTTTTCATGTTTAGAGCCTCCTTTGTCTTTAATTCAGTTATTTCCTGTCACACTTGCTGACATTGACATTCTCTAATCTTGTGCTTTAGGTCTTTTTTAGTAATGCTTTATTTCACAGTGATATGCCTACAGCTGTTGAGGACATGTACATTTAGCTTTTGTAAGGCCAATGTTTTATTTAAGAACATAAAAAAATCTTAATGAAGAGAAGGCATAGAACCTGAAAACTCTCTCAAATGTTCACTATTGCCACTTTCAGACGCATAAATGTCTAAAACCTCTTAAAAATTTACACTGCACTGCAGTTTGTCCAGATCTGTGTTGATACATATCAATTAATCCATGCTACTGTGCTTATATGGTATTTTTTGTGTTATTTCGTGTAACCAAAGAGGAGAAGTATCTACTTACAGCATATACAATTCAGAAAGCAGTGCTTTTGGTGGATGTAGGAATCCAGACATGCTTAAACTACTGATTTGGGCAGAACTCACTTTACAATTTTGCCACAATGTGGGAAATGTGTCACAAGGCATGACTGGCACCCAAACCAGATGGCAACAGGCATGCACAAACCACTCCACTCTACCACTCACAAACTTGTGCATCACTCCTGACAGCAGCAGCAGTTCTCTACTCTGCTTTTCCCTTCTGCCTACTTTTTATAAGTGGTGTCAGTCAAAGAAACAGTGATTTTTTTTTTGTACATTTTTAAAGTGAGTGTGTGTGGGGGGGGGTCCTGCTTTTCCATATTTTAAAGATGGATATAAAGTAACAATACTGGATGTCCATTCTAAACACACACAGATTTTTAAACCTACTGCATATTCATATGTTGTAAAAATCTCCAAATCTGTTTGTTAACTGCTCTAATAATGTGTTCTCAAAATAACACGGGATCAAGATAACACAAGACTTTTATATCCAAATAATCTCTTGACTGGTTCATGACATATTGAAGGGACGAGCCTCAAACACCAAGATTTACCCAGCCCCTGACAGGCTTCCAGAGGGCTGGCCAATCAGAATGAAGGGGGTTTTTCAAGTAGGAAGCCTTAAAGAGACAACAGCTTATGATGTCTCTTTTTGGTACTTTGTAAACATTTTTGTTCTGTTAGAGCAGGATTTGGATAGACTTTTCTCATATCTCAAAACTAGTGAAATTGTTCAGCCCCAGTTAATCTCCTTGTGTTTGAGTCATGTCAACCTCTCTCCAGCCTTATCTCTGCTTATCTATTCAAACAGTTAAATCAGTTCAAGGTTGTTTAACAGGTGTTTCATTGGTGTGCTTTGGCTTGTGTACACACTTGTGTCCAATATTCCCAACCGATTAACCATAAAGCTGTCACAACAGAATGGAAAGAGCATTTCCTCCTGCGACCACAGCCCGGCAGCAACACAAACACTACGGATAGATGCTCTTGTTCACCTTTGAGCCACTATTTGTCAGGGCTCACTAAAGCCTCTTGATAAAGTTAAACACATTTTAGAGATTAGCGGGTAGTCTACAGTGGTAAAAACTACATGTTTTTCCTCTGTCAATACCAGTATTACAAAACTGTTTTGAACCGGTGTATTTCATCACAAATATTGGCTGTTTTTAAATGGTACTGGTATAAGGGAAGCGTTATTTGCCAATAAATCAAGATATCAGGTGTAACTCATCACTGTTTGCCTCTTCCCGATTGCTCTTTCCTTTCTCTGGGCCACCTGTACTTTTCTGGTAGTCTGAATATCTTCAAAGAGATCCCCACCCCTTGACGTTTGTCTCTACCTACATGTCAGGTCACTAAAGCAAGGGGTGTGTGTGTGCCTTGTGTGTCATTAGCCTCTCTCCTTCCTAGAATAAAAGAAAAAATGCTTCACTCTCTTTATTCACCATACACAGACGCGCACACATCCAAACATTATTGCTAAATAGATTCCTGGCAAACACAAGCTGTGTTGACAGGAGAGATGAGCTGCTGTTCCTGTTGCAGCTTGCTGAAAGGAGCAGAGCTGGGCCCGTGTTCAAAAAGCACCGCCACTGTTTAAGCCACAAAGCCAGTAGACTTGTTGCTACTGCCTCTGCCAACACACGCACACGCACACACACACACATGCACACACAGCACATGCACAAACAGTCATGCACTGCAGTGAGGTATCAAAGGCGGCTGGGCAGGTGTTTGACTATTTGAACAGGTGATTCTCATTTACATCTGCTGTTGACCTTGTTGGCTTGATGCCTTCTAGGAAGTCACACTGTCAGATGAGTCAGTAACTCACTGCTGGTTAGATGTTTGAAGAGGACGGATTTGTTGGAAGTTTAATCTCCTTGATTTGATTTTTGGTAAAAAGCCAGAATCAGGTCAGAACTCTCCGTCAGGGGCTGTCTAAGTTTCCTCAACGTTTAGCGGCTGTTGTGTGAATGAATTGAAGAAGTGCAGGTAATAAAAGTTGCATAATATTATTCAGGTGGCTCTGCAGGCCTGTCAGACAGGTTGCCCTTGCGTTGATGGTAATTAAATTGTGAAAAAAAAAGACCTGAGATTGCACAGAACAGGGTGTGATAAAAACCATTTCCATTCAGAGTGACAGTTTTTAACTACAGCATTGGTGTCAGATACCCATCATGAGATGATCCTTTGATTGATGATGCTGAGATTCTCTTGCATGCCTTTAACCCATTTGTTCAGGAGCACAGATGGCCTAGTGGCCTAGGTCGCGCTCCATATGGCAAAAAGCCCTTGAGTGGGCAGCCTGGGTTCAAGTCCGGCCTGTGGTGACTTCCCCGTATGTCACTCTCCACTCTCACCCTGTTTCCTACTCTATTCACTCTCCTGTCCTCTCACATTAATGGCATAAAAAATAACTCAAACCCAGTTAGTCGGATGCTTTCTGTTGTCTTATTGTGACATGTTATGATCTTTTTACTATTTTACACTGAGTTTTTAAAAAACACATAGTTTGAAAGCACTGTAACTCTATTGTTATTAGAAGTGTTAGTATAAGTATAACTTAAAAAGGACTACATTAAGCCAGGCTAAACACAGTAAAGCAGTCCCCCCTCAAGGCAGCAGTACCTCTCACCCACTGCTTCCAGATCTCATAATTACTGGCGTCCTGTGAGCCCCTCACCCTGACTTCTACCATTAAATGCCCAAAAGCCATTCCCCTAATCAGAGCTGGTATGAGGTCTGGCTTCTGGTTGGCTTCTGTGTTTAATGTCAGGGTTAAGGAGGATAATCTCACTTTGATGTGAGGTTGTTTGTGTTGTAATATGTATGTCAGGTTAACAAGGGCAGCTGATGCTCAGTGGTAGAGTTATTCCACTCTCAGTCAGAATGGGTGAATGTGACGTGTTGTGAAAGTGCCTTAAGTGCTCAGAAGATGCAGGACAGTGCTTTATAAGTTAACCCATTTACACAATACAGAAAAAACAACTAAAGCCCTGTCATCATCGTCTCCCTTTCTTCTTTTTTTTTTCATCTCTCTTCAGAGAGGCGTGGAGGGGTTTTGGAAGTCTGTGGCTCACACTGTGCCTCGGGAGCCAACAGATTTCAGGATCCTCAACCCTTACTTCATCCAGGAGGCCGCCTTCCAGTTCATAGGTCTGCCCTTCAACAATGGCGTGATGGGCAAAGGGGTAAGACACACACAAATTCACACTCAACATTGTCCTCTCAATGATTTGAAAAATTGATTAGAACTATATAATGATTAGCACAGTGAGAAGTGTACAGATGAAACGAGAATACTGGATGAGTCCTCACAGGCATTCAGCTGTCCTATCAGAGAAAAGAAGATGCTTTTCCAGTAATGATAAAGAAAGAAACAGTTTCAATCGTTCTTCAATCTGTTAAGTCACATCAAAGAAAACTAAGAGTTTATGTCCTATTTTTAGTAAAAAAAAATGTCTTATGAGACTTAATATGAGCCACATTCACTTGACAAGTCTTCAAAAATATCATATTTCAAAATTTTGAAAGATTAACAGAGAAACAGGAATAATATCTTAATATGAGAAACAAAAAGTAAATTATTCTTACCCCTTTGGCAGATTTTTTTTACTCTTTACAAGCAATTGAGGCATCTTGAAATAAGACATTTTCTGGACTTGTCAGGTGTATGTGGCACATAAAAATAATAGATAATTATTTCTGTAAATAAGACACTTGCTTGAGTTTTAGTTTTTACAGTGTACATTCTTCAAGCAGACACTAAGCAAAATACCATTATGCATTCTTCTGAACGCAAGAATCATTTACATTTGACCTGAAAAAAATGTGGCCTCTCCTGCTGCTATCGTGGGAAATACCTTAAAACAATAATTTTTTGTTTTTTGAAATCAGAATTCAGCTCACTTAACAAATTGGGGACAGTTTAGATTGTGTGTTCAAGGTTGGGTGAGTTAAATAACTATTTGCTTTAAGTTAAAGGAGCTGTGAGGACTGTCTGTTTGAAGTGGAGCACTGCAACACCTTTTGGCTAGAATCTTGTGCACACTGTCGTGATGACAAGGCGTGTGTTTGTTTTGGAAATGAATGGAGATCAGATTGTCTTTTTCGACACTACTTTACTTTAAGAAAACTTTGTACCAGACACAGTGTGATGAGGTAATGTACTTATTAACAGTTAAGTTGTGCTATTGTTTGAAACGTGACAACAAGCAAACTTTTCAAGTTTGTACCGTAGTTTAGTAGCCACTCAAAGCCCGGTGCATCGAGTGGGTGAACCCTAATTATATCCTGTCAGTGCTCATCTACAAAGCAGAGCAAGAGTAATCTCACTCCTCACTTTATTATTCTCCCGTTTAGCTTTCTTCTGTTCTTCTGTCCTTATTTTGTTTTGCCAGTTCAGCTCCAGTGTCCACCATCACTACAAAAGTAATCAGAGGAATCGTTTTCAGCAGAGTAAAACACAGATCTCTCTTCTCACAACTAAACTTTATCAGCCAGCGTGGTGTTGTCATAGAGACTTCAACATGCCCTAAATCAATCCAGTCCTGTCCGACCTGATTGGGAAGCTGAGAAATAGCATTTAGAAATAACCCATATTGATGCTGATAATCTCATTTTAAGCTGTGTATTTCGATCAGACATATACAGTGTGGGAAATAAGTATTTGATCCTCTGCTGAATTTGTAAGTTTGCCTACTTCCATAGAAATTAACACACTCTAATTTTTATGGTTGTTTACTGGTTATAAATATAGACAGAATATCAGTTGAAAATGCATAAAAACACAGTATAAAAGTTATACATTTTTGTGCATTTTATCAAGTGAAAAAAAGTATATTAGTATCAGCAGGGGATAAAATACTTATTTCCCCCACTGTATCTAGAAGTGAGACTTTTTCAAGATCATTTAGAAAATCCTCACAGACAAGATCATTTGCAGTCCCCACTTTAACAAAACAACAGTGTTCAAATGTAATGTTCTGATTAAAAGAAAGTTTGTTTACGATGTGAAACTTGAATAAACAGTTGTTTATCCCAATAGAGTCCAGCATAGCTCCAACGCTATGATTTGTTGCTTCTGGGAAAAACTGATTTGCTTTAGCTGCATATTTAAAATTGATCCTACATATGGAAACAAAGTCTGTATAACTTCCCATTAAAAGAAGAGAACCAACGTGGACTTTGGTAAGGATAAACAAACTGGATACAGACTCAAAAATTGATGTTGATATAATATAGCACATAAAGCAAATGTGGATCAGCACCACAGAGGGATTTCCCTTTTAAAGGTGTTCTTGGAAGCTTTGGTTCTCCACTATATTTCAAGATTAAAATAAGGACAGGAATTCAATGCAGCGGAAATGCCAAAACAGTTTCTCATTGTTTACAACTCCAAAAACTGGTATACATGCTGCACCCGCAGTCTGAAGAAGAAAACTGATGTTCATTATTAGTTAATAAATCAGTTTATGGTTCAGTTTTATGTTGGTCTTGACTTGAGGTACCATGTCTTGATCTGAGAGCATTTTGTGGGAGAAAGACAATAAAAAATAAAAGTTTGAACTCCTGACTTAAATCAGACCAGTGAAACGATGCTTTAATATGTATGTATTGTTTTTGTTAGACGTTCATAGGGGGCTTGCATGCGTGTTTTCTCACTAAGTGGAGCGGAATATTGTTCAGGAGTGTGTCAGTGTACCTCTGCCCTCTGGGGCCACCAGAGCACCCCTGCATGAACTCCACTCTGCAACATGTGTTCAACATGTGGGCATCTGGCCTGTGTGTGTGTGTCTGTGTCTGTGTGTTGGTCATCTGAGCCGAGCTGTCTTGTACAATTCAAGCTGCGGAGTTTTATGATTTGGCACAATCTTTTCTTCGAACACGTTCCTGTCTCCTCTGAGCATCGTAGTTTATGTTTATGGACGAGGAAATTAATGAAGAGGTCCATTTGTTATCCTCATGTTTATGTGGAGTGTGAATGTGCGCATGTGTGTGCGTGTGTGTAAATTAATCTGTATTAGAACACGCAGTAGGGGGCTGGCCAGCTGCTGGTTCAAATCCACCTACCCTGAGGGCCTGCAAATCAGGGTAATGATTTAAATGGGGCCTCCCCTTACTCTTTCTTCTGCACCCACTTTTTCCTCTCCCTTGTTCTCCTGCACACATATACACACACACACACACACACACACACACACACACACACACACACACACACACACACACACAAACAAAGACGGTGTACCCCCCAGATCTGTGGCAGCCCAAGGCACTTAGGAAGCACAGTTCAACCCTGTAGGTCAATACGTCGTAGCAGGGGTCTGCAGGGGTTGTATCTTAAAGGTAATGGTTAATCACCAAGTGCTCAAAGTCAGTTAGCTGCAGCAGAGCTGAACAAAGAGAGAGGTACACAGGAGGGCTGGAAATACATGAGAGGAAGTGGACATCTGTGTCTGGACTCGTGTCAGAAACGAGCAGCCGTTTGACATTTAAAGATTATAACACCACATATTTGTTCTTATTGATCTTGGTGTTAGTTCGAATGTGTGTGTGTGTGTGTGTGTGTGTGTGTTATTTTCTGACAGCCTGTGTCTGCTTTCACTTCAGAACATTCCAACTTTGGGAACAGTTGCCATAACAATGGCACTGCACAACTGTGACGAGGTGGCGGTGGCCGGTTTCGGCTACGACATGAACACGCCCCACGCACCGCTGCACTACTACGAGACTGTAAAGATGTCGGCCATTAAAGAGGTGAGTTTTTACGTATTTACGATATTTTGTAAGGTCATTCAAAATTCTACATCAGGGAGTCATAAGTTACTCAATTCTTTTACTCTTCTTTCATTTCTGGTGTGTAGTTTCTTTCTTGGAAATGAGAGCAGTGTTTTTCTGGGGTCTTCCTGCCTGTTCTGGCTGCTTAGGAGTTATCAAAGAAGGAAAATAACAGTAATCTTCGATAAGGAGGGACCACCAGTCAAGTGGTGGAGGGTGGGAGGAGAGGGGACTTCAGCCAAAATACATTCATTATGTAGTCTGGTGTTAATGCTAGTCCATGAAATGTGCATCGACTGAACTTCCCAGAGCGTCAGTGTTTGCATCCAGAGACAGACTTTCAGTTATTGGAATATTGATTTTAACTCAAGAGGTGTTTCTTTCTGACAAGTAAATGTATACAGGAAGAATATATAATAAATGTTTAGTCAGTTATGCTGAATAAAACCCACAGGGTTACTTTTGTCTAATCAAAAAAAAAGGTAAATTCTGTCCATGTCTGTGGTCATAAGTTTATGTGAGTGAAACACTTTGTTTACTCCTCTTCTGCCTCTTCACACCTTCAGAAAACAAGCTATAAAATTGCATTCATACTCTGTAAAAGTGATGAGATCAGCAAACTCTTCCTGATTGATGTGGCACACGTTTTTCATCAGCCCCTGAATCAACATGCTCACATCCAGTGCGCTGTGTGAATAATTTTTTCCTCATGATCGATCTCCCTTCTCTCCATCGCTCACTCTTCCTCCCCGTGTTTACACTGAAGCACAGTGGAATCAAAGATGTCACCCGTACGATGGCATGTGTAAACCATGAGCTCAGTATGATGGTAACCTTTGTCTAAACTCCTGGTGAACCTTTGGCATTTATAATCATCATCCTCATCAGCACTGTCATCTTCACACACACATGGCTAATTGATGGTGAAACATTTGGCTTTTCTTTGTTTGGAACACTGAACAAGCTGTAATTTTCTGGGACCACACGGACGCTGAACCGTGACGTGAGCTTGATGCAAGTTTCCTTTCTAAATAGATGATTCAGATCAACATGGAACAAAGGATGAGGAAATGTCACACAGTAACACAACATGATGTTTCTGAGATCACTTACTTTACTAAACCAGACCCGCCATTATTGTCAGAATTGTGTTGTCCTTGAGCAAACCAGACTTCATGACATATCGATGAAGTCAAGGCTGTTGTGATGAGTTTTTATACAACAAAAAGGGTCAAATTTATAATATTCAGAAAAATATACATGAATCTAGCAGGCAGATGTTTGTCATGTAATTATTTAAGGCCGAGAAAGGCAACATGCAGTGAGATGAATAAAAAAATTCAAGGTTGATGGATGTGTGACTTTTTTACGCTACAACACGCTACCACTAAGTTTAGTTTCTAGACTGGTCCTCATTTTCCATACTCTGATTCTTGTATGGCTTATTTCTCTTTCCCTGTGAGCTATCACATAGTGGTAGGAGGTCTGACCCTGACAGGCTTAGATTCTGATGAGCGGAAACCTCCTGAAGCTCTCCACCTCTTTTCTCCCTCTTATTCCCTCCTGTATGATTCTTCCACTCTTTGCCTCCATCGTCTGCTCTCTGCATCCCAAAGCACCACACAGGAACCAGCGGCTTAAGTTACACTAGACAGGACCCTCACAGCACAGCAGGGAGGAGAGCCGACCCAGTGTGGCTTTACACAACACCCACACGTAAAGACAATGAAACAGAAATCCATAAGTTAGCTACAGGTTTCGTGCTCATGAAGCAGCCTTTTTAAAACAAACCATGATAAGGAAGCTTTCAAACAATGATCCTTTTCTACTTTTTTAAACTTTGTCTTCATGTTTTTATCTGATTCCTCCACAGTCATGGACACACAACATATCCAAGGAGAAGGAGTTCCTCCGCAAGCTGGTGAAGGCCAACGTCATCACAGACCTGACGCATGGTATCTGAGTTTAAACCCTCGCCACAGTCTCCTTCAACCTTCCCCAAAGGACTACAGAACAGGAAGTGGAGGGAAACGTATCAACTCTGTGAGAAAGGACCCTCAGAATCTGTGTGGCCTGCTCACTGTCGGGTTTTTCATATCAAAGGAGATTATTAAAAAAAGAAGGACACACAGGAGGGTTTCTGTGGAAGGATGCACACATGTGCCTTTTGAACCAAAGACTCCTGCTGGCTGAAGCAGGTGAGGGAGACGAGGACGGGGGGGACTGTATCTGCCTGGTTCCTGCCTTCACCAAGAGAAGGTCGCAGGAGAGATCCGCCGCCCCCCACCCTTCAATGTTTACCACTTCCACTCCCTCGACTATCACATGAATGAGTAGTAAGAGCAGAGGTGACGCGTTAAAAATGCAGACGTCCGGATTTAGCCCGTCTCACCAGCTTAATCTGACGAAGGGACAAAAGAGAGGAATGAAAAAGGAGAGCGTGTGAGGACGGGCGGAGTATCAGCAGTGCCAAATGTACCTCGTTCAGAGGGGAGGTGGTGGTCCTCTCCTTTTTTTGACTGAATGTATTCATTTTCCTCAGTGTAAATATCAAAGATTTTTACTGTGCTTTTAAACAAGCTGCAGCAGCCCACCACCCCCACCTGCCATTTGTCCAATCACTCATTCATTCATTAGTCTGTGTCCAGGGTCCAAATTAGCTCTCGCCAAGCCAGTAACAGTAATTGATCAGACCTTTTACATCAAGTGTGTCTTGGTCTGGAAGAGGACCATCAAGTCTTGACTCTATGAACTATACTCTCTCTGCCTGTTCAGCTGGATCCACACAGAGCGTTTTTACAAGTCAGGTCAGCTCTCTCATCCGAGAGGTCACCAAAAAGATGAAAATTATAGATAAAAACCGATAAGTTATTTAAAAAGTGTTGTCAACTTTAAATCAGTCGTTGAAATGATTTTACATATCTAAACTGAAATTGAAAGTGTTTGTTGGTTATTTCGAAAAAAATCCCAGTGTTTTGATCCTGGAACCTTTAGGTGATGTCTTTTCCAGTTAAGCAGCTCCGACCAACGATTCTGCTTCTCGCTCTTTCTTTCACCTTTTTGTTACTCTGGTTCATTCTCATGTCATGGTACTGTCTTCATCACTTCATCAGCTGTTTGCCGTCAAGCTGCAGCGCAGACATACAGAAACAGATTCCATATGACGGATCCTTTTCCACAAACCTCCTGTCGCTGCAGATTCTCTTGTTCTTCAGTAAACGGTGAGATCTCAGATTGTAGAATATGAATATATATATAGATATATATCTATGTTTTGAGGTTAACTTTAATTATTTATTTTGTTACAAATTCCCAATGTTTGGTCACAGGCAGGCCTGCTTTCTCTTGTTTCTGTTGAGATAAAAGAGCAACAGTGTGTTTTTTTTTTTTTTTTTAAATTCACCACCACGTGCTTCCTCAGAGACTGCATCATCTTTCAGTTTGTGGCAGAAGTGTTGGATAAATTTGTGTTTTTGCCTTTGTGTTGAATGTTAGTCAGCAAAACTTTCTTCCTGTGCTTCATGAAGCTCAAACAATGCATTCTTTTCTCAGATAATTACACTTTCTTAAATTTTCTCGAGAGCTTCTACGAGGATTTTAAATTCACTTGACATGTGCTTCAGCCTCTGCACTTTACAGATGAAGGTTTTTTTCTCTCCCCAGTGTTTCCCATTTCCTCTCAAAAACCTGCTCTCAGTGTTACACAGAGGAAAAAAAAACCCTTTGCTTTGCTCCTCTTCAGAAACATGATGTGAGAATGTCAAGTGTCACATCAGTACTGTTTTGCGATGCCATCGAGTGAAAGCGATAACCAGCTTTAGAAAGTCATTTTGTGGGTTTTGTTGTATTAGTAATTTTAAAACTCTGTTAGATGACACTGTGGGGGGATTTTCAGCTCTTTTCAGTTCCTTCTCCTTTTTTGGAAGTGCATATTTACTGTACAAACACACAGACACACACACATATGAAGATTTGCTCCATTGCTCACAATCAGTGAGCTGCTCTCTGTTCATTTGTTCAGCTAGTGTTGCAGCAGCGTGTGATCCAGTCTCTTCAGAGCAGCTCCTCTGAAGAGACTGATGGGAACATCACTTTTGAGCAAAGGTACAGGGAACAGCTGACCCGTTTTTACAAGGCGCTCCCAGTGCCTTACACCTCATCACTTGGAAATCGCAGGGAGGATTACGAGGGTGATGACTGCTGATGCTGTGTACAGATCAGCAGGTCCGGATCAGTCGTTCCTCATGTCATGTCTGTGATGTGGAAACAGACCGTTTCATCTTGTCTTATATATTTTATCAGGGATGATGACATTGAGCTCCATACTGGTGGTTTTTAATGTTTAGGCCAAATACTGCAAATACACAGGTGAGATGGCTGCTATGGGGCCGCCTCTTTAAATGCAGGAAATGTCTGGATCGATTTTTATCCACGCCGTAATGGTTTCACTGGTTTTAAGCAGTTTGTCACACAGAGTACAGTTTGCTTGTCATGAAGAGCACTACTGAGCCAGTGAAAACAGAAGAGTGCATTTCTGGAGTCTTGAAAAAAGTAGGATCTGGTGTTTTTAAAGGCCGTATCGTATTTGTGAACTTGAAGTCAGGATATTAGCTCTCTGCTGCTACAGATCTTACCCTTTATACTCCTGACTTCATGGAAGTGCAGTGCCAAATCAGTCAAGTACCTCTTTAAATGCTTGAATGTGGGGAGCTTGAAAGTAGCCCTATGTAACTGCAACAGATACATCTATCACCTAAAGCCGGCAGCTGCCTGAAAAGTCAACAATCGATCCAAAATCTCATCAAATCTCATTAAACTTTTTTGGAAATTGGTCTTTATAAATATTAGATATGTGCTATTTGTAGTCCCAAAGGCACAAAATCAAACACGCCAAACCACCAGTATGGTCTTTAAAGATTTGAGACTGAACAGAGCCTAAGTTGGAGGGAACCTCGATGTTTTTACTCTTTTTTTCCCTCTTGGTCTTGAATCTTGATGAATGCTGGAGGAGTTCAAATGAACCCAAACTGCCTACAGATTCCCTGTTCATTGGCACCAGAATGTATTTGCTTTAATCATGAATCATACTTTTAAGATCTTTATTTTTTTTTTCATTTCCCCATTTTCATCATCGGCAGAAAGTTAAAGAGATCAAAAGTGTTACTGTTTAATTTTTATATACAGCTCTAAATGGCTTTCGGAGACACAATAAATGAGTTTGTAACGGATATTTGCCTGTGCATGTTTGCATCCTTTGACTGTCTCTGTGGAACTGGTGGGTGTTTTTCACAGCTTGACTGTTTGTTTTTTTTCCATGTGTCCTTTTGTAGATAAATATCTGAACACTGTGACTTTTCCGTTTATATATATATATATATATATATATATATATATATATATATATATATATATATATATATATATATATATATATATATATATATGTATGTATGTATGTATATATATATATATATATATATATATATATATATATATATATATATATATATATATATATATATATATATATATATATATATATATATATATATATATATATATATTCATTAACATACTTAACTGAAAAAATGAGTGCAACAAAACAAGTATTGAAGCTGAAAAATACTTTTGTTTTAATACTTTTGTTTTTATGGAAAACAATTAAAAAACAGTTCCCTATTTCCAGAACAATGATCCTGAATATAAATTACTATGAATATGAGGATTTCATTGACAACGGTACAGAATGTCATTTAATTTTCACTGGTGAAATTTTGGAAAAAAAAAAAAAAAAAGGGATAAGACCCAAACCAATTCTTAACTGCTGTGATCTTTGGGTTCTCAGTATTGAAAGTATTGAAAACAGACATGACTCTGTTGTGGAAATCACTAAATGGGTTCAAAATCACTTCCAAAAACCACAGAGAGCACAGTAAGTTGCTACTGTAACATGCGAAGGGAGAACCCGAATATGAACATGATGCAGCAATATTTTTGTACAAATATGTGTAAGATGGACTGAGGGGGAAGTGGAAAATTGTTCTGCGTGAGTCATAGAAACCAAATGCATCACATTGTGAGCATTTATTTTAAATAAAATAACATTTTTTAGTTTCAACATTTAATTCGCTGTTTCTGCAGTATATGTCAGGTAAATTTAAGATGTGCCTCATTTAAAATCATCACACTCTGTTTCAACACATTTCTACACAATGCTCTTATGGTTGTGCAAAAACACAACAATACTTTGGTGCCAGGATCTTTGTAGTTTTAGAAAACTGTATAACTGGACATCATGATGAGATAATAGTCTGTGTCAATTAGTCTCATCTCAGAAGATATAGATTGATGGATAGTAAAAGTGAGGGAGGGAAGAGAGAAGAGGAGAGCTCTTCTCTCTCTGCTGAGCCAAAGGAAATCTTTATTCCTGATCCTGCATCCACTGAGCTCTCTTCTCTCTTTTCCAGACTTGTCTCCCTCTTCCCTCCTTCAGCTTTCTTCTTCATTTCTGTCGGTTCTCATCCGTGTTTTTCTTTCTCTTCACCTGCTCAACCCTGAGGCAGATCTAATTTCATTGCTGTATCCATAAGGGACCCATTTGAGACCTGTTGCACACACACACACACACACACACACACACACACACACACACAATAAACAGATATTCAGCTGCAGCCGTGAAACTCTCAATGATTTTCACACACCACAACATCACATTTAGAAGAGGAGATGCGCAGAGAAACAACGAGTCCAGCTGTGCTTGTCTTTGTTGGTGTGAGGTTAGAGAGCACAAGACACTGAGGGCCCCTAAAACATCACTGGACCGTCCCATCCTGCTGTTAATGGGGTGCCAGAAACTTGAAGTCATGCATCACCGCTAACCAAAAAACCACCTCTCTCCGGCTACTCTGACTCAACAGATTTCCTGACCTCCACAGGGGCGGGATCCAGGATATTTGCCACCTGGGATCTCCTTAAGGCAGCTGGCTAGCCGGCCTGGCTGGAGGCGGTCCTTCCTCTCCCTCCAGCAGACAGAGGTTCAAGCACGCCTGCACCTCCTCAGCCTGTGGGCCTTTTATTCTCTGCGACAGGTTCCCCTCCCTTCCTCCTCTCTGAAGAGTTGGAACGGTGGGGCCACGACCCCGGGCCTGAAATTTAAACTCCTCATAAAACGAGGTTGGAACGAGGAGAGAAAACACCCACTGAGGCTCCGTTTTTTTCCTCATTGTTTACTCAACGTCGGGTCAGCTGAGCTGAGGGAAAACAACATTCCCTCTCCACACTATGGCCCACATTCTGTCAGTTCACCTTTGTCTCTGCATGGGACACACCTACGGGTTGTCATGCACCTGTGTCACTGAGGGGAGTGTTTTTTCTTTTCCTGACAGCCTCTGAATCATCAGAGGGCAGTAATCATTTCCTGTGAATATCAGTTTTAATCATTTTAGATACTGAATTAATAAAAGATGTCAAGGCTGCAGTGATTCCACAGCTTACCTGCTCTGATGCAATGAAACCGAAAAATGCTCAAAGTTAAAACGATAGGATGGCAACAGTTTAAATACCAGCAACTTTAACAGTTTAAATCTTTTGATAATTACTTTTTTTATTGGCAAAAGAACACAATATTTGGGACCAGAATTAATAAAAGATGGTTAAATGAAGAAAAAAAGGATCAGGTTTAAAAAAATATATATCTAAACAGTTTGTGTTCTAACCTAGTGATTTGCAAACAAATGGTTTGGCCTTTACCTCGTGGTTTAGCCTTTACTTGTGTTTTAGCCTTTAGCTCGTGTTTTAGCCTTTAGCTCATGGTTTAGCCTATAGCTAAACCAGGCTTTAGCTTGTGTCTTTAGCTCGTGTTTTAGCTTTTAGCCCATGGTCTACCACTCCCCTGTTTAGCTTTCTTTTGCTCCCCTGGCCTTTTCTGTTTGACAGTTCAGCTCTTGTGTCCCCATCACCTCTAAATTAATCCCAGAATTTTTTTTTTAATTTAATTTATTTTTTATTTATTTATTTTTTCAGAGAAAAACAAAGATCACTCCTCACTACTAAATTTCATCAGCCAGTGTGGTGTTGTCATAGAGACTACAATGTGCCATAAATCAATCAGGTCCTTTCTGACCCGACCAGGAAGCTAAGAAATAGCATTTCAAAATAGTATATAGTATAATAGTATAATGCTAAATTAACATTAATTTGTAAAAAAAAAAAAAAAAAAAAAACTCTTTAAATAAACTTGTTTGTGTAATAAGTTGGTAGCTGGGTAATTAGCAGGACTGAAACGCTGATGTGAAGCTGAGAGGTCTTGTCTCACCCGAGCGCTCAACGTGTGGCTGCTTGAAATGAAGCAGATGCAGAAGAAGCTGGCTCAAAAGTACCTGAAACTACATACACACAAATTCAGGAAGCTGATTTTTACAGCAAAAACAATTGTGTTTACAGCTGAGTTCATAAAACTTCTGAAGTCTGATCCGCTCATTTCTCTTTCTTTTCTTCTGAGTAGCTCAGATTTACATCAGGCACACCTGATTTGACTGACAGGTGTGAAAACTGTAGCTGTTAGTGAGGCAGCTTAAAGCCCACCTCTTAATCTCACATTGACTTGACTGAAGTTTGGTTGACTCATCAGCCATCCATGATAAGCTTCAGAACTCTGTTTCATAAACACGTGACACCACAGAGACTACATCCACATATCATACAGTCAGTGATATGATATGTGCTACCATGTGGTCATAATCTAAACAAATGAGAAATATAATTTATGGTAATTCACCTATCAGCCATGGATATTCTGTCTTTGCCAGCTATTGTTAGCCCGCTAACATGTGAATCAGTATTAAATACAGATATTATTTTAGCGCCACACACTAAAGTTGCCCTTTCTCAGCATGCTAATGTTAGCATGCTAGCACTTTGAAATAACAAGTAAACAAGTTACAGCATAAGACATTAACATTTTGATTCAGAGCACCTGGCGTAAAGTCCCTTAGCTGTGTTTATTTTGGATCCTAAAATAATTGATTATCATTCATGTTTGATAGCATGACTTATCACTTCAGATACACTCCCTTGAGATAGGGCCAAGGCCACAGTGGCACACTAAAATTTCATCAGTCGACACTGTAGTAGACTCCACACAGTGCTCAGCCTTCATCCATCCACATAATAAAGCATCTAATCAGCCACATGCTGGTGCTTTGTTTTATGATTTGTTTATATGAACAGTGATACAACAAATCTGGAGGACGCCTGCAGGAACGCAGCTTTGAAATGCTCCGATGAAATGTAAATTACTGTAGATTTATTGATGTTGTGCTCACTCCATCGAGTTAATGTGGAAACATGTTATTGAACTCAGTCATTTGCTCTTCCAGCTGAACGCTGACTCTGTCCCACAGATTTGTTTTACAGATCTGACCTGGGGGCTTTGGACAGTGTGCAGGATGAGGGGAGTTCACTCTTGAAAAGTGAAAACAAACTATTCGAGCTGGAGCACGCCCAAGAAAAGAAAGACACCTCTGGATGGAGGAGAGGGTCATGCAGTGAGATCAGTGACCTGTGCTTCCTGTAGAAACCAGAAAAATCATGGAGGAAACTTAATCTTATACTAAATCCTCCAGCACATCTGGAAAATTCAGTCTTATATCTCCTATTTTTTTCCACTTTCTCCCTTAAGTATTACCACCCATACACAAACCACCCATCCTCTTCCCTATCAGGTCCTGAACTTGGATGAAGTTAGCTGCTTCAAAAGCTAAAAGAGAACCGTAATTCCTACAAAATGCATTCTTCACATCCACAAGAGCACCTGCGCTCCTTGGAGGATAGAAAGTTGGCTTCCACCAGGAACAAGCGAATGATTCAAATCTGGAAAACTCCTAAGTTCTTGTTCGAAAAATAAAATCTCATAAATTCAGTTTTATATTCTGACAAAGAATTTAAAAATTCCACAACAGTCATCATGTTGATGCAGCAAGCAAGAAATCACACACGTGTGTTTGTGTGTGTGCATGGGGTTTAACTGTAGCTGTACAAATGCTGTGAATCCCTCACACAATACAGAACAAGTTCATCACCATTGCTCCCAGTGATGGATGATGTTGCCCTCTGATACCACCTGACTCCTGATTTAATTCATACATTGATTCATCAGTTTTTTGTCAGCTCTTCAAAAAGGAGCATACAAAGGAGTTAGAAAGAGAGAAAATTCTATATCACAAAGCTGAATCGTTATGATCCTCTCTCCTCCTCTCATTGTACTCATCCTTATTATCTGGTGGTACATTCCTTCATGTCATGCACCTCAGCTGTGTGCATTATTGCCCTGTTTGTTGCGACTATTAATAGCACCATGGCAGAGACCAGGAACCTCCCTGCATTTGTCTCTGCCTCTGTACAGAGATTGAGCCCAGAGAGCGGAGCAGAGGAGCTGTTTACCCAGCCTTTGTGCTCAGCAGACCTCAGTGTTTGCCCTGCAGGGAGTGTCTCCTCTGCAGGGCCTTTCCGTGCGCCGCTGGGTGGGTAGGGTGAGAGAGAGAGGTGGCAGGACAGAATTGGACAGGGCTGTATGGTGATGGACGGTGAGGGGCTTCATCACCGAGAGGCGGGTGATTTATGATGAAGTGAGCTGGGGTCTGTGGGTCATCAGAGAGGTCTCAAGGTTCTGTCGCTTACAGGACAGACTTTGCTCTTTCTTCAGGTTTGACAGCAAGTGAGTCAAAGAGGTAAACGAGGACAGGGCAAGACTGAGAGGTAAACATTAGCAGCAGGTTGGTAAATAAACATGAGATAGAAGTGAAGGTGTACAGGTGCATTCAATCAATTATGCAAGAGCACATGGAGACATTTCTGAGAAAAAAACAGCCACAAGCACTTAAATGGTCAGTATGTCATTAAAACCCACTATATGAAAAACACAAGGATGTATGAAGTGGCTACAAAGAGCGTAAAATGAAAAGAAACTTATAAAACAAACACACAAAGACAAAAATACAAAAAAAACCCAACCTTTATGTTTTTAAAAAAGAGCAAGGGGAGACATTTATGACTACAAAGGGTAAAAAAATGCAGTAATGCAAAAACAACTTCAAAGATATTTTAAAACCAACAGAAAAAATGACTTCACATAACCTCGAAAAGACGGCAAAGGGATGCATATAAAGAGTATAAAGTCCAAACTAACCTATAAAGGCAGAAAATCATAACAAGTAGACACAAACCAACTACAAAGAGACACAAAACTGCTCACCAAGATGTTTAAAGTGATGACAAAGAAATGTAAAACTAAATGTAACTGATTTATTACCACTTTAAAGATAAACAAGAGAAGACAACAAAATACTAATAAATAAATAAATAAATAAATAAATAAATAAGGCCCCAATTAACAACAAAGAAATGAGTGAAAAAAGTCCATACATTTTAATGGCATTAGTTTGCACCATGGGGAAACACAAAAAGGGACTGTAAACAGACATAAAAAAAAGTTAGCATGGTGGCAATGAAGAGATGCTAAGTTATTATAAAGACCTAAAATAAAATCAGTCTACAAGAAGACAACAGAATGCCAAGAGATGCTGGAACTCAACATTAAAAGAGACGGATGGAGAGAAGGAGTGCATGAAAAGAGACCCCAAAGTGACACAAATAGGTTACAAATAGATGCAGCCTGGTCTTTTGTTGTCCTTTCCTCTCATTGTGTCTCTCCTGGTCTGGGTGTCTTGGTCTGTCATGGGTCAGTTGGGGGCTCTTACATATCTGTGCCCAGAGGCCAGTCGCCTCATCATCCCTCCATGTATTTAAGTCTATCCATGCTTGCTCTGTAGCTGTGTGCACCTATGAATGGAACAGAGTGAAGTCCATCTGTGAGAGTGTCAGAGCAAACACTGAAGGGTAGACGTGTCACTTGACGGATTTTTCCCCTTGAACACTTCAGAAACGCTCCATGACAGTCCTGTGTGACAATCTCTCCCCTCCCTCCCTCTGTCCCTCCTCTCAGAGCACGAACAAAAAGACATCTGAGCTATGTGGATGGGGAGGAAAAATCACAGCACTTTGTACAGCAGCGCTCCGGTTTCACAGTCTCTGACAGGCGGAGCGGCGCGCTGTTTTACGCATAGCCTCCAGTCCTGCGGGGCATTGTAGACATTGTTTAGTAGCCGTGTAGCAGACTCCTGAGAAGACACCGGAGCGACACAGCCTCTGTTGACTGGATACATGAGTCAAAAGTAAATGAGTTTCTTTTAAAAAACAGAGAAGCGCTTGTTGGGGACGCGGATTGTAGCTGCGTAAAGGCGTGACGCATAGACTTCTTACTTTACAGCGCGAATTTTGTCGACAGATCATGGTTCTTGTAGAGTGAACTTGACGTCCAAATCCGCTTTAAGACCAGCAAACAGGTTGAAGAAGAGGGAAACGAGGTTTATCTTCGGTTTGGTCCCACATTTGAGGACAGTGCAGTCTCTCCCTGGACACTGTGATTCTGTACCGACCTTGACTTCAGCTCCAAGAGACGCCGAACATGCTGTGAGAAATTTCCTGCGGAGTTATTTACTCATTAACTATAGACGCTGTTTGGAAACAAGACTGAACAGGTTACTGAAGGTAAGGAGAGGGGGAGTCATGCCTGAAAAACTGGCTTCATTTCATTTAACGCTGATTGGACATGAGTCAGCAGGGAGACGGCACGAGTAAAAGATAGAGGACAAACATTTCTTCGCTCTGAGTGTGTTGTGCGGCAGTGTGTTCTCCTGTCTCGTCCACGCTGGAGTGTTTATGTCACTGCAAACAAACTTGTGTCTAATTAGGTTTTATAGGCTTGAGGGTGCATGCGCCACTCAGCTGTAAAGTTTATTTCTCCTGACCTGGATAACTTTCTGTCTGCAGAAATGTAAATTTAACAGCTCATTTGGTCTCGTATAATTCCTCAAATTACAGTTTTTTAGATTCAAAGCTAAGTTTAGGATAGCTTTACTGAAAAAGTTTGACTTAATTAACAAGAAACGATAGATGGGGAAACTGACGTGATTAATTTTACTCAGGAACCGTCATCACAACATGAGGTCCATCTGACTGAAATCTTCTGAAGCAATATGTGTTCATCTCATCATGCACCCGTTCTGTTCTTGTCCAGGGTGCTGAGACTCTTCAAGCAGCCGTGGCAGGACACTGGCCAAAGTGAGAGAGAAAAAAAATTGGCCGCGTAAAAAACGAGGAGGAGGAGGAGGTGCCTCTCCGCACTGAGACAGAGCCGCTTTAGATGGATTCTTCATGTGTGCTTCAGCCTCGGTGGAGACAGCTTGCTCTGAACACTTACACACAGTTACAGTGAGCTGCACAATATGTCACATCGCTACGTATGGATAACCGAAAACATGAGCTGCACCAGGCGGAAAAGAAGCGGCTCACCGGTCCTCTCCGGTGCGCACTTGGAGCCAAATACGCACAGGACAGGCAGTAAGTTTCCTCAAAGTTTTTATACGGGGTTTGAAGCTGATATCAAAGATTTTTAAAGGAGTATTTAATTGTACTTTTATGAGCGATGCTGCTATAAAAGCAGGCCAGGTCTCTTGTCTTAATGTTTGCTGTGACAACACTGAGGGAAGCTGTTTGATGTTTGATTGAGCGGCTCTTTTCTGATCTACTCTCACGCACCTGCCAGCTGTTTCAGACTCCTCTGGCTGCTGGGGGGTCAGTCTGACCTGGAGTCAGTTTGGGACTTCATTCACTGTTTATTGGGGGTGTTGGTGAAACCCTGTCCTGTCTTGGAGGAGGGGTGCGTTTGTTCTTGGTGATTTTATGAAGTTTCCGATCTATGGTCTAAGGTATTTACAAGGTGCAAGAAGGTGACTCTGAATGTTGGGGACATGTAAATCAAAGTGACAGGGATAGTGTGCGTGCGTGCGTGCGTGCGTGCGTGCGTGCGTGCGTGCGTGCGTGTGTGTGTGTGTGTGTGTGTGTGTGTGTGTGTTCTTATGAACAGGAAGTCTTCCAGTGTGACCCTCTCTTGTGGTGGTTAACTGCGAATCTAAATATCAAAGTAAGGGACTCTCACACACACACACACACACATATATGCACACACACACACACATATGTACACACACACACATATGCACACACACAGCTGCATCCATTTCCCTCCTCAGCAGCACCTCTGTGGGGGTCAGAGGTAGATGAAGTCAGTCTGTCTTCCTTTATTCCACTTACTCAGCTCATCCAGTGCAGGCAGATGACTGTCCACCTGTGAGTATGGTTCTGCTCAAGGTTTCTGCCTAAAGATTTTTGTTTTTATTTTTGTTTTTTAGAACAGTTGTGCTGAAGAGCTTGCTTATTGATGGAGGACTGTTGGGTTGGTTCAAAAAGTAAAGAAGAGTCTTGACCATGTGGCAACCTCAGGTGAAGCCTACAGCCAAATTATGAAACACCAGAAACCATGTACACATAAATTACGTGATTTCAGCCTGGTTCAGAAACTTTTTGGGTCAGAGTACCTAATTCCTGTATCAGCACACGCTGTATGGGGGTGAATTTGTTTTGCCCATGTAAGGACATGGCCGATTTGAGTGACGGTGGGCGTCCTGTAGCTGTTGGTGAAAAAGCTAAAGGCCCACTTCTTTACCTCATCCAAACTTTAGTGAAGCTAGGTTGAAATACTTTTTCCATATAGCCCCCGTCAACGATGGACTTCAAAACTCCATCTGAGAAACTGAAGGGTAACCTCTTAGAGATTCTGTCCATGTATTACTCAGTCTATGGTCTGGAGCCCTGTATGTTAGGTGTACGAGGTTGGGCTGTATAAAGAAAGTCATTAGCTAAGATGTGTTTGACATGCTCAAAGTTAGGATTATTTTTACTTTAACATGGTTTATATTTTCAGGGGATACAGTTTGACTCTGTCGTCCGTCAGGATTGGTCCACCGATTAGAGTAAAACAAATCTCATGATGCGTCACCCTAATGAGTGGATGAACTTTCATACTTTCTCTCTGACTCAGTGGCCCACTGACTCACTCTGTCATGTGCATACAACGACAAAAGCAGCCCGCTGATGTTAAGATTCCTTTTATACTATCTTCTTTCAAAGCTGCTGTACTGGATGAATCTGGATTAGATTGACCTGAGACATGTCGCACATGCCCAGCAGGCCTCCTCCTGTAAATGCCTTTAAATTGTGTGAAAACATGTCGTGAAACAACCTCGTTTTTCTTTACTCGTGTTGTCCAAAATTGCCAGTTTGCTCTCAGGTTCCAGCATGAGAGCATCACGTCTGCTTCAGACATCTCACACTCGCCCTTGACGCCGCCACAGCTTTCACTTCCTCTGGTTAAAGGTCAAGGGGTCAACGGCCCTGCCAAGGGTCAGGTACAGCGGGCTAGCGTGTTCTGTGCAGCAGCAGCAGCAGCAGCCTCCTGATGTGTGGTCTGGTTTGTTTTAACTGGCATGTGGCTTTATGAGGGCTAGCATGCTGTTAGTTGGTGTTACGGGTTTAACTCTTTTTTTCCTCTCATGCTGTTTTCTGTCGTCAAACTGTGAAGACTCATCTGTCATCAAAATAACACAAGATATTATTTTTAAATCTTATTACCACACATATTTAAAAAAAAAACATTTTAATAAACTCAAGAAAGTGATTTCTAATTTTCAGGGGTTTAAACTATTTTAAACATACTAACAGATACTATATTACATTTCTACCAGGCCTGTTCTGCAAAAAAGCCTGTCAAGCTGTATAACTTTACTCTCATCTGTTGGAGTAACTATATAACGAACTCATCAGGAAAATACTCATTTGAAGAAAACATAAATATTCAGACTTTCCTCTTTCGAATCAAAAATTGGACAAAATTCACTTTCTAATTCAAAGAGTTTTGAAGAAATACAAATAAGCTGAATAAACACATGAAGCCTAATGAACAAATCAATGTCAAATCTTGTGGTAGGGATGGGACAAAGTATTAATATAGCTTTGATTAGTTCAATATGATCATAAAATCTCTGGTACCAAATGTTTTTTTTTTTTTTAAATTTCTTAATTATTAAATCTCATTTAACAGATTTCTAGTAGATGTCACGTGTTAATAGCCAATTGAGAGGCCCACCTCAGTTATAAATGATGACTTGTGTGCGTTTTTAGCTCTTGTAGCAAAAAGCACTGAGACTTTGAAGCCTTTAATAACTAAGTATATATTTTTGAACCGCTCAAACATTAGCAGTTCATAAGTACACATTTACAGATCTGTTTACACATTTGTGGATCCATGTACGCACTTATAAACCTGTTTATGTATTTGTGGGTCTGTTTACAGACAATAGCTCCCCAGTGTTCCTAAATTACTTTTTAGAGGGCAGCAGTCAGTGCTTTGCTGATTAAAGTGCCTTTTAGAAGTGCCCCTTTTCTACCGCTGTCCATGAACTGCCACAAGACTCACTACAATTGGTTACTTCTTGATTTCATGATTTATCATGTTTGCACCCTTTAATTGTCTTAACAACAGATAGAGCCTTGTTTCATGTAACAGAACTTTATTTTTTAAAAGTGCTCATGTGAAAAGTGATATAGACAGAACTCAGAGCTTTCAGAAGTCTTGACACAAAATAGTACTGGTAGAGGAAACTAGTGCCAATATAGCGAATGCGTAAACTGACCGGTAAAGTTTTTTAAGGTCTTCTCAGGATGGTGGGAACGTGTCAGTTTGTGATGGATGTGGTCATGATGCAGTGAGCCTTGTCTTCAGCAGTGTCTCATCCTCGCTGTGTAATGTTACTCTGGTTGTTCTGTCCCTTCACAGAGAGAGAGAGAGAGAGAGAGAGAGAGAGAGAGAGAGAGAGAGAGAGAGAGAGAGATTGATTATGCAACGTAAAAGTGCCACAGGGCAACTTCAATCTGGAAGTGTTTAAAGTTCGAAAAGAGCCATGGTGATTCCTCCAGGGCAAATTGAAGGAGGCATGATCTGACAAAAAGGAATTTCAATTTGTTAGATGTATTCGTTTAGACAAATGCTTCACATGCTACTTCTGTTTGCGGCGTTTGTAGTGTAGCACAATCTTGAGTAAGCATGCAGGGGGAATAATTTCTGCCTCTGATGTTGAATTGTTTTGCTGTTGTTGAGCACTTTGACTTCTTCGAGTTCAAACAACTTAAATCATTCAGAACAAAGGCGCAGTTAATACTTTGGAGCCGCTGATGAAACGTAAAGCAAACTCCTGTCCTTATCGAAAAATCTCCCTCCTTAAAACAACTTTTTCTCAAAATACTGAAGAATGTTAACTAGCCTGGTGCTGTGTTTTTTGATACAATAAGCTGTATTCTTCTGAAATTAGCGGGTCAGATTCATTAATCACAGCGTCTGAGGGGCTGCTTTGAACTATCAGGCCAGGTCATTAAACGCAGCCTGTCTGGGGCACGAGCGGGCGACACGGAAACACTTTGGAGAGCACTGGTTCACCCGCAAGACACACTCATAATGACCAATGTGTGTGAATGTGTGCGTTTGTGTCACAGATGGCCACTTTTCTGAGTGCTACTCTCAGGCTCAGTGTGGGCTTAATTTGGAGAAATAACAACATGAGATGGGAGCAAGGAAAGGTCGCAGGGTGGGTGGAAGGCGGGAGAGGGGATTTCTGCGGGTAAGTGTGTGGATTTGTGTGTATGTGTGCGTTTGAAGCTACAACTAAGTGGGAATATCAGTTTTACAAAGAGTGTTTGACAGAAAGTACAGAAGAAGAAAAACAAAGTCAGGATTTAAAATTTGCTGAGCGTATGTTTTACATCTCTATCTTCATCTTTCTGCACTTTATTTATCTGTCCTCTTTGGCCTTTTAAGTTCCGCCATCCTCACAAACCTACCATCTGATCATCACTCCATCGTGGCTAAAATGTGTTCCCATTTAAGGTGAGGCTCACCCAACCGCTGTCTGTGTGGCTTTCTTTTAAAACCAACTTAATCAGGCAGGAATTTGTGTTATTAGGGTCAGGGACATGGAGAAACTGCCTCAGCCACAGACAGAGGGAATATCAGTGAGACGGTGAGGACACAGAGATGTGTCACATCAGGAGGCTGTCTTCATTTCTGAGCTCATGGGAAAAACACTACACGGCAGAGAATGATGGTGTCCTGTTTAATTTACCTGATCGGGTCACAAGACACGTATGTCTGTTGCATTATGGGTTTCCGCTTGGCTAATTGGTGCTAACTGCACATTAGCAAAACTTTCCAGTGACCCTGCACTCTTAATCTTGTAGAGGCTGTTGTTCATCACTGAAAGTATAGCTGATGTGGAAAATCTTACAGCAGGTTCATTGCACCTTTATTTCCTTTAAGATTTCTTCATTCGCTGTGCAGTTCTGAAAGCTGCTGCAATTTTTTGTACCAATCAGACAAGTGATAGCAGCTGATCAGAACTTTTGTGTCCCATTTTAAATCTTTGGTAGCTGAAATGAAAAAATCCTTGCATGCCCCGTCAGTCCACTCAGCTTTGCACAAAATTTTGCATTTGCATTATTATGTGCTGAAACTTTAATATTCTTAAAGTTGTTTTTGGTCTTAATAGACAACATTGCAACATTTACTCTTTTTTAGTAAAACATTATGCTCCTCTAACTCCAGGAGCATATTACAGGATTTCAAAATTCAAATTTGGTAGAAAACAAGATAAAATTGGGTCTGAACATACCAGACCTACATTAAACCTACATTTAATTTTTTTTTTTATTATTTATTTTATTGGTTAGGACCGCTTGAAAGGGGCGATAAATGTTGGGAGAAAGAGGGGGATGATGAGGCACCTAATACTGCAGGGACTGGGAATTAACCAGTTTGATGAGGGCTGTAGCCTGTAGTCATGGGGCGTCTGCTCCACCCTGAGTACAACCACAACCGTTTCTTCAATGGCTTCAACATCAGCACACCAGAAAATTTATTTTTGGTTTTATAGTTTTGATAAATTGTTTATTTAAGGGATGAAAAGGGGGTTGAAAGGGTTTTAGTGACAGCATTTTTTCCAGCAGTAGTTGAAATCCAGTAAGTACAAAGACATGGACTACATCCACATGAAGCGAAAAACAGTTTCATTCTTTCTTGTTTCAAAAAAGTTTGCTGTAAATGCAGAACCCTCACAAAAAATATGGGCGTCCAGACGAAAGTGCTGAAATTCACTGAAACTGCTATAGTAAATATGTCAGTTTGTCAACATGGAACCAAACTGATGCACAGTTTCAGATTTATCCACTCTGGAACCCGGTTTCTATAAAAAACTTTCACGGATATCCTTAACCCATCTTTATCTGGATGGCTCCATAAATTCAAATGTTTGATTTGTCGAACAAAACAAAACAAAATCATGTATCATTGAAAATGTAATGTGAACAAGTGATTCAGTAAGGTCCCTCTCACCAAAAAAAAAATGTATCATTTACTTTGGCAGTATGGGAGCTCCCTGCTCTCTCTTTCATGTGCATGTGTGAAAAGCCAAGGTAGGAAGAGCAGCAGCAATGAACAGAGTGAGCATCAGTGACAACACATATGACACTGATAAAATCAGACACAGAATAAAAGAAGGAACTGAAACGTAAAAGCAGTTTCCTTGGACCCATTTAGTTATTTGCCAATTTGATGTGAAGATGTAGTCAGCTGAGCTGTCAGCTAACAGAGGCTGGTGTTACGAGCAGATGGACTGTAGGCTGAGCTGGACTGCATGGCCTGCCTGAACTAACTAGTTTTTGGAGACATCTTAAAACGAGCAGTGCTAAACCTTTGTTTGTTCTTTTTTCTATATATGAATGCCAAACCAGAGTCGTCAAATAGTGTGTGAAAAGATAACCACTTTCAATTGCTATCTGAAAGTCTTTAATGCTTTGGCCATAGTTTTTTTGAAAAATACTCACTAAAATCATGTGATGAAACAGCCTGAAGCAGGCAGTGCACAGATGGGATCAGAGGCCTCTGACTGAAAATATCACTAAATATGGTCTCCTCCACACTTGTGGATTTGGAGACGGTGTCATAACACCACATAATGACATAAAGTATCTGCAATTTAGTAATTACTAGCTCTGACGCTGGTTGTGTTTTAAGCTTGTAAATGTTGTTAATGAAATGTTACTGAATGATTTAAAGTCACATGATGAGAGTGAGGTATGAGGTCCTGGCAGGAACTGAGCGTCTATCAACGACAATGACAGCAATGACGTGTGACTTTCATTTACCAAACAAGTACTGATTAGTCAGGCATGCGGCAGAGCAGAAATGATGGATTTGCATATCTGAAACCAGCAAGGGAGTGTCCACGATATGCAAGCAGCTAAATCCGTCTCTAATTGTTAGAGACTGCAGTTGGCTGTAATGAAACTTCAGAGAGAGTATGTGTTTCTTTTAGTAGAGCTGGTTGTGTTTAAAAACTGAGACAATAACTGTAAATTTCTCTCTTCCTCTTTGTCAGCTGTAATAATGCCATCAGAGTTGCAGCTGGAGGTTAACGTGCCGGTCACAGATGACACTTTTACACCCCATGCAAAACGTGCATTTTACAGAGCTTGTTGTGACCTACTGATCCTGCCACTTTAATGACCTGCTGTAACTCTCTGCAGCACCTTTGGCAGCTTTAACCTGCATGTGTGAGGACATTACTCCAGAAGTTATACACTTCAAACACATTGTTCTCCACAAGTGCTCCATTTATCTCACAGAGGAACCATTAGACACGTTCTTCTGCAGCTTCTCTCTTTGGTGTGCAAAGAAGGCTGCAGGGTCGGTGAACTAAATTACTGAACACGTAGATTCATCATGAGGCAATCGATGAGTTTTCCTCTAATAGGTTCTTCTAATGAGGTCCAGGCTTTGCTGTGTCACCCCATAGGAAGAGCTTTAAATAGATACCGTTCTCTTTGACATCTCTTAAAACCATAAACAAGCACACTGTAAAAACAAAAAAGTTGTGTGAACTCAAAATTTCAAGGCAACTGTCTGCACTGGATTTTTGAGTTTTGAGGCCAACTTAAAATTTTGGGTTGTACAAAAGTAAACATAATGTTAACATACTGTTCATACAGAATAAGTACTTGTTGGTTTCAGTCTCTTCACCCACCCATGCATTTTTATTCCATGGGATTGCTAGCTTTGACTGTCACATTGACATTGGAGTATACTTTTGTAGGTAGTAGGACTCAAACCCCGTTCTTTCAATTGGGAAACGGTGACAATTTAACTGAGCCAAAGGTGCCCCACATATCCATGACACACAGAGTAAGCTACATATGATCAGCATTAAATACAAT
The DNA here is from genome assembly GCA_030710495.1 of Labroides dimidiatus. Classification (NCBI taxonomy): domain Eukaryota; kingdom Metazoa; phylum Chordata; class Actinopteri; order Labriformes; family Labridae; genus Labroides; species Labroides dimidiatus. Next base: position 13,627,986 of record CM061152.1, on the reverse strand, counting down.
AATTTAACAAAAATATTCACCTTTATGGCACTAAAAGCCACATAGGACAGGAGAACAGGAGAGATGGTGGCACATGTGTAAAACTGACGTGTAGATGAAGACCCCTGCAGATTTGAGTTGGAGACCCCGTCCTTTGCCAAAGAATACTCAAAGAAAATTTAGTTATAGCCTTAAACCTATAATTTGAAGTTTTGCCAACTTAAATTATGAAATGAGACCAACTTTAGACAACAAAATTAATATAGCTAGTTGAGATAACTACTTTGAAGTAGTTTGCAACCCAACAGAACATTTTTGTTCACTTAACCAGAAATCATTTTTCAAGCCAACATTTTTAAGTTTTCTTTTTTCAGTGCAGAGAAGCACCAGAAAATTAAAGGTTAAACAGTTGTCAGTAGAAGGTATACAGCCAGGAGATACAGTGTTTTATGCAAAGGGCTGTTTCAGAACATTTGAGTCAAATGTTCAATTAACTGTAGTGCTGTTTCCTCTCAAACACCAGGACTTTTTGCTGTTACAGCTGTTTCAGATGTCTGAAACCACAGCAGTTGTCAGATGAAGTGGTTTCTAAAACACTGTTGAAACAGTTTTTATTTCACGTTTTCGATGGAAAAGATTCTCAATTGGTGTTATGTTTAAAACTTACAAGACAGCGGGATGAGATTTTTTTTTTGTTACAAATACAGAAAAATAACAAGGGGCACTAAAATCAACATAAACCAGACCAGTATAAAGGAAACTATCTCTACATTCTGTCACATATTTCAGATGAACAGAGCTGACTGATGGAGTCAGGAGACAGATATTTAGCAGGTCAGCTCGCCCAGATTGGAGAGAACAAATGTATGGGAAGGAATCTTTGATTGCTGGACCACCTGCCCCTGCATGGGGGGGCATTAGACTCTGGCCTCCAGTCTGAAGTGGGAGAGACGGTCCCTTTAGACGAAATCTCTCCTGAGTCTGTGTTGGCAGTTCATCTACTATGAGGCCCAGGAACTGTCCTCTATGACATTTAGGGCCAGCTCCTTTTTCTTACTGAGAGGATGGCATAGGGTCTGAAGGTAACCCAGGAGGAGGGATCAGTCACATCAGTGACAAAACCATGTTCATGCGCCTGGTGAAGATGCAGAGAGCAAGGGATATTTAAAAAAGGTTGAACCTGGAATTCATATATCCTGTCATTAAAGACAAACCCGAGGAACCACCAGTGCCCTTTCCTAATAGGTATCTGGAAGCGAGCATCCCTCAGATTAATGGTGACAAAGCAGTTGCCTCTTTAAATGGACTGTCTCATCCTTCAGACTGTCAACATCTTATAGGGTAGACATCTGAGATCTCTGTTGAGTCTCATCAGATCCAAAACTGAACTGTGTGTCCCCTTCTTCTTGGGAATGAGACTTTTCTGTTGCCACATCAAGTGTCTAGGGTAAGTAGCTTTCAGGTGGGAACACATGCACTGGGAACACCAAAGTTTGCAGCTTGTGACTCCCAGAGACACTAACTTTCCCTGCTACTACTGCCTGCCCCTTCATCCACTGTGAAAAACAAGCTGCAGCTCAGATACAATGTGCATATTGCATGGCAACGGGACTTTAACCAGGACTTAAGCACCAGGCCCAGGTACCACCAGTAACCAATCAGCACTCCTTAAAGGGGCTTTCTGGACTATCTGGAAAAGCTAGTGTTTTCCCGGATAAAGATTCCATTTCCCATGAGCCCTTGCACCCACCATCATGAGGACGTAACTCTTACCAAAGCATGTGTTTATGTTAAAGCAAATTAATGGAGAACTTTTTAACACTACTTTTCTTTGTTTAAGACAACTTTTTACCAGATACAAAGTGGTGAGGTATTGTATTTATAAACCGTTATGTAGCGTTATTGTTTGAAACGTAATAAAAAGCAAAAAAGCAAAACTCTGTAAACTTAGTTTGTTGCATAGTTTAGTAACTGGCTATACTAAGAGTTACTTACAGCTCAGTGCTCTGAGACATTTACACAACTTGTAACATTAGTGAATCCTGATTATGTCCTACCAGCTCATCTACCAACTACAACCTCACCAAGCAGAGCAAACATAACCTTGTTCTTCATTTTACTGATAGACTCTCAACAAACAGTGAACAGTGAACAGATCACTGCAGTATAACTGCTGTATGTGGGTTTTAATGAACCCTATCACAAAAAGCTTAGCCTATGTTTTAGCCTTTAGCCTGTGCTCTATCACTCTCCCACTTTAACTGTCAATTTTCTTTCTGCCATTTCAGTTCCAGTGTCCATCATCACTACTACATTAATCTAAGGTGTTGTTTTTAGCAGAGAAAAACACAGATATCTGTTCTCACTCCTAAACTCTGCAGTCTAGCGTGGTGTTGTCATGGGGACTTATACATGCTGTAAATTAATACAGTTATGAACTACCCACCCACAGACAGTGGGAAATAGCATTAAGAAGTAACCTAGTTTGGTGATGATAATTTAATTTTAAAATATGAATTACAGTCAGTCATGTCTCTACAAGTGAGACATTTTCAAGATCACTTAGACAGTCCTCACAGGGACTTTAAATAAACACACATCAGAACATTGATACACATCACAACACATAAACAGACTTTTAGCTCACCATAAACAAAGGTTTTCAAAAACAGCTGCTAAAAATGAAAACACTAACTACATTAGCTCAGCTTGCACATGAAAGTCCTTTTTTAGCATACGTCCTTAAGATTTCAGGATATCAGTTCATTTATGTATGATCGGTAACGATTGCACTTTTAGGGGGAACCCTAGTTATACTTCACCATTATACTGTGACAAATGGGCAAATTGATATATTACACCCAATAGCTTACAATTCTGTAATCCATATCAAGCCATATTGGGACAGACTTTGAGCCTCCCAAATAACAGCTATAAGGCGCCTGCCTGTCGAACAGCTGCGCTGTGCCTCTATCTTAATATCTTCTAAATTGCCATCTTAGAATTTTTTTGCGTATGTGTGGATTTTTCCAAAGCTTGCTGTCCATGATGTGGATTGTCTTGAATTTGGTATGTAGTCAATCTTGCACAAACTACACTTCCTTTTATTCATTCATTCATCTTCTATACCGTTTATCCTGTTCAGGGTCACAGGCGGCTGGAGCCTATCCCAGCTGTCATAGGGTGAGAAGAGGGGTACACCCTGGACTGGTCACCAATCAATCACTTCCCTACATGTTAAACACAAACCTTTAATTGTTGGCAGGTAAATTGTGCCACGCCAAAAATCTTTATTATAATGAACCAGAGGCAGAATCACTTATATCCTGGCACTAGGGTGGCAGCCTAGCTTCAGACTCACGTTGTGCTGCTTTGTAGTATTTTTGGGTAGTTTTTGTTCACGCCTGTTGATTTAACTCCTTTAAAAATGGGGGCAGAGAGTTTCATTAGTTCTGCAGCGTTGTAAATATATTAAAGTAGACAAATTGATTCTATTAAGCTGATGGAGGTGAGAGAAATAGTTAGAATCCCTAAGGTCAACAAGCTTCATGAAACTCAGATCCAGAAACCCTCCTCTCTTCACCATCCTCCTCCAGGCTGTGTAGTGTCCACACCTCTGATTACACTGGCCCCCTGTGAGTGTATGCGTGTGTGTGTGTGTGTGTGTGTGTGTGTGTGTGTGTGTGTGTGTGTGTGTGTGTGTGTGTGTGTGTGTGTGTGTGTGTGTATGTGTGTGTGTGTGTGTGTGTGTGTTCATGTGTGTGGGAAATTAACAGACATTGGCTTTATCATGTGTTTTTGTGGCAGTGAAAGGATTATAAGAAGAAGTAGCCACAGACGAAAAGCATGTGTCAGTGTGTGCGCACATGTGTGTGTGTTTTGGGGTCGTTCAGGTGGGGGGCCTCTCTGAACTGAGGCATGGGACCTGCTATCTGTTTCTCATTTTGCCGGCGCTCTGTGGTTTTCTAGCAGTGACAGGCCTCAGAGTGGAAACTGGCACTAACGAGCAATTACATCCTGCCTGCCTGCCAGGGATTATGGGATTACAGAGTGATCGGGCTTCAGTCTGCGCTCCCTTTCTTCACCGTTTTTTCTGTCATCCTCTCGCTTCCCTGAGTTCACCTTATCTTTTCTTTTAGGCTCGTCCCATTCAGAAGTTCAATTAGGTTTTCCACATTTTCAGTCACCTGGACCATAACCTATTCTCTCCTTTTAAATCACCTTTCTTTTATCTAATGAATTGCCTGTACTGCTCCTGTGGCTTTTTTTCCTCCTTTGACGTCTCAGCTGGCACACAGTTAAGACACGCTGTTACTAACTGCTGAAGAGTGAAATTGTTTCAGTTGGTAAGAGGAGGAGAGCACTTAATATGTCTGAAGCTTAGAAAGAAGGTACAAAATATGACTCCTAGACATCACCTTAATTCCCGAAAATGTGGCACCACGTGTCATCATCAGCCTAAAAAACAATACTGTAAAACAAGACTTTTCTATGACCCCAGAAAAAGATTTGAAAAAGGCCGGCATCACAACCTGATCATGTTTTTGAAAAGATGTCAAACTCTATCATCAGAATGCCAAACTCAGGATTAAAGCAAGGTTGCAAAACAATTTTCACACTGCATTTAAGTAGAGCTTGAGGGCACATGAAGGCACAGCATATATCATCATGCTCCGTTTTTGGGACCTCTTTAGATTCCTCAGTGTCTGGTAGTGATCAGACGGCTCTCCTGGTGTTCTACCTCTCCCTCCTGCATCTCCTCTTACACTGCAGGTGTCTTTTATTGAGCCAGCAGTGATTTACTGTTCTCTTGTTTTTCTCCTCGCTCCTGCAATCAGGCACTATGGTAGTGACAGGTTAAAGCTGCAGGTCAGAACATTTCACGAACATGCTCGTGCACACACGGCACAGAACAGTGTGTCTTTAATAGGAGGTCATTATCAGAGAGGGTTGGTTCTTAAGGGGAGGCAAAACGCAGGGGTGCTTTGAGATTTCTTTTTTTACAAGGTGAGAGGTTTATGGAGGCTCTGTGGGCAAAGCTCGGGTCTGAGGGTGAAACAGTATACAGAAGGTACCAAGGCCACTAATCAGAAACACATTTACTGCTTCACATCTAAATAAGGCTGTAAAAATAAGTCCAATAACCAGAAGTCTGAATCATATCCCTGAAATTAGCATCTGTGGAATTGTTGGAATACTTATCCAGCCATACAAAGACAGAAAGCTGTTTCAGCAAAAAGGATTTTGAGCTGATCTGCTTTAAAACCTTACTACTACTACTACTACTACTACTACTACTACTACTACTACTAATAATAATAATAATAATAATAATAATAATAATAATAATAATAATAATAATAATAATAATGAATTTTATTGACAATGCACTTTTCATAGCCAAGAACTCTCATAATAAAAAGGGGAACAGTAAAAATATGAAAAATTTAAAAGAGCACTTAAAGAAGATTAAAAGCCTCTTTAAAAAGGAAGGTCTTTGAGTGATTTTTGAAAGCAGCCACAGTCTGTTGGGTCCGGAGGTGGCTGGGCAGGGAGCTCAACAGACGTGGTGCAGCAGTGCAGAAAAACCAATCTCCCATCGTCCGTAGCATGGTTTTGGGAGGGTGAGGGAGGTTTTACCTTTTACCTTATATCCTGAAGTCTCATTACAAGGCACGTGACTCATTTTATTTAGCCGATATCTAAACTTATACTTACATTAATTAGATAAATCTTAAATAGGCTACATAAATTAAAGCTAGCTTATCTAGTGTACTCAATCTTGGTTGTGTGATGGATCAATCGAAACCATTAACTTTTGGGCACCAGCATTTCTTTTATTCTGGTAATAACAGGAAAATTAAGGCTCTTGCAATTATTTCTTTGCTATTAAGGTCTGGCAATTACTTAAAAAAGAAATAAAACAAATAGGAGATGTTATGCTTCCTTATATTTCAAACATGGTTATACAGTAACAACACATGAGCAGATTCTCAAATTCTCATATTTTTATGTTGTTTATAAATGTATCTGAACAGTTTAAGGGTTCACCAAAACCATGCTGTTTAATCCATCTGTGGCATTCTCTAGCCTGTTATTAAACTTAGACTAACAAGTTAGGTAGCTTGACAGAGCAATCATTTAGAGAATAAGCCAACATAAAATGTCATTTAATTTCAACACATTATGGATCCACTGACCCCTAACACAAACAAAAAATATTTGCAATTATTTTGGCGACGAAAATGGAATTTGGATCCATTTATCTGGGTGAGTTTATTCATCGCAACATTAAAACTGTTAGCTTACGAGTGGTTGTTGTGAGGTTGTTGGTTGGAGTTAATATTCCTGCCCCAGACTCAAGTTATATGGAATTATAACCAGATCTAAACTATTTCAGAGACCCTGTTTACCAGCGACTTTAAGCAGAGTTTGTCAGTAGCTGTGGTGGTTTCATCATCTGTTAAAACAGAAAACTCTTCAAGGATACATCCTAATTTTGTAGGTGGGAAAATTATTTACTTCTATTTCCAACTTTGCCACAGTGCCTCACTGGGGTTGATTTTTTGATCACAGCAGTTTGACTTTAATTGACTTATTTTTTATATACAAGGTTCTGGCTGTGAGATGAAAATCTGTATGATGGTGAAGAAGGAGAGACAAACCTGTTTGCTGCTCACTGCATATGTCACGCCTACTTTCTTAGTCAGCCTTGTTTCTTGTGGCCGAGTCATTATTTAAATCTGTTGCTCTTCCACAAAAAACCCCCAAAACAAAAACTATCTCCGTCCTCTCAAAGCTCTTCGTCAGTATTTGTACACAGCCGGCTCTGACTTTACGGGCTGTACTTTCTTTCAGAGAGTTTCTCCTCTTAACTAACTGTGAACAACATGAATACAGAGCAGCAACAATGCAAATGTAAGGTGACAAGAAGTCCGCTCGCTCTGCTGCAGACATGCGGCCTGATGGACAAACCAAAGGCTTTAATCAGGCAAACAAGGAAGAACACATGCCTGGCTTTCTAAACACACACATAGATCAGGGCCTGAAAATGAACACACATACATTCAACATCAGTGGGCTTGTGTCAGTCTGGAGCTCCTCATGGGCCGCTGTCCTGCTCCTTCTCTTCCTCTTGCCCCACCCACCTTGGGCCCGAAAAAGGCTGCAGGCGTCGGACTGTAAACAGCTTGGCAGTGCTGGGGTGAAATGAACCAGCAGACAGACCCATGTAGACTCCCCACTCACTGATCTGAAGGGGGCTAAACACTCCCAGCTGTGGCATTAAGGTCTCAGAGTGGCATCTCTCCTGAGGAGCCATGGCCCACTGTCCCGCCTCTCTTTACAGATAAAAGGTTTTAAAACAGCACACAGTCTGAACTGTTTGGTTTTAAGTTGCAGTGTCTACGCTTTCTGTAACTCCCACTCCTCACTTTCTGTGTTTTTGCTTATAGCTGAAACATACAGGATCACATAAAAGCATCATCGGTTATCCTGACCTGTGATCAGTAACCTTTTGTCAGTCTTCCATCTCATTGCACAGACAGAAGTGCTGAGATTGTATTTGACTGTTATATAAACATTGTGCTACATAATCAGCAAGATCTGCAAATACACCATCTCTGTGTGCCTGAATACATAACTTTGAGCATACAGTGTGTCTTTAGTTCAGAGCCAAGGTTAAACAAAACATGCTAGAGATGACAGATGTGGTTTACAAAGAAGTATGAGGGCAGGAGGCTGAAACCGAAGTCAGAGATTGGTTCTGAATCAAGAAGCTGATAAGCACAGATGGACAGGTTTATTTTCCAGATGGTTCAATATATTATTCAATAAAAAAAGAAAGTGTAGAAAAGTGGAATTTACAATGATTGTTGATGAATACTAAAGTACAATTTTTCACTTTGAAATAAGAACCCGGAGAAATTTCTTGACAGCAAAAGTCTTTTCCTAGTAGTAATAATTTCTCCCAATAACCTCTGAAAATACAATTCTGATAACATTAAGTCACGGAAAACAGAACTTTGGCAGGTTTATGCATCACTTTTTTGAGCCAGCGCCGATAAACAATAATGACCTTTATGTTTGGATTACCAATATTTCTTTCAAGTTGTAAATTAAGCTGTGTAGTTTATGAACACCTTAAGCTACAAAGGGCTGCACTCAAGCAAGAAAACGTGCAAGTAGGTAAAAAATATTGTGCACTCATCAATTCTAACTGAAAACACCCTGCCAAAAAACACACAGGGCATTTCTCACTCTTTGTTTATTATTTCTTATTCATTTGCCTCACAGCAGGGTCGCCAGTTTGAATCCCGGTTCAGGCACGGTGTGCCTTTCTGTGTGGAGTTTGCATGTTCTCCCTGTGCATGTGTGGGTTCTCTCCAGGTACTCCAGCTTCCTCCCACAGTCCAAAAACATGCTCACTAGGTCGGTTGGTGATTCTTAATTGTCTGTAGGTGTGAATTTATCGTTTATTATCGTTTTAATTTATTTATAAGACTTATCGGTCTAATATCACAGAGTCCCTGTGTTCATTCAGACTGTGGATGTGTAATGAGATCAGATGTAGGCAGACATGGATACATCTTCAGAGGTACTATTCTTTATACACCACTGGCTGGTGAGATTATTGGTCTTGTGTTATAAATTTTCTCTAGTTTTGGTCTCTGGTAATCTTTCTGTTGAATAAGTACCACAGCATGTAAATTATTAATGCCACTCAGTGGCATTGAGTAAAAACTAGAGGAAGTATTTTCTTCTCTCTGAATACTTTTGGTCCATGTTTTGCTATTTTTACCGTGTTTTCTGATGCAATTTGTTCTTTTCTGTACATCATGACTGATTGCTCACCACCACTTACTGTGTTTGAGAGTGTGGTATTTGTAGTAAGAAAATAAAAGCAACAATTATCTGTTATTTTTGTTTCGGAAAAATTATATTATCAGAATAATAATTGATAAAAAAAATATTGCTTTCCTGGCTGAAAACAGAATTAATTTAGATACTTTCTCTTCATCTTCTTCCTCTTCCAAACTGGTAAAAGAAATGCAGGCACATAACCAGTTATTGTTTAAAAAAAAAAAAGTTAATTCAAAATGTGTTACAAATACTCTGATGTTTTCTTATATTTTAAGTATGTGTTAATGGTACATAAACATCTATCAGTTAATTGTTTCCTGGATTGACACATAATGGATAGTGTATAGTAAGCCAGGGGTCATCCCAGAAAAAAACCCTGACAGGGGGAAACTAAACCCAGACACAAAGTAGGGTGCTGATATTAATGAACGTGATATTTGAATATTATGTCAAAAAAAAGAGGTTGCTTGGGTGTCATTTGGTAGGTTAGATGATTCATGACTTTTATTTTAGCTAGTTTGTTCAACTACAGTTCGGATGTACTAAACTGAAATATTTAACATACAGTGTATTCATGGTGCTCAGAGGAAGAACCACCTGACCTCAGTGACCTCTGACATTTCATGTTACTACACATAGATGCTAAATGTTAAAGTTCACCGAACACTTCTTTGTTTTTTTGATGTACGTGATGCGCTGACCTCCTCTGTAATCCACACACCGGGGCGCCACAAAGGAACCCGATGACCTCATCTTTTGGGCTGTGCAGCGCTCCACGTTGCAGCCAGCAGTATCTGCCACCCTGCACGTACTATATATAAACATCTGCATCCGTGACAACTCTTATCACCTGTCCTGCATCTCTGTGGTTTTTGTCCGGGACCTCCGCGAAGTGTTCTCGCCATGCCTGGTTCCCCCTGCTCGTACCTCTGCCACAGGAATAACCCTAAAGAATGCTTTTGACAAGTGTATCACAGACGCTGTCTTTTGTTTCCACGCTGGAACTGTTTGCATGGATGTATGAACCGACAAGCCAACACTGGCCGCACGAGCCGGCAGCAAACACCAAAGAAACAACAAACACGTCCCTCTGGAGCATTGAGGACTTGATTTATGTGACATGTGGGCTTGTGCAGGGGCCTATGGAGCTTCTTTTTTAACATTATGTGGACAATTGTGAATGTACAGACATCATATCGCCCGCATGTTGTGCCTTTAGTTTATGTTACCCTTTTCAAAGGGAGTTCTGGGAGGAGGAAAGCTGACAGAGTGTTCATGTTCTTACATTCCTCTCTTTCTCTTCCTCTCCAGGTGGGACCAGATGGAGAGTTCGGAGGAAGGATAGACCTGAGATCGCTTCTGTGGTGTCAGCAAAGGCCAAGGTTTGTCAGAAACAGACGTTGCCAAAAAAGAACCCTGAAAACTCCCCTACTCTGTCCTTCTTCTTTTCCCCGTCCACTTGATCTTCTGTCTCTTCCTCCTTTTTCCTGTTTTAACCTGAGAAATGACCATTTCTGAAAACAATCCAGCCATATAGCAGAGGATGAGGATGAGTTATGTGTAGGTTAAATTGTTAATATGATCCATCCCCAAAAGGTTCAGACATTAGATTTCCATAAATCTACTTCAGCTCTGAGACTTTCTATCCCGAATTACGAGCCAGTAAAGGAGGTTTGATCCTGAGCAGAGAAAAGCAGAGTTATTTGATTTAAGGACTAAGATCCTGTGGGATAACTTGTGATGAAAATGACTCAAGACAAAGTACTGCTTCAGTCCCTTTAAAGAGCTCTTCATGAGCAGAGTGTTTCACTTGTTTTCATAAGTACAAACACATTTTCTTCATCTGTTTTTACACTATGAATTTATTTTATTTTAACACGTAAAAATCATCGTAAATCAACCTGACAAAGGAGTAAGAAAAAATTATTTGATGTCTCTTCAATTAAATTTTACTCCTTTTTCAAGAAACTAATTTCTTGATTCAAAAAGAAAAAAATATTCTTTTTTTATGAACAATTATGCAGATTTTCTTTTTTTTTTCTTTTTTTTTTTTTTTTTTTACCAATTTCAAGCAAATCAGGCCTTATTTTTCACTCATACCAGCTCTCATTATAACTTTTCTGAATGTTTGGGTAAATTTCACTTAAATCTAGACGCATAAGACACTTTTATGAGAAATAAGACAAACCACACAGTTTTATTGCGGTGTATCTCCTGTCTGTAGGCTGAACAATCTACTGTGGTATACACAAAACAACCCACACCAAGGTCATTACCTTAACACATTTCTTATTCTCAAACTAAGGAGTTATTGGTCAGTACTGAATTCCACCACCAAACAACAAACGGATAAAATTAGCGGCTAACAGTGGGCTAACAGAAAGGTTTAGCTGCTAATCAGCCAGATCATTTCCTCAGGAGCTGTTAGAGATCACAAACTGAGCTAAAGGGAGAGTAAAAAGGGAGAAGGTGAAAAATTTAAATCCAATAAGTTGCTCAGTTTAACCAGTTTATAGACGTTTCAAAGCTTTTTCTTTTTACCAAACAACCAAACATTTTTTAAAAAGTGAAATAACTAAACATTACGAAAAGAACAACATTAAACTAAGAAAAGGTTTTTAGCTCATTGTGATTAAAAATGTCTTATTAGACGTTAACCACAATCACCTGCATATCCTATTTCAAGAAATCATGAACAAAAATGAGAACTGATTTGCTTATAAGTCATAAAAAACACAAATCATTAAAGCTGAATTTACTTGTAAAGATATTATTCATTTGTATTCATCAAAGCAATGGATGTTTCAAGTTTTGTTTGTATTGTATATATGAAACTGATTTGCATTTTTCACATGACTGTGGCTTATTGTGGTATTGATGAAGATTTTTTTTTTCTATAAATAAGAAAAAACTACTTAGTTTTGTAGTGTAAACTTTGCAGTTTACATTGTGTAAATGTCTCTTTGTACAGCAATCAAAGACTGAAATCACTGTTTGAATCAATTATCATAACAGGTTTTGTCATATAGAGCGGTCTTTCAAACTGATTTTATAGGGATGCTTTGGCCATCTGATGTGTGTCTCTGTCTTCTGTAGGTGCTGCTGTGGGTGTTCATCTCTCTGCTGCCCCTAGTGGAGGGAGTTCATATGAAAGCTGGTGCTGCTGCTGTGGGATCAGACTCAGTCGGCACTGTGGGCCTGCTGGGAGGCCAGGAGGAGCGAGAGCTTCCTGTGACACTCCCAGAGGTTGCGGAGGACGAGGAGCAGGAAGACAACAGTGACCCTTACTCCACTTGGCATGCTCTTTACGGTACTGAAGCTCTTATAAAAATGTAATTTACAGCACATCTGCTTCAGCAGACAGTATTAGAGTGGGAAGAGGGCGTGAGCCTGGTGATCTGCTTTGTGTTTCAGGCACATTATATATTTACATGTCATCTGAAGTACAATAAGTCACTTCAGTTCAACAGTATGAGAAGGAAGTTTTTCAGGAGGTTTTGCTGAGTATTTTCTGACTTTTAATGTAGTGTTTTTATGCCTCCTGCCTCTCTTTTTTAGATCCCTTTGTGATAGATGAGGTGGATGACCATCCCAGTAATCGCTGGGCGGGGCGGTCTCCCCGCTCCTCTGACCCTTCAGAACTTCAACCCAAGGGATCACCAAAGAAAAAGAAGAAGAGGAAGAGGAAAGAAAAGGAGGAAGAGGAAGAGACAGGAGGAGGAGACAGAAAGCGCAGAGGTAAAAATAAGCAGCTGAAGCAGAGCAGCAGGGACTGTCGTGTGGAGAAAAGAGAGATGAGAGTTCGGGACCTGGGTCTGGGGTTTGACTCAGATGAGATTGTCCTCTTTAAGTTTTGTGTTGGCTCCTGCCAGTCCTCAAGGACAAACTACGACCTAGCTCTGAAGGCGCTGCTGGAAAATGGATCGCTACCCAGACGCACGGCCCGAAAGGTCAGCAACCACCCCTGCTGCCGCCCTGACCGGTACGAGCCGGTTTCCTTCATGGACGCTCAGACCACATGGAGGACCATCCAGTCGTTATCAGCCGCCAGCTGTATGTGCATGGGCTGAAAGAGTGAAGGAGAGGTGCTGATAAAGTGAAGAGGCGAGGTGTGACCCATCCCAAGCGAGGATGAAGCACATTGTGTAGAGAGCCGGAGGGGGCGCTGTTACTCACACACCAGAGGAAGATGGAGCTGGCTGTCAATTTAAACAGTGAGGAAGAGGTGAGGGACAGCTGGATAATGGAGGTCAAAGGTCAAATCAGAGCCTGAGGGGGAACTCATCAGTGAACCAGTCTGAATATATTTTTGCTTCCTCAGAGAGATTTTTAAACTGGCTACCTGCTAAAATAATGTGAGAACCTCCACACCATTTAAAGACTGTATACAGTCTTTTTTATTTGTATAGTGGACGTGTTTTGAGTTTTTACAGGCAACATCTGAAGACTCAGGCTCAAAATAGAAAGAAAAGACACACCTAAAGGACCGACACTGTGTTTCTATTGGACTGAAAAAAAAGACCAACGAGACGATCACTTTTACTTACGGTGAAGCTAAAATCTTCTGAAGCAATATCATAATTTTCACACAAAACAGGCATTACATTGTTTCCATGTTACGGTGAACTCAAACAAATGGATGCCATGCATCTTCATGTATTACTGTGTCAAAGTAAAATATATTTATTTCAGATAAATTATTTATTTATTATAGCTTGATCTGAGAGCTGTTTTTATTAACTCTATATTTTCGACAAACATTTATTTATTTCCAGGATTCAGACTTTGTGTTGATGTTTCTTCTGCTCACATACTTTTTGTACCTTTCTTTTTTATTTCAAAGATGCTGATTTTTTCATCCATCTTGTCAAACAACCAAAGGGTGAATGCTGTTCAAAATAAGATTTGATGCAATAACTTTTTTTTTTCAAAACTCTTAAAGTCAATCTGTAAGACTAAACCATTGTTGGAGAGTTCATAATCTTCCCCAGATTTCATTTTCATATTAAAGCAGAGACAAAAAAAAAAGACCCACACTTAATGAGTGTGACGTTTAGTCATTTCTTTCTCAAAAAAATGACTTTGAATGAGTTTTCAGCTGGACATCTGAGCTTGTTTTAAAGTGAATTCTGGGTAGTTTTGTCAGCATTATTAGAGCATACGTCTCTTTTTCTAGAATTTTTAACAAACTGACACTTTTATGCAACAAGACCTCATAACGTTCATCTTAGTGTGGTTAAGAACTCCACTCAGTTACAAACCCCCAGTATGTCACATTGATGTTATTATTATTATTATTGTTATAATTATTATATAAAGTTTTTTTTTATTTTTGTATGGCATTATCCTCTAAGGGAATAAAGTTTTTTAATATACATCTTGCTCTCTGTGTTTACTGATCACACCACAGATTACTAAATGGATTTCCCTCCTATAGGGCCAACTATCTTTCTCTCCTGCTCTATAACTTCTAATGTTGTAGAGCCACCTAGTGGTCTAAGCTGAAACTGTAGCTTTAACTTGAAGTCCTCGCTTTGAGATGAAGTAGTGCTGCTCTCCTTCCACCTGTTTGTTTTAAATGGGAACATTTCCTTCACACTCCCCTCAGTTAATTCAACCATTGGTGCAGTTTAACACAGCACTGTATTTTTTTTATTCATTTGTTCATCCAGTACAGAAACACAACAGGTCAAACAGCTTACAGCAACATTTTTTTAATTTTTTTTTTCTGTTTTAAAGGTTGATGCAAGTTCATGTTGACTGTCAAAACATTCAGTACAAACGCGCGATGAAAAACGAAAGTGAACAGAAGTAAGGAGTTAAGATTACATTCATTTCCCCCTTTCTCATGCAACGCATTTCAAGTAAATAAATCGAGTAAATAGCAGCATGTACATTTTCAAAAAGTTTGCGTTATTTACAACACAATGAACAAACGTGTGGCACACATGGATTCACACAGTTTATCAAACTCTGCTTATAACAGAAATGGATATATGTACCCATAGGGTATGAGTTAATTCTTCTTATAATCATAATAAATTATAAGACCTGATCTGTCTACAGAGGTGTCATACGAAACTTAAGCTTCCTGTCATCTCAAATGTTACAACAGATCCAATCCTCGATGAAATCCAGAAATACTCATAAGTAAACCTAAGGAGATGTTTCGGGCCCCTGCATGAAGTTGTTCCCAAGACTTCAGTATTGTCCCGTCTTTCTGAGTGACAATAAACTGACCATGTGATGAACAAGTGTGTGTATGAGCACCTGTGACAGTGCTAGTTTGTTGTATGACACGTACAGAGGTTTTTTTTTTTTTTTTTTTGCGTTGACTTCAAAAAGCTGTTTAAAGGGGCGTCGGTATTTGAACTATCCGTGATCAAAACACAGATATGTCTCCATTTTTTTCCATTGATTTTCACCTGCTGTGTTCTCTTAATCGACCTGTCAACCTTAACGGGGTCCTGCCTTAAATCGTGAGATCTCGTGAGTTAAGTGCTGATGTTGGGAAGATTGCAACCAGTTTTCCAAGTGCTGTTTCAATGTTCACGGCTAATCGTTGGAGGTATAAAATCATCTGAAGAGATAAAGTGTCAGAAGAGGAATTTACAAAGGAATTTACAGATGCCTTCTCTCAGATGATCTGTGGAGCACAGTTGTGCTGAGCAGATAAAGCGGTTACCACACACTGAGCCATGTTTACCACACAAAACAAGTCCGTCAAAGGCATTTCACTGACTGGCAGGAGCTCGGTGTGCTAAACGTGCAGGTGACTATGTCTACTTTTCTAGCGCGCGCAGAGATGGGCGGTGTTGCGCTACAGCCAGGAGGCGACTTGGAAGCCACCACCTGTTTGGACTCAGTCGCTACATCCTCCTCACAGCCCAGGATTGCTGTGGACTCCACGCTGAACGGGTGAAAGTTGGCTCGGGCTGTGTCGTATTCCCACGCCTGCCTCATTGCAAAGTCTGTAAAAGTCTGGTGTTTGATGGACACGCGGTGCTCTACGTCATTCCTGTAGCTGGCTGTGCGTATTGACGCATAACTGGTGTCGTTGCTGTGTACAGACGCAGGGGAGTGTTGATCTCCGACCCAGCCAATGTTGTCTCCACGACCTCCCTTTACTCGAGCGACTGTCCTTTTCAGTTTCTCGCAGCCCTTCAGCAGCAGGTTCTTCCTGCACAGAATGTAAACCCAGGGGTCTAATATTGGGTTAAAGGAGGCGAAACGGATCGCCATCATGTCGCCGCGGTAGTCTGGCTTCCCTCCAGCGGAAATGAGAGCAGGGTCATAAAGCTGGTTCACGAAGATGCGCACCTGACAAAAAGAAAACAGACATGTATTTATTCATGTTTTTATGGGAGAGAAAGTCAATACATTTACAACTAAAAGTTGAGCACATGCGCCTACAGAAGAAAAGACACAGAAAAGTCATTTTTTCTTACCACCAAAGGGATGGAGCAGACCAGGAAAACAATGGTCATGAAGATCATAAGCCAGAACATTTGGATCTCCGCCGCAGAGGTGACTGAGGGCAGCCGAGGGAAGCGGCGCCGTGTCCCTCCCTGCTCACAGACCTCTGTCCTGACTATCCCCGTCCTCTGATTCATCCCCACCAGCGACCTGCACACGGCCACGTTGCACAAAACAGTCACAATGATCAGCAGCAGCATCACGCCACCGTACAAGAAAGAGTAACAGGCACCAAGGGGATCCATCGCCCTCCAGTCCAGAAAGCACCAGGTCCCAGGAAAGTGCCTGACGTGCTGGCCGAATCCAAAACTGGGCATGATGCACAACACAATGTTGACCAGGTATGTGACCAGGAGCGCAAAGCGCGCCATTGTCCTGTCTATGTGCTGGGAGTAGAAATACGCATGGTTTATGGCCATGTATCGCTCCACGGACATGGCACAAAGGATGGACATCCCGGCTGAGCCAAAGAACAGCATCGAGAAGGAGAAGAAGTGGCAGAGCAGCGTTCCCCCCGGCCAGCGGTTGGCCACGTATGTGGCGATCACCACCGGGCTGGTGAAGCATGTTCCCAACAGATCTGTGATGGCCATCCCACACACCAAAGTGTAGAAAGTGGTTTCCTTTTGTTCCTTCTTGGAGATGCACAGAACAACTATAGCGATAAGGTTTCCCAGAACTCCTACTGCGAACATTGTGGCTGAGGTGACTAGAGACTTGGACTCTAGCCGGAGCGGAGGAAACGCGCTGAGGTTCCAGCCGACAGAGAGGAGAGGTAGTGGTTCAGAAACATTCACGTCCAGTTCTCCAAACGCAAAAGTGTCGTTTGTCATCATTAAATCCAACACTGCACTGCGAATGGAAGAAATCACTGTGATTTTTTTTTTATCCTGCTATAAAAAAAAGACGCTCAGCTGCAACATGAAACTCTGTAATATCTTCCTCTCAGACGAACATAAAGTTCAAAACAGAGAGCGCTTGTGTGTTTAGTTTCAAGCATTGTTTGGCACCTGATGCCCTCATGTGAAGTTGTGGTTGCTTATGTTGACACCGGTCGCTGCTGCGGGTATTTAAGCTGGGTGCTGATGTCAGGAGGGTGACGCGCGGGCTGGAGGCGCAGCAATCCGGGTTTCCCAGGATCTCATTTCTGCTGCCAAAAAAAATCAATATTCAGCTCTTCATTTGAGATATCAATCATGAGGTAAAATTGCGTCATTCTACTGGACTCGGACGTCAGATGACAACATTTGGTATCTATTTTTCCCCCAAAAAACACTTGTTTGTAGATTGATACAAAATTACTGTTCAAAAATAACTTACATGAGTATGTAGGCTTACAACTAGGGTTTCAGGGATGATCACAGACAATGATGTTTACCTTTAAAGTGATCTACGCTTTCTATATTGTTTCAATTTTTACAAGTTGCATGTTTTTTTTCCTCTCTCACTTTACAGTTTCAAAACCTACAAGTAAACACTACAACGTCTTTTCTAAGTTGGGAGACAACCTGTAAAAGGATGATCCTCAGATCTAACATAAAAGAGCAATATTTCATTAATTTTTAACAGGGCAACATACATCGCTTAGTTGGAAATTTAGATAAGAAAAATAAAAGTAGTTTGTGTAACTTTGGTGCTGGCATAAATGTATTCAGAGAGGGAAAGTAGGCAGACAACGTCATAAAACCACGCTTCAGCACCATGGTCAGCACCAGCAACTCAATCAGCACCATGAAGAGAAGCTGTCAGCTCGTACCAGCTGTTTATAACCACACACTCACTCAAACATTCCACAATGTATAAGTTATTGATAACCCCATCAGGCTTCACGCTGCAGCAACTAATCTGAAACACACAGATCGATCCCATTATTCTTTTAAGTATTCAAACAAAGAGTACATGAGTCAGATGAACCTGGTGCACTTATGTCAGAGTCCACATGCTACAAGGGACAGGCTCCCACCAGCAGCTCGTCCTATCGACCTAAAAGCTCCTCACACTCCTTGAAGAGGTGCTCATGGGGACAAACTGTCAATGACACTGATTTACTGTATTTATGGCCCTGCATCATCTCCAGTTTAACTGCAGAGTGGTGCAGACCTGCAGGTGTGAGCTACACAAACCACCCACATAAGTGACCCAAAGCCCTACACACAAGGATCCAGATAATTTGTTGGTATAATGCAGTGATGTCAGTTGCTTTTATTTGTTTTGTTTCATTGTTATTTTGTCATGAATAAATAACACAACAGAAAAGCAGAGCACAGCACAGTGAGAGCTTCATTTTAAATGAAGCTATTGAGCTACGTCCACAAAGACTCTCTGGAGGCTTTTGTACATGTCTTCTCCCTCCCACTGAAAAAATTTAAAAAAAAAATAAAAACAGTGGTAGGATGACAGTCTAAGTTAACAGTGATTGTAATGAAAAGTCTAACAGAGAACAAGGTGTCTGTCTGGAACGGTTACGCTTTCTTTCTTTTCACAGCCTAAAGCTGTTTGAAGGTTTTGACATTAAAAAAGACTTTTATTTCTGCACCTGCAGGTGTGCGTAATTCATCAGACAGGCGCATCAGTCCTTTTGTATTGTTGATGTGAATTGATGATGCATGTGTCTTTTTTGTGAGGTTTGGTATTCATTTATTTTAAGATGATCTCAAAAATGAGCATGCCAAAAAAAGGGTACTGAGCACAGGAAAAAAAGACACAAATAGCTATGATGAATTGCTCAAGTGCAAAAAGAAGCATCATCACCATAAAGCAGGTCCTTCTCTCTCACACAACTTTCCTGACCAAGGCTCTTGTTGAACCCCTTTTCTTTCCACTTCCTGCTTGGCTAGCCTTATAGGCCACACCATAATTTAATGCATGATCATTATTAATAATTCAGTATCCCATTTCAGTGATACAACTAAACACTGCACAGATGCCTCTCTGGTGCATTTACCTTTTAAAACTGAGCATTCCCACCAAATGTCCTCATGGGCTGAGCCCCAGGCCCAGATTGCACCTGCAGAATTTACCCTGAGAAACTAAGAAGCATATTTTTCATAAGCTATTCAAGACTTGAAGAAGTCTGAAGAGCTGCACATGGAGAAGATCGAGGCTTATGTCAGTGGCTCAGTCTTTGTTTCAGTTTGCAATTAATTTGGAAATCAAGCTCCTATGGCCCAGAAGAAGAGGGGACAGTGACAGGATCCAAACAGTTTGAAGGCTAGTGAGAGGTTTCTGTAGTCTATGATGATTTCGGGCGCCATGTCATCTGCTGGTGTTGGTTTTTAATTAAGTCCAAAGAAAACACAGCCATCTACCAGAGGATTTTAGAGCACTTCATGCGTCAGTCTACTGACAAGTATTCAAGAGATGATGTTTTTATTTTCCAGCAGAACTTGGCATCTGCTCGCACTGCCAGAAGAACCAAAAGCTGGTTCAATGACCTTAATATTGATGTGCTTGACAAAAACACTAACTCACCTGACCTGACCTGACCTGAATCCCATGAAGCAACTGTGGGGTATTGTCAAGAAGAAGAGAAACACCTGAGCACAAAACAGAGACAGGCTGAAAGCTGCTATCAGAGCAACCAAGTAATAAGTGTATGGATGAACATACTTTCAGCATTTGGACATTTTGAATCCTTTCATCGATTGACCTTAAGAAGTATTTTGATAATCTGAGACTCTGGATTCCTGGATCCAATCCAAATGTTTATAATAATAAATATAACATATTTAATGAATATTCTCCAACCAAGGTCCAAACATAACATATAGATTCTCTTTATATATGTGTGTGTGTGTGTGTGTGTGTGTGTGTGTGTGTGTGTGTGTGTGTGTGTGTTATTTTCAGTATCCTATAGGCTTGCTTATTTGTGTGTACATCTTATAGTACACATAAATAAAGACAAATACTCTCTCTCTCTCTCTCTCTCTCTCACACACACACACACACACAAACACAAAAAGCAGGATGATCTGATTATTGGAAATGAAACGATTCATCATACACACTGGAGGACAGGTCTTTGTAAGGTTAGACTGTTACAGCGGATGGAGCTCTTAGTCTTTGTCTGTGTAAGTGGATTCCTCTCCTCCTCTTCTAAAGCCTCCTGGGTATGCATCTATATATGTGTGTGTGTGTGTGTGTGTGTGTGTGTGTGTGTGTGTGTGTCACTACATGTTTTAATATCCCCAAGCCTTCGGACGTCAGAGGCTCTGATACCCACACATGAAAACACACAGTCTTTATAACTCTCATATTGCCTGGGGTCTCCTGATTGCCCACACACTGAGAG
This sequence comes from Labroides dimidiatus, assembly GCA_030710495.1. Classification (NCBI taxonomy): domain Eukaryota; kingdom Metazoa; phylum Chordata; class Actinopteri; order Labriformes; family Labridae; genus Labroides; species Labroides dimidiatus. Next base: position 13,607,378 of record CM061152.1, on the reverse strand, counting down.
AGTTTAATGAAGATGTCTTGAGTGACTAAGTGTATGTGTGTGTGGTTATATATAAGGTGTGTTTGTGAGTTATATGATCCTCAGGGATTCCCTGTTCACATTACAGGGTTTTATCTGGTTCGGAGCTACTAATCAAGTGTCGTTGTAGGGTTTATGCAGTTGTAAGGGTGCTGAGATGTTAGTACAAACACATTCATTAGCCTGGTGTGAAACAGTGGAGGCTGATATAAACGGCTGGCACAAAGGCAGGGGTAAGGGTGTTAATGTTTTTTTGTATTCTCCTCTCTCTAGGTAATAAAAGTCAGTGGCTTTAGTAGAATCTCACTCCTTATTACAAACCCAACAATTTCATTGATTTCCTTTCTCAAGGGTGATCAATATGCAAGTTAGGTATTGATCAGTCTGTGACGTGGTAACGGTCAATATTTTGAAGAGTGTTATTAAACTGCTGGGATGCAATTAAAATGACTGCTTTGTTAATTTAATGTCAAATGATCTGCTAAATGTGAGATTTGAAGTGATCGTCGCTCTGCTTGTCTGAATTTTTTTTTTTTTTTTCAGTTTAAAGGGACTGTAAGGACTCTCTAAGTGATCTTGAAAAGTCTCACCTCTATATGCCTGATCGTGATCCACAACTTAAAATAAGATTATCAGCGCCAATTTCAAAATGCTATTTTCCAGCGTCCCAATCAACACAAACAGGACCAGATTGATTTGTGGCACGCAGTCTCTATGACAATATCACACTGGCCGACAAAGTTTAGCAGAGACCTGTGTTTTTTTTCTGCTGAAAACAATTTCTCGGATTAATTTTGTAGTGATGGCGGACACTGGAGCTGAACTGTCAAAGAGAAAAAAGGACAGAAGTGCAGAAGAAAGCTAAAAGGGAGAGTGATAGAGCACAGGCTAGGCTGTGATCATGTTCATTCCAACCCACATGCAGCAGTTATACTGCAGTGATCTGATCAAACTTGAGAGTCTATCAATAAAATGAAGAGGTTACATTTGCTCTTCTTGGTTAGATAAGTACTGGTAGGACATAACAAAGATTTGTTAACATTATGGACATGTCTCAGAGAACAAAACTACACAAACTGAGTTTACAATTGTTTTTTTTCTTCCCATTGTCCTGTTTTAAACAATAGCACCATATATATATATGACCTCATTGTTTTGTATCCAGGAAAAAGTTGTCTTGAATTTTTAAAAGTAGTGTTAAAAAGAAGATCTTCGGATCTTCATTTATTTTTTAAAACAAAAGCGCATCTTGATAAGAGTCATGTCCTCATGACAGCGGGGAGCTCATGGGAAGTGGAGTCTTGATTGCTGGCACTAACAGTAGCTTTTTCAAAAAGTCCTCACAGTGCCTTCAACAACATGGTAAAACTTTGTAGTAGTATCAACAGGTATCAGTGTAAGTCTGTTAAGGTCAGGACTGTGATCATTTTTGTGAAATCTTATTTCTTTTAAAGGACACAAGTGACAGTAAATGATATATAATTTCCTGTTTCAGGACAAGAAACAAAAGTGGGTCACGTCACCTTTTATTGAAACTCACATTTTTTAGTACAGCATCACCACCGTTTGTGGGCTTTCTGACAATATTAGATTTGTTCCTCCTGCAGGCAGGAGAATCTCAGAAATCAATAGTGCTCCTGTTGCCATATGGCGGCATTTTGTCTATAACTGGACATCACCTCATATTAACCTCAGAGTGAGTCTTTATGCATATGTAGAGTGTGGGTTTCTGTGTGAAACATACTCGTTTGAGGGCCTGCCACATCCGTTTAACCTCTACTCTGAAAGTTTTCTTCAGTTCTAGACGGACTGGTAGACAGCGATAGAAAATGAAATCCTCTATGGGTCACCAGTATGCCAGTGTTGTCCAGGGTTGTAAGAAGAGTGGTTGACCTAGTTTCTGAGAGTCGATAAGGTCTCCGGTCATCTGTGGTTATAGTAAGCAGTCATTGACCTCGTTTCTGAAAGTGACTGGGGTTAGGATTACCTAAACCTTACTCAAGTAAAGACTTTTGTTTAAGATTGTAGGAATGAAAGAAGAGTCCAGAAATTCATCCTTGTTTAGCTTGAGAAACCTTCCATTAGCAGAGGGGGTGGCCTCTGACATCACTTATCTTAAACTTAGTTTAGTTAGAAGGAGACTCTGCGGATCGTTGGGTAATTCATTCCACCATTTGGGAGCAACAGAGGAGAAGAGTCTGGCTAGAGATTTAGAGCCATGTTGGGCTGGAAGCACCAGGGGTCTCTCACAGGCAGAGCATAGCGGGCGGGAAGGAGTGTAGACCTGGATGAGGGACTCCAGGTAGGAAGGATCCATTCTTGTCACTGTTTTATAAGCCGGAAGAAGAGCTTTGAATTTGATTCGAGCTGCCACTTGAAGCCAGTGAAGAGAGATTAACAGTGGAGTGACGTGTGCTGTTTTGGGCTGGTTAAAGACCAGATGTGTTCCTTCATTCTGGATCATCTGCAGAGGTTTGAATGTAGACAAAGGGAGGCCTGCTAGACGGGAGCTGCGGGAGTCAATGTGTGAAATCACAGGAGCCTGTACCAGAAGCTGTGTGGCCTGTTGTGTCAGGTAGGGTCTGATCCTCCTGACGTTATAGAGGGCATATCGACAGGACCGAGCAATCAAAGCCACATGAACCTTAAAGGTCAGCTGGTCATCAATCATCACACCCAGAGTTCTGGCAGAGTTTGTGGGCACAAGTTGATTTGATTCAAGCAGGACACAGATGTGTGGTGGAATAGAGGGACAGGCTGGAAGGACAGTGAGCTCAGTTTTGGACAGATTTAGCTGAAGGTGGTGTTTCTTCATCCAGGTGGAGATATCAGCCAGAAACGCTGATATCCGAGCTGAGACAGTTTTGTTATCGGGTGGAAAAGACATGAAAAGCTGAGTGTCGTCAGCATAGCAGTGGTAAGAGAAGACCCTAACAACTCTCAGGAACTAGAAAGACTGTGCTTATGACAAACAGGCAACAGCAGACCATAACGATATTCAGGAACTAGATCAGTGACTCTACCAATGACCCTACACGACTCACTGGCAGACTGACAACCTTTAGACATTTATATTTTCTAGCTGTGAACAACAGTCTGTTCAGAACTGAAGAAGCCTTTTTGAGCAGAGGTGAAACATCTTCAAGAATCCTACCAGGTCCATTTTAGATCTAGCTTGGAATAAATGTTATGTTTATAAATATGATAATCAGATTTGAAATAGATTAGAAGAAGCACTCCAAAGAAGTTTGTTGGAGTACAATCTCTGGAAATGGACAAATGCACTGTAACCATACAACAAAAGATTAAGATGGCAACTCTGACTGCTGCCACAAAGAGCAAACTAAGATTAGAGACGATAAAGAAGAGCAAAGATAAGCTCAGAAAAATATATTTGATTGTCCTTGAGAGTAAATTTGTTCCAAATTAGTTACACATAAAGCGCCGTTCACATTGAACACACAAGTACAAAGCAATGTATGTCCCCTGACTTAATCTTTATATTTCCCATACAGTGTATGAGTACAAAGATCCTTTTTGTCTTCTCCTCCAAACACACACACAAAATAAAAAAAATTGTGCTTAACAAACATGTTTTTTTCCCCAAATGGCAACTGTTACAGGGATAATTATTAGAACACCTGACAGATCTGAAAGTATTGACCTTTATATTTATTTATTTATTTATTTATTTTTGTCTCCAAAACATGATAATGAAACATGCAAATGGTCGCTCTGAGCACAACAAATATCAGATGAAGCGAGTCCTACTGTTTTTTTAGCTACTTTTTACTTCAACATTTGGTTTGTCCACCTTTCACAGAAAATACAACAGTACATGTCTCTGGCACAGTGTCAAAATATTTTCTGAGAACTTCAGCATCAGTATTATCTCATGCCATCTACAACAGGTGGCGAGTATATCATTTTCAATGTTCCTTGTTATGAGGAAAATGACCTAAATCTCCTTATGATGAGTAGAGCATCAACCCCCCCTCCTTTTTTTTTTTCTTCATTATTAGTACAGTAAAAAATCTGCATCTTTGTGTTGCTTGTAGAAAATTAATATAATTAATATTTCAAATTAACATCTGGTTCAAAAACTTGTTAAGGAACAATCTGAAAACATCCAAAGTGCCTGCTGCTCTTTAGCAGCAAAAAACAGCACGAAGAAGGACATTTAGAGAAGAGCTGTAATGAGGAACAGCTTCTTTGTTTCCCTTTCATTGCCATAGTTACGCCCCACACTCCTTCTCCGGAGGGCTTGACACCAGGTTTCCTCACTGTGAAGTGAAAGAATGAGCTCTGTGTTAATGACGTCTGCACTGCTGCTGTAATTCAATGGTGATGTCTAATATCCTGTCTCTTTATGGCGTCATACTGCTCAGCTCTGGGGCTGCTGTCACTGCTGTCACCGCTGTGATGTCATAAACAAGCCTGATCTGATTTTTCTTCATCCTCCACTGCTTTCTTCCCACACTCACATCCAATCACAGCTCTGCTCCTGGTGCAGTCTGCCAGCATCATTTCATTAGGGAGCTGAGGTTAAATTACCCTCACTACATTTTGTTGTCTTGATTCTTCTTCTCCTCTCCTGGTTTCTCTTTTCTGTCTCTGAGCTCCTAAAACAGTTTCCTTTTATTCTTACTTATTTTTCTTTTGTCAAAACTGTAACATTTGAAGCAAAACATGCAAGGTTTTGTTTGTGCTCTAACTCAGATCTTTTTTCAGTGGGTGTATTGAGGTAAAAAAAAAAAAAAAATCTGTTATATATGCTGGCCTGCCACCTTCAGTATGACTGCAGTGCAGCTTATATATTTGAAAAAGCCCTCAGCTGTTCAGTATTAGTGATTTCACCAGCTGGTTCCTCAACTGTGTGTCCAGCACATTCCACCACTGCCTGCTGACAATGTGGCAAAAACGAGAGGAAATCTCTTCAGTGTACATTTTAAAAGAACTTGGTGTCCACCCCCTTGTCACATGGTAATACATTTCACACAGACACATGCATTTGTGTATGTGTGTAAAAGAGTCTCTATCTTCCTCACACACTGGTGTATAGAGGTGAAAAAACGTTATCTCCTCCAGGCCTCTTTGTATGCAGAGTAAAATCCTCCCTAAACTGGAAATGAAAGTCTTCAAGGTCTGTCCAGCTGTCCATGAACAACGAGCATTGAGGAGGACACACAGTCCTCTCATATGAAGGCCTTAACACATTATAAGGTCGTAAACTCTTTAGACAACAAACCCCTAAGACATCTTAGCTAGTTAATTCATTAGATATGCCTTATATGAGTATGTGAACATAGTGTTCATATGAATAATAAGATGTGAATTTAAGATTTCCTTTACATAATGATAACGTACAATTCTCCGACAAGGTCTGTCATGCATACTACAGCGTTTTCAGTCTCTCAGTTTTTCCGTGTAAACGCAGATTTCTTTCTCTGCGTTTTCAAATGAAACACTGCGAAACGTTGTAATGTAAACGGAGCCTTAGTTTCTAACCTCATCATCCATGTATTGATCTGAGTGGGCAGGGATGCTATGACAATGTACAGATTGAGTGCCTGTGAGTTGTCTGAGGGGAGATTTGGAATATGCTGACTTACTATGTTTTCCTTGATTGGATAGAGAAACATCACTTCCACATTCTCAGGGTTGTTAGGCTTGAGGATGACTAAGTATACAGTGTGCGTGCGTGCGTGTGTGTGTGTGTGAAAAAAAAAAAAATTGGGACCTGCAAGGTGTATAACATCATAACAAGTTATTTCCCTAACAGTTACTGAAAATCAAAGAATTAGCAATACAACCAACACCTCTTTTAGACCAGGCATAAGGATGTATATTTGTGCTGTAAAGAGGGAATTTTATACAGAACTTAATAAGTTTCTTAAGCATCCACTGGCCACCTGTCCTATACGTGAACAAAGAGGAACACTCCAAGCTTTAAGCCAGCATCTGTTCCTCCAACTAACATATAGACACACATGCACTGAAAAAAGTTTATTCCACAATTGTTTGGCCATGCTTCTTGAATTATCACATCATTCTCACACAAGTCCTGCAACTTACACTACTCACAATAAGTAAGAGATATTGTGAGGTCCTCAGTGGATTTCATATATAAGGTGTTTGTTTCACTTCAGTGATTTTTGAGATAGGGAGGCGATTGTATTAGGGTGATAGACACACCTCATTTTGTGTTTTCCATGTAATGGTCTCACTGTGTACAGTGCGCCTTACATATTGGGGCCAATACCAAAAATACAACCCTTTTCAACGTGGCATCAATTTCAACATTCTGGGGGTATAAAAAGCTGGTTAGTAACTAAGTCATTCCCAGTTCATCATTCAAGCAGCCATGAACACATGATGTCACTTAACGGACGAGCAGCGCCACCTGGCCATAGCGAGCCTTCAGATCAGTGGCAGACAGTCAGATGTTGCTCATGACTTTGGTGTGTCTCAAAGTGTCATCAGCAGACTTGCAGTAAGACAAAAAACTATTGGCAGTGTTTATGACAGACCCAGGAGAGGAGCTCCACGAGTGATGGACGGCAATGATGTCCAGTACCTAAGGACCTGTGCACTCAGAAACCGTTATGCAACTGCCACACAGCTGCAGGCCTGTTTACAAGAAGTGAGGGGTACTAGGGTTACCAGACAAACCATTCGCTTTGGTTTGAACACCAGACGACCATTGCAGGTGACTCCACTGACACCAAGAAACTGCCGTGACCGTTTGCAGTGGGCACAAGACCATGTGACCTGGACAATGCAGCAGTGGTCTACTGTCCTGTTCACTGATGAGTGTCAGGTCACCTTGCACAGAAAAGATGGTCGTCAGCGTTGCTGAAGACGGCAAGGTGAGCGATACGCCAAGGTCAACATGGTCCCAAGGGTTTGCTTTGGTGGAGGAAGTGCAACAGTCTTGGCAGGCATCACCAGTCAGCATAAAACAGATTTTAGTGATTGCATATGGCTCAGTCACGGCATGTTCTTACCTCAGAGACATCATAGATCCATCATCATCATCATCATCATCATCATCATCATCATCATCATCATCATCATCAGGAAGTTGGAGTCCCTCATATGGTATGGCCAGCAATTTCCCCTGACCTGAACCTTACAGATCACATCTGGGACCAGTCAAAGCAGAGACTGGTTGCTCGTACTCCACACCCACATGGCCTGGCAGAACTGCGTGTAGCACTTGTGGAGTGGAATGCGTTGCCTCAGAACAACCTCATGAGGCTGGTGAGGAGCAGGAGACGTCGCTGTCAAACTGTCATTGCGGACAAATAGTGGAAACACCCGCTACTGACTTTGTCCATTTTAGTTATTCTGGGCTATCTTTGTTATTGTTTATATTGTTGGGGTAAGTTGTAAATGTTGAACTAATAAAAAAATGGTGTTTCTTCTCATTCATTCATTGTAATATCAAAGGGAACTATTACGTATTTCATTAAAATTCAGACTAAATAAGAAAAGCACTTATCACTCATGTAAATAACAATATCACTAACTTATTGTGAGTAGTGTATGTATATCCAGGCCTATTGTTTCTGGTGAGTTCCTCATCCGTATCTGCTCTGAAAGCTGTTTGTAAGCTGTGTCTAAGTCATTAAATGTGACACGGTGTTGCTAATACAAAAACTCCCTATTGAGTGTCACATTACAGGATTTGGAGGGTACTTGCAGTAAGAGGGGGTTCACAGTGGGTTGGATTGAAAAAAGGCACCTAAAGGTTTAAATGTGTTTTGTGTCTGCCTCTTTCTTTGGTGTTAATGACATGAGAGATTTAATCATTATCACTCTCATTTAGAGAAACCCCAAGCCCCCCTCTCTCGGCCCAGTGGAGCCATCAGCACTAATGCTCCTCCATACTGTGGTTTCACATGTATCAGGTGGCTGCAGGATATTAAACAATTTTATCATGTGAGCCACACACATACACAGAGGAAAAAAGTGTAATCACTACAGACACATCTATGACAGATTTCTGAAGAAATGTAATATGATGTTTAATATTTGGTGCAGTCAAGAGCCTTATTTGTGTGTCATTATTCCTATTCTGACAGCGTAAAAAAATGTAAGGTGTAAAAAAGCTGCTCATGTGTACGTGACTGCAATGGTGTCAGGGTTTCTAAAGTAAAAAGTTCTTACTTTAAGTTGTTTAATTTCATATCTGGACACTTAAATGTTTACATCCACTATACTGCTTTCTTTAATGTAAATGCAAGACATTCAGACTAAAGGTCTGCGTGGGAAGGATGAGCCAACATGCACATCATGGTGAGCTGTATTTTTGTTTTTCAGGACTGTCTCAAGGTTTTAGTCTGTAAACCTGCCAGGTCCTCTTTGAGAGGGGAAACAAAACTTGAGATCAACAGTGTTTGCTTTATGTCTGCACATTTGCTGCCATGTGCTGACAAGAAAGAGTCAAGTCAAGTCAAGGGTCAAGGAAAATTCTGAAAAGTTTGGGTTTTATGATATTTTCCCTCAAATAATGAGGAAATACAACCCTCCCAGTATTTCTGCTCATATTCTCGGGTGTTGCGGGTATTCATTTATCCACTTAATGTGAAATAACTCTTTTGTTTGTAATCCACCTCTGGCTGAAAACACAGTCTGATGATCTGTTCAGGATCTGCTCACCTTGTGACGTCATAAGGCGAGCAATTACAATAACACCTGCCTCCTCATCTGATATCTCTAACCTCACCCACTACGCCACACCTTCTGCTTTAAAAACACGTCACTGATTTTTAAATGAGTAGGAACTGCTACACTATGAAAATCTGATATTTACATGTAGCTGGATATTATTAACAATGTTTTTGCTTACATTATGTTACCTGCACTAATCTAAATGAATTATCATCATGTTCTCATGATTTATAAAGTAGAAAAACACATGGCCTTTACTAAGTTCAAATCTTCATTAGACTGATCTTGAACTCCGTACTAGTACAGTACTAGTACAGTACTAAAATGAAACAAAGTACTACACTTAAATGTAATATTTTAAGTGCATCATTGCTTTCATAATGACAGTATGGGGAAATGTAGTGCACTTTGATAAACTGGCACACTCAAAATTGTCAAAAAGTTGAATGTGGAACGCTGGACACTTCTCACCATCAACAGTGGCTATAATGGCAACATAGCAGAACGGGCGGAAACAGACCAAATGATGGGTGACGGCTGCAAGGCTATTGAGAGCTGGTTTAAAACCTTCTCTGATGCTCAATTCATAGAATATCTAGACATGTGCTGTGTCCCAAATGGCGTACTTCTGCACTCACACTATTTCGAGTTCATAAGTGCATTCACACTAACATAATGGAAAAACACAGTGCACTTTAATTTATCAGCTGGTGCACTCAGAACAGGCAAAAAGTTGAGTGTGAACCGGTGGACACTTCTCACACTCAACGGTCACCATAAAAACTACGTAGAGGAAGGGATGGGAATGGATCAAACAATGGTTGATGGGTGTAATCAATGATTAGCAGAGGAACACCTGTGAACAGTTATGAAATGCGATTGTAGTTTCCAGTAATTGTGAAGTCACAGTGTTTGATTTGGGACAACACTACCCTGTAAGATGTAGTGCACTGTTTCAGTAAATGCAGAGTGTACACAGTGTACTTTATGTGAGTGCACCTATGAAAGTGCGTGTTTTGGGACACAGGAGTGGTTAGGATGTTTTATTTAGACAACGGTGTACTGGGTTGAGTTACTAAAAAGGGTATGACATGTCATTTCTAAGTTTGATCATCAGTTCCTCTCCAAAACAAACTTTTTTTCCTAGGTACAGAATATGAGATGTTTTTTTCAAAAGTCTCCACACAGAATTATCAGCCTCCACAGCATAAAGTTCTCCAAGATTTTAACATCATTACTGAGTCTAACAATATCAAATTCACACCAGCGGAATAAGTTGAATAATGAGTAAGAAAACAATTTCATTATCTGCTGAATTTTAGAAGTTCAGTGAAACAAGAAGGTTTAATAAGAGTGTTCACAAGCTTCTCTCATGAGGGATCAGCAACTCAGTTCATGGCTCCAAAATGAAGCAGACTGATACACACATCAGATTTCCCTGTGTAGAATGAAAACTGTATTTCCATGAGCAAGTTGCATATTTGCATGCAATCGTGGGAAATAGCTTATAGGATGAAACAAACAGACTCATACACTAACACACAGTATACAGATTTTTTAAGTCTTTCGATTCATAAATCTGATTAGGTACTCAAATATTCATTTAAATGCACACACAAAGAAAGCACACACATGTAAAAACTCCATAAAGAATCTTAAATTTGAAAAAAGTTTAATTTATAATCAAGTTAAAAGTTTATGATAAATAAAATGTATTTAAGTATCATTTCACAGCCAAGCTTGCATCTTTTCATTAAGCTAACTGATCCCATGTGATTATATCACTCACCGAAATCAAACAGAAATAATCAAAAATATAAGGATATGTACATGCTTGCTCTCTAATTCTTTAATGATATAAAGAGGTGACTCAAAACTTCCATTTTATGTCTATGTTTGAATATTAAGCTACATCTGAGCAAAAAAGAAAGAATAGCTGAGCCCCAGCTATGAGCAGCCACGAGTCTCAATTTGTAAAACTTTTTATTTTGTTAATTTAACCTGTGTAAAACCCGGTCATTATGTGCTATGATGGATACCTGGGAACTTAGTCTGGATGACAGGACTCATAAAAGTTTGTGTGAAGCCAGAACGTATTTACAACAAAACTCAAAGTAAAGTAACATTATAAGTTAACAGCCAAGCAGCAGAACAGATCATCAGCAACACATAAAATATAAATCAATGAGCTGTAGAGCATCTTGTAGATGGATTTCACTGCCTTTGCTTTGCTGTAAGCCAAGCTCACTGTTTCCCTGTTACTAGCTGTTATGTTATGGTGAGTTAAGACGGCAGTCTGCTTTGATGATGCAAAACAAAATGGGCTTTCTGATATTCATCTAATAAATTCCATTTATTTATTTACTTATTTAATCTTTATTTAAGTCAAGAAGAACAAAATTCTTATTTTCAATAAAGACCTACAAAAAGGCAAAGCCCTTTGAGGGCTAGTGGGTAGGGGATGAAAGAAAGGACAAAAACAGAGAACACACAAAAAGATTAAACAAAGAGACGTTTACCACGAGACAGACAGAGGAGGAGAAAAGAACACGACAGTCACAGGAGACAAACAGGAGACAAGCTGTAATCAGAAGTGACTGAAGATGTTAATAAGAAAGCTTTTGAAAGCTGACTTGGAGATGAAGAAATCCAGTTTTAATTTTTTTTGTAAATTGATCCAGTCTGTGGGCGCAGCAGACTGAAAAGACAACTGACCAGTGACCAAATGTGTTTCAGTTTTTTTGAGCTTGATAAGATTTGCAAATAGGTGCAGAGGAGTATTAAGTGCAGCTGGTAAGTTCTGAAAGGGTCATTTGCAGAAAAACATACAGCAGAATGACAAAGAACGTCAATCTTCTGTGGAGTAGTTCAGAATATTTTGACTGTAGTCCACCGTGAAGAATTGTCAGCTTAACCAGGGTGAGTCTTGTAGAAAGAGTGAGAGGAAAAGCGCTTTCTGTACAGAAAAAAATAAATAAATACAAATTTTGATTTGACCTTAGCTTGCAATTTATTGATATGATGGAAAGAGAATAGAGACTTATCCAGTCTAATACCCAGATATTTGTATTCCAAAACCTGCTCTAGAGTTGTCCCCCTGATGGTTCTGATATGGGGGGTGGTTGGGGGTGGGGTGAAATGGGCACAAAGCTCTTTGTACCAAACAAGATAGAGTGTTCTTAGATGTGTTTAACATCAGATGTAGGGAGCGGGAAAACCTGTTGGCCACTGTTAAAACTAGATTGATTGGAGCCTTGGAGCATGCCTTTTATGACAGGAGGGCAGATTAAATATCACTGATGACTTTATGAGTTGTAGTTACAGAGCCAAAGTCAGATCAGATGCCAGATTGAACACCAGACAAAATATTATGTACACTCAGAAATTCAGTAAGCTTCTTATTTACCAGTTTTTCTAACACCTTTGAAACACAGGGGAGTATTGAAAATGGTCTGTAACTGTTTGGGTCAGCCTGATATCCTCCCTTGAAGAGGGCAAACACCATAGCTTTCTTCCACACTGATCAAATCTCTGCTGAGAGGAGGAACAGATCAGTAAGATCTTGTATTGAAGCTGTGATGATGGGAGCTGCAAGCTTTAAAAAAGATAGAGTCAAGACCATCGGACCCTGCTGTTTTTTTTTTGTTTGTTTTTTTTGGGTCCAGCCAGAGAAGCTCATTCAAAACTTCAGCCTAAGAAAGAGTCTTAAGAGAAAGGCTACATGAAGGAGGAGCCTTGGGATGGAACTGGGGCAGAAGGAATAGCTGGAGGGTTCCTGGCTTTGAGAGTCCAGGAGTTCCCGACTCTTGCAGTGTACAGAGCAACTGTTAGCCTTACACTGACATTTGTTTGAGTTGGAGTTTCTTAAAATATGCAAAATTTACATGTTAGACTTGACCCCGTCTTCAGCAGTTAAGTAAGTAATTTCCTGTTTTTAGCTCTTCAAAACGTCTGTGCCATAGCAGCAATAATTACCCTGTCAGGGTTCTTAAAGAGGATGAAAGACACATACTCCTGGACACCATGAAGACATTAATTAAAAGATGTCCTGATGAATCACTCTGAGAAGTAATTAAAACAGTTTGATAACCTGAATGTCATCAGACAGACAGATGTGCAGTCATGAGGAGGCTGTTTAGTGGTTGAAAATTAATTGCTGTCATCCCCTTTGTCATCACCTCCTATGCTGCTAGAGAGCAATTTGACTCCCTTGACTAAAATATTTGGAAAACAAACAAAATGCTCAAACTTAGGACGTTTTTGCACATGACTGATTCCTTGTTCTGCAATGTAAGCATGACTTAGATCTGGCAAGTGCATTTTCTAATCCAGAGAAGCAACACTGGAGGGAATGCACAGCAGACTGTAATCTACCAGCAGCACAATATACACTTATGTTATCAGCATTAAGATGAATTTCAAAACCTAAAACAGCAGACATGATATGATTAATGTAAAAAGTGAAAGAGCAGGACCAAGTACAGAGCCTTATTGAGTTCCATTTGTGATTTCAATTCATAAGGGTCACACACCTCTGCCTGCCCACCAGATAGCTCTTAAACCAGTTGTATGTACTTTTATCAAACCCAACATTTCCCGCTTTTATAATTGTGTCAAAGGCTTTGGAGTAATCAATGAAGAAACTATCACAGTGGTTCATATTCTTCAAGACTGAAATTAAGTCATTTAAAACAAAAGTAGCAGCAGTAACGGTGCTCTACTTTTGTCTAAAATCACACTAGTGTGAACTTATAATGACAACTATTATGGGTACAGTACCTCCAGGATTTTGTTGGTTATTGAAGCTTAAAATGTCTCGCTTAGCATCATCTTTTTCAAAAAGGGGATACACAAGAAGGAATGTTTTAAATCTTTATTTCCCATGTAACACATTATACATCAGCTGTGAGCCACTGAGGCAAGCACTCCAATAACAGCCATCTATTTTCTGAAAACTCTGGGGATCGCTCGAATGATTGTGAGTGATCCGGGTTTTATGTTTCACTCTGAATAGTACACCCATACGGACACCCATGGCACCACTAATAATAAAGAACTACATATTCTCTCTTGATTGTTTGTTTGTTACTGGGTCACAAAAACAATTAAAATTATTCAGTTTGTGTCAGTGTCCTTTTTTCACGAGCAGGAACTGATTTTCGTACATCACTTTGGATGATATTTTGTGTAAATACTCCTTAAATACTCACGTTGGTGGATGCCCCTGAGATAAACTGGTGTCCAATTACTCATTATACTTGCTTTAAACATTAATGAGAATTTTCTCCGAGTCCAATTCGATCCCTATCTTTCTGTCTGAATGAGATTTTCCATTAAATCTCTTATAGTCAGGTAGAGCAGGGTCTCTGTGGGAGGGAGCCTGGTTTCATTGTGAAAGCATGAAGGAAGGAAGGAAGGAAGGAAGGAAGGAAGGAATGTGTAAATTTAAGACTCTCAGGAGGAGTTTTCTTCACAGACAACCAGTGCACAGTAATGAGTCAGTGGTATGGCAGGTTTTAGATCACAGGCGAGAGCTGTAATGAATAAAAACCAAGAAAAGTGACAAACTACAGGGACTTTTTGCAAACAGTCCCTTAAGGAAGAGGTCACCTCTTGATCTGCACGATCCACAGAAATGATAAAGAGTTTCACACAGCTCAGTGGTAAACTGATGGATGAAGGCTGACTGAGTAGAGCCTGAGCTGCTCTGAGAGAGAAGTGAAAAGAGGGAGCAGGGCTGGAGGTGAATACCAAATCTGTGGCTTAACTTCTTGCAGCTAAATTCAGAACAGATATTTCCTTGTGGTTTAAGATATCTGGCATGCTTTTAACTTACTTATCTCTTTGTAATGGAGAGCATAAAGGAAGCTGTGATAAATCTCAACACTATGTGCTAATTCATGTAGCTCAGAGGATGCACTGTTCAGTTTCAGTAAGCTTATAACACCTCCATTTAAAAAAAGAGAATATCATGTTATTACAAAAAATACAAGCCTTAAACAACCGTGAATACATAGATGTTATATAAATTCATCCCTAAATCTATCTATCTATCTATCTATCTATCTATCTATCTATCTATCTATCTATCTATCTATCTATCTATCTATCTATCTATCTATCTATCTATCTATCTATGACTCCATCAGTTGACAAATGTCGTTCAGTCCATTTGATGAAAATCTGAATCTCTTGTACAGGATGTCATTGTGGACATTAAAAGGATTGCATCCCACCCTAAAAACTCTCTCTCTCTCTCTCTCTCTCTCTCTCTCTCTCTCTCTCTCTCTCTCTCTCTCTCTCTCTCTCTCTCTCTCTCTCTCTCTCTCTCTCTCTCTCTCTCTCTCTCTCTCTCTCTCTCTCTCTCTCTCTCTCTCTCTCTCTCTCTCTCTCTCTCTCTCTCTCTCAGTCATAAGCCATACTCTACCAGTACCGAAATAATGAGCATCTCCTCTTCTGAAGAGAACCCTTTCTCCTTCTTTAAGATTATACTTGTTTTTGGTCTCACAGCTTATAGAAATAGATATGAACCAATATGAACATATAAAGCCTGCTACATTAAATAAGCAAGACCGCTGATTGAATTTGCAAATGCAAATGCAAAGTCCATCTTTTATGAAGGAAAGTGTGGAACAGTGTGTTTGCAATCTGTTTATGCAACAAAAAGCTAATGAAAGGCCACTGGAGTTACTTTCAATGACAACAGTGCACAGCAAAATGAGAAATATCTGACTGGTTTACAAATCCAACACAGCACTACAGTGGATTTAACTCTACATCTTTTGCTCTCCACATGGACTGTTTTTCTGCATACTAGATCCAACGCTCACACAAAGAAAGACACTACAAGGACAATAAATGGAAACGAGCAGGCATCTGATGCTGAAATCTTGTGTCATGCCAACATTTTCTGTATTTTTTATGCCTATCTTGACTGTACACTCTAAAACTGAATTCTTGGTTTAGCTTTTATAAAATGATCCTTTGACTGATAGATTTTTTTGTTTTGCTCAAAGCAACATGCTGTAAATGCCTTGAACAAAATCAAAAGACATCTACTACTTTGATTGTTATTGCTCCTCCTCACCCCAGAGTGCAGAGAACAACGCTCCATTATTTGCTGAACAGGAACGAGGACCTGCACCCTTGAGGAGCTGTGCAGGCATTATTCAGAGGGTGTGTGTGTGTGGGTGTATGGACAGGTAAATGGTGGGGTGGATCTGCCCTTTACTTTGACAGAGTACAAAGGTTTTTGACCATGGCTTAATTACGGTACAGAAGTACTCGACAGAAAAAGCAGTAAGAGAGGATATAGGGAAAAGATAATTGTGCTTAAATGACGCCATTCCCTCCCTTTTCTCTTTTTGAGGGTTTCATTTCACATCACAGTGTAGGAAGCAGCTTTCCTTTAGATTTATCTTTTGAATCATTGTAAACTGCTTCAGCAGTATCAACACACTGGCTGTAAATCATAAATGAGGTCAGGTTTGGGTTGTGAGAGGTAAAGGGACACCAGCATTTGCTATTCATCATCTTACTCCAAAGAGTGTTAAAGGCCAGACTGTGCCATCTCAATGCAGAAAAAAACAGACCATTATGACAAGATGAAGGTAATGAAAATGTATTCTGAGGCTAAGCATGTGAGCTCAAAATATATGTAAAAAGGACACTGTGCTCTCTCCACATAAGCTTTCAAATGGTGCTTCCATTAACAATAGATGTCTTTTCTTTTTCATATCACACTTTAAAATCAATGTTGCTGCAGGTCATGCTCTGTTTATCCAGAATACACAGTATTAAAAGTTGTTGTGGTTTTGATGAAGCCCTGTGACACGTTTCGCTTAAATCTACCACCTGAGCCTGAGTGTTTGTGCTACCATCAGAAGGCAGTGTTTACTATAAACGTACCTTCAGTCCAGATCATACACAGCACAGTTAATATGGAACCCTCATGTAGGAGTTCTCAGCCTGCAGGGGGACAAACAATCTCAGATTACAATTCTAAAGTTAACCTGTTGAACTGTTTGTGACGCAAAATGTGTTGCATTTCATAACAGATATATTTTATTGCCATGAGTTAATTCTAAGATGGAAAATTCAGTGCACTGTAAATGCCTTCTTGAATTGCTAGGAACAGGGCTTTATGGAAATTTTTATAACCAAGGCTCAAGTTCTGCCTGAAGGCTGAAACTGATAAAAAAAAAAAAAATCCTGCATGAAGGTCATCAGAGCTACAGGTCAATGGAAATATTTCCACTTGAGAACACACTCTTCTTTAGACCATCTTGAAAGTCTTACTTAAATAAACAGTAAATGGTAATGGTAAGCTCTGACCATTGGTTGTAAACTAATATGGATACCGCTTCTCCATGTTTTTACCATTGTGTGATGGGAAGCCAAAATATGTGTCCTGACATGTTGCTCTTAAGGTGCCAAGGCACGTGCTAAAGCGATGTGGCTGGTGGAGCTGCAGGACTGATGTCACACAACCTTGACCAACAAAAACATACATATAACTTGCCAAAATAAAACCCCAATTCCAATAAAGTTGGGACTTGTGTAAAACATAAATAAAAACTGGATTTGAAAATCCTGTTTAACCTATACTAGATTAAATACACTACAAAGACAAGATATTTATTGTTTACCTCATAAACTTAAGTAATTATTTATTTATTCATTTATTATTTATCTATTTTTATTATTTATTTTTTTTTTTTTGCAAATATTCACTCATTTTAAATTTGATGCCTTGAACACATTCCAAAGATGATGGGACAGAGGCAACAAAAGACTGGGACAGTTGAGGAACGCTCAAAAAACACCTGTTTGGAACATTCCACAGGTAACAGGTTCATTGGAAACAGGTGAGTGTCATGATTGATTATAAAAGGAGCATCCCTGAAAGGCTCAGTCATTCACAGCAATGATGGGTGAGGTTAACCACTTTGTGAACAACTGTATGAGCAAATAGTCCAACAGTTTAACCCTAGAACACTAACGTCGGGTGATTTTCACCCACACAATTCTTGTCATGTGATTTTCAGTGTGTGTCATTGTCCCCCATGGTACCTTTTTTATTTCATGTGATATTGTACATTTTGAAATGAATGAAGAGTACTACAATTTGGCATACAGTGCTGTACTTTTACATAAAGTGATGAAAACTGTTTTTTTATCCGGGATATTATCTCGGGTAAAATATACCCAGCGTTAGTGATGGTGTTACTATTTTAACGTTAGTGTTCTAGGGTTAAGAACAATGTTTCTCAACGTACAATGGCAAAGAATTTATGGATTTCATCATCTACAGTCCATAAGATCCTCAAAACAGTCAGAGAATCTGGAGAAATCTCTGCACGTAAGCAGCAAGGCTGAAAACCAACCTTTCCTCATGACCTTTGATCCCTCAGGCAGCACTGAATTAAAAACCAACATCATTGTGTAAAGGATATTACCACGTGGGCTCAGGAACACTTCAGAAAACCACTGACATTTTAAACAACGTCCCTATTTCATTGTAATTGGGGTTGTAATGTCTAAGATCCCTCAGATTGTTACAGCCCATATCGTTCTCATTGTTATTGAAAGTATGGGTGTTAGACTAAGTGTTTAACTGTACTCAATTGATATAACCTCTTTGTGTATTCTACAGAGAAAAAAACAAACAAAAAACTTATTGCGCATCATTCTGCCACCACCATCCCCCACCCCCCGCCCCCCTCCCAAAAAAAAGGAAAAAAAAAAAGATTACAGTGGTGGTAGTGGGCGGGAGACAGGGGATTGCAGGGTGAGAGTTCAATTCTTGTATTGCTGTAGGGTAGAAAGTGTTTCTCTGTCAAGAGCTGTGGCTTTTTATGGCTTTGTTCATTACAGAGGACAGCAGTAGAAACAGGTGGTGGAGGGGATGAATGTAGTATTAAAGCAATCTCACACCAGTGATTGCACTAAATATCAGCACAGCTCCAATATCTAAGGAACTCAGCCTGCTGCCTCCTGATGACTTAATTATAGGTCTGCTGTTATTCAGTACATAAGCACAATCGTGAGAATGAAAGTGCTTGATTGAAAAATGCAATTTCTAAATATTACCCTCTGAGATTTAAAACATATTGCGCTCTTTAAGGCTTGATTTGATTTTCATGGGGTTTTCTTTTTTATTAAGCAAAGGAAGGCACAATTCACAGAGCATCACAGATGCAGACAAGTTTTACATTTCAATGACTGTTTAAACACTGGAACATTTCTCTACCTTTCTCTCTCCAAATGCCAGAAGCAGCACTGATTAAATTACCCGTCTGACAGGCTCTGGCTGTCAAGTCTAATGAACAAATGCCTTGAGAGTCAAAAACTGTTGAATAAAAATTACAGCCTGACAAGGGAATTGTAATTTAACTCAAAGTTTTAAGAGCAAGGTTTTCTTTGACACTTCAGTTAATATTAAGTATGTGATGTTAAGTTCGAACACCTAAAGGGTACTCATCATGCCTGGTCTTATCAATCAGCTCACCTCATTACCGACTCATTGCCTCATGGGTTCCAGAAACATCCACGCACATCCTGGAAGATGATAGAGTCCTCACCCAGCCTGGTACAGTGCCCCTCATCTGAAAGATTAAGAATTTGTCCCATTAGTAATTATTGGGTTTAAAGGCAGTGTTGGTAATCAGATTTAGATACACTTTTTGTTATATTGGTTAAAATGATCTTTACGTCCCGATGGCAATCAATGTATGAAGTGTTCTTCAAATCAAGCGAAAAATATCCGCTGTCTACAGCAGGAGTAAACCTGGAAAAACACCAGCCAATCCTATCTTTTGGCAGCCAATTTGTTAAACCAATCAAATTCCATCTTGCCATTCTGCCCACCTCCTGCACGTGGCCAGCCTGCACTAGCCCAAATTCAGTACACCTTTTGTTGAGGAGCTCAAAGTGTGGAAGGACTAAACGGAATCCTGAGGAGATGCTATATTCAAATTCATGCTATTTTTTTTGTGACTACCAACCCTTCCTGTAATCAACTATGTTATGACACCTTCTCCTCCAAGGTTGAAAATCCTCCCCTCTGAGGTCTGCGGAGCAGTGAATCTACTGAAAAATGAAAAAAATAAAATACAAGTGTGAGTGTGATGATGAGTCACGGTTTGATTACTCATGATCACAGATGGGTAGGGAAACCAAAGTTGCAAATCTTTAACAAAGGTCTCTAAAGACTTTAGCCTGAAAAGAGAAACATTTCAGCTTTAAACTAGTGAAGTGAAATAGCCCTGGAGTTCCAAACATTTTAAGTTTGACAGGTCAAACAATACAGTTTGAGGATAATAACAGAAATTCACCAATTGAACAAAGAGTTGAACAGGTCCTCCGCCATCATCATCTTAAGGTTTTCTTTCTATAAGTTAGTTTTAGACAAAAATAGCCAATCATCTGAAAGTTTAAAAACACTGCATATCATTATTGCATGATTTTATCTGTATTGCAATGTTATTTCAAAAAACTAAAAGTTCATATATATTAATCTTTAATATTTCATCTTCCCTCTTGGCAGCCATATCCGCTTGGGTGTGTCACTACAGTAGAGGTGTACCAACAACCATTACATCCATCATATTCTGTATCATTTTATATCCAGAAGTCTAATTGACCACATGTACAACTGTAAAAACACCTCAAAGTGTCACAGCGAAACTGCAAGTCAACCCTGGCTCAATTCAGCTCAAGAAATAGTGGAAATATAAGATTCAGATTAAACTAGCCTACGTAAAAGCCATAACTTACGTTCAATTTTCGAAAACATGCCGATTTTGTCTCTATTTCCGGGTAGCCATGTGTGTTTCACACTCGTATGATGTCACGGATCTTCTTCATAGCGATTGGTCACTTGGGCTACAGTGTACTTCCTTCCTACTTACTTATTGGTCGCCGCTTTAAACCTCCCCTCTCTGATTGGCCCACAAACTCGCTCAGCTATTGGTTGATTTCACGCACCGACAATTTGAAAATTGTGTTCATTTTCACAAACTGAGGAGCAGCTGCAGACAGAAAGGGACGCACACAAAGATTTTGACTCAGCTTGCTTTGAAATAAAGGTAAGAGTTCAACAAAGATTTCGGTGCGTACGTTTCCAAACATTACATTGTAATTTAGTGAGAACACAGAACGATGCGGTCTCATTACGTTTATTGCATTTACGTTTATAGCGTTCTTTTAATTTTCTGAAACTTAAACTTAAATGCCGATCATCATCATTTCTAAACACCCTTTTCATCAGAACGTTCCTGCAATGGAGGGTGATGCCCAGCTGCATTGTTGTGTTACTTTGGAGCAACTCAATGCCTTCGGTCAGTCCACACGGAGGCAGGTCATGCGCAAAGCCTCTGTTACTCTGGGCCGCAACGAGTTCCAGGAGATCATCCTTCGGCTCCATGACGGAAAAGTCCCGCAAAGCTACCGTCTCAGAGAATTTAAACTGTTCACAAAGTTTGCCAGAGAAGGAAAGTGCACTGTCAAACTTATCCCTGAAAATATCCAGGTGCTCATGTCCAACTGCCCCCCAGACAAACTGAACCTCTTTCTCAAAACCCTGAGCGTCAAGCATCTTGCCTGGCAGGCCAGCAAGCCACTTAGCGACAGAGAGAAGCTCAAAGCTGGGCTGCCCCGCAGCTTTGAGGCAATCAGCCCCCTGCAGCAGAAAGACATCCAGAAAGCAAACGAGCTGAGGAGTAAAGCTGCTCCTAAAGGCCTCTCTGACCGCACCAATAAGACAGCTGTGGCAGGGACAGGGCAGCAGATCAAGAGGTCCAGGAGTGACACCAACTTCAGCCCAGTGAGTTGAACACATTGCACTGCTCTACTGTGTTTGTGTCCTTATCTGCAGCACACTACAGTGTAAAATGTCCATGCCCTCATTTTGTGTATGATCTATTTAGCAATATTATAAAAATGTCTCTCTTTTTTTCAGGTCAAGTCCAACCCAAGTAAGAAGCCCATCCTGGCTATGCCAACACGAAAGCTCAATAAAGAACAGGCTGCTGTGCTCAGTGCTGTGCTCAGTGGCAGGAATGTCTTCTTTACTGGAAGTGCTGGTGAGTACAATGCATTCATACAATCTCTTCACATTTTCTCCTGATCTTGACTTATTTATTCTGCAATCTCAAAATAATGTGTGTTTTCCTGGGATATCAGATCCATTTATCTTATCCCATGATAATGAAATATGTTTTCTGGCAAACTAACAAACACACAAAAGACCAGATCACAACACTCCATGCTGCCTTTGTGTTCTCTGAGGAGGTAATGTCAACCAAATTCTATGTTTGTGATGTGTGTTTTCAACTCAGGATATGAGATATGATCATCTAATGTTAAAGCTTTTTTGAGTTGTCTCAGTTTTGGTGAGCCCTGTGGAAGAGTTTGGCAGATTTTCCATTTGCCGGTCACATCCTGTGTTTGTAGAGCCTTCTCATTACAAAAAAAATAGAGTCCTTCATTGTTTTACTGTCTGGAGAGTAACTCACAGTAGTTCTTTGGAGTGGAAAGAGTAAAAAGAAAGACAGTTTTAATGACCTCATTAGCCTGGTCTGATGCCTTGCAGGTCTGACATGCATTCAGAAAGGGCCAGTCCTCTTTTTTTTTTTTCTTTTGCTTCTGTGGCACATGAAGAGATGCTATTTAAGACTATTTAATCAGCACATAAAACCCCTCACTAGAGCTTTCTGTGGATACATTTTTTTTTATGAAATTATCTTTTGTTAAATGTAAAACAAAATGCATAGATGTACCTTCAATTAAGTCTTCTTTACTTATTAACTTGTTCCCCTGAAAATGTTTGTTTTATTTTTTTTAGCAACTTGCAGAGGATTTTGAATTTTCTTATAACTGAATTTTGTTGTTTTTAGAATGTTAGATTACAATATTACTGCTCTGTAGTTACACGTTTGAGACATTATTTGAAGAGTTGGATCTAAATCTGGATTATTTAAACGTTGGCTGATAGAATAGCAGAATAGAATAGAATGGAATATCACTTTAATGTCATTGTTGTGAACAACAAAAGGCAGTTTGGCATCTCTTTACAAATAGCCGCAGGTAAGGAAAAACTACAACAGATTAAAATAACAAATGTAGTTAACGCTATATACACAGTAAGGATAGAAAATAGGCAGGATCAGAAAATAAGTTGGAGAGGATTGAACTGAATTTGTTCCCTCTTTCAATAATCTTGTTGTTGTATGAGAACTTTAAGTTGAATGTGTTTTCCAGGCACTGGGAAGTCCTTCTTACTGAAGAGGATCATGGGCTCTCTACCTCCAAAGAGCACTTTTGCCACGGCCAGCACAGGAGTGGCTGCCTGCCACATCGGCGGGACAACATTGCACAGCTTTGCTGGTCAGTTTTTGTGTTTTTCTGAAGGAAATAAAATGGATCTTATGTAAGCTTGACACAAATAGACCTGAGGAAATGACGCGTAATCAGCAGAAGGAGATTATCAGAGTAATTGGTCTATTTGCTGTTTTCACAAAATGCTCACCCTGAAATCAGGCTGTACTGTTGATAAGCTCATATCAGAAAAAAAGAACTTTAGGGTTCATAATTAATCTTTTAACTATATTTGAAGTGGTTTTAAATAACAATTGAAAGGACCGTTACTGTCCCACAGTTCCCATCTTCAGAAGTCTTGTTTTAAGTGACCTTGATTCTAAATCCGAATGACATGTACAGTGGGGAAAAAAAACAAAAAAATGTCTGAGTAATTTTTGCAAATAAAACATAAATAAACATGTTTAACAGGTAAATGTTTCATCTGTGTTAACTGTGACTTCACCACAAAAAAGAAAGCTTAATGCATTGGAAGTTTGTCTTTTGTATTTTATAATATGAAGAATTTTGCTGTTGTGAAACTAATTTGGGACAGTTTAATCTTTAATATGATGTCACAAAGTATAAGATATCTGATCAAACAGAGGGATGTTTCTAATTGAACCCCATTATGTAGTAAATGCTGTGAGTCAGGTGTTTGAATGTGTTATTCATTTGTGTCTTTTCTGACCACCCGTCTCCATTCCCCTGTGGATGTTTTGTGTGTTTGTGTGCGTTTTTTTTCCCAGGTATTGGCTCAGGTACAGCCCCTCTGGAGCAGTGCATTGAACTGGCTCAGAGGCCCGGCGTGCTTCAGCACTGGACCAGCTGTCGACACCTCATCATTGATGAGATCTCCATGGTGGAAGCTCAGTTCTTTGATAAGCTTGAGTCAGTGGCCAGGTGAGATGAGATCAAAATGACATACTGTACACATGATCAAATGTATACGTTGAAAGGTTCTACAGAGAAAGTTTATCCTAACTTTTTTTTTTTTTTTCGTGCCCTTATCCAGAGAGGACAGGACAGTGAATAGAGGAAACAGGGTCCCTATCCTAACTTTAACATGTCTGTAAATGAGTTATACTTAACAGCAGAAGTGTTGGAACGCAATACATTCTGAATCTCCAAACACACATTAGATGGCACTTATTGGTCATTTAATTTCTTGGTTTATGCATGTTTCTGCTGTAAATTACACTTTTAGTGTATCAGAAACAGTTTAAAGTTTCAAATTTTATCCATTATTGTAAAAACATACACAAAAAATGTAGGTTGAATTTGATATAAAACCATGCAAACTGAAAATGTTTGATTTGCTTTCAACATTTCTTTGTTGCCACAAAACCCTCAAGGTGACTAAAACAGGGTAACAATGGTATCAGTGTCACAACAATAATTATGAAAACACGTGAATAGAAGTAGTCTCATTTTTTACCCGATCAGTATTGTATCGTATCGTAGGACCTTCAGGTTGTTTTCATCGTATTTTGGATTGGCCTGTTAGTGTGCTCCCACAGCAAGGGGTCGCCAGTCTCTGACATGGCTATTTTGGGGATCTTGGACTAAAAATTTTGTGAACCCCTGCTCTCAGCCCCCTCATCTGCTTCCTTTGGATTAACTGTCCATACTGGTGAAAGATAAAACCACTCTTTATATAGTATGTATAAGTTTGCAGCTCTCCAAACTTTTTTTGACGCCTTCTTTAAAGTTAGATCCTGTCATTGTCATTATTAGAAGCTGTAGAAGAAATAGACCAACACTTGAAGAACCATGTGTTAAATTCAAGATACTCTGATCCTCCCCTGAGACAGACTATGACATCACTTCATTCTTGGCAGGTCGGTGAGGAGATCAACCGAGCCGTTTGGGGGCATTCAGCTGATTGTGTGCGGTGACTTCCTCCAGCTCCCCCCCGTGTCCAAGGGAAAGGAAAAGGCCAGCTTCTGCTTCCAGGTCAGACGGCTTTGACGCCTAAAACTTGAGCATTTTTCTGAGACATGTTTTATTAAATGATAAATTTTATACTCAACGGTTGTTCCTCGTAGCGCTTATGAGACCGCTGGGGAAAAACTAATTCAGCTGAGTCAAGATGGTGATCTAATGATTTGTGTGCTTCGCTCATGTAACTGGTTGATTAAGTCACAGTAAGACACTGAATCATTCACACATACGCATGGTGGTCTGTACTGCAGGCCAGGAGTTGGCGGAAGGTGATTCAGCTCAACATGGAGCTCACTGAGGTGCGGAGGCAAACAGACCAGACCTTCATCTCCCTCCTGCAGGCAGTGAGGGTGGGCAGGTAAAACAAACAAAAAAAAAACCCCACAAAAAACAACAGCACAATCCTCTTCTTTTTCTAGTTTCAATGTGGAATTGATTTTTTTTTTTTTGCTACTGTACTTCCTTTGCACACATAATTTTAGTTTTTAAAAATGTACAGTATAAAGTTTGTTCAGTGTGGTACATGAATGCTTTTAGTGTTTTCATTAACATTTCTGTATTACAGAAAGCTCAGCTCTGCTGCAGAAATGGTTTTCTAACACAGAAGTAAAATCCCTTTCCCCTCTTAATAAACACTGTTCAGGGTGACTGAGGAAGTCACAGCTAAGCTGTTGGGCAGCGCCTACCACCACATCGAGAGAGACGGCATCCTTGCCACCAGGCTGTGCACACACAAGGATGACGTGGAGCTCACAAACGAGAACAAACTTCAGCAGCTGCCAGGTCTGAACTCTCCTGTTTGAGCTCACAGATTTGCAGAGGGTGAGATATGGGCTCAGGTGAAAATTGGCAGAGCTGTTATCTGTGGCTGAGTCCTGAGTGGCGATCTTGTTGAAACCAATTTCCTCAATTGATATTATCAGTCTCAGGTGGACTTTATGTGATCATGGTAACGGCTGGTACTTGTTCGGCTGTACTGTAATCATTTTATAACCAGCTTTGGGAAACTGAGGGCTTCTCTTAACTTTTGAAAATGTGCAGATAATTAATAACGGTTCTCTTGTTTCTTTGGTTGCCAACTCTGATAACTTTTAAGCCTAGTTTTTCAAAAGTGATTGGACCTGATTGCAGCAACAAGATAGGGTTGTTCAAACAACAGAATGGGTTAGGAAAACGCTGAGGACACCTCCAGTTTGTGTTGTTCACATTTTTTGAATGGTACTGGGATAAGTTTGATCCCAAAGGTATTTGGATTTGATGCCTACTGGGGAAAAAGTTTGACATGTGAGTGCCTGCAGTATTTGTCAAATGCAGCTTTGTTAATCTTTGAAGTCTGTAGCTTGTTAAAAGTAATCCAGCTGTGATAGGACATGAATTACGTGATCCTTGATTACATAAGAGAGGATTTCAAGAGTTAGATAATACTATTTTTTATTTTAACACGTGTACCTATGTTTAGCTGAATGTTTTCTTCTTCCCTCGTTTATGGATTTTGGATCCATAAAATCATCTTTTTCTTCTCCTCTCTCAGGCTCAGTGCATGTGTTTGAGGCTCTGGACAGTGACCCGGCCTTGGTGAAAACAATGGATGCTCACAGCCCTGTTAGCAGGGCTATCCAACTCAAAGTGGGAGCTCAGGTAGGTCTGGTTCTCAAACCTTGCTTGGTACTGATTTTAACCTCAGTTTGAGTTGAACGAAGCTTTGAAATCTTCTGATTTTTAAGGTCATGCTGACAAAGAACTTGGATGTGACTCGAGGTCTGGTGAATGGTGCACGAGGGGTTGTAGTTGGTTTTGAGCCTGGAAAACATGGTAAGTTTCTTTGTTTTTCTATATCTCTAACTGAGTGAGGAGGCAACCATTAGCAAAGCGCTACGAGTAATGACACTGAAGTGCTAAAACCTGTAGTTTATCAGGGGCCTTCTTAGCTGCCTCAACATGTACCAGGAACATATAATTTTCACATTAATTTCTCCACTACAGACTGTACATGGTGTGAATTTTTGTACAACTTTTTGTTTAGAAGATATTTAAATCATAGGTTTGCACATTTGGAGACACAGCTCCCCTGACTGACGTGCAGGCACACTGTAGCTGTTACCAAAGAGGCTAAAAGCCTGCCTTAACTCCACCTATTTACTCTGTGTTCAGCCCCTGATGGCATTAGGCATCAGAAACATGACCAGGTGTGTGTACAGCAGGCACTTAGCATCCACTTAAAATGCTAGCTTCTTAGTCTAGCATAAACCACTGAAACTGTAGGGGCAACAGCCAGGCTGGCTGTTAAAACATGGATAACATTCATCCACAAACTAAAAATAAAGAGTCGCATCATCATGTGGTTTGGCTCTTTTCTCTTTTTTTCTTTTTTTCTGACTTTAACCCTTAAGAGCCTGACCCTGACGCCTTTAACAAAATCAACAAAAATTGCTATTATTGTTATAAATAGTTCAATATCATTTTATTCGATATATCTTTTGTATCATATTTGATAGATATGGTGGTTTTGGCAACTATTTATTAAAGTTTATAGTAAATATGAATTTATTAAATGCAGAAAATACTTCTTTTTAAAAATGAGTAACAATTTAGATGTAAAAGTGTGTAGATAACTTCCTGAGAGCAGCCATTTTAAAAAAGGGCCAAAATACAACTTCAACTTCCCGTAGTGGAATGATAATACTCAAGGGGGTAGAATACAGGTTTTTTATTTATTTATTTTCTCAGAACAGGTTGTTTGATAAACGGTATTTTTCATGTTGATGAAATACAGGTCTTTGAAATTCATCTATTAAATGTGATATGTTTTGTTTTGCATTAAAGGGTTAATATCATAATTCTGATTTTTTTTTTTTTCTTGGAATAATGATGAAAAAATGGACCTCAACATTTTTTACGTTTATTCTTTTTTATTATTCTTTTTTCCATGGCCCTAATCCTCTTCTGTAAAGGTCATACTAGTGGCTATTCACTTAAATCACTTGCAACCCCCATTCTAAAGCTGAATTCTTATTCCACTGCTAAATTCATAGTTTCTATATCATTGCAGTTACTTCTGCTCCTGCTGACACTGGAAACATATTTCCAGGATTTTTGATCGGAAAAGAACCTGAGGTCATCTGGGTCAGACCGAAACAAGTTGGCAAAACTTTTGCCACTGATTGTCCTTTTAGCAACACCACTTGATTTATTGTTTTGTTTTTTATTTATTAAGTGTGCGGAATCATTCTTTGTCTCCCCAGGACTCCCACGTGTGCGTTTCCTGTGCGGTGTCACGGAGGTGCTGAAGACTGAGCGCTGGGTGTTTAAGTCTGGCGGGGGGATCCACCTGAGTCGACAGCAGCTTCCACTCAAACTGGCCTGGGCCATTTCCATCCACAAGAGCCAGGTGAGCACTACCACAGAGTATAGCCTCTTATCTGAAAATACGAGGAGAAAAGCTAAATATAATCTTTAGTGTCTGGAGGCCAGCGTACAGCGTTGCAGTGCTCTGCTGCGTGCTGTCAGGGACTCGCTCTAATGAATGACTCGCTTCATTAAAAGATACTTAATTTAGTTGTCCTGAGACCAATTTATTTTTATTTCATATTGCAGTTGTGGATGTCTCTAGGCAGCTAGATATCACAGGCGGTTTTGATTATTGTGTCAAAGTCAGCCTTGAAACTCAGTGTCCACATTATTGCTTCAGTTCAACGGTTCAGAGCCACAGGGGAGAGAGGAGTGTGTCAGAGATACAAACTGTGTTCATATCAGATACTCACATGACTTCCAGAAATTCACCAGTAGAAAGATCAAATATCATTTCAAATGAATTTAGCGCCACTCCAGCGCAGTGTCAGCAATATTAAACTTTCAAACATTTTGTGGATCTTGCCTTCTTTTGCCTTGGATAAAACAAAGTACTGACATTGTAATCTTGAAGCAAGCTGCATTATTTTCCCTCAGTGGTGTACTATATCGACATTCAGTTGATGGGCCTGCAGATGACTTTGATGCAGATATTTACAGTTCCTGGTGAAGTCTGATCACTTTAACATTCTAAATATTCCAGCAGGTTAAAATGTGTGTGTTTGTGTTTTAGTTAAACAACTGTTCTGCAGGTTGCCCTTAAATTGTGATTGGATGCTCTTTTTACATGGATCTTTTGTTCTTTCATCATACTTTATTTTGATTTCACTCTTTGACCCCTTTGGTATGATTCTGTCTGCAGCCTGCTTGAAGTTTGTAACACAAATTGAAAGCAAGAGGTAATAACCCAATTATGAAATGAAGTAGTGATGTGGATTAATATAAAAGAAATAACAGATGACTTAAATTCTGGATCAGAAGGGCAAGTATCTGTGTTGAATGTTGATTTCAAACTGTGCACAGCAGTTCCTGTAAAAGGATTTGAAAGGGTCCCACACACGCCCAAACGTAATTAGCAGACTTTATCTCAAAAAGAGAAACTTGTGACAATATAAGACAATCACTGACTGTTCATATTTAACCATATTCAGAATGACACTGATGCTTCCTTTATCAGTCTTTATGCTGAAACAAACGCACTCGGTGTGTGAATGGATTTAACATGCATGGAAGGTTTGATATCATTCATTCTCTTTAAAATAAACTATCAACCTGGATTTAATTAAAAGGTTATCTTTTATTTCAATTGTAGGATGTCCTCTGTCACCATCGAGCCTCTCTCATTATTAAGACCATCGTGTTAAGACTGAATCTGTATAAATGGAAAAGCACAAAAGGTGGCACTCTATGCAGAAGACCATTAGTCTATTAAAGCAAAGCATCAGGTTTATTGATTTAGCATCAATTATCCAAAGGAAGGCTTTAACAGACATGAAGGTTGTTAACTAAACACAAATAACAAATCATGTCTTATAAGCACATACTCCCCAAAAGAACACCTTGGAGAGAAATCCTATCTTGAAGTAAACCAGAACTCATTGAAATATTTTTAAACCTACCCAAACAAAATCCATTCACGGGCTGAGACTCGGATGTGAAACTCAATTTCAAAAACCCCCCAAAACTGCAAAAAACTAAAACTAGAATACAGTTAAAGAAGATCAACTATGTGATTCAATACATGAATTCTTTGCTATGCTTCAGATTTTGGGTTAAAACCTGGAGAAAAATGATAATGAAATAGAAAAGGATGAACTTGCTTTTTTTAAAAAAAAACAAACATTTTTTTCAATATCTCCAAGTATGCATTTAATTCAACAACTTGATAAATAAACTGTACCGTAATGATACAACTTTGAGGGTTACTTAAATTAATCTATCAAATTTGTCTAAGCTTGTTTTTCTGTCATCTTTAAAAGACTTAAGGTAAGGAAACCATATGCCACAGCTGATGTCAGAAAAGTGACTTTTAGTTTGATGTGTGTAAACTTAAGATGAGACATAAAGTAGGGGAGAACGAGTTTAGTTGACCAACTTTTTCCCTGGGTGTGAATTGCGCATCATTGAAACATCAGTAGTCATTCCTACATTAAAATGAAGCTTAAGGTGTTGGCCTGAAATGTGTTTCCCTCTCAGTTTATTACCTCTTTGTCACAATGAGTTTGAAACTAAAATAAAATTGTGACAACAACCCCATAGTGTGAGATGACCATCCCTGTGATAGGGTTGGTTATCACAGTGTCTCAGAGTGTCTTTAATGGTTTTTTTTATGGAAATGCAAGAACTCAACTAAATTTGAAAGTTTAACTGCATTGACAAGTTGGCAAGTTGTGTAAAGTTGCATCTTTACACAAAATGAGTAAGGAACATGAACAGGAAACTCATCTTTAGACCAGTCTAATGTACACATATATATGTGACAACTAACCCCAAAGAAAATATGATTACCAACCCCAACTGGAATTTCATGCTAGCTTCAAAGTAAAACAACTAGTTAGCTAGCTAATAATAATCCAATCTACAGCTTCCCCCTCACACTTTTTAAAGGTTGTGATTGTTTTTTTATAAACCTATTGTGTAAAAGCCTAGAGGATAAATACTGAGAAGCTGAATATTTAAAATCTGATGTGGAAAAATACAAAAAGTTCTCTAACCTCAAGTTCAGTTTTCAGATTAAGTAAGTGAGCTCTGATCCCAATTCAATAAATGTCCATACCACAATTTGAGAGACGGCGCCCTCCAGTGGTGAGATGGAAAGAGATGTGACAATCAACTTGTGTGACAACTAACCCCACTGTCCCCTAATCTCTATATGGGCTCTGTTTATAAAGTGACTTGAAAATCTTTTAGCTGTGAATGGTGCTAAATGGGTAAAGATTAATTTATTTAGGTGGAAATTCACTTACTCTCATGCATGGTGTGAATTTGGGTGGAAGTTTTGATTTATTTTTACAGACGGGGATTTGCTAAAAAATTCTTTGGGGGGAGTGTTTAAACCCTTCTGTGTAAAACAGAATACATGAAAAAATGTACTCAATCCTGACCTCCTACTGCAGTTAAACACATTCTTAGGAGGCGTCAGATTTCAGGTAAGGCCTTTTAATAAACACCTGTTCAACACCAAAGTAAAGAATTAAAAAGGAAAAAAAACTGAACTACATTATGAGAAAACCTTTAATATCCCTCTGTAAAGTTTAATAAAGAGGAAGGTAGGTAAGTTAAGTCCATGATTCTGTTAGTATTTACATGTACGACCAGGGTGTCTGCTGATACAAAAAAATGCTTCTGTGGTGGACTGATGACCTGTGTGGGTTTAAGTCGTGACTGTGCAATCATACATCCCTAATTTCTGCAAGCCAGGGACACTGACTCCTCACCACCCCCTTCTCCTGTCTACATCCATCTGTGAGGGATCAAATAAAGGTCCTCACCAATCACTCACCTGTTTCACCAGCAGCTCTCTCTACTCCCACAGCAGACTGTATATCTGCAAACTCTGGAATCAGTCAGAAATAAAAGTGCCCTAGGGTAACTGAGTTTATTGGTCACAACTGGTGCGTCACCAGTGAATGAGTAAAACTGAGGAGCTAAAGGGGAGAGAGCGGAAAAAAAATAAATCTAATACCTGCAAACATTCAGAGGGACTGGAGGGATACAATAGAAAAATGATAAGTGAGATTAATCAGGCGGAAATGTCACTGATGTGGCACTGAAAAATGAAAAAGGCTGCACTCAGTAAATATACATGAAGCAAAAAATACTTCAGGCTGTGAATCATCTAACTTCAGTGTGTCTCTTAGGGTATGACGCTGGACTGTGTGGAGATCTCTCTGGCTCGAGTGTTTGAGAGCGGACAGGCGTACGTGGCTTTGTCTCGGGCTCGGAGCTTAGAGGGTCTGAGGGTGATGGACTTTGATCCCAGTGTGGTCAGAGCAGATGCAGATGTTCTTGCTTTTTACAAAAGACTGAGGAAGGAGAGGCTGCTAACACAGGTAAAAAACCGTCACAAGAACTATTACTGAATGACATCTCCATTTTTTATGCTCTTCATTAAACCAACCCCTCCACCTGTTCTGCTCTCCTCAGGCCTCCATGGATGATTTTGTTGGCAACAAAGAAAACTGTTGGTGAGACGGTAGATTCATCACCATGTTCTGTAACATTATGCACTGTGTGCATGACTTCTCTGCAAATTATTCACATTTTTTAAACCTTTTGGGACA
This sequence comes from Labroides dimidiatus, assembly GCA_030710495.1. Classification (NCBI taxonomy): domain Eukaryota; kingdom Metazoa; phylum Chordata; class Actinopteri; order Labriformes; family Labridae; genus Labroides; species Labroides dimidiatus. The sequence continues at coordinate 13,574,751 of CM061152.1, read as the reverse complement.
GTCTTGTTTTATTGAACTGCCATGAACATGTTGGCACTTGATAACTACTGTCTAAGCAGCTACCTCAGTTTTTATGAAGTGGTGGTCATACTGCCCTCATGTGGTAAATACTGTAATTTTTATTTTTTTAAGCTTATTTTTAAAACTTTTTTATTTATTATCATGGTTTATGCCTTGTATCCAAATAAAGTTTGAATCAAACTGTATCTGTGCCTGTCAATCAATCTCTCTACACAACCCCTCACACATACACAAAATTATGCATCTGAACATTTCTTAGGCAGGTAATGTTATATGATCCTCAGTTGGTTACCAGGCTTTTTTTTTTTTTTTTTTTTTCAATTTTAATTGATAGGACAGCTGAGAGAGACAGGAAATGTGAATGTAAGACATGCAGCTAATGGTCAAGGCTGGGAGTCAAAGTGACAGATGCAGTGTCTATAGCTGGAGCAGCCCTGAAATGTAAATTATATGAAGAGAGGCAATTAAGTGCACCATTGCTCTGGTATCAAATTCAATAATTCAATTAATATTGTTTTTAAATGAAAGTAATGCAAACTAGAAGAATATTAAAAAAGGAAAGTAAAATTCCTTCTCTTGTCTACCTTTTGATGACTTGGATCAAATTATCCAGTTTAAATGACGGATGAATTGGATAAATTTAAAAGATTTACTGGCAGTGATGATCTGTCCTCTTCTTTATACAAACTGAAGATTTGTAGTTTCATAAGCAGATTAGTTTGAAAAGTTTCACTTTCAAAACTGTCAGAGGTCCACTCATAGACCTGTTTATCTCTCCCCTCTTACTTTTGGTGCAAGATGAGTTTCTTCAGATTTAAAGTCTCCACTGAAATCATAACCATCCTCTGACACTCTATAAACTCAATTACCATAATTAAGTCAGTGTATAGAGATCAGTATTATCTTATCCCAGAATACTTTTACTTAATTCTGATTCCCATATGCAATGGTTACCATTTTCAATCTACATGCCTTATTGTAATTGGTCCATGTAGCCCAACCATGAGCCCATAGAATGAGAGCCGTGAGAGCTAAATGACACCCGAGTGTACAACCACACAAGAACTTTTGCTACAAAGAAAAAACCTCATTAAAATGATGAAACTCAAACAAACTGAAAACTAAAGAAACCTTTATTATTCTGGTGAGTAGTGTGAATCTATGACCAAACCTGAGAAGTTCTGTTAACAAAGCAGCATACTTGTGTTTGCATATGAACGGGCACAGTGAGGGGTTGTTTGTTGGAGCCCTTTCCTCAGTTAACCTTAATCAACTTGGATGTACCCATTGCCTATATGAACAGCTATTTATATTTCACATACTGCTTCTGACCCTGACTAAACAAGCATGCACTGCATACAGAAAAGGTGACATGTACAAGTATTTAGTCCAGGAAACCAAGGAAATAATTTACATCAATACACAAGAGAACAACAACAGAACAGCCATGATTAATTTACAATTAAAGCTGTTTCTGGAGTCAACAGCTGCAAGAAGTGGGCACTGGGAGAGCTGGTCATTTCACGTTGTGGAAGAGCTTGTGTGCTACCTGAAAGGACAGAAGAGGACACAGTTATCATTGGACAAATCTAAGCCAGATCACAGCAAGGACAAATCATATTTTCTTTACTTTTCCATGTGTTTTTATGTCTAATAACTTACACAATGGTCCCTTGCATGCAAAAAGTCAAAGAGTTCTTCAGTGCAGTCCTCATCAGTGTTGGACCTGGAGCTAACTCGAGCCTCACAGAGTTCCAGACGCTCTCTTGTGTGCACACAGTGTTCAGTCTGTTCACACTTTGCTCGTATTGTATCTATAGGGTCCTGAGGGGGACAAAAAGGAAAATTACACACCAAAATACTCAAACTTTTGTTGTCATCAGACAATTCACAAAATATTAATTTAACTTGACAAGTAGTTTGGGAAATTCAACTCAAAGTATCTCTGAGTTATCACTGGTCAGTGTTTCTGAAAGGAACAATACTGAAAATTAAATATCAATCAAATACTTAATAAAATGGATGACCAGCGTGAAAAATATTTATTTAACAACCGGATTCTTTTCACTAAAGCTCTAATGTGTATGTGGCTTTGATTTCGGAGTTGGTAAGACACTGTTTGATAGTTTGTGAAGTTCCATGTGCAGACCAATAAAGTGTAGTTTATCTCAGCTACAAAAACAGATAATCTAGTAAATGATACTATTACATTTTTTTAAACATAATCAAAGTCAAAAAAGTAAATACTAAAATGTTACCAAATGAGTCCAAGTTTTTGTTTTGTTTTTTTTGCTTTCTTAGTGAAAATTATACATGTGTGCTGTTGGATTCATTGGTTACATTTAAACCATTGAATTATACAGTCTATAATTTGAAGAGTCAATAAATATGCTAAGAATTAACTTACCACCATTTCTTCCTCCTCCTCCTCTTCTTCTTCTTCCTCCTCTGCTTCTTCCGCTTCCTCTTCCTCCTCAGCAGGAGCTTCCTCCTATTCAGTGAAATAAAGACAGTAGGCATTTTAATTAGGTTTTTTCTATATTTATAAAAACTGAACATGAACCACATTTTATATATATATATATATATATATATATATATATATATATATATATATATATATATATATATATATATATATATATATATATATATATATATGCAAAAAGTAGAACAGGTGACATTTGTCAACATTATATTCAGGCCTGTTGTACTACATCGAACAATAACTGTTTAAGTAATTTTATCACTCAAAGGGATATACGGTGCAGGGAGCCGGTTGAAAACTCCCTTCCATATAATAATAATAATAATAATAATAATAATAATAATAATAATAATAATAATAATAATAATTTTTCCAAAAGTGGAGGAAAAAAGTTTATCTTCAATTAGACATCCATGTGAATATCCGGACAACTGTGTTTCATCTTAAATGTACCGTGTTGAAACCACACAGTCTATAGTTGAAACACGTAGCCGGGTATTGGCGTTGGCAACGATGTAATTTGGTTTTAGCAGCCACCAGCATTTTATTCTGAATTTAATTTTAAAACGTGTCTCTAAAGTCATGAGCTGTGGTTTTTAATGTTTGAAGCTTTGCATCAGCAACGTTGGACGGCCAAGTGAGTACGACTCCTTCATACAGTTAGATATCCTAACACGCATATAAATAGCCACCGATAATACAAGAACCGGTATTTTCATTACCTCGTCGTCAGGGTCGTCGTATGTAATCATCTTTCTCTCGAAAACCATGATTCCGTCCCTATGACACACAAAATGATCCCAGCAGAGGACAGAAGTCCTAACTTGACGACAGCACCGCTTTTGGCTGAGGACGTGAGGTCGGTCACTCGTAGGAAACGACTGAAAGATTTACCGGATACAGCTTCCTGTTGGTTAAGTTGGTTATTGACGTATCTTTAATCCAATCAGCAGAGAAACTGCAGTGCAAGTCCCGCCCTTTCATTTTATGAAACCACACGGAACCCTTGTTACGGCTGTTGGGTTGAAGACGGACTGGAAACGCCGCACAGAAACATGGCACTGCTCATGGACAGCAGACTCCTTCTGAGAAAAATTAAAAATATGACAAGTTTAACTCCAAAGCGACACAGAGTGAAAGAAAAATGGGTAAGTTATTAAAGCAGTTCTGAATAATACAACAAATGTCTACAACTCCATATTAAGCTAAATTAAGGAATTTCTTTGTGTTTGAATGCAACAAAAACTGTCCATTTTAAAGCTGGTCAGACTACATCTTCCAAAACAGACCAATGAATGCTTATGATAACAATAATTATATGTTTACACATTTTTGACTGGCAAAAGTGGGACATAAATTGTTAGCTCATGAAAAAAAATAAACCGGTATGTTAAAATGGATTACAGCTAATGTTATGACCTCTTTAAATCAGTATAATGAATAACATAATGTAACAAATTGTTAAATTGGTATCTGTTTAACTAGTTTCTCACAATATGATCTGTTAGTTAGTCTTGTTTTTTATTTATATCCTGTTTTAGAGTTGAACTTGAATAATTTCAGAATAGTTCAGAATAAATGTTTTCTGTCTTTCACACAGGCGGCCACACGTGCCAAGTATCCCTCCACTTCTCTGGCCCTGCGGCACTTTGATTCCACATACAACAGTCAGATGGGGAAGCTGTGGCCGTCAATCAGAGTTGCTCTGTTGTCAGAGAGGAAATACGGAGCCCTTCTGAACAACTTTTTCCATGATAGTTGTATTGAAGATCTTGAAGCTCAGGGATGCAGAGATTTCATCATCGATGTTGATAACAAAGGTAGGAGTTTGTCTCCCATAGTACTGGTGAACCTATTGATATTGGCTTTGTAAGCTGTATACTTGGAAACTGAGAGCTCAAAAATGTAGAATAACTGTCGGTTGTACAATGTATTATACATTCTGTTTCATTGTAAATGTTCTTGAAAAAACTAATTTTTTGTGTTATTATTATATGGCATCGGTTGTTTGTACGTTCAGGTATCAATCTATGTTATTACCATCTTGACTTTTTTAAAACAAGAAAAGAACCTCAAACTCACAGTATCCGTAAATGTTCAATCTAGCATTTACTACAAAAAAGTTATCTCAAGTACAAGAAATTGTACATAGCTCAGTGAAAATAAAAAAAGCAAAGTTGCTTCTTTTGCATGTCATTGCTCTTGTTTGATTTGAACTGATATTTAGTGTAGTAAACCTTTACTTTTTAATGGAATTACTGTGGTAAAAAGACTATTTAATTCATCTTTGAGTTCACAATATTGATCATTTTATAATCAATAATAAGAATAGAATATGATTGTTTGTTGTTTTCATCAGACCCATTGAAAAATACCAAATCATAAATTCTTCTTTTACAGATAGACTATTAAACATCAGACATGCAAATAAAGGGAAAAAAGCTGATGTTACTCTTTCTAAAGGCTCTTAATTAAACTTTGTTTTTAAGGTCTTTATAAAAACTGATCTCTCTCCTTATTCTTCTTATGTAGCTCAGCCAAGTCTACATCAAGAATCTGGGGTTTTTGCTGAGAAAGAATCTGTCTGTGTTTCTGACAATCAGCAGCTTCCTCCTCTGCAACTCAGTCCTAACATCAAGTGCTTGGTGTTTCCAAGAGGGGATATCTCAAGATTTAAGCCTGCAAGGTGAGCTTTGTTTCTTAGTTATGGAGAAATATCCCTTTCGGAGCTTGATAAAAGTGCATTTTTCTGAATTCTAACTTGGCATAGTAAGCCGATTCAGACTGTCTCTGTGTTCCCTTTTTCCAAAGACCAGATAAGTTTGGCTTGTTGAGTTATTACCTGATGGATGCAGCTTCTGTGCTGCCATGTCTCGCGTTAAATGTCCAGGAGGGTCACAATGTGCTGGACCTCTGTGCGGCTCCAGGAGGGAAATCTCTGGCTTTACTACAGACACTTTCTCTTGGTAAGAGAATAATTTCTCCAGTTACTCAGGATCAAAGGTTTTTTCCTCCCACGTCTGTGAGAGTTCTTGCCCTCAGAAAGAGTTAACCCAGTGTTGTTTGTTTTATACTTAGGGTTTTTGTGTTTGAATGACACCTCTGTGTCTCGCACAATGCGACTGAGAAGGGTCCTCAAAAGCTACATCCCCAAGGAGCGTCTTAGTGATGAAAAACTACGCATCACCTCCTTTGATGGCACCATTTGGAGTGAAATTGAAAGGGACACGTTTGACAGAGTAAGCCTGTGTGAGGATTCACGGCATCAACTTTATGTTTGTAAAACAGTTATAATCACTTCAACAAACTCTTTGTGGTGTCCAGGTTCTTGTTGACGTCCCCTGCACCACAGACAGACACTCGGTTATGGAGGATGACAATAATATATTCAAGAAGAACAGGGCCGGCGAGAGACGAAGGCTGCCACTGCTGCAGACGGAGCTGCTGCTGTGAGTTTTTTGAATGTTACATTTTGTCACACCTTTACACTGGAAAGTGTTCCTCTTTAAAGGAACAACTGAACAATCCTTTCTTCACTCTGCAGAGCAGGAATCGTGGCTGCTTGTCCAGGTGGAGAGATAGTTTACTCCACCTGCACACTCTCGCAGATCCAGAACCAGAGTGTTGTAGAACAGGCCATCCACTTAGCCCAAGAGAATTACGGCATCCAGCTTCAGGTCAGTCAAACTCTGTTGTCTGTATTTAAGAGATTTATTGGTATAAACTGAAAGATAATTATTGGAAGGGTTTTAATCTTCTTAGTATCGGGGATTCCAATGTAATGATTGTTTCACCTTTGTTTTTCTTTTTCTCCCTCTTTCCTTGTCATGATCTACGTTCAGGTCGTTGACCTTCGACCCCTTACACACATTTTTAGGAAAACATTTCACTTTGCTCCGGACCTCCCCCTGGGGGAGATGGTTATCCCACACTTAGCTGCTAACTTTGGCCCAATCTACATGTGCAAACTACAGAGGCTCTCATAGACTGTGGACACATGGACTCTGCATTTATGAATTAATGACACCAGTCAATATATAAACTGTGTCTGTCAGAGCACATGGAGGAGAACATTTACCACACTGTGGTGGACTATTGAAACAGAAGACTTCAGTTGGTTAAATGTGGCTGGTTGAAACAGCAAAAAGCCAAAAAAAAATCCAGTTGAAGGACCTGGACAGTGACGATATCACTGCAGACAGTGTTAATCCAGTTTTATGAATGTAAATTTATGTCAAAACTCATTTGATACTAATCTAGAGAAAAACTGTTGTGACTATTAGTCCTTATATAAAATACAAACAAACTCAGAGCCAAACCAGCCAGTGGACCACTTCAGAAAGGGACATCATGTGGATGAAAAAAGAAACTTGAATGTCCAGGTGAGTATAACTTTCTCTAAGGTTTATTGAACTAAGGCTTTTTTTCTGGAATAAAAAGAAAAAAATTAACTTTGTATTTTCTTTCTAACAATCCAGCCCAGCCAATCTCGGCCCACAAATTACATCACCAAGTCCCCAAATTGCCCACTTTATCCAAAATAAGAGCATAAAAATCTTTTTTTTTTTTTCTGAATAATCATACCATTGTTGTCAAACATTTCCCATATCTACTTGAAACAGAATCCGAGAGACTGTATCAGTTTTATAAAGCTCCTTCAAGGAGATTTGATTTGTTAGGAAGCAGACTGAAAACTTTCTGATGTTTTTATGACCAACCAAAAGCAAAACAGATCATCAGCAAGAAGAATAAGTAATTATGTGAAGGGATTTTAACGCTGCTGCCAAAAGTCAGATGATGCATCCCAGAAGCATGTTGCCAAAGGAGCTTTTTTATTGCGTCTTTTATTGACAAAAATTCACCACAGATGATTTAACAGTCAAACAAACCACCTCAGATAATGTATATACAAGACAAGATCAACAACAGAGCAATAAAAGGAACCAAATGAACGCAAACGGCAGCTTCAAAGCTCCTGTGAGGAAATCTGTTTACACAGATCTCAGCGTGCATCATGTGATACATGCTGTAACATTTCACAACTTTTGAACATGAATGAATGAATAAATAGTGTTTTCTACTGAAAAATCTCACCCTGCTCGCTTACACACTGTTAATCTTTGCTGTTAACAATGTCAATAATGTTTGATCAAAACAATAAGAGTTATAACACCAAATGTGGATGCCTGATTATTTTTAAGTTAATAAATGTGTAATCTGATTATGAAAAATAATATTTCCAGCGCTGTGCTTATGACTTATCCAGCAATAAACCTTTTAGCTGTAGTTTTATTTTAGTCCTGTAGGTGGCAGTCTTAATTAAAGATAAAAGTATACTGTGTTTTCGGTCCCTACTCAAGGCCATGAAAGATATCTGTGAAGGTTTAAAGGTGAACGAAGCTCCAAGTCTGTAACTTACTGTGTCAGACTTCAGACTCATATTACACAAACACAAATTTCCATCCTCACCTCCAATGAAGATGTGTTTTGTGTTTGCTCTGTGCTTATTCATCAGGTTTGATAGCTCTGCCTAATAATGCAGACAGTATATGGCTATGTTGTAGGATAGAATAATGAACAGACAGGTAATGACTTATTGACCATTTGGCTTCTCACATCTGAATCTGTGCAACTTTCATTATAAAAGCTGGATCGACTCATGTTTTGCATTGACATCACTCAGAGGTGAAATGTTTCCTCTTATCACGAGCTAATGTGAGCGCAGAGGTGCCTCTTTTTTCCATCACACCACGGATGACCCTTTATGTTGTCCTGCACAGGAAATGTAGCGTGAAAAAGGTGTGTGAGTGTGTGTGTTTCAAACGAGTCTACCATCCGCATCCCACTGTCATTAAGCCGCTCCAAGCGCAGGAACTGAGTCCCATCCCTGTGCAGGGACGGACGGCAGCCATGCGGCTCCCAGATGAACATTAAAGAGGTAACAGAAAGCTAAAATGGGACGTCTCGGCCTGTTTTGCCCCTGCGCTTTTTTATTCCACAGATGAGTGCAGATAATTTCCTGTGCGATTGTGAGTGATTACTGTATTACTGCGGTAAAAGGGGGATGTATCTGGGAATGCAGAGGGAATTAATGACACATAAAAGCTATTTTTGTATTGACTGCTTTCGTCTCCGGGGCCTCGAGTGCATCCTCGTACATCGTGTGATTACCTAAACGTATTGTAAATATGTGTTTCCTATGGGCTCTTACATAAATTTACATGTTTTAACACTCAGGAGACGGCAGACTGTTAGAGATGAGTTACTCTCTATTCTGCCTGTCTATTGACTCCACTCGCTCTCTGTTTTATTATTGAATTAGCCAATGAACCGCTGTCTATTTGTGTCCCTGCGTGTAAGCCTGTGTTAGGGAGACATATGCTGTGTATTAGAAAGATGAATATTATGGATTTAACCACACAGCCGTGCCTCTGTTGTCTTTTCAATTTGAATGTTGCTTTTTTTGGTAATAAACATGCAAAACACAGTCATAGGCTAATGATCTCCATGTATTCAAACTGAGCACCCCCGGCAGGTTATTGGATGACAGCAGCAGAGAAAAAGGAACACATTACAGGTGATGCCACTCTTCATTTATGATGGACGCGGTTTTGCAGGTGAACATGAAGTGCCATCATCTTTAGTAAAGGCACACCTGGGGAAGTAGTTGTACTAGTTGAAGCAGATGCTGATGCTGTGTTGTTTGCAGCCCAGAGGTGAGGATCAGACGCTGTGTCCTGGATGGCAGTGGGGATTTCAGCAGTGGGGGTCTTGTTAGAGATGCGCTGTGTGGACTGAGCCCAGCAGGTTGTCAACCCTGCTGCTTTGAGCCAAAGTAGGGGAACAGGGAATGCTATGTGATGTTGTTAGCCAGCAATTTGTGTTTTCATATTTATCCCCTCTGCTTATTTTTTTTTTCAGCTCTGGCATCCGCTGACATTGGATCATTTGTATCAGACCTTTAGAAGACAAACTAAGGAAGTATTGAGGGTAACTGAGTGCAAGTGATATTTACTGTCTGACTTATTTTGTCATGTTTTCGCCTTATTTATTTATTGAGATAGCCCTCTATTACTTATTTTCCAGTACAAAATAAGAGTAAAACAAAGGAGCATTAAGTAAGCAGGGAAAACGATGTGTATTGAAACACTGAGTGGATGAGGGTTAGATGCAAAGAAACAGTTCTCAACATTACTTGGTCATTGACCTTCATTTTTACTTTCACTTTTTTTAAAAAAAAAAAATATGAAAATACATCTTAGTGGTTTATCAGAAACTTTACTCTGCAACCACAACAGTGAAGCATGAAGCTCAAAAATGTTTTTTTAGACTTACTGAAGCTAATAAGAGTTCCAGAGGTTGACTTACAACTCATAAAATGGCAGATACTGTCCTTCATGATACAGCTGCTGGACTTTATCCAAACACTGCTTCTTCTTTAATTTTAGAGATTTATTTGGCAATTTATTCCTTAGAAATCTAATATTTGAAGTAGTCATTGACATAAATGAAAATCATGCCCTGCAAATATTTTTTATATCAACTCACAAGAAAAGTTTGGAACACTTTCGAACACTTGAAATGCCTTCATTGTCTCAGCGTGCATGTTGTTTGTGAAACAAGCTGTATCGATTCAACCCTCCTTAGTAGGGTTTGATTAATGCTTCCATCGAGTCCTAAAACTTAGGAATGCTGTCAGTCAATTCCATTAATGTGACTGAGATGTATGTTGCTGTAAAGCTCCTCAAAACTCTTCAGGTGAGTGAAACAGTTACCATACATTTTTGTTGTTTTTATGAATGAAAATAAGTCAGTGTGAGAAGGACTCCATCAGTTAACTCTTTGTTGTCACTGTTTCTATTTTCTATTTCCTAACTTTGATGCAAATCATTCCTAATGAAGCTGTGAAATATTTTGTAGACCAATATAAATGTTTTTGTGAGCACAGTCTTGAGCAGAAAAAATCCTGTAACAATAATATAACATTACATCATTACATAAAGACTACTTTACAGCAAATTTCTGTAATTATGCCTCAAGTAATTGTAAACAATCATAATAAATCAGTTGTCCACCCTGAGTGATCTAAGTATCCCGTGTCTGTTAGACTTGGAGCTGCATGAACTGGCTGAGAGCCTTCATGAGCATTTCAGCCAGGCCCACATTGGAAATGCAGCCGCAGGTTTAGGCTGCAGCCAGATTAAGAAGAGAGAGAATGGGGGTTTTCTTCTCTCTAAGAAGATTACCCAGGGAGGGGTGAGATGACAGTCAGAGTGTTTAAGAAAAAAAGGACGGGAAGAAAATAGAAGATGAAGTGGAACTAAAGGAGGGTGGCCCAGGATACACAGTTTAGCCACCTGTTGTCTGCCTCTTGAAATCACTGTTTCACACATATATATGTGTGTGTGTGTGTGTGTGTGTGTGTGTGTGTGTGTGTGTATTTGTCTAATGAAAAAATCATTCAGTATTGAACCTATTTAGAGAAAAGTTTTTAAAAAAGGTCACAAAAACGCTGGAGATTCCTGCTTGGTTATTATTTTCAGAGTTTTGATACCTTGTTCCATCATGTCTGTGCTGAATGTCTTTGCATTTGATGTTTCTGCCCTCTTCCTGCGTGTGCATGTGCAGCCATGAGCCTGATTGTACTCTTGCCGCCCCTGCTGCTGGTTTCCAGGAGGGCTTTGATGTGTATCTGAGCAATGCACTATTAGAGGGATTTCCCCGGGCCTGACAGCTTAGAGAATATGCTGCAAAATGGTGATGCCAGTGGGCTAAAAGAATGCTGGAAACAGGATTAGGATCATATTCTGGCAGACCCTGTCACCTCCTCAATGGGCCGAGCTCTCTAACGCTGGCACTTTTCATTCTCGCCATGGTTAAAACCTTTAAGAGAACCATGGAGAGGAGGGAGAAAAAGCACTGATTGAATGGTACACTGTGATTTTTGTGTGGGGGGCTTGCTCTGGGGGCTGCGAGTGTGAGTTAAAGCAAGAGAACTAGTGGGTCTGTCGGTTCAGTCAGAAACCAGTAAAGTACCTTTCAGAATTTCTCATCAGTCCCTTTGGGTTTTTTCCTAAAAAGGAAACTTATTTTTTATTTGTTTGAACATTTTAGAGATGTAATCTGTCAAATAAGCAGACATATTTTGGATGCATGAGTTTGAAAAAGAAGGTAGTACATCACTTGGGATCATATCTAATAGTTTTACAGCAGTAGCCTACACTTCAAGCTCTTCAATTGTTTTTGCAGAAAAAAAAGGTAAACACTGTAACATTTCCACTCTGCTTCAAAATCACAGTACTTTTGTGATGTTCCATTCACATAGTCCTGATAAAAATCTATTTGATTCACATTTGTAAACTGAAAAAAAGAAAGGTTGAGAAGGGTAAATTATGGTGGTCACTGAGTGTAAATACTTTACTTTCTTAAAAGTTTTATTTTTTTATTTTATTTTTTGAATATGCAAAAAAATGTATCTCAGGTATGCTATTAAAATAAAATGTATTCAAATAAAGAGAACAGAGAAAAAAAAAAGAAAATAAGATCAGGAGTTATGAAATAAAAGGTTAAGTCTTATTGTACATGAAACTATGCATTTGTTTTAACTCAGATTAAAGTTTAAAGAACTAAATATTAAATTCGATGGAAGTTATAAAGTATTGTGTAAATCTATCACATTTTTAGCAGATATATTTCACTCTCAGGTGCTCGTGTCATGACTTGCTGAAAGGAAAGTAGATGAAAATCTGTGTGCACCTATAAATAGAAAATTACAGCAGTATATTGTTGAATACACAGCCCTGAGTGTTAGAGATGGAAGCACCTGATCCAGCATCAAGGGCTCAACACACTTGACCCTGCAGCACTACAATCTAGCAATCCCTGTTCAACCCTCAGGCCGTGCATGAATGTGTGTGAGCAGGTTTGTGTGTACGTGTGTGTACGTGTGTGCATGCTGGGGGGGATGGGTATTTAGAAAAGAGAGAACATTTGGAACAAGAGTAGTGTGTTACATTCAGCACTGCAGAGCCCCATGGGAGGAAACTGTGCTGTGTAGCGGGATAGATTCATCCCTGGATAACAAGGACATTTACTCCTGCTGCATATCCACACCACAATCTGATCACTCACACAATCAGGGTGCCCTTGGCTCAGGACACACACACACACACACACACACACACACACATAGTGTAATGAAACACAACAAGGTGAGGGTGAGGTGTTACACTCACATTAAGGCTGCTAATCTGGTGAGATCATCACCAGATTTTCAGATGGCGGTCATCCATAACAGTGTTAGAAACTGCTAAATTTATCAGCTGGGATGTGTTTGTTATTTATACACACACCAAATACACACACTCAGGGGATAATAAAAATTAAGACATGTTAAATTAATGGTGCACCAGTTTCATGATGCATGGGTGTGTTGGTGCAAAGTTTACTGAGGGAAGAACAAGGGAGAAACATTTCAGAGGAGGTGGTTGAGATGCTCAGCTGCCCTGCATGTGTGAGTGAGTGGGTGTGTGTGTGTGTCTGTGTGTGTAAGAGCAGGGTTGGGGGTGTGGGGTGGTCCGTGCGTTTTGACAAACCATCCTGTTAAAGATATAATAGCAGCATAATCACCGCCCCGGGCCGTCATTCTTCAGGATAATGGCCTGCTTATTCATTGGGGATGGCTTATGTCTCTGCTCATTTTTTTTATTTTTCAGATTCTTTTCAGGTTACGTTGTTCTTTTTTGTGTCATACACGCACACACATTTTGTCCCCTGAAAATTCATATATCATCACTTTATTTATTTATTGTTCCCTTAATTTGACCCATGTCCATATTCTTACATATTCCCAATGTTCTTTTCTCCTTGCTGTTTCTATTCATCTTTCCCATTTATTACAAAGCAATATCACCTTACGTTTTTTTTTTTCTTTTTAGCTTTGATTTGCCGTCAACTTTTTCTTTTTAAAAGCAAGATTTTTGTTCATCTGTGTAGCCTCTGTTTACTTGTTTTGCACTTCTTTTAAAGTGTCTCATCACAAACAGGATAATTTAATTGAAAGCACAACAAATACCTCAATTGCTAGATTTGTGTTTCAGTTTTAATCATTTTTAACCAGCACTCTTTTGCAGATTTGTTCTTTGGTATTTTCAGAATGAGTGTAGTAAATAGAAGGATATAACAGAAAGAACAGTCTTCATTATAAAGATCTCCAAGCACTGTCTTTATTTGTGATTATTTTACAACAACACTAGTTCAAATCTACATTGTTAGAGAGAAAACAACACTGCTGATGGTCCGCTCACTCTCTCCACCCCCTTCCATCATCATTCATCAATCTTTCACTGGACCGAGTCATCTGACAGAGACAGTGAGGGGAAGAGCATTAAGATAACAGCAACAACAGAACTCAAAAAAAGTCAACACAGCAGGACACAGAGGACCGGGCTCAGTTATTACTTAAAATCTCTTCACTTTCATTGATTTATCCATCTAGACTGCAGAAATCCAGAAGGTGGCGCTTCTTCCTGCACTTCAAATCCATTAATTTGAGTTTTTTATACAACTTTCACAAAAGAACATGAAGACATTCAAACTATTTATTGAACCGAGGATCATTACAGAAGAACTGAGGAGGGTAGACAGGGCAGCGGGTGAGCTCGGCAAATACAATCTTACAATCCAAACGCTGAAGGAACTTTATACAATGTAATAGGGAATTTACAATCTTACAAGTAAACATTAATAGATAGACTTTTTGTATTTTACATAACTAAAATAATGTGCTTTTTTCATATGAAGTCATCAGCTCCCAGATCACATGGACAGAGAACACATGAACAGACCTGTGATTCTCTTCAAGTGCTATCACTCAGCTATAGTCAGCAGTTTTAAAGATGAGCTGCATGTTTCCTCAAGAGAATATCAAAACCAGAAGATAAGGTACATTGAGACGTTCATATAGAAGTCATCTGTGCCCAAATTCAAGGCAAATTGTTTAACTCATTGGAAAGTGATTCCAATGGTTTCCATCCTAATTGAGTGTTGAAGTGCACAGACCTTTCGGATTTCTAAATGTGGTCTTAAATGGTATTCATGTTCATAATTGCGTTTGCCCCCGCTCCCTCAGCCCGGGGCAAAATGTAATTAAAAGCTTTCAGAATTTACTTACTGAAATCATTTCTCATTATCCAGCCAGCCTTTTGTACAAAGTGGCATAATACTGGCCATTAAACTGGTAAATTAGTCACTTTTAATTACGTGGTTGAGGACAATGTGGCTTGAAGTTTATTTCTCATCATGTGCTGTTGAGTAGTATACGCTATGTACATAACTGCTGCTTCACTGAAATGATGACAGTCCTGTGACACAGAACTTTTTCTCTTTTTTTTTTTCTTTTTTCCTGGCAGATGAGCCTCGTACCTTCAAAAGTGCCCCATTTATTCACAATATTTTCGTAAACATTATCTGCATTGTCTTTTGAAGTCTGTGAACTTCTTCTTTTAAAAGTTGTTTTACATGTTGAGAAGATCCAGCTGTTTTGTTTTTTGTAAATGTTTGCTTTTTTGGTTTGTTTTTGAAGGAGGCAGTCAGGAATATGTTCACTGCCCTCCGGAAAGGACATTTATTTCTGATGTTGCATTTGTTAGAAACATTATGTTATAGGTTTTTCATCTTTTACACCTTACAATTTGATCTTCAGTTGCCTTGAAAGCTCAGAGGAGTCAAACAAGTGTCTGTTAGAAAACAAACCTCTGCAGATCCCCCGCATGTTGGCGTGTTTTATTGGCATGTTTAAATGTCTTCCTCCAGTCTACTCAAGCAGAGCTCAATGCATGGTTTCTAGAGAGCTAGCACAGTCACAGACACACGTTGGGGTGGACTGATGAGTGTAGAGAGTTTACAGATGTCCTCAAATTGTCCTTCATCTGGATTTCAGTTAGACATGGTGTCTAGTCCCAATGAGGCAGCGTGCTGCTTGGCTCTCAGACGCAGGTTCTCAATGCTGGTAGTCTTGTTGTTGTGGCTGCTGAGGCCACCGGCAGCTGATGCCTGCAGCAGCGGGCTGTTCCACACCTGCTGGGCATGATGGGAAAGGGACTGGTAGTAGGACTGGCAGGGCAGCGAGCCAAGTGGTGCAGGGGGCATGTTGACGTTCATGCCCAGGTAGGGGAGTGAAGATGGAGCAGCGAGGTCAAAGGCTGGGTAGTGTACTAGATTACTGGTGGCGGCCATGTGCTGGCGGAACTGCTCCTGCAGACGGAAGAGGCTGAGGGGGGAAGAGGAGTACGAGTGGCTCTGAGAGAGGGGAGCACTGCTGGTCAGGCCACCGCTGGAAGAGGAGGAGGGGGTCACTGAAGGGGAGACCAGGGGGGAGTCTGGGCAAAAAGAGGAAAATATATTATTCTACAACATGCTTTAATTTATTATTGTGATGAAAAAGTAGAAGATGAAAGATGCTACGAAACATCCATACAGGGGAAATTAGCCTCTAAGCCACTCACAACATGAGAAATGAAAGTAGGGTAACTGAGCTGATATAAACAATAAAGATGAAAATAAATGAAAAATTGTATTCATTTATTTATTTATTTTTAAAAAATGAGAAAAATCACAGTGTGAACACCTTTAACCTTAAAGAGATACCGGGGTTAATGCGATTGCAAACGAACACTGTCAACACTTCTAAATCACATTGTGTGTAGCATTAAAATATTGAATACAGATATAAAATTACATGAAAAAATGTCTTCCCCATGTATTTTTTATTTACCTTCATGTTCTAAAAAACAAGTTTTTCAATGCTGTGATTTTTTGTTACGTAATCTATTATTGTCACCTTTGGTAATAATGAAAGAAATCAAGTAACAACCCTTCTTACACCTACAGAGTTGGCAAGCAAACCTCTCTGATACCAGTGGATAAAAATCATACAAAAAAGGGATACAAAAAGAGTAACAAAAACCGTGCATTGCTTGAAAATTACAGTTTTGCCAAACTCAAAATGTTCTGTTTAATTTTGGAGGGAGAATTTGGTTTGCTAAATTGACTGGCAAACTCATCAATTAGTCCGTATCCCAAGCTGATACCAATGTTATCAATTTAAGAGCAACTTTTCTCATTGTCTGTTTTAAGCTCTGTGAAAGGTGCTGTATGTATGGAGTTCTGTCTGGTACCTGGTTTAGGACTCAGTCTCTTGCAGACCGGAGAGACGTCTCCTGGTGTCACCGCCCTCTCACACTTCATCTCCTCCCGCTGACATTTACTCTCCTCCTCCTTATCTGTGGCATTATCCTCTGTTGCAGACTCGCTGCCGGAGTGTTCAGCTGATGTAACATTCAGCTCCATGTCCAGTGGTACGGAATGGACCACTGGACTCTCTATCTCCAGAGAGGATGAAGAGGAGGAGGATGAAGGGGGGAGCTGGGTGTCAGGGATGATGGTTGTTGAGGCAGATGCATCCTCCTTCTCGCTTGTTCCTCCTTCCCCCGATGCCTCCTTCTGTTTCTGGAGCTGCTCCTTCTGGAGGCTGCGTTGCTTCTTACGGAACTTGGCTCTGCGGTTTTTGAACCAAACCTGGAGAATGAGATGAGATGAGGAAGAGTTAGGAAGTGAAAGCAGAGATAGCAGTGAGTTAAACACAGTCTACACTTGAAATGATTTTTTGAAAAAGCACAGTCAGTATTTTCTACATGCCCACAAGCTGTGAAATTATTAAGATAAGCTTCAAAAGAAAATAATCATCATAAAATTACTTGATGTTTATTTAAGTTCTAACATTTTTTATAAAATATTTTGTATTTAGATAAAAAAAATAACAAAACAAACGGTTTGTCTGTATTAATATTAATGAAGTCAGTGTGTTTCAGTTTCAAGGCCTGCTTTAAAATCTGTTCTATTTCCTTTATGTCTTCACATCTTAAGATAAAATCAAAAATATTATCTCAAAATAATATGCTATTCTACTGGAGATGTACGCAGATAAAAGTATCCGCAGCTGTGTCCTGCGTCGTGTATCGTATATGCGTACCTGCACGCGGGCCTCAGGCAGGTTGGTGCACATGGCCAGCCGCTCCCTCATCACCACATCCGGGTAGTGAGTCTTCTGGAAAGTCTTCTCGAGCGCTTCCAGCTGCTGTGCGGTGAAAGCGGTGCGGCTGCGGCGCTGCTTGCGGTGCTGAGAGCCATAACGTGCCTCCAGGATGATGTCTTGAAATGCACAGCCGTTTGGAGGGGAAACACACACGGATGGTTTATGTCACTGCGCATGACTCGAGTGTAACAATTTACTGTACAGAAATGAAACTGTCTGTGTGAGCATGCACTCAATTACCAGCGAGTCTCTCGGCCAGTGTGAGCGCGTGCACAGACGGCCGGTAGTCAGGCGCGTGCTGCGCCTGTTGCGCGGCCTGCTGGTGTAGGTTGTACATGGCGCTGAGGGAGTTCATGGCGTGTAGAGAGTAGCCGTTCACCCCGTAGTGCTGCATGATGGGAGGTCACTACCTGCAGAACGAGGGAGAGGATGGTGACGGTCAGAAAGAGGCCAAAAAAATTATATTTGTTATTGCAAGGACACGTGCTACTGTAAGACATGCTGTTAAAAAATAAATTTTCATTAGAGGGCTGGAATGATAATCTATTATTGTATATCCGCTGATATCTACTAATATCATTGTCTTATAGACCTAAACACGCACGAGCTGCATCTGACAGGCATCAGGTCCTCGTGCTCAAGGGCCAATAGAATTAAATGTGCGCACTCAGACAAAAGTGTGATCCATTAACATCCAATTATCGCCCTGTTCAATCCATTAATTATACAAAAGACTTTTAATTGGGGTAATTATGACGCGTTCCCATAATGAACCGTGACGGATGCTGTCTTCATGAATTTATTCACCGCTTTTCTATGATCCCGGAGAAGCTAAATCCCGTCTGGAAACGCTGCTTTGACAGATCAGGGCGTTGATGAAATGTTTTGGAAGATGAAATCAGGAGATTCTATTCCGAGTCTCGGTGTCAACCTGGCAGGATTATTTTTAATAGAGTATGATACTATGATTGATTTCACTGAAAATAAATTTATCATAATATCAGTCTGGGGTCTTATTAATTTGTTGTAAATTCGCATGGATACATGTAGCTTCTATATAGGGAATAGCAACTTCTTTGAGAGTTCTTTTGCATGGTCGTTATAAAACTCTTAGTTCTCCTTCAATTTGTAGATTTTCATAAATGAAATGCTGGAGGGCACGATTAGATATGTATTAACAGGGAGGGAGGAGGCTGACAAGAGGGAATATCTCGGAGGCCCAACCAGTTATTATGACTATTACAGTGAGACCACAGGGAGGAGATATAAATCTTTCTGCTTATGACAGGTACACTATCCAGGGAACTACTTACCTTTATGTACCCATTCTTTGGAGCATCACGATTATATTGAACTAATTCTGTTATCGTTTTATTTGAAATCAATAGTGTGCCATAATGTAGAACGACTTTTGGCGTATGTATATTTAAAAAAAAGATAATATTTTTAAAACTCCAAAAGTTTTCTATTTCTGTAACAGAGGTGATCCCTGTTCATCTGACAATGTACACGCCATGTAATCTTGATCTGGTTTATTCGTGTTGGCATACATTTATTACTTGATTAAATGATTTAATAGTTCAACCAGATAAGTAAATGGTAATTATTGTACTTTGATTTATAATAATATAAAAATAAAATTGTATAATAATAATAATAATAATAATAATAATAATAATAATAATAATAATAATAATTTGTATGTAGAAAAAAAGGTCATTCTTTAAAAGGAAAGTTTCTACTTGTTTCTTTGCTCGTTTAGCCCACGTGTGTTAGTGCGCGTGCATGTGTGTACGTTGTGTGATGCCCGCAGTGCCCATTTCCAGCCTATTAAGTGTCCGCGGCGGCTGATGAATGTGATCAGAGGGCGGTGGGGAATAGTTTAATTCGCCGGGACAGAAGGTGCTTCGCTAAACATTTACTTTACTCCCCCAAGTATTTGAGTTGAATGGTCTCCCCACACCTCCTCCTCCCCGCCTCACCCCCCTCCCCTCGCCCTCTCTAGCGGCCTCTTATCCCATCGCCCCGGGGCAACGTTTTGGCTGAGATGTATGGCTTCTCCGCGGGTAAAAATATGCATGTTGATCCCCATTTGGCTCCCCGTCTAATGGAAGTGCAAATAGGTTTCGACTGCGAGGCCCTCCATTTATCATCACCGCTGACACGGACGGACGTACAGTGGGACCGGCTGGTTAGCTCTGAGTTGGAGTTCCCGCCTGAGCGTGTGCGCAAGTGTGAGCGCATACCCTAGTCAGAAATTACCCCACTGTCTTATTTCTTTTCTTTCTCACAGAACAATGTAGGAATAAAAGACAAAAAACAGAGGTACAAATGATATTTTACTCACAGATTCTTAGTCTATTTTCTTTACACTTGCCTTCCCCGGTCAAACTTTGAGTGACTTAATTCCGTCTAGAGAAAATCACTCTTCTAAACGTTTTGAACCTCTTATAGGAGCAAGCAGGAACTCTTTTAGCCTCAAGTCTGACTTTTCCTGATTACCAGCTTTCCCCACCTTTTGTACACATGGTCTGGTTCGAGCCTGTATCCTCAGTCCCATATCAAATGCAGCACAATAGCTCATCACAGTGAGCCTGTCAGCGCAGTTATTGTCATTCATAAGCCCCTCTGTGCTCCAGGCTCCGGGCCCTCCTGGCTGCCCTGCTCAATGCTTCGATTATCAAACCGTCATTATGTAAATTGGCATGTACAGTGCAACTCTTTGATCCGGCTAAATGAGGAAAAATGTTATTTGCTAACAGCCCCCAGGGGCACGAGCCAATCTGACAATCTGCTCTTTGCCGTGTCACAGTGTAAACTGTCAGAGGCCGACCTGTACTACCCATCTATTCTCAGCTGTTTCTTAGGCAGAGGACAAAATGAAAAAAAAAAAAATGTCTGATGTTTCATCCTCTGTGTTTTTTTTAAATGTGTTGAAACAATCATAATTATTTGTGTAAATTGTTAGCCAAGCTTTATTATTTTGAGAAATGAACACATCGAAACGACCGAATACTTCGAAAAATAAATAGAAACCTGACATTTCTAGGCGGCTCTATTCACGAATGGACAGATTATTATATCAAAAGAATCTGTTCAGTTATATTACTTTTTAGTCATGTGTGTAGAAGTGCTCTTTAATTTTGGGGATGTTACTTATGGGGGTTGTGCAAACAGAAAGGGATGCTCGTCAAAATTAGACAATGTTTAACACGATTTCTTTATTTGTACCCAACTTGTTATTATTATAATTAATTTAATAAAAAAGAATATAAAGAAAGTATTAATTTCTTAAAAAAATGTCTTTTCTTCTCACATGCCATGTGTTGTACTGTAAGAGTTTTAGATGAGCCACAAGAGTGAAATATAAAGATGGATTATTAAGGTTTTTTTTAAAAAACAATCTATTCATCTTGATATACTTAAAAAAGTAATTCTCCCCTTCACAAGCATGTTAAATTTCATTTTGATTAAAAGCGAAGAGTAACATTTCTGTTACAAGGATTTTGATTTCCGAACCCTTAAATTTGCAAAACAAGATTAGTCTAAAGACACGATTCGTTGTGTTAAAAGTGTTTTTGAAGAAAGATACCAAAAAGTTTTTACCTCTTGAAAGTTTGCTTTCTCCTCCGTCTCTTTTTCTTTAGACAGCACAGAGATCCGAGCTACTGCACTTCTTCAGGTGTTTTCTGATCCTCACTCTTCGTGTGTTAAAATGTTTTAACGCCCACTTTTCTCCTTCTTCTTTTGTCCGTCAGT
Organism: Labroides dimidiatus; assembly: GCA_030710495.1. Lineage (NCBI taxonomy): Eukaryota > Metazoa > Chordata > Actinopteri > Labriformes > Labridae > Labroides > Labroides dimidiatus. Next base: position 13,553,389 of record CM061152.1, on the reverse strand, counting down.
GAGATGAACCGAGGAAAAGTCACACTCATCCAGTCTGTTGCTTCACTTCAGGTCCGCTTGCGCTCCATCTGCTCTCCTCTCGTGCTGAGTCCTACACGTCTCGCGCACAAGTGAGAATCCGCCATCTGCTGGAGCACAAGAGCCTGGTGGGTGCATTTTAAGGGGAGCTTCGCGGGGGTCATACTGGCTTTCTATTGGCTGCTCGGTCTGTCAGTCAAGTTGATAAGATAACGTTGTCCAGCGGTGGACTCTGGTGCTCTGACTTCTTGCGTTATTTTCAAATATGATCAGTTTAATCGCATTATGTACGCTTTCTCCCTCCGTGTAAGTAGACATATTTTCCAAATGAAAATGAAAAATAGTTGAAAAATACTTATATGTATTACTTTCTAATATCATTATTTATTTGATATTCACCTGTGGTTTGAATTAAATATGGAAAAGGCTTAAATGGAATAATTTTACAAAGATTAAAGTGTAAATCACACGAACGTATTCCGTAAACTTAAACTTCCAACCTTCCAGTAGTAATTTATCTATATCGTACATTCATACAGCGAAAAAAGAAGAATTACAAACTTGCACAAGTTTTGAAAATAAAAGCAAAACATACTTCAGATTTAACATTACCTTAAGAGTTGTTCAAAACGGTTACATTAACATATATTGCATGTAAAAATAATTTCATTTTTTCCCCTTAAAAAAGCTTTCACATTTAAAATGCACTATAAGTTTGAATCCACGTCTTCTCGGTATTTATGAGGAAAAGGAACTAACCTTTAGTTTGTTTGCTTTACGGCTTTTCCTCAATGCCACGGAGAGAGAAAGAGGGAGAGAGGGAGACTTTGGCGAGATGGCTAATAGATGCCAGGGTGCTGCCTTTAGACTCTCTCCCGGCCTGGACGGATTTGGGATGGGATAGGGAAGACAAGACGCCATCTCAGCCTCCAAAAACCCCTGTCTTAAAATGACTGCGGGTAAGAGGATTAGGGCAATAATGCCCTTCTCTTCTTGAAGGGTTTTTAGAGCAGATTTCTTCTCCCGGAGCAAAACCGTTTAGGTGGGGAATTAAGGGCAGCGCAAAGTAGCCTTTTAATGTAAAGCTTGCATATTTTGTGGGGAGATTCTTTGGGAAAGTGTTTGGCCTGACGCTGTTTTATCTCTGACCAGGTTTCGCACATTCAAATTGTAGACAAATGACTTTGTGGTATAGAGAATATTATTGCCCATGCGCTTTGACGCACAGTGACTCAATGTGCACAGTTCATAGACCAACAGCGCGTCGTAAACATTCGTCATAGAGTTATAATTAAGAGCTGTGTGTGTCAGTTTTTGTGTCTCTGTGTAAAAGAAGTGGAGAGTTAAGCATTGCACGTGAAAGGCGTTTTTCTCCTTTCGTAAAATAAATATGTATAATTTTTTTTTAACAAACCAAAATCTTATCACATTGATTTTATTCATTTAAGCATCAATAGGCTAGTGATGATTTTTTAAATCTGTAATAGCGGGCTACATCAGTTCAGTAAGTACAAAAACTGTAATGTTGATACCGAGAAATAACATGGCATTGATTTGAAATGCACAAAATGTTTGATTTCTTTATTTTATCAAAGTTTCATAAGTTATTAGAAGAATAAAGGCATTATTGTTATTATTATTATTATTATTATTATTATTATTATTATTATTATTATTATTATTATTATTATTATTATTTCTTTCCTAGTGCGTCATTTCTCTTAATCTCTTCCAACACCTCAAACTTTTCCACGTTCTTCGAACATTCTCTCTCTCTCTCTCTCTCTCTCTCTCTCTCTCTCTCTCTCTCTCTCTCTCTCTCTCTCTCTTTCTCTCTCTTTCTCTCTCTCTCTCTCTCTTTCTCTCTCTCCTAGAAAAACTCGTGCACCTCTCTGGTTTCTGCTCCTATCACTTCTTTTTTCCCTGCGAGGTCTGAGAAAGAAAGAGGATTAACTTGTGAACCAATGGAAATAAGAACTTAAACGGGAGGTAAATCTGGCCACTGTCTCTTTGTGAGGACCGTCTCTAAAGCAATTAAAGCGAGAAAGAGTTTCTTCTCAGCGCCTCTCCACCTAAAGCTTCTTAGAGAGACTAGAGCTGTCCAGCGCGTCTGAGGGGCTTAAACGCCAAAAAACGGCTCCCCTTACCCCTGTACCCGGCCAGGCATGATGAATACAAGGTGCAGGAACAATGACCTCCACATGACAAACAACTAAACATTTAAAATGTTAATTTGGAAAAAGTCCTATTACCTCATGTGGATTTTTAACCTCTTGAAACCTCTTCAAATGTCTGCCTTGCTTTATTGATTTTCTGTCAGGTGGAACCCTTATTGTCTTTCATTTAATTCCCATGCCAAAAGTGAATTTACTCCTCATGTCTCAGCCTGCATTAGATACAAGCAAAACAACTAAAAAAGATCTTTAATGCTTTGATTTCTGCTCTCTAATAGCTAATTAATACTCTTAATGATGTTCTGCAACTTCATGAATACATTAGGGCCACAATCCAGCAGGCCTCAGCCTCCCCGCCTCCATTCAAGGGTATTTCAGCATCTGTTCATCCCACGGCAATTAATCATTTTGATGTGTAGTTTAAAATCGACTTCTTGCAGGGGACCCTTTTTGACAAGAATAACAAAGCAATTTGCCAGGAGCCACCTCTTCGACACCTTATTAGCAGCACTTTCACAGCGAGACCCGCTCATATATATTTCTTTTTTTTTAAAGAGGCTGTTAGATAAATGAATTTAAAAGTAAGGCGATAATTTTGTGGTTTATTGTCAGCACCACGCCTCTGAATCCTCCTGAAATCCCATCTTATTGGTGACAAGATCTCAGGATCTCCTCAGCAAATCCCTCCTCTCAAAGTTTTCAACCTGTCAGTTTCCTCTAAAAAGCTGCATAATTCCCCCTCTTTTTTCTCTCTATCCATCCCCTGCTCTCTTTCTTCTTGCCCTCTTTTCTCCCTTGTCTCAGTTTCTCCCTGTCTCATTTCTTTTCCTTGCCTTCTCTCCTCTCTCTTTCTTTCTCTCTCTCTCCTTTCTCGCTCTCTCTGGCCCGGATCCTTCTGCACAAGGGGCCCCATTGTGTAGTCCTAATCCAGAGGCAACACAGCTTTAGGGACATGCAGGGATAAAAGGCCCATTAAGCCCACAACTTTATGGGGGCAAATCTCTCCCTAATCCTTCGCTTTATCTAAACAAAAGCCCCTCTGCCTTAATCCACCTATGTGTTGAAAAAAGTGAGGAAAAACTGGAGAGAGTGGCGGAGAAGAAGAAAATAAGTAAGAAGAGAATAGGAGGCAAAAAAAGAAAAAAAATCACACACTCACTGTAGGACTGAACTCTGCTCAGATCATACAGGGAGGGTCAAAGTTTCTAGGAAGAGCAAAGTTTGACTGCTTTCCCCTGCAGAAGGGAACTCTCGTGTGTTAACTAACTGCTGCATGAACCACAAACTTTTCTCTTTTCTAAGATGTTGTAAATATGGAAAATATTTAGTTGTTACTGGAGAATTATTATATAAAAAAAAAAAATAAGGCTCTAATATTTCTGACAGATTTGAAGTGAAGAGAGCAGACTGTGAGTTAATGATAGCATCAAGGTCACCGAAGTAGATTAAGATAGTACAGTCTATTGTCATATGAGAATGTGATCCACCTTTTTCCTGACTACCCATAGTTCATCGCGATTGCTGGTTTTGCTCGTCCGGTTGAACGTTCTGTTAACATCGCTATGGAAACCACAAAGCTGTTGATGTTAGCCTAGCTGTTAAACTCACTGTAATAACCTCTTTTAAAAATGAGAAAGGAACAAAATGAAAAAAAATGGAGGTGGAGTCATAGTGCTGATGTTTAAAAAAAAAAAAAGTTTACGCGGAGCCCTGGCAAGCATAAATGATTTCATGTAAGTTGTTTTGAGCTAGCTTGCTGACGGCAGCAACCAGAAGTGGGTAACCGCAGGCTGAGGTCAACACCCATCGGCTTCTGAAGAAACAGGTGGATATGCCCAAATAACAGACATATTAAAACTGGAGAAAAAAAAAGAAGAAGAAAAAAAAAAGAAAATCTCCTCAGAAACTGGGGACTGCCAAACCATTGCATTGCAATGTAATGATCTTTAAGTAATTCTGACCAGAGATTTAGGGACTGATTAGGGACATTATGGTCTGAAACAGTTTTTTATGTGTATCAACAAAGTAAAGTCATTTTTATCCCCTTACTTACTGCACTCTCAGTTTTTGTAATGCGTTTGCCCTCTGGCATCAGTCTGATTAGCTGCACCTGCATGCTTGGCTCATATGTGGTCACTCAAACTCTAGGTACTTCAAGTGATATTTTAATACCACTGACACAATGTGATGATTATTGTTAATTTATCAACTTGGAGGTCTGGGAATTTATAATGTTTGTCAATTTCCAGGCAGCAGGAAGTAGGAAGCTGCAACTGTTCATCTATGGTGTGCTGAAAGGGACAAAATATATTGCAGTTAAGAGAAAAACAAAACATTTATATCAGAATGTAATTACATAATGGTTGATGTGATAATCTGTGATATCTGTGTATATTCAATGGAACTTCCTTCGTCACTTATAAGAAACGTAGGACAGGTACTTTAGCAAACATCATAAAACAGACTAGAGTCCGTTTTGCTGACAAACCTCATTTGAGTATTGAGTTTGCCTGATTTGGAGCAACAGTTAATCAGTTTGCTCACATTTAGATCCAGCTATAACTATGGAAAACCAAGCTAAACAGATTCTTACGGATCCCATAAAATGCCTTCCCACCTCAGGATTAAATCTGCTCAACCAGCCTGACAATTAACTCTTTTAAGGTAGTTTTAAAACTAAACATTTTTAATTCAAATATTGACTAATAAAAAAAGTTGTATGACGTTAGAAAAAAGGAAAATATTCTCAAATGTTTGCATAACTTTTAAACACATGGAAGAGTCAGGATATGTTGATATTCATGTGGACAGAGGAGCACACACATTATGCTATCGCAGCTGATGTTCATCTTCAAAAAAGTGCATTCTTTGGCAAGAGTCACATCTTTACGACTGTAGGTGATCGCACCTGTTGGAAACCCAGTCTTCATCTCAGATAAACAGTAGTGATTATGTCCAAAAGGGTCCCCAGAATCAACACAGCATGAAAGTTCCTCTCTGGAAATGCCTGAAATGCCATATTCCAATTAAAGGGATGGAGTTCACGAGGCCAAATCTTAACAGCGCTGACAAAGCTAAAGCTCCCATGTGGAGCCAGAATCCCTTCACTTCCTCTAAAACATCTGTCTTTACGACAGAAAATCCCTCTGTATCTGCTGCACTGAGGACCATCAGACTCTAATCTGGAGCTGCTTTAACAGGCTGAGAGATTCAGTCTGATGGGTTTAGTCTGAGCTCTGAAGGATAGGTGCTGATGAGGTGAAACCTGATGCATCATGGGTAAGTATTATCACGCAAATCTGAATTTTAAACAGTTGACATATTTACATTTAAAAACAATACTTTCTTCTTCTTATCAATGTTATTATTTCTTTTTAATTGTTTTATTTGCCTTAAAATGTTATTTACGTGTGACTCTCTCAGAAAGAAATAACCCACCATTTTATGATTTTGTTTACTTTTACTTTCAGAACAACAGTCATCATGTTGCCTTCATTAACACTCTCAATTACCGTCTCCTCTATGGCTCCGTTCCTCCCTAATAGAGCTAACAGGAGTTAATGGAGCAAATAGTTGGGACAATTTAGTCATTAAAGACAATTAAGACAATCCAATACAATCCACCTCAGACCAGGAGATGAGCAGAGTAGCAGGGGAGAAATCCACCAACCAGCCATCCAAACCCAGCGCAGTTCTCAGACAGCTTTAGACTGGATTGAAGGAATTTCCCCTCTGGTGGTATCACTGGTAATACTTGAACCATTATAAGGCTGATCAGCGGCTGGCTGAAGGCATCTCTCTCCTCTTCCTCTGTGCGGGGATTACACCTGGCCTCAGGAGGAGGAAAATGTTTCCTAAAGAGGCAGGCAGACGGAAAGGCAGACACAAGGAAGGCAGCCTGGATGCATTCCACCACAATAAAGTATAAATCCTCCCCTTCACAGCGTATTACAGGAATGAACATAAGGGATTGTGTCATTGTTGCCCTATAATCTGGCTTTAAACTCCTTGTTTTACAAATGGTCCTCTTTAAAAAGCTTTTTTTGTCTTGCTCCTTTTCTCCCTTCTTTTCATCCTGTATTAACCTGCTGTTTCCTCATCAGCGTTTTTTTTTCTTTTGTTTCTATGTGTGTCAAATTTGTTTTCCAGTATTGTTACACCTATATTTGAAGCCCTTAATACAATATTATAAGGTGCACCAAACTGTCTATTATGTACAATGATAGTTTTTAGTGTGCCACCAAAACAGATATTCACAGTCAAGAAATTTGCTCTATGATATTATCATATTCCATGTCCTTGCCCTCATAAACTGAGGGTAATATCCTCTTCTGCTTCGATGCTGGAGATGAAGACACTTTTTTTATTCTGTTGGCTGAACATGCAGCCTGCATGAAATAACCCCTGACACAAATGCTCAGGGAGACATTTTTTCCTGTTTGTCCTTCTTTTGTATCTTGAGATCAAGCGGCAACCTCCAGTTGGAAAATATGAGACATTGTAGAAGTGCTAAAGTCTGCTGTTCCTGGAGTGTCCGCTTGAGGCTGGCTCTGGAAGTACCGGAAGTCATAAACACACCAAGCCAAAAAAAGCTCTTTTCACGGCCAAAATAAGCACATTTACAGCCTGGTGCAAAGAATGTCTCCCATCTGAATCGCTAATTTTGCTATCGGCACACACTGTACGGGGGGTGAATTTTTTTCTAACTCACACATTTTGACAATGTTAAGTTTGCCAGTTCATCCAATCAGAGGCACAGCTCAGCTCACGTGATTGCTCGGCGTCCTATGGCTGTTACTGTGGATACCCAAAGCCTGTCTCATTTCCAATATGGCCGCACCGGCTGTTTTGCCTCAAAAATCTGTTTCAGAAACGGATGGGTGATGTCACGGAGGCTGCGCTTGAGATCCAATACATGGTCTACTCTTGCACATACACACCTCAATCAGACCAAATCAGGCCTGGACCTTAAAGAAGGGAAATTGGTCCAGTCTGTTGTTTGCTAACTTGTTTGTTAGTTGTTTTGATATGTGTTGTAACAGGTCGACTGGAGGTACTCCATTAAAAACCAGTTGAAAGGGAGCATGTCACCACTCAATAGCGGAGACAGACACACTTTTGTCAATGGATCAATTCTCACTTGGTGCTTTAAAATGAGAAGAGAAAAGTAGTCCTATTAACTACACTAATCAAACTTTAACTGCAGCACTACATAAGTGCATTTAAACAGGAAATGACATGTAAACACACCAAAAACCTGGAGACAAGAGCTGAAAACTGACAGGTGGCCATGAGAGCTCATAGCACTGCAATTTAAGAAAGCAAATGCAAAAAGATAAAACACAACCAAATTAAGAAAACATCTTCATTTATTTGACAACACATGCGCAGCATTTAGAAAACACACTGTAAAGACCAAAGCACAACACATTAAAAACATGCTGTAAATAGACCACAACAAAACAGAAGAGTTTCCAGAGGACACTTAAGAGTGATGCACACGTTCTGATACACTTGTTGTTGACATAGATTTTGAGTCCCAGCCCCATTAAGGTTCTCTTTCTGTCAGTGGTGTTAAAAAAATTAGATAAAAAGTGTTTCACTCGAAAACGCAAAAAACACAGAGGAAAAAAATCTGCGTGCACAGGGAAACGCTGAAGGACTGAAAACGCTGCAGTTTGCATTACAGACCTGTAGGTGGCGATATAACTGTAGAGTCTTTTGGTAGTGTGCCACAGAAGAAGAGGTCGGCTGATTGTCTGGTGTATATTTAATGTGTCTTATCTGAGTGCAGAAGTTGAAAGGCAGTCAGCAGATTCAGCAGCACAAGCACAACCCAGTAATCCGCCATTGAACCGTTGTTGTTGTCCTGTTTGCGTATGGAATTAAAAGTTCCCACAAAGAAAGTGGAATGCGCACACGCAAAATGGAACATGACGTCAGTGTTTCCACTGAAAACTCTGGCTTGCTGTTCAACTCACGGCGATGTTACACCGAGACGGAGGCTGCAGCATATTACAAAAAAATTCCACACTGGATGGCATTTTAAAAAAGTTATTTTAGGTCGTCTAAAACGGCATCTCTGTGTAAACAAGAGACGCCTATCACAGTTCAAGTCAAAATTTGTCATCTGCATGACCAGTTTAACAACAACCATCCGCTGAGACAGACAGCCATGAAAAGAGGAATGAAAAAAAAAAGAAGAGAGATAAGATTCCAAGGGGTTCCCACACCTTTCATGGAACAAACAGAGTAACTCACTTTGACTATTAGGCAGCAATCAAGTTATCCTGAAAGGCATTTAAAACAAAAGAAGCTCTTAATCAGTTTCTTATTAGGACGTGTTAACTGCAGTGATTGAGCTTTTTTAGGAGCAAACCACTGTGACTAATAAGAGAGCGAACAAAAAATGATTTATGGAACATCAATGTTCAATCCCTCCTCCTTAAAAAGAAATCTAAAGTAAATGAGAAAAAAGTTTGATGACTTTGTTGCTATAGTTGAAAACTAGAGTAAAGATTTTAACACAAATTTAGTATTTAGTTTAGCAGATTCTTGAAAGCAGAATAAATATATCTAAATATCTCTTGAACATAAACACACTGATTGAGGTGTTGAGGTCGGGCTATGGTCTGCTACCTTCTGGTAGTCTCTGCACCTTTTTCTGTGCCTTGTTTCCTTCTCTCTGAATCTCACATGCCATGTCCCTTACTCCTCCTTTGTCTCCTCCTCTTCTCTCTCCGTTGCCTCTGAAAGGAACCTGCTGGGCCCAACTGTCTGTGTAACGAGCGGGGCAGGACAGTCACAGTGGGGTGTAGCATTGTGAGAGTCAAGAGTGTTTACACTTGTGTGTGTGTGTGTGTGTGTGTGTGTGTGTGTCTTTACTAGTGTATCTTTAAGGATTCTCCACATGATATCATACACTGATCCTCATTTGTTGTTAGCCCTTTTAACACACCACCTCTTAGTGATCCTCCAGCACTCCTCCCCAGCAGGGAGCAGAGGGAGGAGGTGGAGCGGGAGGCTAATGGATACGTTTGTTTACCTATTTGTCCTTGACATGATCAATTGATCAGCTGGCTAATTCACTGCCACCATGGGCTCATTACATTTCCATTTAAATTGCAAATGGATTTCTACAAGGCTTCATCTTCCATTCCCATTTCAGCTGCACACGTGTGTGGCCTGGATGTACAGTAGAGGTATGTGTGTGTCTTTGTGCACCTCTAAAATATTCTCAACATGATGCCCTTGCCTACTCTCTCTATTTCTATACCTTTTTTTTTTGAGCTCATGCAAAGTAGTCCTTCATTCAGATCGTCTTCATTGTTTTCCATTTTTTTGCCAAAGATTATTTTGTTTAATGTCTGGTTGGTGTCAGTCATCTAGTCTCTCTCTCTCTCTCTCTCTCTCTCTCTCTCTCTCTCTCTCTCTCTCTCTCTCTCTCACACACACACACACACACACACACACACACACACACACACACACACACACACACACTGAGAGCAGTGTGAGCTAATTCCTGTGCATTAAAAGCCTGTGATTATGTATTTCTGTGAAGATTACAGTGAAGGTTTACTGATGTGGAGTTTCAACAGCAGGGTTTGAACGGTCAAATCAAGCCAACAGCAGGAGAGCAACATTATAGATGATGAGCTTTGGGTAAAGCTGCAATGGCATCTTAGGACACTTGAATGCTGCTGGATGACTCGTATCATTTTATTTCCTCTCTGGATTATTCCCTGTGATTGACTTTTTTTGAATGAAAAGATTGAAGTAACACACGCTCAACTTCTTACTGAACATAGAGTGTATCTTTCAACACAGAGCTGGAATGGAAAAGTTAGCCTAGCTATAGCATGACAACCCTAGCTAGCCTTTACCCATAGCCCCGTTTAACACTTCACAGCCTTTCACTTGAAAACGCAAAAAACGCAGAGAAAAAAATCTGCATTCATTTTGTTGAAAGGCAGTCAGCAGATTCAGCAGCACAAGCACAACCCGGTAAGTCCGCCATTGAATTATTAGTGTTGTCCGGTTCGCAAAAGTTTCCACAACGAAAGTGGAATGAGCATGCACTAAACGGAGCGTGATGTCAGTGTTTCCGCTGAAAACGCCGGCTTGCCGTTTATACGGCAATGGAGGCTGCAGCGTTTCAGAAAAATTCCACTCTGGAGGGTGTTTTTAAAGAGATGCGTTTCAGTTGGCTGAAACAGCGTTTCCGTATAAACGAGAGGCCAAAACACAACAAAACTTCTGCGTTTCACCCTGATACATTGTCGTATAAACAGGACCTAAATCTTTCCAGTTCATAAATACAGAAAGCTCTGTGATTGGGAAACATATTTCCTGTATTTACAACATTTCCAAGGTTACCTTATATCAGCTGTGTATTCTATACATTTCCTCCATCTCCTGTCTATTTCTATAACCTTGCAATAATTGCTGTTTGATCACCATTAACATGTATCAGCACCGATATAACATATGAATGTTAGAGGTGCTGTGAAAAAGCAAGCAGAAAATGTATTTCTGCACAATGCAGACACATTAAAACCAAATTATAGCTCATGACCGTACAGCCACGATGTCATAGTGTAACATAGAATGAAGTCTGTTTTCAGTTTCCATTGTATCATGAATTTGTTCATCACTTTTTCTATAGAAGTTAAAAAAAAACTTACATTAAAATATGTAAATCTGTAAGCTTTAGAGGTACTGAAAGACAGATTGTGATTTCAGTACAGAGTGGTTGTTTTCCCTTAATCTTAACCTCTGTGCTAAGCTAGGCTAACTACCACCTGGATACATAATATCTAACAAGAGTGTTTCTGCTTTTGTACACAGTAAACAAGTTTAATATGCTCATGAATGTTCCTAATCATTCGCTATTACAAGCAAGCTGTTTCCACCTGTTAATTGTGTTTTTGCTAAGCTGCTATGGTTGTAACTTGACATTTCCCAGACATTTCTAAGATTTATGTCAGTGCTCCTCAGCAAGAAAAAAATGCGGGTACCTTCCAAAGACATGGAAACATTTTGGAGCCTAAAACAAGCACATTTAAAAGCTTTTATTTCTGTAATTTTTTGTTATCTTTTTCAAATAGTTACACCTGTGAGAGGACTGACACACACATGAATTGCAGGGTCTTTACTGTGACATCTCATGGGATTCATTTGTTTCACTGGCTTGTTTGGCCATAATGGGCTTTATATGATGACTCTTCACCTCTGTCAGATACCACCATGATCCGAACAGACACACACATTTGTCACCGTCTAGTGTGCACACACACACTCACACTCAGCCTCAATCAATGGTCATAAATTTGATCCCTGACAAGCCTGACACCGGTACCCATGAGGCCTTTGGACACTCTGTCTCTCTTGACCACTCCTTATGCAACACACAGACAAGCACTTTCCCCTTTTTACTCCTTCCTTCCCCTGACACACTTGTCAAGGACCTTGTTGACCCCTGACTCCGCCCCACTTGGTTAAGTTATTGATTTTTTCCTCAGACCCTCTCAATCTGGGATGAAGAAGGGTGAGAACGGGAGAATTAGTCGCTATAGTCAGGTATAAAGGAGGGGAAGCTGAGGATGAAGGGGAGCAATCAATGCCCACTGATGGCTGAGCTTGCAGCAGCAGAAACAACAGTCAGCCACAGAGAAAATCAAAAGGGCTTGAGGCAAGATGTGGAAAAAACACTGATGGGGAGAGAGAGGGAGGATGAAGGAGGCTTGAGAGAGCTCTTGCTGTCCTTTATAACCCAAAATACTTTAAGTATTTCACTTTGACTTGTTTTTGTATAGGTATAAGTACATAATGATTAATTTAATTTTGAGCAGGGACTTCCAGTGTCCTGCAGTAACTGCATCTCCCAGCAAAGAGTCGTTGATAGATGAAGGCAAGAGCATTGCATCATGTTTAATAAAAACAACATTTAAGACAAAGCTGAGGATGACCTCTAAGCATGTGTGGGAGATGCATAAGTCAGTGCGCTAGTACTGTTGATTTTGTTAAGTGAGTGAACCCATGCTACAAAGATGGCTGGTTAAAGTTCTGATTAATTAGGGTGACCATATTCTGAAAACCCCAAAAGAGGACACCCTACCAGGCCTCTTGGAGATGCAAAACTACTCCAAAGATACTCAAAGACAACAGAGTAGCTTTATAAACCATACATTTATTAAAAAAACATTCCTTCTCTGTTCAAAGTGAAAAATTACAGATAATCCCTGTGCATATCAGAGGTAGTGTGATTTTCCAGAGTCTCCAGAACCTTTATATACAACTGACACATAGGTGCCAGGTGTGCAGACACTAAACAGTGCTTTCCATCTGTCATGGCAAATGACAAGAGGTACTTTTTCTACAGTTCATCTTTAAAGTACATTCACACTGATTTCCACACGTTCAAAAGATCTCACGCAGTCAGTTCAGGTTCATACAGTCTAGTTAACAGGTGCTGGACTCAGATTCAGTGATTTAATATTCTAACTGTAAAGGAATAGTTTAGTCCACCATGAATAGAGAATTTTGCAGCATGTAGCAATTTACAATAACAAGGAAAAACTTCATCTGACAGGCAGAAACCTTGAGAAGAGCCAGATTCATGCAAGACAGCTGTCTGCTGAGACTGAGCTGGAGAGAAAGTGAGAAAGATCCAGAAAGAGACAGAGAATATATAAAAGTATATGCCCCATAAAACCCCTATATTTGGAAAAACTCAACCTATCAAACTACAAAGAATGATCTGTGTCAGAAGGTGTAGGCTTTGAACTGTATTTATTTTCTGTACATGTTGTGAGTTTCTGTTCATTACCAGATTCTTCACAGTTAAATTTATCTTCAGCTACAAGAAGAAAAAAAAATACTCAGATGTCATGTCTGCCTGTCGTCTATGAAAATGTCCATCAGTGATGTTGCACACATTTTAAAGTGAGTATCTTTGTGTTTCTCAGATGAAGTCAGACTCCTGGCAGGTTGATGCGTCACCTTTCTTTGTCTTTGCTTGTTTTTGTGCGTCACACATGGCTACATCACACTGATGCATCTTTGATATGTGTGCTGTGCGCTCACTTTTGCAGTAAGCAAAAGCTTTTTAAGCAACCATGGGTCCTTCTTTAACGCGGCTTGCAATAATCCATTCTGGCTCCCCCTCTCCACCACCACCTCCTCATGGATCAGGTTAGAGATTTCACAGCAGTGTTCGGAGGTGACACACTTAGACATAATCTTTTTTTTCTTATTTAATTTCCCACCATCCTCTCAGCTGATTCTCCCGCTGTCACTTTAGACGCAGCTGAGAGACTGATTTGGCTTCTATAATCTCTTCTTGCATTCCCCCTCCTCTACTTGAGGAAACCTCGAAATATCATAAGGAGATTATTTCATTCGTAATTGATTGAGTGGCTCCTCACCACAGACCAAGATACTTCAAAGTGTCTGAATTAAGACTTGGGGTTGGGTGACTGCGGGAAGGAGGGGTGTGAGAAGGCAATGTGGCTCCATGAGGCTACGGCCGGGGTCGAGCAGCTGAGCCTCTTTGGCTGGCAAATAAGAGTTGAGTCTGATCCTGTGATGGCAGCTAATTGGCTAAAGCAAAGTCCGGGGAACATTTAGATGAGACTTCTCAGCTTCTACAGACTGAGTTTCAGGCTACAGCTTAGTTAGGCAGATATGCAGGAAAAGTTTGTCAACTTCTGACACCATTTTACCTTTTCCTGAAAACTTCTGTGGCAGTCTTTGGTCTACTTTAAACATTTTCAGCAGATTTTTTCCGTCAGAAGCGTAGTTCGACATTTTTTTTTATTGTTTTTTTTTACCAAAAACAAGGTGTTCTTAATTTAATTGTTGCCAATAGTTACAACCTGAGATTGATGCATTATCATATTATGTTTGTCCTGTCACATCTTTCATATTAGAATCTAGAAAACATTAGCTTAGCATAGCACTGACGGCACGTCACACTGGCCATCCAAACCGTGCTGAACCCAAGCATGAAACCCCCCCCCCCCCGCTGAGTCGCTCCTCCACTGTCCAGTACAGCCCACGATCACACAACTCCAACATGAACCAGACACACATGCATGGCCAGACTACGTCACCAAGAAGTGTCTGTTTACATCAAGAGAGATCAGGATTACATCTTTAGTGACTCTTTGGCTCATGTTAAGTTGTTTTGGGCCGACACAGCCCTCTAACATCCATGTTATTGCTTAAAATAACTGTCGAGAGGAGCGGTCACGATGTTCATGTCCATGTGCTCGTGCTCGTGCATGAAGTGTACCATGCTGAAGCACCTCTCAGGTACACTTCTCAAGAGGAGGTGTGAACCGCGCTCAAGCATGGTATATTTGCGGTCACACTGGCCAAACGAACTGGACTTTAGGGCTGAAGCGTGCTTCGGCACGGTACATTAAGCCAGTGTGACTGTGCCCTGAGTCTGTCAACAGAGTCCCACTACAGGCATCTCTTGATCTTAATCTTCTTGTGTTTGATATCATGTTGGCTGCAGCCAGAATAAGTCATGTTACTTAGCAGTACGATTTAAAGACAGGGAAAGAGTAGGCTTTGCTCCATCAAAAAGTAAAGAAGAAAAAATCATTCAGTAGCATCCCGAAAGCTCACAGAGTTTTATGTGTCTTTAATGTGAAAACTTCAAAAAGAAAATACTCTTCAAAAACAAGTTGTGAAGAGAGTTCAAAAGAAAATGTCTGTCTCAAAACTTAATTTTGTCCGTATAAAATACTTTCTTGACAATTAGTGTTTGAAACTAACTTGGAGCCAAGAGACACAGTGAAGCTCAGCAATAAGGTTCCTGTGCTGTTTACATGAGAACGGTTTTAGGATTAAATGCAAAAGTATTGTTGCATTTCGGTCTCTTGTTTACATGGAAACGTTGTTTCAGCTGATCTAAAACACAACTTTTTTTAAAACGCCCTCCAGAGTGGAATTTTCCAGCCAATGTTGCCCTGTAAAAGGCAAGCTGGAGTTTTCAAAGGAAATGCTAACATCACGCTCCTTTTTGCGCATACACCTTCTATTTTTGTTGTGGGAACTTTTAATTGTCATGTGCGAACCGGACAACAACCAGCTTGTGCTGCTGAATCTGCTGACTGCCTTTAACAAAATGTGCATCTATTACTCCACTTCTGCACTAAGATAAGACGCATTTGATATATACACCAGATGATCGACCCGCTTCTTCTTCGGTGGAAGACTGCCAAAAGACTCTACAGTTATATCGCCACCTAAAGGTCTGTTATGTATACTACAGCGTTTTCAGTCCCTCAGCATTTCCGCATAAACGCTTTTTTTTTTCTCTGCATTTTTTGCGTTTTCAAGTGAAATGTTGTGTAAACAGGGCTTTAAATTAAGAGAAACGGGTGCATTCTGATCCCCAAGTATAGCACAATAAACCTATGAGCATCCACAAACTTGCTTGTCTTTATCTCTTTTATATCATTTTACAAATATGAAGTATAAAAACAAGTTGAGGTTTAAAAAAGGGACACCAGGAGTAATCCTTAACCAGCAGCACTTACTTCTTTGACTCATCTTTTGACACTAAAGCATGTACCAAACAATTTAGGTATATGTGTTAAAAAGTATGCTTTAGAAGATCTCTCATGCAGGTTTGTCACTATAATTTTTCTTAGCTTGGGGTCTATGTGGCTGATTTCAGCTTTAATGGTTCGATTGGCTCACCAGCTCTTATGGATTCATAATATCCCATCAAATAGTGGTACTAAGCTTTTCTTTTGACTCTATGTGAAAGACAAGGCAAATGAAAAATAATTTGCTAAAATGTAAAACAGTTTCTTTAAAGGTGAGGTGGAATCCATATATTTCAGACTTCAGTCTTCACTGTAAAGCGCTTCACTCCTCTCTTTCACCTCTGAAGGCACGATCCTGCAGATTCTCTCATCGTTTGTACCCCCAGCCTGCTCATACCCTCCTGCTGCCTTCAAGCTCTTCTCTTGGTGTTGGAAATTCTTTCAACACTCCCATTGCCTACACAGACAATCCAAGTTTCAGGTTAAGAATTATCCAGCTGCTCCCTGAGGGATTCACAGATCCTATATGATCACATGGGAGTCCAAAGCAGACTGTTCAGGAGCTGAAAGATAGCAGAAAAGATTTCCAGAGTCTCGATTTCATATCTTTTTACCCCATATCATCAACCTCTGTCTAATTTTCTAATAGCCCCCCCTCCTTTTTTTCCTTTCTGCTCATCCTTTTGTCCCTCCATCACCCCTCTTCTTACTATCAGTCCTGACCCAATGCTGATCTTAATCCTCTTACCTCACGGCTCCATTACCCACTTCAGCCATTTTTGCATACACACCAAAGAAAGAGGGCCTCCTTTCCTCGTTTTCAAACCCCAAAAGCTCAGACCCCCCAATCCCCCCAAATATAGATCTCCCAAACCTCAGTCACATATATCATCTCTTAATGTATTTGATTTCATTTTCAGTCAAATGTAGATGTTTCTAAATCACAGGGGACATTTCTTATGGGAGTAAC
This sequence comes from Labroides dimidiatus, assembly GCA_030710495.1. Taxonomy (NCBI): domain Eukaryota; kingdom Metazoa; phylum Chordata; class Actinopteri; order Labriformes; family Labridae; genus Labroides; species Labroides dimidiatus. The sequence continues at coordinate 13,536,659 of CM061152.1, read as the reverse complement.
AAGGCTAGGAATAAATTATTTGTATCCCTTTTCTTCTTCCAAGCCCTCATCCAAATTGAAAATGGCATAAGTCAGTTCCCAGGCGGGTGTGGTCGAGCAGTGGGATTATCTCCTGTTTTGAGTTGTTTTTAATCCCTAAATACCACTTCTGGTCCCAGTGCTGCTGATAGCGAAATGCAAATGCAGAACCACACTGCTTGTTTGCTGTATAGCAGTTTACCTTGGTCACTGTTAATAACTGAAATGAACAATAAGTAAATCTTAAGGGAACTTCTTTGTTTTGTCTGACTCGTGTTTTCCATGATTCCATAATTCATCATATCAGCTATCTCCTTTTCATCACAGCAGTTTATGATGCCCTCTTTTCTCCTCTGTATTTCCTTTCTAATTTACTGTTTCTTTCTCTGTCTCTCTCTCCCAAGGGAGAGATTAACCTCTAATCCCCTGATGTCCTGTGGTTAATTGATATGATTTAACTATTACAAGACCTTGGGTGGTTCCACACTGCTTCCTCAGAGGGAACACACCCTCTGCTGACAACCTCCACCCTCCCTCATTCCCCCGTCTTCCCCTGCTCCTAAATCTCTGTACCCTGCTTTTGTTCATCCACTTTTCTCCCATATATCTGTGTTTGTATCTCTAGCATCTGTCCTCTTGTTGTGCCTCCTCTTTTCTCTTACCACGTCCCAACTCCTGTTCTTCCCTCTTAAGTCACCATTCAGAGGCAGTTGGCGAAGCAACAAGGGAGTTCTTACAGCACCTTGAGACCAAACGTTAGGCTTGTAGACTTTGTGTAGCCACGAGTGCCTTTGGGAGGCTATGACTGCTGTTTTTAATTGGAATTATGTCATAAAAATTAAAGTAAAGAAAGCTCAACAGGGGTTTATTCTGCTGTCATCTTTCACCTTTTATGCTCGTTGAAGTGTATAATCAAAACATACCAAAAAGCAAAATGGGTTTTATTAATATTTACACAGACATGAATTAATGTATCATTGCATTGTCATTGCTCTTAAAGTTTAATACCTTTCAGGGATTTTGTAGGTTTTTTCTGTACTCATAGTTGATTACTTGTAAAGTTTTTATGAATCAAGAAAAAAAATAAATAAATAAATAAATGGATGATGAATCAATCAATCAAGAGACAATGAATAAATAAATAGAAATTAACATTCTTTTAGACCACCACATATTGATCTGAGTGCTGCTTTTGACACTACTGATCATCACATTCTTTTGCAGAGATTAAAGAATCTTCTTGGCATCACATCTTAGATTGCATCTGTCAATCTCAGTTTGTTCATGTGAGCAATAAATCCTCTTTGCATACCAGGGTGTGTTATGGTGTTCTTCAAGGTTCGGTCCTTGGTCCGATTCTTTTCAACTTATATTTGCTTCCTCTTGGTGGTACAATTAGGAAACATTCCATAAACTTTCACCCAGATGATACACATTGTTGAAACCAGAGGAAACTAGACGGTTATCTAAACTTAAAGCTTGCCTCAAAGATGTAAGGATCTGGATGAGCAGGAACTTTCAACTTCTGAAGTCATTGTTATTGGACCTAAACACCTCAGAGAGGCTTCCTCTAACTAGATAACTACCTTAGATGGCATCAATTGGCTCCACTGTTAGGAACCTAGGAGTTTTTTTGGATCAGGACCTGTCCTTCAACTCTCACATCCAACAGGTCTCCAGGACGGCGTTCTTTCATCTTCATAATATCCAAAACATCAGACACATTTTGTCCCACCTTTGTTTGTCGTACCTAGGGTCTCTCTCTAAAAGTAGTCTGAAAGGTCGAGCCATTAGTTATCAGGATCTTCTTCTCTGGAATCATTAACCGGTTGAGGTTCAGTCGAGACTTATAACTTTCTGTGTTGATAAAGCTTATAGTTATAGCCAGTCTTAGTTAGACTGTTGGGGGGGGGGGGGGGGGGGGCTGACACACAAGGCTCCTGTTTCCCTCTCTCCTCTATCTGTCAGTCTGACTTCTGAGCTTAATGTCACATTAAAGTTATTAACCATAGATCTCTCCCGTTCATACGACAACGGTATCAGGGTGAAACGCAAAAGTTTTGTTGCATTTTGGCCTCTGGTTTATATGGAAACGCTGTTTCAGCCGAACTAAAACGCAACTTTTTTAAAACGCCCTCCAGAGTGGAATTTTTCTGAAACGCTGCAGCCTCTGTTGCCGTATAAACGGCAAGCCGGCGTTTTCAGTGAAAACGCTGACATCACGCTCCATTTTGCGCGTGCGCATTCCACTTTCGTTGTGGGAACCTTCAATACAACAACAATAGTTAAATCAGCCCGCCTCTTCTTCGGAGGCAGACTATCAAAAGACTCTACAGTTATATCGCCATTTACTGGCCGTGTATGCATATACAGCGTTTTCAGTTCCTCAGCGTTTTCGTATTAACAGATTTTTTTCTCCACGTTATTTGCATTTTCGGGTGAAACGCTGTGAAGTGTTGTTGTATAAACGGGGCCTGAGTTTGTCTGTTAGGTTCTTTTGGATTGTTGTTGTGGACGTCCTGCTGCCATGGACCTGCCAGACTCCAGCTGCTACGACTTTTTACAGTTTCTCCATCATCATCATCACTACAACACAGAACTATGGACTCTGTGTTTGTGCCTCTCTGTGTCTGTCTTTCTCTCTCTCTCTCTCTCTCTCTCTCTCTCTCTCTCTCTCTCTCTCTCTTTCTATCTCTTTTCCCTCTCTCTTTGCCCCCCTTCCTCTCTCTTTCTCTAATCCTAACACAGTCGAGGCAGATGTTTGTCTAACATGTGTCTGGTTCTGTCTAAGGTTTCTGCCCATTAAAGGGAAGTTTTTCCTTTCCATTGTAACTTGTTAAATGTTGCAAAGGTCTGTACTCATGGTGGGTTAAGATGAGATAAGACTTCTTATCTTGTTATCTTCTTATCTTATCATGTTGGGTCTCTGTTAATAAAATTTATTATCATTTACAGGTCCAGACCTGTTAACACTTTTGGAAAAGCATCTTGAGACAACGTTTGTTATGAATTGGCGCAATATAAATAAAGATTGATTGATTGATTGATTGATGGTTTGATATTGTCGGCATGGTTTAAGGTCATGAGGACAAAAAAGTGAACCTGGTTTTTTTTTCTTTCCCAGAGCAGATTAAAAAATGGACAGCTGAGAAAATCCCAGTAATTCCAGTATTTCCCATCACAAATCCTGAGATTATTCTGCATCTCTGTTGCTCATAATCTCCAAATCTTGTTTGTGTAGAGGTGATGTCCTGAAAATCCAATAATGAGAGATATTCAGAGGTTTTATAGTTTCATTTTAAGCTTTTCGTTGTTGTTGTTGTTGTTGTTGTTGTTGTTTAGTTAGATAATTTCCACCTTTTTTGGATTTTTCATTTTTTCAAACATTTTTATTTGTATATGTGACAAGTGAAGGATCAGAAACCTTTCATCCAAAGTTGAAAAATAAATGCCTATTCACATTCTTGTTCTATATCTTTCTGTAAATAATAAGGCAATGGCAGAGTTAAATTTGGCTTAGCTAAGTATAACAACTCAAAATAAAGGGAAACAGCTAGCCTGGTTAGCCTCTGAGCATTGCTAGAGTTGGGGTGGGGGTGCTGTGTTCTTCATAGAGTCACCATTAATTGGCTCTGTTGTCACACTTGTGAACACATGAGGGACATAAACATATCTGACTTTGGGAAGAAAAAAAAGGATTCTAACCCTGTGATAGACCTGATCAGCACACCTCTCACCCAATGACTGTTTGACAGCTGGAGTCGGCTCCAGGTGGACAGATGGATGTTTTTAAAGATATCTAACTTTGCTTTCATTATAGCTCACATAAAATCAAGTAATTACTACTTTAGTTTATGGCCAACCTAAGCTTTAAATAGCTGTGGAAATTTTCTTAAAATTAGCTTAAAGTTTCTGTAAGTTTTTCACATTTCGTATCTTCTGCTGTTTGTGACACAGTTACCGAGACACTGAATCCAGCTGAAATCTGTGGTTGACTTGTGGTGAAGAGAAGCTTTTATTTGACACTCTTACATTCCTCATATACATCCTTTCACCTCTAAACCTGTGCAGAGTGTGTTGACTCTATTATCAGTTCAGTGTTGAAATGTTACACCCTGACTTCAAATACGTAACATGAACTTCCTTTCACCACGTTTTTTTAGCACCCTGTCATCTTTCATTCTTTCCCTTCTTCCTCTTATACTTCATCTCTTTAGTCATTTTCTGGCAGTCATACAGACACACATGACTCACACATGTCCACTTCACACAGACGCTCAGACATCTCCACATGTCTACCAGCGCTGAAACCTGAGAGTGTGTTGGTGAAATCACTGTCATATTTCTCAGGCTACTGGAACATTCTGCTCAGCTCTGAAAACATAATAAATAGAGGGCCGCACTGTCTGCTCTCAGATTTAGCATGTATTTGTAAAGTAATCATTCTCCCGCAGCGTCCTTGCGTCCTTTTATCGTTGCCTCAGATCAAAAATCCTTCTTTCAGCTTTAAAGAAGGAAGACACAACAAAGGTCTTAAAAGGTCCTTCTTTTAAAGCTCCAAAAAGAAAAACTGTCACTAAAATGTTTTCTTGGGGGGGCTCTTTCAAAAGTTACACATTGATCCCTGTATTGTCAGAGTTTGCACTAAAGCATAACCGTGATATGATTAAGACAAAAGTGGAAACATTTCAAGACCATGTATCTTTCAGATTTGACTGATTGAGGCAGAGGTATCAGAAAGACATGAGGCAAAAAGGTGAGGTCAAAAAAGACAGCCATGGTTTGATGATGACTATGAATGTGACTATGAAAAAAAAGGCTGGAACAAAGACTGTGAAGTATGATAAACTAGCAACAAGACAGTGAGAGACGTGAGGTTAAATACAAGAGGTAACCAGGATGATGGGAAACAGGGCAAAAGAGACAGGAACACAATGGAGATAATGGTTATTGAATTCAAAATAAAACAGGAAAGACAAGACATGAAACTTGAGACACGATTGTGCAAAAATATAGGGAACTTGACAGACAGAATTTTGATAAGCGAACATGTCTTGTGGACCATGGCTAGTCAGATTTTCCTAAAATTATCTAAACCACGTGTTATAATGTGTCTTGTCTGCAGTGGTTGAAAGCCTCTCCCTCAGCTAGCTTCAAGCTAGCTTCAACTAATGTTACTTTTTGTTAACTACTGAAACTGGCAACCACCTCTTCTTCTTCCACTTAGTTCCAGTTGCTATTTGTAGAAATATTGAACTGGAAGGGCAATTCTTTCAGAAACCAAGGAACAAGGTGATTTCTAGGGGATACTATCAGCACATTTAAAAGCATAGAGGTGTCAGAAGAACACCTGACACAATAGAGAATACTCACCGAGGCCATTTGAGAATTAATTTTTGAGGACTGCTCTCAGGTTTGTGTTTGTGTCTGTGTCCGTGAATGTGCGGTTGTGTCAGCTGAGGACTTGGCTGTATTCTCCTCAGTGAGCTGAAGTTGGTGTTGAGGGAAGATGTCATCAAAGGGAAGGGATAGTGGTGTGTGGGGTTTAGAGTATCAACAGAGGAGAGCTAAAAAGGTATCTCTGTGTGTGTGTGTGTGTGTGTGTGTGTGTGTGTGTGTGTGTGTGTGTGTGTGTGTGTGTGTGTTTGAGGGAGGGAGAGAGAGAGAGTGTGCGTGCCCGTTGCCCTGCCGTTTACCTTTTGGCTCACCAAAATGTCTGTGTCCACTCGTCTTTCTTCTCCTCCCACTCATCCTCATAGCCCCTGTAAGTCACTGAGGTATTTCCACAGCAGCGTGTCAGTGTTAATATTTACTCTGATCTCATGGTTGGACACAGGAGTAGCTTCTCACACCTCTTCTAACCTGTCTGCCTTGTTTACAACACTGAATGCCAAAAGGAGTCATTAAAATAGAACTGGCCAAAATAAAAGGCCTCAAGATGTTTGTTGAGTAATTTTGTGCTCAAATAGTGAGTTCATTTTTTCATTGGGCTGCACGGCGGAGAAGTGGTTCGTGCTGCTGCCTCACAGCAGACTCCAGTTTGAATCCCAGATTAGGAAAAGTGTTGAGTTTAAATGTTCTCCCGTGCATGCGTGGGTTCTCTCTGGGTATTCCACCTTCCCCCACAACCAAAAACATGCTCATCAGGTTAACTGGTGATTCTAAATTGCTTGTAGGTTTGAGTGTGAGCGGGAAAGGTTGTCTGTCTCTGTCAGTATATTTACATGTAGCTTAAGAAATCAGACAATGAGCTTGGTCAGTGCAAGATGAGACCAAGGACGGACTGAGCATAGCTTGATTGAGACATGTAGATCATGTGATAGCTATCGGACTGCAGCGGGATTCGGCAGGTCTCAGCAGGTCTTGGTACACCTTGGCGTTCAGCGTGAGCAAATACCATCTGGAGGGGGCAGTAAATGACCATGATAAATGGGTCTCTGTGCTTAACACATCAAACCATATTGACCTCAATATAAGACATGGTTTTTTCATTGAAAATAATGGGAAAAAGTGGGGTCGTCCTATAACTGGGGTCTAACCATTGACACACACTGATAGTTGTCAAGGGTCACTATACAACTACAACAGCAGAGGACGCTAGCTTTTTGTAAAGCCAGCAGAGATGACAGGAGATGAATCATCTTGCACCTTCTCAAATGAGCCACCCTGAATGATCATCACTGGCCAACCTCTCATCAGCTCCCTCTCTAACTTCACCCCAGTATCAAAACATACCATCTCTGAACTCATCACTCACTACGTTGTATTTCACTGCCATTCCAGTCAGTCAGTGCATTCACACTGCCCGGGCCGTGGTCTGTCTCCGACGCGTGCTACCAACAGCTGCTCGGGGCTGTTCTGCTGCAAGTCTATTTTGCCAGAGTATGCTGCAGAGACGCGCCAATCTTCGCAGAGCAGATCGTACCAAACAGGAAAACAGACACAAAAAACAATCAGAGTTTCCAGTCTTCTCAAAATAAAGCACCATGTTCACCATGTACGATCGTAAAATTATCCTCTACGACATTGGAACAGGGCCAGCAGTCATCAGCAGGTCAGACCAAGAGGAAATCGGACGCCATGGACGAGGAAAAGTTTATACTGCAGGTGGAAAACATTATTATTATATACGATATGACCAAGCGGCAACCTCCGGTCTGAAAATATGAGGCAATGCGGAAGTGCTAAAGTCTGCTGTTCCTCGAGTGTCCGCTTGAGGCTGGCTCCGGAAGTACCGGAAGTCACGTACACACCAAGCCAAAAAAAGCCGTTTTCACGGCCAAAATAAGCACATTTACAGCCTGGTACAAAGAATGTATCCCCTCTGAATCGCTAATTTCACTAACGGCACGCACTGTACGGGGAGTGAATTTTTTTCTAATTCGGCAGTGTCCACAATATCAAGCTCGCCGGTTCGTCCAATCAGAGGCACAGCTCAGATCACGTGACTGTGGAGAGTCCTATGGTTGTTACTGTGGAGACTCACGGCACGCCTCATTTCCAATATGGCCGCGCCGACCGTTTGGCTTCAAAAGTCCGTTTCAGGAACAGACGGGTGACGTCGCGGAGACTACGTCCATTAATTATACAGTCTATGGATATGACACATCCCTTATGTAAGGACACCAACAGAAACTAGAAGGGAAGGACTGAAATGCTGAAGTTCTGGGAGGGCAGGTGAGTTTATCATACTAAGTAATTATAATGAAAGTAGTTGTCATGGGTGTGATTCCTGTGGGAACATGTGGTTCTCCTGTGATCTCGTGTATCCAGCTGTTATGGAGTACGCTGAGCTGTGCTCCGCTCCTGAGACGGATGTAGTGTGAATTGGCTCGCGCTGACGGACCGCAGTGCTGACGGACCGTAGTGCTGACGGACCGCAGTGCTGACGGACCGCAGTGCTGACGGACCGTAGTGCTGACGGACCGCAGTGCTGACGGACCGTAGTGCTGACGGACCGCAGTGCTGACAGAGTATGTGTGAATCGGTGGCGAGACAATGTGGGAGTGCTAAAATCTGCAGTTGGTCAAGTGTCCACTTGAGGCTGACTCCGGAAGTCACGTACACACCAAGCCAAAAAAAGCTGTTTTCACAGCAGAAATAAACATGTTTACAGCCTGGTACAAAAATGTTTCCTGTCTGAATAGCTAATTTCGCTTATTCTGATATTTAAGGTCATTGCACACTGAGTTTGTTTTTTTTTCATCCTAAACTGACGCTTGTTAAAAAATAAATTTAATCCCATGTTATGTCAACTATGTTTGCAAACTGATGGCGAAACTTTCGTCCATCATAATTTTTTCGTAACAAGTTTAATTTTATGCTTTTCAGATCCGTCGAGGTTGTTTGAAGGGTTGTTTGACTATTCAGGGACACTGTGGGCTACCTGCCATGTCATCATCATCATCATTTAATTTAACTGACAGATTAAATTATCAGTGACAAAAATGTCCGGTGAGATGGGCCGACAAGTTTTCTGTCTTTCCGAACGATGGTTAGATGATGAATGAAAACTTGTGTGTGTGTGTGTGTGTGTGTGTGTGTGTGTGTGTGTGTGCGCGCCTACTTCAAACGTACTGATAGCCGCTGCTCAGGATCAATAGCTTGCTCACTGCTTGATAAATCAATTTTTCCTCGTACTGCGAATTTTCGCAATTAATAAAAAATAAACGCATCAGATACAGTGTGCAAGGTGTTGTTGCGTGACATGAGAGACTCTTGACAGCGTCTTTAAGGTTAATTTAATGTACCTCTTTATTTTGTCCTGTGTGCTTCCATGTGCTGTGGCATGACTGATGCTAGAGTTCAACTTTTCAAAGCCCCCACGTCTCCATGGAGCTGAGTTGTCTGGGTCAAACCTGCAGGTCATGGGGTCATGAACCCTGGGTAAACTTCAAGCTGCCGCCTCCCAGCAGGGAGAGAGAGGCCCAGTCAGTCTGTTCAGATCAGATGTGCTGCTGCACCAGAGGAAAATTCCCAGGGCCTGTTCTAAGGAGCTGAATGTAGAAGTCCTGTCTCTGTATCTCATTCACAGCTGGGTTTTTATGATTTATGGCAACAGTCTGGTCTGGAGTGTGATTTTAGAAAGTAACTTTTTATGCCTTTGTTACTTTCTACTTTTTTTATTATTATTATTATTATTATTATTATTATTATTATTATTATTATTATTATAACTGTCTATTATGTTCTTCAAATTCCCATCAGCGAGTGTTGAAACATCTTTATTACTCCCCTAGCTCTGTCTAGTGTTGTGTGTCGGCTGTTTCACTGTTTCCTTTGCTATCACAGCAGACTGTCACACTTTAATTGTCCCATGGCAATAATTTGACAGTCGATAGAGCAACGACCCTCATTAAACACCTATTTCACTTCCATTTGGTGTTAAAAAGGAATAAAAGACAATCAGCAGCTCATGACTGTTGACTGAAAACAATGATGATTTAGTTAAACTGAGAATCCGATGACCGCCTCCTTCAGCCCTGCGATCAGCACACAAAACACCTGATCCAGCCGATCCAACTGAGAGAGGAGGAGAAAAAAAGAGAAAGGCTGGCTCCTTCTTTATCCCCAAAGCAGGATAACAGCCCGCGTTGGGGGAATATCCACGCCTGCCAATTGCAGTAATGGCCCCTAATTCCAAATTAATTCAGTCTAAATGAAGTGTCAGAGGGAGATTGATTTGTTGGAGCTGCTGTCTTGATGAGGGCTGTCATGGGAGGGGGGTGATTAGGCGCTGAGGCCTGCGTTGCTCTCACACTGCTGGGGGGTAAAAGGCTGGATTTTTCTTTTTCTTTTTCTTTTTTTTAGTAGACCTGGACCTGAGCAGGGGCAACGCTGGCTGTTTCTGGGATGACAGGTAAGGAGATGTGTGGCCACTTGGGAAAGACGTCTATGGAGCGGGAAGTGGAAGTTGGGGACTGCAAGTGATTGGGGTTATTATTTGTTTATTTATTTTTGCTTAAATTTGAGGGACAGTCTGACAGTTAGGGCGAGAGTAATGATGCCTCAGTATCATATGTGTGACTTTTATGGTTCTTCAATCAATGAGTAGAACATAGGTATTCTAAAATCTGTGATTGTTCACTCTGTATGTCATAAAATAGGGTCAATGACAAAAGGTTCTTCTGGAGTAAATTCAACACCTGTCCATGAGCTTTGGGAAAATGTTTCGATGATAGATTATCTGTGACAAAAAAAGAGAGTGTGCATCCAAATAAAGCATATTTAAGACACTAAACCATATGTTATAGCAGCTTTAGCATGAAGACTGAGGAAAATATGATTAGAATCATGTTTGGTAACCAACTCATTGCAAAAAGTAGTAAACATGAAAAACCTGCTTTGTGTCCTGAGCTCATCTGGTAAAGTGATTTCTTTTTCATGTTCAAGCTTGAAACTAAATAAGTTTTATTTTGCAGCAGGAAAAAACATCATAATGGTTTATGTCTTTGATAACACTTTGATCTATGAGTTTGTACTTTGTGTCTCTTTTTTATTTTTTGCAACTTACTGTCTTATGAGCCTGTGTTTGGGCTAATGATGTTATTTATGATACACACATTTGTAAAATTAAATCAAACAATATTTGTGGAGAAACCACCCACCTAAAGCAAGTAATTGCCTATAGAGTCTACCTTATTTTCAATTAAACCCACAGTCAGTGTGTGTTTCTTTGTGTTTCTCATCCATAAATTGAATTTCACACCTAAAAAGTTCCTCCTGCATATAGTTCCAGGCTTTTCCTATGAAGACAGCCTTATTAATAGGCTCTCTTCAAAGTTAATTAGCTGTGGAAACGAGGCCAGAGGCAGCGGCGTCTTTTTTTTTTTTCACCCCAGAGGACTTTGCTATCCCCGCTGATTCCTGGGCTAGGCTAATTATTTCCCAATAACCTTACTTACTGGCCACGCTCCCTCCTCTGGGCCTGAGCCTAACAAGCGTCACCCTGCGAGTCGATAGGCTGTTCTGCTTGGAAGTTTTTTAGCCACCTGCCTTCACGCATGCGATGCAATGCCTGCCAACCCCGGAGATGTCCTTCCTGCTCTTCGACACAGCGAGAGGAAGCCAGTTCAGAGACCAGAACATGCGGAGGCGAGCGGGTGGAGGCTGTTTGATGTTGAAAATTAAATTCCCTCAAATTCGCCATTAACGCTATTACTTAAAGTATTGGACACACTCATAAGTATCCCAATGGCATTATGTCTGCTGTCATTAATTTCGCTCCTCTCCTGTAGCTCCGCCTGCAAATATCAATATCAGGAAAATGTTTAACCTTATTACCCTGCCTGTTTATTTTGACTGTTTATTTACTCCCTTATTTATTTATTTATTTATTTATGCCCTCTCCAGCAGAATTGTCAGCTCTCATATATGAATAAATATGGGCCACATACATATTCTGGGCTGAAAAGCTGTTTATCATGCAAAGAAGGAACATCAGAGGCTAAGAGGGGAGGTGGCTAAAATAGGCTGAGCTATTAGAATGGATATTAGAATATATGAGGAAAATTAAATGTGAACTTATGATCCTTTGACATACTTGAAGATGAAAGGAAAAAAAGTCACTTCTTAAAGACCAGTATGTACGATAGCAGTTTGGCTAACCGTATAAAATAGTATTTTCCAGGTAAAAGTCAGGATAATTACTGACATATAGCTTCATGTGAGTTAATGCGGACATGAATAAAATCAGTGTTTGATCTACTCTCTGTTTTCTGACTCTGTATGTTTCATTTTTATATTAATTACTGCACATGTTTGCTTCTGCAGGAGTGTTTTTCCCATTTGCCTACACAGTATTAATCCCTCTTTAAGTCTGCCCCATCACAATCCTCACTAAGCACACACACACATACAGTGTATACACACACACACACACACACACACACACACACACACACACACACACACACTAATGTGCACAGAAACATGTTTTTCTTCCTCATTGACACCGATCATAACAGATTAAAGGGCAGGTTTTCTTCATAATAAGTGAAGGATGCATGACATGTGTCTTTGCTAAGTTGGTTGTTTTTGTTGCACACTTGTCATGCATCCATGCTTTAAGTGCTGCTAATTCCTCTCAGCTACCAGAACAACACACACACTAAAAGTGTTATCCTATAAGAAAAATATCAGTCTTAGATGTTTTTCTTGTAATCTTTTGTCGCTATAAATATTTTTGTAAGCTCAGAGTTGTGTGACTTCAGATGTTCAGAGAAAAACACATTAAGGATCATGTCGTTTTTGATATCAGAAGAAATAATCTATGGAAAGCAAAAAGGATCCTCACAAAATATCTGGTTTTAGAAAACCACAGAGCTCCTGATACTCTATAAACATACAACGTGCTTCATTTCATTATCCATTGTTTTTTTTGGGAATTTGTTTTTTTTCTATATTGGATATTTTATATTGTATCAAAATTTATATTGAAACACATCATGTTAATCATGTTATATCTTAAAATATCATATCGTGTCATATCATGTTGTATCATATTGTATTGTGTGGTATTGTGTTGTATTGTGTCTTGTTACATTGTACTGTATTGTATCGTATCATATGGTACCTTGTCATATCGACTCATATGGTGTCATATTTCATCGTATTGTATGGTATGGGCTGCACAGTAGTGCAGCTGTTGGTGCTGTTGCTTCACAGCAAGAAGGTCGTTGGTTTGAATCCCGGTTCGGGCATGGTGTGCCTTTCTGTGTGGAGTTTGCATGTTCTCCCCGTGCTCGTGTGGGTTCTCTCCAGGTACTCCGACTTCCTCCCACAGTGCAAAAACATGCTCACCAGGTTAATTGGTGATTCAAAATTGCCCGTAGGTGTGAGTGTGTGTGCACAAAAGATTGTCTGTCTCTGTGTGTCAGCCCTGTGATTGACTGGAGACCAGTCCAGGGTGTACCCCGCCTCTCGCACTAAGACAGCTGGGATAGGCTCCAGCCACCTGCAACCCTGAACAGGAAAAGTGTGATAGAAGATGAATGAATGAATTGTATGGTACTGTATCGTATTATAACTAGATAATCAAATCATGGTGCACTGTATTGTAGAGTGCCTCATAGAGTTTAGTGTGAGGTATCATGTCCTATCAAGATGTATCAATATTCTGATCTCTTGTGTCATAAATGCAAGACAAAAAATGGGCTAACTTTGTGTCTTAGAAGGAAAATGTCTTCATATAGTTGTACTCAAACAAATTAATTTTAAGCGGAAACATTTACATGATAACTACAAATATTTCTTAAGAAAAGCACCTGTAAGAGAGGACGAATCCTCCGAGAGGTTCACAAAAGGTTGTTCATAGTTTCTGCAGACCTGTACAAATCCCCTGACTGACACAACACATTTATTCTTTTTTTTTTACCCATCACTGACTGAAACATAGAGACAGAAATACAGAATCCCCACCTGGGAGAAATGATCTAGAGTATGGAACCTGTCCTCATTCAGAGGCAGCCGATTGTCTCTCACACAGTGGAACCAGTGTGAAGAATGTGAAGATGTGACTTTGGAGCAGGAACACATGTTTGTGCTGAACTGCACGGAAGAGAATTTTATTGCCTTTGCTGGTCAAGCTAACTGAGGTTATCAGTGTGACAGTGAAACCAGAAGTGACAGTGGTTTTATTTTTTGTAAATATTTACTCTGTGTCTTTCTTCTTCTAACAGATGGTAGACGTTTGTTGATGTTTGGAGGAAAGAGAGTAAAACCAATACACTATCAGTTGATTATGATGTTCAAAAGGTTGGACCTCTGGTCAAAATGAGACTCAATATGATGTAAGCTATAAATTTGTAAAAAAAATAAATAAATAAATAAATAAAGAGAAATTAAAAATGGAAAAGCATCAAATTACAGATGCTCTTTCATAAACCAGGTAGAAAATCTAGTGTCTCAAAATCAAATACGCACAACACGTATGCTTTCCTCTTTTCTCTTTATTGTCCATAATCTATTTCCCCCAAAACTTTCCCTTTTGTCTTCCCATGATGCACCTGGGGCTATAATAGAGCCTGGGTGTCTCATTTCCCTGACGGACCTCAGCTCTTCTGACACCTCGGTCCACACACTCATTAAAAACTTTACTCCTCCTGTTGCCTCAAGCCTCGAGCTGGATGGATGGACAGCTGCAGCGCCTCCATGTCTAACATTCTCTTATTTTCTCTCCACATGGCCCATCTTCCTTCTGTCTCTTTATTTATTTTTTACTTTTTCTCGTTTTGTTTGGAGTTATTCTGCTTTAAGCTCAGTTTTTGGAATCAATACAGAGTGCAGCTTTCTGACTGCATACATCCTCCGCCATGGCAGCTTAGCCCATCAATACTCTTTAAATTCTCCTTATGGCCTCAAACAAGCCTCTGCATTATTTAGCAGGTGTGCAGTCAATTGCACATTATCTACACAACATTAACAGGTAAATGGTGTTTGTGTGGAATCTGTCTAACTGCAGTCACTGAGCGATGCTGCTGCTAGCGTCTTTATCACACTGAGCAGTCAATACTGAGGGTTTTAGTCTCTGAATCCAACGTGTAGATCTCCTTATCTGTCTCTAACTTATATGACATTTTCCTCATTCAGTGTAAGACAGAAGAATGAAGCTGTCTTTAGTGGACTAACAAGGGAAAAAAAACCTGCAGCTATTACAGAGAAACAAAGTGTTATGAACTGCAGGAACAACACACAGTTTTTATGGCCCATGTTTCCTCCCACAAAATGAAACAGCCGTGCTCAATCCAAAGCAGCAACACAACCACAACTGTAATGTATTTTTTGATGTAGGAAAGAATAGGTTACAATAAAAGCCAGGTCTAATTTAGTGCTGAATGTTTTCCCATCTCCTGGGTTGAAAGGGGAAATATTCATTAAGGAATAAATCAAATGAGGCGTGACAGCGACAAGGTTGCAGAGAAAATTCAATTTGTATTCATAAACAGCCACGAGCGAGGAGGTGATAATTCAGAGGAGCTGTGTTACCCGAGCTGTTTGCTACTTGTTATTTAAAAGACCTGTGTGTTTGTTTGTGTGTGTGTCTAGCTAGGTGTGTGTTTGTCTCAGCCTGTTCGTGTGTGTTCAGTGCAGCCGATCCTCTCGTGAAATAATGAAGTCTTCAGGATCTATTAGTGATGATCATTTTCTGAGTGTTGTTTAAACTCTAAACTCAATCAGCAGCAGCAGAGCTAATGTTCCTTCATTAATGTGATGAAACAGTGAAGTGTTTTGGAATGATTCTCCATTAATAACATAAACTGCACAGAGGTGTAGGCTTCATTTGAACTTTTCTAACACTGGTTTAAATTAAAGTCCTTCACACATGAAATTCATACCATCTGCACTATTCACAAAAGTTTGCCCTGAGAATGTGATTATATGAGAAATTAGGGATGTCAAACTTGCAAAGATTTTCTTTGAGTCCTATTGGCATCAAAACTCTGGCAAAAGGAAGAGAGGAGTCACAGGAAATACGTCCATAGCTTGAAACGAGCAGGATCTTTGCCAGTGTTAAAGACAAAACTGTTGCTGTATTTGGTCTGGAACCTTACTGATTTTATCTACAGCAGAGATCCCCAAACTTTTCCCTGTGAGGGCCACATAACTTTTCCCTTCTCTGATGGGGAGCCGGGGTCAGTTTGTAACAGAAAAAGTTTGACGATCGCAGGGGTGCCTAAACGTAAATATTTATTGTTTTCCAGAAAGCCTCATATAACCAAATATTAATAACCCTTTCCTATAGCTTCACAGAAAAAAAATCAGGAAATAAATAATAACAGTATTAATGAAATAAATAAGACTATTTATGAAAAAGAATGTCATGTTCTATGTGTATATTAGTCTCAATTGCGTGGCCAGACTGAAAAAAAAAAAATCATAATGCATCTCTAGTATTGTTCAGGGGGCCAGGCCAAATGTGGGGCGGGCCGTATCTGGCCCACAGGCCGTTGTTTGGGGACCACAGCATGCAGATAATTGTTTGAGCAGGAGAATATCAACACTGAAACTTCTGGAAACAGATTTTTTTTCTTTCTCTCCCTGATAGTTCTTTTATGTTCTTAAGATGTCACAAAGCACTTTCTCTCTAATTTTTTCCCCTTTTTCTTTCTTTTCTTGTCTTTTGTCCTTATCTTGATTTTTTTTTGTCTCTCTTCTTTACTTTAATTTTCTCTTCTTTGCCTTTAAAATTTTCTTCTTTTACTTGTAGTTTCTTCTCTTTATTTTTTTTTCTCATTTCTTTTCCCTTAGTAGTAGAATATGTAGTGGAAGCTCATATATTTCCTTCAAGAAATGTAGTATTAAAAGTGATTTCTGACAAGATTTTTATCTAATTTGCACTGATTTTCAATTAATCAGAAATGAGTTCAGTGTGACAAATAAAAGCTAAGTTTGGGTGTTGAAAGTGGCGGGTTTTCTTCTCAAAGAAAGGAACAATAAGACTATAATATACTGCAAAATAAATCCCTCACATAAAGTTAACCTTGCATGTACTATCATGAGAAAGTTCACCAAACCAAAGGACAGGGTTTGGCTGGTGTTCAACTCCTTTTGTTTCTTTCAGTGAACCTCTTCATCTTCATAAACACCCACAGCCTCTTTTCTTCTCAGAAAGTGTCTGCTTAAATAAAAAACAACAAACATTTTTAGAGCAGAGAGAAAGGAGGAGAGATGAGAGATGGAAAGAGGATGAGTTCTGCGCTGTGTTGCCAAAATCCATTACCTAAGTGTTCTTTATCTTTCCCATATGCTTTTGTTGTCTAATCTATCTCAGCAAATCCAGGATTCAGAAAACAAACAAATGGATCAGTCCCGCAGCTCACTGCAAACACAGAGAGATGCACTGCTGCAGCGCTGCCCAGAGGCCGGGGGCAGAAGTGCAAGCAGAGACTGCTAACAGATAGTGAGGGATGGATGGAGGAACGGATAAGGGACGTATCAGTGAGAGGGAGATAATCAGAGGCAGCTAAAGGAAATCAAGGACAGGACACTGAGTTGCTAACTCTTCTTCCTGCTCTGTCGGATCCTCTGCTTTGGCCCTCGCATCCTTGATCCTCTTGGCTTTTACCCCCCATCCCTCCTCCCATCCCTGCTCTCTTCTCTTAAGGAGGATTGGAGTTTATTCCAGACAATCCAGCCCAGTTCAGGAAGTGGAACGAGAGGGACTCAGGGAAATGCAGGATCATGGACAGACTTGCGATGGGGAAAATCGTATCATAATAGTGCTGTGACTCTTATCAGATTTAAGTGAAGGGGTTTGTGGTTTATAAAGCCAAGAGCTCGGGCTCAGTGCTAAACTTTTAGATCTGTAGAGGGGGGCTGTGATGGAGAGGGGCTCTAAATACTGAAATGTGTTTGAGCCCAAAGGAAGAGAGAGCCTTAAGGGCTTCTAAGTTTTTCAACTGGACAAACACAGAGGAGAATCTGCGTCACGACTGCAGCACAACGATTAGCTCTTCGTTAACACTGAAACAAGAAGCAGACTGCGCTCTGCTGCACACAGACTTTGTGAGACAACAGATAAGAAACAAAGCTCTGACATCACTTTGCCTTTCTGTCTTTACATTGAACCTCCCAATGTCCTAACATGTCCCTGTGTGTGACTTTTCCATTGCTTTACATCAAAATGCAAACAGACAGGGTTTCAGTATGTGCACTGACAGCAGCACTGACTGATCCTGCTTGCTCTGCTGTTGTACAATGATACTGTGCCACCTTTTGTCACACCTCTGTTGTTCCCTCCAACACTATCTCAGCGGAGGAGATGAACATGTATCATTTGTCACTTAATAGAGTTGGAGCAAGGAGATAGTCTTTAATAGCATTAAATGTTTTGTAATACTAGCTAAGTATGGCCCTTCACAAGAAAATATAGCCCTCCTCACTTTCAAAACTCTCCAACATGACGCTATATGAGTTGTTTCCATAGACTGTGTAATTAATGGACGTAGTCTCCGCAATGTCACCCATCTGTTTCTGAAATGGACTTTTGAAGCAGACGGGTGGCGCGGCCATATTGGAAATGAGGCGGGCTGTGAGTCTCCAGAGTAACAGCCATAGGACGCTCCACAGTCACGTGATCTGAGCTGTGCCTCTGATTGGATGAACTGGTGATCTTAATATTGTCGAACCTGCCGAGTTAGAAAATAATTCACCCACCGTACAGTGCGTGCCGTTAGCAACATTAGCTATTAAGATGGGAGACATTTTTTGTACCAGGCTGTAAATATGCCTATTTTGGCTGTGGAAACAGCTTTTTTTGGCTTGGTGTGTATGTGACTTCCGGTACTTCCGGAGCCAGCCTCAAGCGGGCACTCAAGGCACTTCCACATTGTCTCATATTTTCAGACTGGAGGTTGCCACTTGGTTATTTCTAACTTGGCAGTTTAGAATATACTAATATGACAAGTTACCCAATCAGAGGCAAAGATCAGCTGATTGTCAGCGTCCTCTAGCTATTAGTGTGGAGGCTCAAAGCCGGCCTCATTTGGTCCTGGTCATCGATTTGCTTCAAAACTCCTGCTGTGTCCCAAACTGTGAACTTCTGCACATTCAGAATAATAACTTACAGCTATTAGCCGACAAGTGCATTCACACAGACAGTAAGGAAGAACACAGTGCACTTAGATTTTTCAGCTGGTGCACTCAAAACGGTCAAAAAGTTGAGAGTGTAACAGTGAACACTTTCGCATTCAATGGTCGCCACAGTGGCTACATATAAGGGGCAGGAATGGATCAAATAACGGTTGATGAATGTAATCAGTGAATAGCAGAGTTTTGACAACACTACCCTGTAAGATTTCAGGCACTGTTCCAGTTAGAGCAGAGTGCAGCAGTGCACTTCATGTAAGTGTACTTATGCGATTTGGGACACAGAATCTGTTTCAGAAACTCACAGGTTACGACATGGAGACAACGTCCGTTTATTATACAGTCTATGAGTTTAACATCATGTCAAATCTTCTGGGTCACAAGTTGTTACCAGAAGCATCCTGTAGATGAACTCATTCCTGTGTTTAATATCTGTTAACTGCAGACAAACGATCTGCTGGATCTCACCTCTTCATGCTTCAGCCCCCCTCCAACACCCCGTCACGTCCTGCTGTAGGCTAAAGTAGCCAGCGATCAGTCCCAGTCATTAGGCCCAGCAGCAGCAGCAGCAGCAGCAGCAGCATGCTGTGTGAACAAACATCCCTAATCACAGCCTCTTAAAGACTCCTAATGAGTCTCTGCTAATTAGGCCTCAGTCTCTGAGTCAATCTTTTCTCTCTCTGTCAGCACAGCCTCATTTATCTCTTATAGATTAGAGTGTGTGTGTGTGTGTGTGTGTGTGTGTGTGTGTGTGTGTGTGTGTGTGTGTGTGTGTGAGTGTGAGTGTGTGTGTTCTAAGGTGGAATGAGGCTATAGAAAATCATCAGTAGTTAAAGTGAGGGTTTAGAATGGAAAGTCATCAATGATTAAAGGAGTTTTTTTCCCCCTCTTGTTGTCTCTCTTTTTTCTGCAGGTGAATTGTCCTTTCAAAGTTTTTTTTTTCCAGGATGTAAGAATCACTTAAATAAAACTGCATGTCTAGCATTACAAACAATACTTTAAAAAGAGGTCATATGTCGTGCTTTTCACAACAACGTGAGAGTTCTTCCCTCCTCTCAAACTGTAAACAGTTGATGATTTTTTTTTTTCAGTAATTTACAAAAATGATCTTCAAAAAAATTGACAGGAGTGGATTCATATAGTAAATGATATTCATGTTACAAGGTACAAGCTAGATTTATTGCAATTCTGCAATATGTGTCACATACAGAAGATGAAAAAACTTTTTTGGATAAATCAGAGGATGAATTTCTGCTTTTCTTTTTCTTTTTCTTTTTTTTTTGAAGAGAGATTATTATGACATTTAAAGGACTTAGATTCAACTGATGACCAGGTGAATAGAGAATTTTTGTTGACCATGTTGTTTCTGAGAATAGAGATTCTTATTTTTTTTCTCTAAATACTTTAAGTCTCACTTTTGTGTAGAAGACTGTTTTATAGACAGGATAAACAATTTTGTTTTGTCATAAAGCAACTTAATAATAGCATAAATATAGTATATATACAATGAATAATGAGTGTAAAAACCATGTCGCCAAAATCTGAATATAGTATTGTGATTAAGCGGGTTATTTTAGGACAGGTTAACTCGGTCATCGTTAGCTCCTCGTCCTCCTCAGAGTGAGAGCTTCACACTGCAGCAATCACTCCAAAACTCAGATTCACATTCAGACTGAACACAAATCCTGACCAGGAGTCACAGACTTCATCATCATCACCATCATCATCATCATCATCATCATCATCATCATCATCATCATCAATGTCTATGAACATGTGTGTGCGTGTGTGCCTGCGGGCGGGCATGTGTGTAAGTGTGTGTGAGGGAATATGTGATCTCAAAGGACAACTTCGGGTTGCGCTGGGCTGCAGCAGTTGTTCTTGTCCGTTCATTTTTTTCCCCTTCTCTCTCTCTCTCTCTCTCTCTCTCTCTCTCTCTCTCTCTCTCTCTCTCTCTCTCTCTCTATATATATATATATATATATATATATATATATATATATATATATATATATATATATATATATATATATATATATATATATATATATATATTTATATATATATATATGTAAAGTCTTTGTCCTAACTCCACATGTTAGCTACATGGCTGACACTTAAAAAGAACCGGATCACAATCATATCAACTGGAGCTCATAAAATAAGGCTCAGATTACCTTTGCTACCTCTGTTTTGTTTGTTTGTTTGTTTGTTTGTTTGTTTGTTTGTTTGTTTGTTTGTTTGTTTGTTTGTTTTTTGTTTACCTTCACATTCTCTCCCATGGGGTCTGATGATCAGTTGTAACCATATTTAAAGGGTTGATCTTGATGTGTGAGGAATCAAAGCAAACTGCCTTGTTACCCACCCACACGTTGCTACAGACACCATGGTCGAGCTCTGCCCTGTGAAGGAAGCTGCTAATGGCTCATGGAGCTGCTGAAAGACTGGGGCCCCGGGCCAGCCACAGTCGTATCTCACACAGTATCGATTGGCTCTGAGCTGAGTGTGGCCCTCGGCTCTTCATCTCTTACTCTCCATCTCCCTCTCTCCCTGTTCTGATCTTGTAAAGTTATAACTGTACTCATGTCAGTCGGGTAATTATCATTGATCTGCTGCTTCACAGTGACAAATTCTCCCCCTGCTTTACCTGCTGATCTGAGGTCTGTCACATCCAGCTAACCTGAAGACTTTAGGCACTTGTTGCTCTGAAAAGTCACCAAAGACGGAGGGAATGTGGGAACAAAACATCAGTGAATATTAGAATTAATGACAGATATTGCACTCTTGAATATGGAAGAGGCTCCAGGGAAATATTTAAGTCCGAGGTGAAAGGGAGGAAAGTAAAATTTAGACCTAAAGAATGGACAAAATTCAGAATTTGGAGGTCTATAAAGAAGTGGCCTTAGGGTAATGTAAACTTTTCAACTAGCTATTAAAACGATGCAAATGTTGAATCTATAACCCTTTAAAGTTTTTAGGCCCAGCCTACATAGAAAATTTACAGTCTAATAAGGACAGAGGAAAGGCTTGGTTTGCTGAGACTGGAGCCTGGACAGAAAAGGTTTGTAACCAAAAGAAGCATCTAAATTGGGTCCATTTTAAGGCAGGAGACAACAATAATGTTTTTTGAATAAGAAGTGGAAGACACAAGAGGCAAATACAGTAAGGATTTTAATGTCACTGGATAAGCAGAATTTGCTTCAATAATCAGTCACAATGAGTGGCTCTCAGTACTCTTAGTGATGTCAATAATTCAAGTTCCTTGTGTTTGTTGCTCAACAATAAAATAAAATGTTTGGCAGAGCTATTCCACCGAACTCTTTGGGTTATTGTAAAATCTGACTTCACAACCTGGGTGGGGATTTTTTGTTCTATCTACTGTTTTGAATAAGGAAGGGGAATTAAGTTGAAATGCACTGTAACAAATTTAAGGAACAATATTTGTAGTGGCACTCTGTCTCACTTTCCGTTATTATGTGTTAATGTCAGTCAGCTAACAGTATTTGCAATGCGAGCAACGAAGTGTGTTGACGTTCCTTCGTTTTCAAATATTTAATTAAAAAAGAAAAACTGAAAATACAGGTCCATCACATGGTCAAAAAACTGTGTAGCTTCCATCAGTTCTTTTTGCAGGTAACATTTTCTTTAAAACACATTGGAGCCTGGGCCTGCTGATTTCTTTACAGTAGGCTGACGATAATAAGTCGACCACCTGTTCATCAAAAAAGACTTGTTCATGGCAGCCGACTGCGCTGGCTATGAAACCCCGGGGTAGTGTACTGCACCCTTGTTACACTGATATTGAAATCCTTATTAAGTCAACATCAGGGAGAAATTTGTGGGGAAAATACAGTTTTAGTTACATTTGCGTAAGCTATAATTTTGAGTAAGATGAATTAGAAGACATAACTAGTGATCATTTTTACTGTGCAGTAGTTTACTACTTTTATCTCCCCTCTCATAAAACTTTGTCCTTGAAAGAAATAGAAGCCTTGTGGTGTGTTGAGAGTTAATAAGATCATATTCTGTTTGTAAAGACATCCTCTCCTTATAGATTTCTGGTAATTTTGAAGCAGCATACTGAGAGTCTTATGCTGCTTTACGCTGAAATAATTTGGCCAACTTCATTCTAGATCTCTCATGGTGTACATCATAAGAGATCATTTCCCTCCGTATACAAGCCTTCATCCATTCTCATAGTACAGAAGCTGAAATGTCTGTATATTAATTTATGAGAAAAAAATCAATTCACTCCGAGTTAAACAAAATCTTTATCCAATAGAAGTAGTGTATTAAGGCCCCATGGTGGCCGTGTGCTTTTAAATTTCTTAAAGGGAACATCTGTGGGGACCGAAGCGTGATCTGACAAAGTTATAGAATCATATTTACAACCAGAGACTGCTGTAAACAAAGAAAAAACATTTTTAAACAGAGAGAAACCGAGTTAAGTCTGAACTGAATATGTGCAAAGTTTTCTGACACTTGAATGACAATATTTAGGCTTTAATGTGAAATAATTTTATCTTTAACTTTGATGCAAGCTACAGTATTTTATGGTTAAATCATTAGTTACAAAACAAGATTTCTGCTTTTGAATCGGTGTCCAGCTTTAAGATCAGTTTACAGCACTGAAAGATGATCAACCTTCTCTGCAAATGAATTTGGCTGCTGCCAAAACACAAGGTGATATCCCGAGGGAGTGAAAACTGCTTTGTGCTGCTCGCCTGTCTGAGAAATTGTTTATGACATCATTTTGGTATCAAGTGCTCCACAGGCGTCATAGAGCATCCTGACGTTTTCATCCCACTTACCTGCTGGTCCGCACGCGCGATGGGTTCATCATCATAGAAAAGAGTCTATAGATGGTGTCACATCATAACAAATTAGGCAGACAGGGCAACAGGGCAGCAGATTGCTACATTCATCACGGGAGAAATAGATCATGTCACTGACGTCTGCTCTGTGGAGGCCTATCTGCTGCTGCTGAGGGCCTACAGACTGAGGTGCTACATCAAACACAAGTGTAGGAAATGAGGCCTTCATGACAAGTAATAGGTTTTATTGAGTGGAAGATGAGTGGGTTTGAGATAAATCGGGCAGTTTCAGAATGGAAAACTTCAGACTCGCTCTTCAAGAAGTACAGAGTTGTGCTAGAACACCAGAAAAGTGATGGATTCTATGGTTAGCAGAGAGATTATGAATTGTTTTTCCAGACACTTGTGGTGTCAGAACAAATAAGTTTGAGTGTGCAGGTGTGAATGTATAGAAGCCCTGTGCAGAATCTGTAGTTTATTTTTCAGTGGTAACAAGTCATTCCAATAGTCACCTCAAGCTCTCATTATTTGTAAAAAAAAAAAAAAAAAGACAGTTCCCTCGGGGTCTCCAAAACATCAGCCTGGTTACTGTGATAGACCAGATCACAATATTCTTCCTGTTTCAAATGCATGGGCTAGACATGATCATTGCACAGTCACGGTGTGAGTAGAGCAGCTCCCTTTTGAATTCTCTATGGGATGGAAAAAAGTAAACCAGCGAGCCATGCAGTGTTCTGTTCTGTGCTGACTTATTTTTGACTCTTTGTGACTTTAGTTTTGTGACTTTGGTTTTGTGCTGTGGCTGCTTATTTTTTAATACCATTAGGTAGCTGAACATAATTTCAATGAACCAGTTTGTGTAATGAAAAAAAAAATCAATCATTCATTCATTCATGCTTTCATCACCCACACCAACTAGGGAAGTTAAAAATTGTTTGTTTATTTATTATAATTTTCTTTTTTGTGCTTTTCGTGACTTTAAATATCTTTTTCTGCAGTTTTGTTCAGTCTGAGGATCAATCTGTGTTAAAAATGGCAAGTATGCTGCATTAGCTCTACAGCTGCAGTTTCAGATGTGTTAAACTGAGCAGAGGAGTACTATTAACAAGTGCTTTTTCTGAGTTTACAGTAAATGTGATGTAGATGAATTTGGTCTAAACGTGACTTATTTTTTGTTCAATGACGTAAATAATGCCTATCTGCTGCACTTTGACTTTTCATTTGTTTTTGAAGTGAAAATTGATGGCTATGGGAATAGTAAAAATATTTAATTTCAAATTAAAGTTTAAATAAAACTCAATACTACACTACTACTTTACAACTACTTTTGATTAAGCTTTTGTGACCCATCAGTTGGAGAGCTGGACTCAGGCTGGGATGTACCAGTATAAGTTTTATGTGAACTGCTGTTTTAGCACCACTTGTCAGTTTTTGTTATTTTATTTAAGCTAAACAAACGCTGCTCCCTCCATCTCAAATCAAAGTCTAATATATGTCCCTTTATCCTTTTGAAAAAACACAACTGCCTGTTTGCAACCTCTGCAGGGTTCAGCAGTCATGTTCAACAACTGTGAGAGAGGAAGAGACAGCAAGAGGAAGAGCGACAGGCAATCATTTCTGTGTGCGAGCGGCAGAGCGGGCAGGCGAGCACATGAAAGCCCATTTTCCTCTGATTAAGTCCTCTGAAAATATTCCATTTGTCAGTGCCAGCGCGGCTGAGACAGGCCGGGCCCCACACAGCCAGCCGACTGTATCTGTTGACTATGTAGCCGCTCACTGACAACATCATCATTTCCTCCTCTAATGTCCTCCCTCACTTCTGCCTCCCATCCCTCTATCCCTCGCCATCCACAGTACTCACCCCCTCACACCCTCCTCCTCCTCCTCCGCCCCTTTAACAGCCTATTTTTGTTTGATCTGCCCTCATTGCAAGGTTGACTGCCACCAAAGAGGAGAAGGCAAATCGGGACCTGGCTCTGTCTCCGTCATACTCATTTTCAATGTCATAAATTTCAATTTCCAATCTTTCTTCCACTTCTTTTTCTTCTCCCTCTCTCATGGCATCCCCATCATGGGAATTTGTCAATTCTGTTCCTCTCTTGTCTTCCTTCCTCATTCATTCTGACTCTCTCTCTCCCTCTCTCTAAACACCTATTGGCTATTATCCTGTCTCACGTCTTCCCCACACATCTGCCTCCCAGAATACAATTTTCCCCCGGCCGCATCCATGATGAGATCCAAATGAAAGATCATTAATATTTGGCTCAAAAAGAAATGGAGTTCTGGGTCTCCTATTTTAAATATTGTCATTTTCTCTGCCATTGAGATGCTCTTTCTCCACAAACATCAGGGGGATGCAGATGATCATATTTTCTCTGATGTACGTTGTCTCCCCCCAGCCCTGATGAATATGTGTGTATGTGTGTCTGTGTGTGTGTATGTGTGTGTGTGTGTCTGGCTGTCTGTGTATGTCCATGTAGGTGAAAGCTGAGAAAAACCTGACAGACACAAAGAGATGATGTTTCCTCTTTTAAGTTAGAGATGGTGACAGGAGAAGATGAAGCAGCTGTGAGTGTCAGAGACGACAGAGTGAAGCATTGACAGACTCTTTTCTAATAGACTGACTACGGTCATGGAGATTAACTGCTAAAAGGGTTAAATTGTTAAATTAAAAATGAAATATTCTGGTTAAATATTACTCCTGGTGTTGAAGGTCAGGTTAATGAACTGAAGGATTAATATTTAAAATTTTAAAACGCAAGATTTTTTTTTCAGATACAATAAGAATGATAATTAATTGTAAAGGTATGGGTGTGTTTTGCACTTGTAATAGATGACTGTTCGTCTGGTTCAGTAACTTGTATACCAACTTGTCAGTAGCTTGAATATGAACATAAACTGTAACATAATCTTTCATTATTCAACAAATAACTGATACTGAAATAAACCATAATGTTGCTGTAAAATCGTACAAGGACAAAACGGGTATTTATCAACACTATCATGTACTCATCAGGTTTAGACACATACACTTGCATAGTTTGTTTTATAATGTTGTATTTTGTATTTTTGTATCACTGTGTGATAGTTTATTACTATGGGAAACTTTTTTTTGTTGCTGTCTTTTTTTTAAATTTAGTGCTATTAGCTTGACAATGTTTTAATGGCATTGTGGTGTAGCTTTTCTATTTAATATAATGCTTTTTAGTTTTTTATGTTTAGTGTTGTTGCTGTGTTATGTATTGTTGTGCAGTAATTTTGTAAAAAATTGTTTCCTTTTCTCTTGCCCAGGGACAATAGATGTAAATTAGCTAATAGCTAACTCTGGTACAGCTAAGTAGCTGCACATTGTCCCCGTCAAAATAAACAAATAAAATAAATAAATAAATTTTAACGTCTTTGGAAAAAACATGTTGAAAACCAGATGTATCTGTAACAGGTCAAAGGTTGGAGGTTAACCAACACACATGAAATGTGAGCATCCTCAAGAACATTCTAGTCTGCAGGTTATCCCATGTTTTCCTTTTCCAGTCTGTTAAAAACAATGATTATATAATAATGAGAAATAACTTTCTTATACAGGCTGAGGTTAACCTGCTTGAGTTTGCAGAGTATTAGTTATGTTTAAATCAGAGTGTAATCCCCTAAATGTCAGAATAAGAAAACCAGGTAATAATCTGCTCACTAAGCATTATCTTGCTTATACAAGGCTTCACACTAAATCAACTATTTTACATCAAATATTGTTTGGGACATTATGAAATCATGTTGAAATTATCATATTTAATCCATCAAAAATAGTTTGAGTTTTTTCACATAGTAACACCTAACAGCTGTAGCCTTCTTACTGTGTTCAAACAAATGATCCCGAACATTTGGTGAAATGAAACTATGTGAAATTGATCAATTTAATCAGCGCTGCACTTGACTGAGAATTTTTTTGCCTTGTTACTGTCAGTTTGTGGATTTTATTATCTTTTAATCCTTAAATGCTGCTGTATCCCATACTCTGTTGCTGAGTTTTTTACTTGATGTGATTTTTTTTTTAATTTGGTAAATGTCTCTTCTATAGCCCAGAAAGCTAAACACAGCTCCGTCAACACAGGCAATAAGAACATAATTAAGGGTATTATCATTCAAGTACTAATGTGCTTCCATGGTGCCTGTCTCCAGATACAGACTGAAGAGCATCCATAAGTTTAAACACAGAGACATAACCTGAGGCACCTGACATGTTGAAGTATCTAAGTTGGAGGTCAGCAGATGAATACAAAGGTTTTTACATACAGTAAACAGGGGATAGACGTGTTGAGGATTTGCCTTTGTGAAGAGCTGAGGCTGCAGCGGGAGAGAGCTGTGGGAGTCAACACAAGTACAAATAAACAAGAAATAAACTGATACAGAGGACCTAATGTTTGTTTTAATGGAGACGGGGCTTCACAGGAGAAAGTTTTGAAATGCAAACTGGGAATTAATCAGCCTTCATTAGCCCGCGGGGTCTCTTCCCTCTCACCATCTCTCCATCGCCTAATGTTCCCTCGCTCATCTCAGCATCATGGGAAGCCTGCTCATTGCTCACCCAAGCGTTGCTCATTCGCCTACTGTCTCAGCGACTCGCTCTCTAACCAAACTTTACCTCCTACCTGACTTCCTCACCCCACCCCTCCCTCCCTCTGCTCATTAGCATTACATTAGCATGTCATTTGCATGGCTCCACTCTGATTCAGTTCAATCTGCTCAGTTTCTCACACCCTTTTGTTTTTTCTTTAATTACTTCATGACACCCAGAAGAACTTGGTCTGTCTTAAAGTGTGATGTATGATTGGCTTTATTTGGATGTTTCAGAGAGTTTTAAAAGGATACTGTTCTTTGTTTTACTTATAATCTGTAGTTTAACAGTTATATGTTGAAGTTATGTCTCCAGACATGAGACCATTTCAGATATTTTATCATCAGCGTTTGTTAACCAGGCAGCGATGTACATGTGGTAGTAAAACATCAGTGAAGGACAAACCTGCTCTACTGTATTATGACAATGTCACTAACCTCACTTTTCATGCCAATGAAGCTTGAATGGAGTTGAATTCATTTCAATCTCTTGGCTGGACAGACACAGTAATTAGCCAGGTGAGCAGAGCGGGGCGGGGTCACACTCAGGCAATTAACGACGTGACAGCCCATCCAGCACGGTGACAGGCCGAACACTCACACACACATGAAACACACACTCACACATGCATTCACAGACATATAAAAGTATGCACACACCCTACATCCATGTTCTTACCAGATTATATTAAAGTCATATGCAAGACACTATAATGAACCTGAACTCACTGGATCTCTGTCGCCACTGTCTGTGAAGTGGAGACTCAACAGTGAGCCGATTTTTTACTATTTTGGTGATTATTTCATCACTTATTTTATCATTATTTATCACTTAAAAATCAGAATAAATGTTTAAATGTGATAACAGGATACTGTGATATGAACTGGAAATGGAGAACCTTTAATGTTAACAAATAGAAAAGGCCAATCTTTAAAAGCAAACATCTGAAATCTTTTTCTTTCCAAGAACATGGCTTATTATAGCGAGTTCTTGTATTGCTGATTCGTGCTGTAACACCCATATGAAGCTAACAATGAGCAGAAATGAAATGACGGAAAATAAAGCTGATGTGGATGTGCAAAAGCTGAAGTCTCTTGGACGTCCAGAAGAGACTGATTCAAAAAGCCAAGAAATCTCATTAAAGCATGTGACCAAACGAGTGTTTTTACGAGGAATTACATAAGTTTGCAGCCTGGTCTAAGAACTGGTTTTGGTGTCTTGACTTTTTCAAACTAGGAGTCTGTCAGTATATTGAGTCATAACTCTTGGAGTGGATTATTTTCCTGAAAGGTAGGAGCATTTTAGGCCTTGTTTATACAGCAACGCTTCACAGCATTTCGCTCGAAAATGCAGAGAAAAAAATCTGCCTTCACATGGGACTGAAAACGCTGTAGTATGCATACAAGGCCTGTAGGTGGCGATATAACTGTAGAGTCTTTTGGTAGTCTGCTGCCGAAGAAGAGGTGGGCTGATCGTCTGGTGTATATAATAAATGGGTCTTATCTGAGTGCAGAAGTGGAGCAACAGATGCACATTTTGTTGAAAGGCAGTCAGCAGATTCAGCAGCACAAGCACAACGAAAGTGGAATGCGCATGCACAGTGTGACGTCATCGTTCTCACTGAAAACACCGGCTTGCCGTTTATATGGCAACAGAGGCTGCAGGGTTTCAGAAAAATTCCACTTTGGTGGGCGTTTTAAAAAAGTTGCATTTTCGGTCGGCTGAAATGGCGTTTCCATATAAACAAGAGGCCGAAACGCAACAAAACTTTTGCGTTTCACCCTGATACCGTTGTCGTATAAACGGGGTCTTAGCTGTTTGCCCGACAGCATTACTATCGCTTCAGCTCCACCTCTCTGTCATTTTCTAGATCAGCTTTAACTTAGACTGAATCAGCATTTCTAAGATAGCAGGGTTGACCTCATTAAGACCACATTCATGTTTTATATACATCATGATACTCACTGGTGTCGTCCCTCAAGATAAAACTTGTTGTCACTATGTGACTTTATCCTTATTTAACTCTTGAAGCAGAGCTCACACTACAACCTCTGTGACCATAGTTGTAATACTGATGCCTGTGTTTCTGAAAGGAGGTGCAATGAATGTTGAATTCAAGAGTTTGATTGACTGAGTGAATATTTTATGTATTGAAAGAAAGCATGTTTTAGATTTTAAACTTCATTAAAGTTTTTATTTGTGATGCCTGAAAGGTTTGTATTGAATAAAAGTGTGGAGACAGTCACCCAGTTGCTGAGTGACTTTAGTGACAGATGACAGCTGATCAGTGACATGATATATCTGGGATCTGAGCAAAGAAATGAACACGTAAACTAACATGTATGCTCTACACACACACACACACACACACACCAACACTCAAACACATTGCTTATTATATAATAAACACACTGTTTGGTGGGTGTGATTTAACACACAGTGCTCATGCTTTCATATCGGAGTTATTGTGTTTGTGACGTCGACCAGGTGAACAGTCTCCTTTTGTCTCCCATCTCTACGTCCCCACTCAGCTCTCAGATTGTGTGTGTGTGTGTGTGTGTGTGTGTGTGTGTGTGTGTGTGTGTGTGTGTGTGTGTGTAGCATTGGGATATAGTGTCAGGCAGTTATAAATGGCCATCATTTCCCAAACCACTCTGTTCTCCATTGTGGAGCGTGTGTCGCCGCAGGGCGGGAGTGAGCTGATGTGTGTATGTGTGTGTGAGTGTGTAGGAGGATGTAAGGGTGTGAGAGGGGGTAATAGAGGAAGTGAAGGGGCTGATAGTCCCAGAGGAAAACTGTGACAGCAGAGACACACCACTGGGTAGTCTGAAATCAGTGTGTGAAGTGAAAGAGACAACTGTCTATACACACAAGGTTATGAGAACATATAACCGCAAATCTTCCTCTCAATCAGGGAACACCAGGAAAACTCCTGCAGCTGCAACCATAGATAAGTAACTTTCCCACAAAATTTCCATTTTTCCAGAATCTGAGAGAAAATATCCATGCTGAGAAAAGTAGCTGTAGTTTTCCTGGTAAAAAAAAAAAAAAAAAAAAAAAAAAAAAAATTAAAATCTAAGTGAAACATAAAAAGTAGAAAAAAATAATGATAATAATAAAGATTCTTATTTCAAACAAAAATTACGACTGAATTGCTGGTAAAGAAAATGGAGTAAGAGAAATGTACATGTTTGGTTTCTTGTTTTAAAACATTTTTCTTTATTACATGAAACTTGACAGGTACTTTTTTTTATCCATCTACACTCCGTGCAATGTGTGCACTGCATGCTTTGTGTTTCTGATACAACACCACAACAAAGTTGCATCCTCATTGTGCCTCTGTCTGTATCACCAACTGTATGGACGTAGTTTCCATGATGTCTGATCTACAGAGTAAAGCAGAGATTTAAGGCCTGCCATCGTTGCTTTACTGGAAATGATGACTCAGCCTAACTTCAGTCGAGTTAGTAAGCTGTAACAAGACAGATCTGAGGCAGCCCTTCATCCCTTTGGCCGACAGCTTCAGCGTTACCACCTGTCTATCAAGTCAGCCATGCCTTAACTAGACAAAACTCTCAAACTTGATGACTTCAAAAATACTGAGTTGTAAAAACAAGAACAAAGAAAAAAAGGGGAAAAATTACACCCAGTGCAGTGTGCTGATAGAGAAATGAGATAGTCAAACCAAAGATATTTCTGAATCAGTCTTTCAACACGTTGATTTTTGCTGTAAAGGTTGGTCTTTCCTGAATGTGTGTGGGAGTTGCTTCCAGTACTTCTGCCCTGAGTGGATGCTCCAGAATTGCAGTTTTTAACATTTCCGCATCTTCATCTTCATATTTTAAGATCCTATTTATGTATTGTATCTGTTACAGCAACTGATTATGTTAACTGTTGATGTCCGAGTGTGATTTCACATCTCGCCACAGTGAAGCATGATGGGCGCAACAAGTTACCAGGTGAAAGATGTGGTCAGTTGGTAAAACTGACAAATGTCAATTGGTGTAACCAGTGATTCTCGTAAAATTCTGATATTCCGCAAAAAGAAAAATAAATAAATAAATAAATATTATGGATATGATTTTAGCAGTCTACTACACTGTAAAAAAAAATGAAATTTAAAATGATTTTAAATCAACTGTCCCAAAACATTGATGTCAATGGCAAACTGACAGCACATCAAAAATGGTAAATATACTTTGAGATGATATTTCATAACAAATAACCTATTTTATCAGTGCATAACTTCAAGAAAGGTGAATTATATAATATTTGTCACGCTTTTGTGGCTACATCATTTAACCGTTTAATGGGACTGATTCTTTATTGATTGAAAATGGTCGAAATGCCATATAAAACATTATGACACCAACAGAAATGCAAACTACATATTTTAATGAATATCTAACATGTTATTTTAACAAGTTTGAAGCGTATTGTTTCATACCAACCCTTATTTGTCACTGTCCCTAACGTACAGAGGGGGCTCATCACACACACACACACACACACACACACACACACACACACACACACACACACACACACACACACACACACACACACACACACACACACCACTGTTCTGCCTTGCTGGCTCAGATATTTTACATCTCCACCTTCTTGCTCCTGTTTAACCTCATTTACAACCTCGAATGATTGATCAGTGATGGGGTGACTTTGGAGGCTATATAACTTCACAAACATCCCGTCTTGAACTGGCAATGTGCAAAGGGCTCGAGAGTGCTGTGGCTCAAACATCACGGACATAGCTTGCTCATGTTTTCTTCTTTTTTCTTTCAGGACTGCTTGAACCAAAAGCATCTCAGTAATCACACAGTGATAACAGTGGACCGCTGTGGCTACCTCAGCTGAATGTCAACATCAGCTGCCCATGCACAACACAGAGACTACATCATGTCTATGCCAGTGTTTACCTCAGTACAAAATGTAAAGCAGCATAAAGTGCAGCAATCAGGCGAGTAAGAGATGCACAAGTGAAGAAATGAAACTGCTCCAAATACAACCACATTATTTATGGGATATTTTTTATATCCCAAATGCTACTTTTTACTTCTATGTTGATGATACTGTTTTTTCTTGCTGTGCACTTGCAGTAGTTTTCCTCCGTCTCTGTCACACACATCTGTTCATCTTATTTTTCAGTTTTTTTGGTTTATAAATGTCTCCCATTCTCTCCTTCTTGGAAAATATTTTGTTATTTCCTTAATGGTTTGTTTCCTTTTGTGTGTTGCATCTTGAACAAACCTGAACAGCTGATCCAAAAGTTGAATAATTAGAGAAATAGTTTCAAAGAAACATGCTGTTTACATCAAGGTTAGGCAGTTTAAATACTTGGAAAATAGCTCGCATTTTAGCTGATTTGTTTTTAATTTTTTGAGGTTTTTTTAGAAGCTTAGAGATGATTGTGTTTCATGCGACCTTGTCCCAGCAGAACAGTTACACTTTCAGCTCTCCTGCGGAGTTAGTGATGCTTTTATCTGGTTAGTGGTAAAGGGTTCCCGCCTGTTTGTGTAAAATGTCCTTGTTAAATGTTCCCTCTCTTCTCTCCACTTGTCTCATGGTTTGACTTTTATGTTACAGACCGCCTTTCAGTGCCAGCTCAAACTGAGGATATGATCGTCTTTTGTTTTATTCTTCTTCCCCTGTTTTCTGGTCTCTTTCCAAGCATTTTATTCACTCTGCTGTAAAACTGCACTTGTTCTTATAACTTAAGAAATCTTTGTTAATGTGTTTTCTGTTGGCAGTCAGAAAGTTTAAGATTTAAAACTGTTAATGACGTTTGGCTGTGCGGCTCCACTGGGCTCATATGATCCTCTTTTCTCTGAGGGTGTTGAAGCAGTTTGGTTACACTGAGAGTCCAACTGTTGAGATTAAGTTGCTCGATCTAAAGCATCTCTCTGGAAGTTAAACTCTTGTGGCCGGGGTTCAGACACTGATTTGGATTCACGTAATGTAGTAAATTCCAAGAGTAATTGTCTTTTTCTGCAGGAAATATAAAACATCTATGAAATCTCTTTTGCAGAATGCTGCACTACAGATATGAATGCTTATTTTTAATGTGATACCAGAAACATGTTTCTTATAAATTCTGAGGGGGGCTGTTACCATCGTATCACATCACTTCTTTTTAACACTCCAGTTTCTGAAGTTGACCAATTCTTGCCTGATATCAAATGTCCTCTTTAGGCTCTCCTTGATAATATTTTTTGCTTCCCAAAATGTTTTCAACAGGAGAGATGTCTGAATTACAGGGACCTGGAAATTTATCTGTTGTTTTGTTCATGCTTGTGTACAGTCTATGTGCTAAACATGACAAACATGCAAAACAGATAGACTATCCCTGAACCCTTTTTGCCACGTTAGCGTTCAGTGAAGTTTGGATGAGATGTTTTTCTCTGCTGGTATATGTAGCAACAGGCCATTCAGGAAGTCTCCAGTGTTCAAGGAATATTTAAAGGTACAGATAGTTTTAAGTTTTTCAGTGTGCTGTGTTCTGACTGGAGACATCATGAGCAAGAGGTGAGTCTGAGCTTTTCACAGAACAACTCAAGACACATAAAACTCACTTTTGGAAAAGGTTCCTTAACTCGGTGGTTTCTAAAGTGGGGGTTGCAAAACTCTAATCGGGGATCAAACGATGTCTTCCACAAATAAATTCAATTTATTACAACACATTACATCCATAACTGTAAAAATATAATGATTAATAGATGTTTTATGTATTTATTAACTTATTTACTTATTTATTTATTTTGTTTTTTGTTTTTGTTTTTTGAGGGTTTTTTGTTTGTTTGTTTGTTTGTTTGTTTGTTTGTTTGTTTGTTTGTTTGTTTTGTTTGTTTTTTGTTTTTTGTTTTTTCCACAAGATCCTTGAGGTGACTGAGCCTGGATAACCATGGGTGTTTAATTAAGGACAGAACAGCATTTTGTCACATCAGCAGTTGAATTTTCTCCTGCTAAGATATTTTAAGTATGTCAGGCCTGTTTTTAATTGTTTGATCTTTGGATGTTTTTGGATTGGCCAATTAGTGTATCTCACAGCAGGCGATCACCCGTCTCCCAAACTGCTACTTTGGGGGTTTGCTGGATAAAAAGTTTGGGAACCCCTGACCTAACTCATGCCTTGGCACTTGCTCACTCTTTTTAAAATATGGTGACACACAAAACCAGTCAGTCTGTTTAAGCTACAGTCTGGTTATAGTGTTTAAATATTGTACGTACTCCCTGAATATAGGAACCATCTGGTTTCTGCTAATCATCTGTTTCCTTGATGCCAGGTTGATACCAGTGTGACCTTTTCCTCATTCTCTACAACGTTAAAAGACTGTATTGGTTCCAAAAGAAGTTGAAATTGAAACAGGGAATAAACAGCAGGGGACACTTTGAGCATGTGTTTGCTCACCTGCTTCAGTATATTACAAACGTCGTCCACTTCGGCCTGTTTCTACCAGGGGAGCAGAAGCAGTTCTGATACCAGAGAGGAGTGAGGGCCAGTTCAGGAGCTGTTTGACAGGAGGCAATTCTAAATCCCACGCTCATCCATCATAAATGGCGTCTGTGCACTCTGAAGGCCTGTTAATAGCCTTTTGCATTTTCACACCATTCTTTGCTTTCTACATTCAATCAGAAAGAGGGAAAAAAAGAGACACAAATGTTTCCTGGTTTCATTCATTCCCTCTCTTCTCTTTTATTCCTCCAACTCCTCCTCATCACCAGCCCTTGCTCCTTCAAGGCTGCTTCTCTTTTCTCCCCCTCCACTCCACATTTTGGGAAAATCACTCTCTGAATTGGAAAAGGGACCCCGGGGCCACAGGCGCATGCAGGGTCCATGTTTCGTTTTTTTCTTTTCTGGGGATAATTGACTCTCTTTGCCTGGTAATTCATCGCTTGCATATGCCAGCTAATTCATCAGAAGAAGAAGAAGCTGGCGACCTCACAACCTTGTGTGCCCCACACCACACACACAATTCACATCTTCACACATCACATCTTGCTAAAACACATATATACGTGCACACTGTTACAGAAACACACACATGCAGCCGCCCCAGAAGAGCCAGGAGCCTGGAATGAGAGGAGGGAGCGAGCGGCAAGTTAGCGGAGGAAAAAGCCGAGGTGATAGATGGGCTGAATTGTGGCATTATGAATGAATTATACCTCCCAAATACCTTGAGCAGTGCAGACTGTCAGCCTGTATCTATACTAATCTGGGAGAAAATATAGCTGTTTCCACATTAAAGGGGGCCGGCAAAGAACGGGCTGCAGAATTAATTGAGCAATCAGGCCATTAGAGAGAAACATCATACTGAACCGGGTTTTTGATGTAGCAACATTCATCACTGCTGACCACCAATCTGCTTCTGTTTTTTCTCCTCTCTCTCTCTCTCTCTCTCTCTCTCTCTCTCTCTCTCTCTCTCTCTCTCTCTCTCTCTAATGTGGCCCCATCTTCAAACAGATTAGGATTATTGTGACAAGACAAAGGTATCTTTTGTCTTTTTCCATGGCGGTGTCAGCGCCTGCTGCATTTATCACGCTTGTCACACAGTCTTAAGGCTTTCAGCTCGCACACCTCGTCCCATTTTTCTTCCAGCCGTGGCTCTGTGTTAAATTTGCAAAGAAAAAGTACATTACTGGAAAATCTGCACGGACAAATCTTGTGCTTGTGTATCAGAAACATGAGCTTTTGGTGGTGGGGTTTTTCCTCATGTGAAGTTCAGGGTTGGTTTGTTTGGATTTTGTTTTTTGTTTTGTTTTTTAATCAGGTGAATCTTAAGGAAAATATTATTCATATTTCTCTTCCTTAAAATTACAGAACAGGATGCTGGATTGGTTGGTTTTGGAAGATCCAAGTAAAATACCAAGTGAAAAGTGTCACTTGAAAAATGGTATCATGATTAAAAAAGTGTGTAACCCTGTTAGCTTCTTTTCATGAATACAGTATACAGTACTGTTGTCTTTATCAACAAGAATAAAAAGAGCATTTTAAGATTTCAATTAACAATGCAATAATGTTATGAATCTGTTCGTGATACAGTAATTGTTATCCTTATATAAGCTTTTTTATCACCGTAATTTATTTTTAAAAAAGTTGCCAAAATCACATATTCGGATCCAAGTGAAAAATTGTTATTTCTTGTTAGTGGAACAATCCATAAAAAGAGTAAAGCTGCAGTTTTTAATTAATGTTTTATTCAAAGATTTTAAAATTGTTTTCCTAGCCTCTTATTTGGCATCATTACCAAATTTTGTGTACCTGCTGCTCTGTGAGGTGTCATTAATTTTTTTTTTTTTTTTTTTAAAGAAAAAAAAACAATTATCATACGGGGTATAAAAGCTATTAGAAAAGCTGTCCTGGGTTGTTTTTAAAAAACTTCTTTTCTTTTTTAACTTCCATTAAAGTGACGGAAAACCCTGAGCGGTCAGTGAACATTTAGAGTCAGATGTGTGTGTCTGATTGATCACCCTATGTGTCCTCTGAGTAATTCTTTTTTTAATGGGGGTTTTACAAATCCAAGTGAATTAAGATGCTCTACAGTTTTTGTACTTTGTCACCGTTCCCTTAGATGCAGAGTAACTTTCAACTTTTTGCCGTAAGAAGGCCTTCCTTTTTACTACCTCGTTAATTTTTATACACCTGCTGTGAAATTTATTCTTTAAGCAAAATACTAAACTGATAAACTCATAAACTGATAAAAATCACAGAAACAGATATATTTAGTACATGGTGTCAAAACAGCCTACCTTCACAGCCACAGACTTAAAGAGGACCCCCCCTGCCTTCAGTATCTAATAGCTAACATCTATCGCCCTCTGCTGGCTGGACTAGATAAGTAAAAAGTTCAGTATGAGCTGTATGGGAGTTGTTGGGTTTTTTAATTATAACTGTTTGTTTTTTGTTTTTGTTTTGTTTTGTTGGTTTGTATGGTTATTGTTGTTTTGTGTTTTTTTTTGTTGTTGTTTTTTGTTTGTTTTAACAGGAGCCAGTGTTTGAAATATAAAATTAAATGTTGTTGTTTTTTTTAAAAACTAAACATGTGCAACAACATAATTAAAAAGATGACAGGGTGCTCCTAAACTGGTTACCTTCTGTCTGAGTATATTATAGTTTATTAATAAATCTCATAGACCTTCACCTCGCATCTGAAATGCTTTCATTCAAAGTGGAAATGCAACAGAAACAATATTTATGTTGATTTATTTTTTGAATGGTGAGGGTCAAAATAATTTATTTTCTCTACCTGTTATGCAGACCTATGTTGTGTCTTAACTGACATTTATTTGATAATCGAGATATAAAAATCAGACATCTATTCACAGGATCTCCTCATGCACAGAGTTACATATACTGAAAATATACAGGCTGTAATACTTACTGAAATAGTTACATGCTTCTATAAAGGTTTCTAATCAGCAAGAAGTTTTCAAATCAGTCAAAATTAACATATTTCATAGGACTTTTTTGAAAGGTTAAGTAATTATATGTATTGGGGTTTTATTTTGTTAATATCTCTAAGGACTAAGACAGGAGTCTTCAGTTTAGATATTATTAGAAAATCAACATTTTCCATCTGTGTTTACAGCACACAGTTCATAATCTTTGGAGGATGGACAAGTTTCAGAGTCTACATTTTTCTTTGCTCTTAACAGATCATCCACTGGAGTCGTGGCTACTTTCAGCCTCTGTGAGAAAAAAAATGTCATCAACATGACAACAGGTGAAACAATCTTACAGGTGTGGTGTGATGTATGTGATATTCAGAGTACCTGTCTCAGAGTTCCTGGTGTCACAGCCACTGTGTAGAGGATCCATAGCGGAGCCATGAGGACCGAAGTAAGAGCGAGGAAAAGGCCCAGAGCGTAACTCCACCAGGGATACTCGTAGCTGTTGTACCTCAGAGGAGTGAATTTCACCAGAGAGAAGAGCAGTATGCCCTGAGAAAAAAACATAACGATGAAACTCTGTTATGTTTCATTGTGTTCTTTAAATCACAGTCACAATTTTATTTTAAAGAAACAAATTGTTCCAGTTATTTACTTACCGTAGACACACATGGGATGAAGAACTTCCAACAATACTTCATATAAGGTGAAGAACGATAACCAATCATGTCCTTAATGTTGTTGTAGTAATGCTCAGCACCTGCAGACCGACAGCCGTGTTATTCACGGGTCATTTGAACACAAATGTATTTGATTCTGTTTGGAAACATTATTGTACATCACCATGCAGTTATTATTCATATGTCACTGAGGCACAGCTATACATGTCCCAAAAGCACTTCAGTCTCTTATTTTTAGTCTCACAGACATCAATATATTGATGAGTAAAAACTTGGAAAAAAAATAAATGAGGAAAAAACTGAGATTCATTTATTGGAGCCAAAGCAGCTGGAGACAGACTGCTCTCACAGCTGGGAGGTTTAAAATTAAACAGATCTATAGCTCAGTCAGAACGCTGCTACCAGAGTTTCAACACATAAAAATAAACTGATTACATCAATCTACAACTAAAAACGTTGCGCTGGCTTCCTGTTTCTTTTATAATTGATTTTAAAGATCAACATGGCCCTGCTCCTCCATACATTAACAGATCTTCTCTCTTATTGTGCTACGGACCGATCACTGAGGTCATCCAATGAATCACTTTTCAATGTTTCTCATGTGTCCCACACAAGCTGCAGAGAGAGAGAGAGCTGCCTGCCGCAAAACTGTGAACTCTGTGCCTTTAGATCAGGGGTGTCAAACTTAAATACGAAGTGGGCCAAAATTTTAAATTGAAGAAAGCCGCGGGCCAAGGTTGAACAGATGAACCTTTTAATATGGAACCAAACAAGTTTTGATTTAACAATGAATACTGAACAAGCAAGGCTTATATAACTTTAACGTGCAGGCATGCAAAATCAAATTGCTAATAATACTAATACTAATAATAATGATACTACTACTACTACTACTACTACTACTACTACTACTACTACTACTAATAATAATAATAATAATAATAATAATAATAATAATAATAATAATAATAAAACATATCAATGGCATATTAAATAAAATTTAAATAAAAATTAAATGCTTCCTCTCTGTTTGCAGCCTTCTCAGGTAAATGTCAAAATTAGCTTTTTACAAAGGCTAATAAATTTGAAAATATAATACTGTCGTATAATACCGGCGGGCCAGCTCTAATATTAATTTGAAATTGCCTCGCGGGCCAAATATAATTACACTGCGGGCCAGATTTGGCCCGCGGGCCAGAGTTTGACACCTATGCTTTAGATATTAAAACATCTTTCTATATTTTAAATGGAAACTAAAGATCTACTCTTTTAATCTTG
Source organism: Labroides dimidiatus (assembly GCA_030710495.1). Classification (NCBI taxonomy): domain Eukaryota; kingdom Metazoa; phylum Chordata; class Actinopteri; order Labriformes; family Labridae; genus Labroides; species Labroides dimidiatus. Next base: position 13,496,268 of record CM061152.1, on the reverse strand, counting down.
CTTTTAACTCAGAGTGATTAAAGGGATACATCTAAGAGAGAAGAAAAATAAAAAAAAAACTTAAGCTTAACAATGGTTTTATCATTGGTATTGTCAATTTCAACTGTTTTAAATGGTTGTACCAACTCCTATTTATTTGCCTTTTTTCACTGCAGGCGTAGTAATCAAAGAGCAGGAACACATACATTCCTCCCTGCAGGCGAGGACAACAACAGTTTTATCACCTGTAAACTTTTAGTCCTGTAAATGTTGAAAGTCTTTTTTTTGTGAATGTGCAGTAACTATATTCATTGATTCTTTTTTAAATCTTCTTTGTTGCATATTCCTTTCAGGGTCGCAGGTGGCTAGAGCCTTTCCAAGCTGTCTTAGGGCAAGAGGCGGGGTACACCCTGGTCTGGGCTCACACACAGAGAGAGACAACCTTTCACACTCACACCTACGGGCAATTTAGAATCACCAGTTAACCTGAAGAGCATGATTTTGGACAGTGGGAGGAAGCCGGAGGTCACTGGGCGAACCGGGATTCAAACTGGTGACCTTCTTGTTGTGAGGCTGCAGTGCTTACCGTTGTTCCACCATGCAGCTCCTTGTCTTATCTCAACTTACCTTATCCTAAGAGAGGTTTGCAATGAAAAGAAATTAATTCTTACAGTAGGTCTATGTATTACTCAGGAAGGCAAAGAGCACCATCAGTAACAACACTGATTATCAATTTATTGTTACCACAAAATGCTGCCAACTGACCTTTCATAACAGTTTCCTTGATAAAGTTTCTCATCGAGGGACACTCTAACTGTAAGATTTGAATGAGTTTTACACCAGGGGGATGAGTACAAGTGATGCACAGAAAACTAGACAATTTCCACGGAAATCGTAAGGGGGGCTCGGGCGGCACACTGACGAGACAACCTCCAGTCTGAAAATATGAGACAATGCAGAAGTGCTAAAATCTGCATCCACACATTTTGTTTCTGGTTTAACTGAGGCCAAATTTAACTCACTCACACATGCACGCTTTGTGTGCACACTGTTACATATAAACTTGTCCAACTCAAGAATTATATATCAAGAAACCAGATTTGTGGATATTTTAACTCAGATCAAATTTAAGTCATGCACACATGCACGCTTCGTGCGCACACTGTCAAATAACTCAAGAATAATATGTCATGGTCTCTCTTTGAACTGAGGTCCAATTTAACAAATTCCCACACATCACACACACACACACACACCCACACACCCACACACACACACACACACACACACAGAATGATGTGCGCTTCAAGGGCTTAGATGTGGTGTGGCTTTTGTGTGATCTGAAGTCTGAAGAGATGTGGGTCCGTATTCACAAAAACATTTAAAGCTAAAAGTAGCTCCTATTTCTATGATTTAGGAGAAACTCTCAAAAAATAATTGGTGTGTCAGTCCTAATTTTCCGACTGTGAAATTTCTTGTCTTGAAGTATTTCACAAATCATTTCAGCACTAAAACAAGCTCCTAAACCTGTGAGAAGTTAGAAGTAGTGAAGAGGACTCCTAAGTCACTAAGACCAATTCAGGAAGACTCTCAACATGGCTGCTGCTTCCATTACACCTCATAATCACATAAACAGTTGGATTTATAATTTCTTTTGCCTGTAGTTTTCTTTGATGTAGTTGTTCCACAATCCCAGTAATTAAAAAACTCCTTATACATAGATCTTTCAATTGTTTAACAGAGATTTAAAAAAAAAAACTCTTAGCTGGGAATTTTTAGTGTCATTTAGGAGTCCTCCTAGTGGTAAGATAAAATTCTTTGTGAATACAGGCCCCACTTTTTCATCATTATATGAAAATCTTCCTACAATAGGTTAGAAGTGTATGGGCTGGGTTAATAGATTGTATCATAGGACTCAAACTTTGATGATGTGGTCATATATCAGTACGATCTAGATTTCATTTTGTACTTTGCAGAGTCCCACATTAGTCCTGAAAAGTGAAGTCCCGACAATAGGTCACCAGAAGATGGCCTTGGTGAAAATAAGTGTTGAAATATTCTTGTTTCAGATGAGACATCAGTTCTAAATTGTTTTGTTTGGTTTTGTTCTGGTTTCTATGAAGTAGATCACTTTGGGTCATTTGAAAATCCATTCTTCAAGTGCATCAAGGAAATAATCTCAGAAAGACCAACGACAAAAAGCTCACCAGGAACCTGTTTAAGTGCGCTCAAGTTTTTTTTTTTTTTCTATATAACTAATTTTTTAAATTAACCCTACAAAACAACTAAATACATGAACTTGGACTACAGCTAATTCTGTAGATTTTTGGCACTGAAACTGAAAACAGTTTCTAGCACTTATTAATGAATAAAGGATATGGTATACAACTATCGCTGAATACTTTGTAACTGGGAAAAGGTTGTGGCTCAGCAGGAGGACCTGAGAGTTAACCAAAGATCATAGAGGCAGATATGAGCATCAGAAGATGGGTTTGAAGATGTGTGTAACCATGTCCTGTTAGCATCTGTGTTCAGATGAGGAGACAAACAGTGTCTAAACCCAAATAAAATGATGAGTAACAACAAATAATATGGTCAGTTTGGATGATTTATTGATACTTTGATATGCCTAGAGTAAGGCTTATTCCAAAAGGTAACTGGATCTATAGATATATAAATACATATAGATAGGTAGAGAGGGAAAGAGATAAAAATAGTATGCTATTCTTCTTCTTCTTCTTCTTCCTCTTCTTCTTTTTATTATTATTATTATTATTATTATTATTATTATTATTATTATTATTATTATTATTATTATTATTATTATTTAATTCATCTATTTATTACTTACTTGTTCACTTACTTATTTACTTACCATAACCATTTCTTGTGTTAACTACTTCTTCTTGTTCTTGTTCTTCTTCCTCTTCTTCTTCTTCTTCTTCTTCTTCTTCTTCTTCTTCCTCTTCTTGTTCTTGTTCTTCTTCGTCGTCTTCTTCTTTTTATTCTTCTTCTTCTACCTCTTCTTCTTCTTCTTCTTCTTCTTCTTCTTAATCTTCTTCTTCTTCTTCTTCTTTTTCTTCGTCTTCTTCTTCTCCTTCTTCTTTTCCTCTTCTTCTTCTTCGCCTTCTTCTTCTTCCTCTTCTTCTTCTTCTTCTTCCTCTTCTTCTTCTTCTTCTTCCTCTTCTTCTTCCTCCTCTTCTTCTTCTTCTTCTTCCTCTTCTTCGTCTTCCTCTTCTTCTTCGTCTTCTTCTTCGTCTTCGTCTTCTTCTTCTTTGTCTTCTTCTTTTTCTTCCTCTTCTTCTTCTTATTCTTCTTCCTCTTCTTCTTCTTCTTCTTCTTCTTCTTCTTCTTCGTCTTCTTCTTCTTCTTCGCCTTCTTCTTCCTCTTCTTATTTTTCTTATTATTATTTTTTTATTATTGTTTTTATCATATTATTATTATTATTATTATTATTATTATTTAATTCATCTATTTATTACTTACTTGTTTACTTACTTATTCACTTACCATAACCATTTCTTGTCTTAACTTGTTAGTATTGACATCATCATTACATCATGACGGTCCTCTCATCTATCTT